>CANTUV010000024.1:80738750-81477500 GCA_947685225.1 Garcia nutans
CGGCTAGTAAGACCACATTGGCTATAAATACAAAGTTTCTATGAGAAAAAAAAAAAAGAGACAATATTGAGAAAAGATTTTCATAGCCAAGCAACAAATTTTCTTTTACTTAAACTTGTATTTGAATTGTTATGAATGTTAGGTGTTAGCATTGAAAACACCATTGTATAAGTTTGAGTGTAAGCTTGGGAAACACTTGGGTTGTGAGAGTGAGCCTAGTAAAACTCTTGTTAGGTTGTGAGAGTGAGCCTTGTAAAACTCTTGTTTGGGTTGTAAGTGTGAGCCTAAGAAAAACACTTGTGAAGTTAGGTGTGAACTTGTGAAAACACCAAAGTTAGAAGTGAGCTTGTAAAAACTTCAAAGATTAGTGGAACCTTAACAAGTTGTTAAGGAAGTGGATGTAGGATTGAAGTAAATCCGAACCACTATAAATCTTGTGTGTTCTTTCTTTCTTCAATTACTCAACCAACTCTATATTCCGCATTTCTTGTTTGTTGAGTTTATTAAATTGTCATTACTTCTTGTGAAAACCAATTCACCCCCCCTCTTGGTTGCCATCTTGGGACAACAATATATTATAGATATATTGTAGATGTGTTATAAATATTGTGTGTATGTTATGTTTTTGTTATTTAAGTTTTGTGTATTTTATGTAAAAATTATTTGAAGTCGTGCGAATATTATATGAATATTGTGTAGTTGTTTTGAAAATAAAAAATTAAATAAATAAAATTAAATAAATTCTAAAAATATTATGTAGATAGGTTGTAGATTTATTATAGATGTATTGTTAATGTGTTATAAATATGCAGATGTAATTTGTATTAATGAATGTGTATTTTTATATATATTATGTATATATTATATACATTTATTTTTATATATATTAAAAATATGATCTTAATTTTTTTTAAATAAATAAATATAAATAAAATAAAATTGTAAAGAAAATAAAATAAAAAAATTAACGACTAATAGTTAATTTAAAAAAAAAGCAAAAACTTTTGAAATAAAAATAGGTTTTGATAAAAATATAAAAAAATATAAAATTTTTTTAAATATATCATATTTATAAAATATTTATAAAAATATTAAAATTTATAGAATATTTATTAAAATATTAAATTTTTATTATTTTATAGGGAGTTTATAATGAATTTATAATTAATTTATAATAAATTTATAAATATTATATAATTTATAATTCATAATAAAATAATTAAAATATCTCAAATAAAAAATAAAAATTAAAAAAAATATGATAAATGATATATTTTTTTAATAAAAATACGGCGGCCCGTAGTTTTGAAAGTGAGCGTCGAAATGCAGTGCTGGGTGTAGATTTCTCTTTATTTGGGTTAGCCAGCCCATTAACCGAATAAACAGGTCTTCTCCTCATTTCACTGGAAAAATGCTTAGGGTTAGTTAACTGCCTACCATATAAAAGCCACCATTATAAATTTGCTTCAGTTCGCTTCTTCTTCAACCATTGGAAGCTTAAGTCTTTTTTTTTTTTAATATATTGATAATTTGTAATTTGTTTTTTTAGCATTAAAAGCAAAGCCTCTGTTCCATTAAGGAGATGAGAGACGATTCGAAAGTGTCTCTTCGTTTGGGAAAGAACAGTAAGGTATAACAAATCCATGGCCGAGATATCGTTTCAGTCGTCATTCTTGGATTGACGATTCGATTGTTGCTAGTCCACATTTATTTATTCTTCTCTTTTTTTTTTTAAATAAAACAATTGAATTTGGTATTAACTGATTTTTTAATTAATTAATTAATTGAAAATTAATTTTCTTTTGTGATTCTGAATTGCATGGCAGTCGAAATTTTGTACCTTTGGAAAGAACTAGTTTTCAGTTTTGATATTTTAGTTTTTATTTCAACTTATTGGGTTGCAATTAAAACACTTTCATATTACAGAATGTAATTTTGAAATATTATAATGGAACAATAAAAATTACTAATAATTTTTATATAAATAAATAAAATTATTTGGCATAAAAAGATAAATGAAATTGGTTTAATATTTTTCAAATTGTGAATTGCTCATGAGTTCTATTACCACATACAAAATTGGAAGTTCTTAATGTATAACTTTAATAAAAAGTCGAGGTTCCCATTTTGCTAATAAGTTACTTTTTAGCTAATTTGCCTTTCCCATAAGCAGTATCAAATTAAATTACTTTTATGGTTTAATCGGATTGATATGTGTTCAATAACATAAAAAAAATCATAAATAGATTTTATTTATAAAAAATTATAAGAATTATAAAATAAAAATTTAAAACTATTAAAAAATGTATACCAAAGGCATATTTTTTTATTTAAAAATTATTTAATATTTAAAAAGCCGACTGCTTTTTATCTATTTTTTTCATCAGATTATAGTAAAATTATAGAGACGATAAAATAATTTTTTATTAACTATATACTTGGTGGCCTAATTTTTTCAATTTTAATGGTTCCAAACAATATTTTATATTCAATTTTTTAGATATTTTAGATCAAATCAACCTTCAATTCTTAGCGAATTCAGCCCAACTGTTGCTCTGATTCAATTTTAAAACACTGATAAAAAGAGACGCTGTTGGAGTCTTTTGGTTGGGTATAAAGATTTGATATATATATATATATATATATTTTAATCTAAAGGTTAAAGATTTGATATTGAAGTTAAAGGTATCTCTTTTCTCAAAGAAAGTCCAAAAAAAAAAGTCCCCATATAATAATATGTTGGATATTAATTGGTGGGGGTGAATTTCAAAGAAATTTGGACCAAATACAAAACAGAGAAATTGAGAAAAATGAAATGTTAGCCATGACCCACCAATTTATTCTGTCATCGAAATGGAAGCTAAGGTGTGATATTTGTCAAACACTGGGACAGAGCAAGACTCTATCTTCACATGAAAAACAATTAACTTTCGGTGCCCGCCACAATTTTCAGTAAAATTTCTTTAACCATATATAGTCAGAACACAGCTTTTGTTATCAAATGGAAACAAGAAAAGCATAACTTACACAGAAACACTCATAAATAAAACTAAAGAAAGACCATCTTATACAACTCAATTCAACTTAAATAGAACCTTCATCCGAAATTAATTAATTGAAATCTGCTATATAAATTTTTTTTTTCATTTGGCGCAAATTATGAACTGCATCTTTGAAGAAATATAAGACCATAAAATTACTGTAAACAAAGACATCATATTCTGTTATGGAATACATTACGATTTCTGTATAAATTTTCTAAGTATAACCTTGCTTGTACCTGCGAAATAAGTCTTCTGTTTCGGCATTCCTGAAGGCACAGCAACCCATCAAATATACCCATATCAAAGCAACAAGAGTTATCAGCAATATTATATCTGCTCTTCTCCATTCTTTTTTAAGATTAGCCAATAATCCTGCCTTGCAAGAGTCGCAACTGTAGCAGAGTTGATTTTGGTCATTGTTCCAGTTCAAGCAATCCATATCTGCTGCATTGTTTATTGGACTAATCCAGTATGTTGGGTTCACAAATGTATAACCACATAGTGTTGGTGGCTTACAGCATCCTGACTGTAAATTTTACAACATTTAAAGTGGAAAAGAATACCAAAAGCTAGAGAATATTTAAAGCTAAAACGCAATACAAAAGAATACTATAATCACATGCCGAAGCTTAATTAGAAAACCCTGTTTTTGGGAGACAAATGTCCATAAAATGCTACAGAAAACTACAAATTATTCGAGAGATGTAACTTAGCAGCAAGTGCGAAAATCGATTCCCAAAATCACAAATTATTCTTTTCTTAATATTAAGATGAGGGCATCCTTGCTTTTTGGGAAAAAAAATGTTTAACAATTAGTAATTAAGAAACAAAAGAAGCCAGAAAATGGTACCTGTAAAGGGGTAATGCGAGCAATAAAGAAATCTTGAGCCATGCGAAACCTCTGATTCAACTCAGCACACATATTGGTTGAACTAAGGCAAGTTCTGATTCGATCCCACTTATAAGAACTCTGAACTCTTCTACGAAGCCATCCTGAAAAATCATCCAAGTGATATTCCAAGTAGGCTCTACTTGGTTCAAGGTGACCTGAACCCTTAGCAGTGACCATAAATATGAAAACAACTAAACAAGCAAGCAATATTATCAGAATAAGCATAGCAATAAGATAAAGTATAAGTAGCCATGGGATTCTCCAAAACCCTCCAACAAACCCTGCAATAGCCACAACTAAAATAAGTATTCCTAATATAATAACAGGCCATTGAAGAATCTTTACACAAGAGTTGTCTGGTTCCATTGCTAGCCAGATCCCAGCACCAATTACTGGGATTGAAAGAAGCATGGCTACAAAGTTTATTGCACCAATAACATTGTTGCTTAGAGCCATAAGAGGGAAATCAAAATGGGTTTTGTTTGTTATTTTTTATCGGAGCTCAAAATAATGAGCTTGAAAAGAGAAGAGAAAGGAAAGATTTTACTATGGAAAGATGTTGAAAAAAAGCTGTACTATTACATGATGTGCTTTAGACATATAACCCACTTCCATTCTTATTCTTTACCTTGGATCCATGACAACTACTAAAGCAAAGCTACGAGAATAGCAATTTTTTTAAAGTGTTTTTTCATCTTGTTGGTCCAATTACTTTTTGAAAAGCAGTTCCCTGCATAGGATAGAGAACATATATAATTGAGAAATTTACTTTTTATTTTTTCAAAAAGTAAAAGTTTAGTTCTATGCAGCTATATGTTTGTAAAAAATAAAATACCAATCTTAGATTTATTATCCGATAAAATATATATTTACAATTATACTGTATTTTAGTATGTATTTTAATTACATAGATGCTTATCCTTCTAAATATTGCAATTACAAATTAAATTAATCTTCGTTTTTATCAGAATATATGTATTTTGTTTTATTGGCTTTACACGTTTTCTTACATGTTCATTTTCATTATATTTTCTTGCTAATTTATTAAATTGAATTAGAAAAAAAAGAAAGTTATTATATCCAAAATCATTGCACTTGCTGATATGCAAGTTTGAACTCCAAAAAAAATTAATAATAATAAAAAAAACTTCCAATAAATTTGTCATGTATCAATTTGCTAAAAATCTTAGCTTTGATATAGAATATAAGGTGCAAAACATTTTAAAAAAAGAAAAGAAAATTAGAGAAGGAACTATTAGAATTTAAATGCTTGACTTTGGTTGCTAATTCTGTAACTCCATATAAATAAACTGTGCAGTGTATCACATTTATATCTTGGTAATGGGAATTTACTGTGTCAACAACAGAAGCATGTAGATAAAGCTGATAAAAATGTAAGAGGGCCAAGTGCCTTGCAAACAAAATGGGCACTCTTCCTCTTCAGGATTCTTCAAATTTGTGTGAAACCAGGTGATGACACCAGCAATGTAATGTATCCACCAGTCTGCTCAAAGTGCCAATAACAAAAAAAAAATCCATCACCACTATCAGGATAATCTAAACTATAGAGACTGTAAACCCTTCCAAAACTTAGCTCGAGTTGTTTTATCTCCTTGAACATGAAAATGTTATGGGTGTGTTCTTCAAGCTGGAAATATCAAACAATTCCATAAATCTCTGGTCTGAAACTCTAGCTTTTGCTCCAGCAAACCTCTGGTACTCATCGAATATTGATGAAAGACACCATCTTTGCAATTTTCTCAAGCACCCCACAAGGCAACCAGTCCGGTGCTGGCCATAGCACAAGGATACGACAATTATCTTGAGAAACACATGTGATTACTGAGGAAACAGGAAAGAAAAGAAGAAAAGATAAGTACCTTCCCTCTCTTGCAATGAATTAGGACAGGATGGTTTTTTACATCTGGCAAGGCAAAGACATACATGAGCACATATTAAAACAAGTAATCCATCATCTCAGCACAATAAAGTCATTTAAAGTTGAAGTTTTCTAGATACCAAGCACAACTTTCAAAGCTTCACGGATGGTTTCCTCCGGAATGTTCACAAAAGGCTCCTGCCCACAGTACCTAGTGTTAATGCCAACTTGCCCAGAGCAAAAAGTAATTTCATATTGAAAAATGAAAATCCCAATCAAACAATTTAATATTGGTGGAGCAACTCCTCGCGCCAATCATCCCTAAATTTTGATCCAAACAAACAACATTAAGGTCCTGTTTGGTTTAGCAGTTTCATGCAGCTGATAGCTGTTGCTGATAGCTGGTAGCTGGTAGCTGTTGCGGATAGCTGTTAGCTGATAAATAATGAGCGTTTAGTAAAAATATAGTAAGCTGTTGTTGTTATTGTGTAAAATGACCAATAAGGGTATTAATATTAAAGGTTACAGATATTAATATTATCTAATAATTCAGGGTTAATATTGTCAAATAAAAAAACTATCAGCAGCTGTTTAGAAAAAGCTAGAATGAGGAGCTTTTTCAAACAGCTGCTGTTTGAGCATTCAAACAGCTAACAACTGCTGATAAAAAAGTTAACCAAACACCTAAACAGCTGCTGATTGACTTGAAACAGCTATCAGCTGCGTCAATCAGCTAAACCAAACACCCCCCAAGTACTTCTAAAGAAAAGGAAAAAGTTATAGCCTCGGAACAGTATACCATCTTTTATTATATTTGATCACATCAGTACACCCTAAACAATAGCAACAACTTGTTCCTTCCTCTAATTCCATAACTCAAATTTTAACAGCAAACATATGCACATGCTCTGCTGAAAATCATACTAGCCAGGATATGATTATTCTAAAAAACAAACATCAGATTCAAAAGAATAAATCTTTCAGATGTTAATCGGTCAATTTCATGAATTTTGAACCACTTGCAGTTCTGTAAAAGATCTCTCAGAATATGAAAATTAACCTCAACAGAGAGAGCACAGCATATCAATATTTGTTCCTCCATGTGTTTCATATGGGGTTCTACAACACAGAATAAAGCAATTAGCAAGGAACTCACTATGAAAAAGGATATAATAGACTAAAATCTCTATGACCATTTTGTTTTCCTTCAAGAATCCCCAGTGACATGTTTCATATAACTATATGTTAATATTCTAATTAAACTAGTTATTAAGAAAACACAATTCCTTTGAGTGATTTGAATAAAAGCAACCTTAGTACAAAGCTATAATCTATCTGTGTGATGAAGCAGGCCTTTTTTTAAGAAAAAGAACAGGAACAATTGCAAAAAAAAACATTAAATTTTCATTCATAATTTCTAGCTAATCAATCCTAAATATAACAAAGATAAAAATAAAAATTGAAAATTTGATAGGTAACCTTGCACATTTCAATTCCGAATTGAAAAAGCTTAATTCCATTGGCCTTCAAAAACTCATTATTCGCCTCTGGATATGGTTCGGGACACAAATATCTATTCAAAAACAAAGGGAAAATCGCAAGCTTATTTATGATGATGAACAAATTATAATAAATTTTAGATTGATACAGTATTTACTTACATGATCGAACGGAGACCTAGGGATTGCAAGAAGTCAAAGTTGGCAGAATCAGGGAAACCAGACCTAAAAATGTTAAAATCGACCACCGCGAAGTTTAGAGGCGGAACAAACAGGTCCTCACCGTCTCGGTCATTCTCGGCCTCTGCTCCAAACGACGGAGACTTAGCCGGAGGTGAAACGTCTATAGTTCTGCAAATCTGAGAGTTCAAATTATCGAGTTTCATAGCTTTGGCGCCAAAATTTTTGAAAAATGAGAAATAAAATTTAATGGCGGATAAAATTTGGGGACTGATTCCAGAGAGAATCTTTGATTATTGGAATCCTCCCTTTTAGATAAAGAGACGGAGAGGTTTTGCAGTGCGCTATGACTTGGATACCTCTGTTTACACAGTTTCTATACATATATATATATATATATATATATGAAGATAGTGCGAGACGTAGAAACAAAGAAACGCGGCATAGAATAATGGAAAACAACCACCCAATGGAGAACTGACAAGTGTCCTTTTTCCGTACACAATGTAGCAAGCAATAAGTGCATATTCTACTGGAAAATATACTCTTGTTTTGAGATTTTTGTAAAATTATAATTTCATTTAAGACTGTCTATTGGTCGGGTTTTAATCTATCTAATCGAACTCAATCAAATACTAAATATATCAATTGACTCACTAATTTTAATCTGGTTCACACGGATAAAATATATTAAAAATAAAGCCCAATCTAACCAGCCGACTGAATCCAACTTCAATAAAAAAAATCTGCAGCTATTTCATCCGAATATCATTTAGTTTGGTCAGATTTAGAAAATCTGCACAGCCCTAGTTTCATTTGCCATCTTATTGGATTGGTTTGAAACAGAAACAAGTACCCACGATCTCTTTTGAGAAAAGGAAAAATAATTTTGAGTGGCTAAGATTTGATCATTTGAGTATGTGAGGGGAGTTGCCTGACCACAAAGGTATGGCTTTTTGTAACATTATTTTAAGGCCATGGCGGTTGGTAGGTTGCGAGTGGAGGATTATTCACTGGCTTATTGCTGTATATTTTAATAAGGTAAAAGCATAAAATACAAAATAAAATGAGGCCAGATGTCCATTTTTCTATCACAATGATTACCTACATTATACCTAGCATCATGGTGGAAATTGCCACCTTTCTTAAAATACAATTTCAACATCAATTTACCATTTGGTTATAAAAGTTATCTTTACCCAGAATGGAATTATGGAAATGATAAATGATTTATATCATAAAAACTTTCATACATGCGTAAGATACATTGTTTCTGTGTATACAATTCAGTGATCACAATATCACTTTTTTAAAGTTCTACATTCTTCTCTCCATTGTCTTGCTTTGATGGAGAAGATGTTAAGAGATTTCTTTACACAATCAACAATCCCTTCACAATCTGCTTCAGGAAGGATGCAACCCGATACATCCTCAAAAGCATCCCCCATATATGAATGGGGAGATCGCAGGTTCCCATGAATTTGGCAAGCCTTCATGGTCTTACAGTGTTCAGCTTCATCGTCTCTGATGTTCAAAAACACATCATATAAATTATCTGAAAGACAAAAGTTAAAAAAGCAATGTAACATTTGTCAGTATGCCAAAGAAATATCACTAGAAAAAAAATGATTATCAATGCACCCAGGATATTGCTTCTCACTTATTTTTGGCCTTCGAGAATAAGGAGATCTGGAAGTTCGAAATTCATCTGGGAAATTGGAGAGAGTATGAGGTTTAGGTAGCACTCTCAAAAGACAGTAAAAGTTGTCAAAAAATAACTTACCAAACAAGTACAAGTCACCCTCTGTGTAGTATTTCACAGCAACGTCAGGAGCAGGCAATTTTTTCAATTCCTCTGCAATTGATCACAAGCATGTGTCAGAAATGGTACATTTACATTTGGATTTTGGAGGAAAGCGAACCTATGAAGTTAAAGATATGATGAAAGACTATTCATCAAACTGTTCTGTATGCTCAGATGTTCAACCTAACCTCCATCCACTTGCACGCAAAGGATTCTATAAGATTATCAAATTGTGGGTGTAACAGCATGCAGGAAAGTTAAACATATTGGTAACCTAATCAAGAGAATAAATGGCAACTATAATGACTGGTACATGTCAAATTTCATACTCATAGATGATACATGTGCAAATAAAACAATCCCAAGATCGTCAACCAACAATCGAAACTCTTAAATATACCTCCTTGTGCCTTGATAAATTTGTCATAAGTTGCATATGCATGGCTTTCTACACATTCGGAAAAGTGATCTGCAATAATGACAAAATTGAAGAAATTAAAACATCCATTTCTTGATGAATCCCAATTGCTTTTCCAATGTGTTGAAAAAAGCATTTCACATTGAATGATGATAAAAATATATAAAGGACTTATAAGTGAGTGGAGGTTGGACTTGGCACAAACTAATTGGTTTTGTGCGAGTGAATTTCAACACTTGTACGCTTACAAGCTCATGTATTTGTGGACCCGTGAAACTCATACGATGCCTTTTCTCTTTCTGACTAAACTTAACTTGAAGTGAACGGAAGTGAAGCCCTATAATATGATGCTTTTCCCTTTCTGACTAAACTTAGTCCAAAACAGATTCAACCAACAAAAGTCTATATCTAACAGGTCCAAGTATACTATCAGGGGTCAGTTCACTAATATAAAGAAGTTCAAGAAATAAATTAAATTTGCAAATGTCAGACAGGCATTGCTTCATCATATGGTTCCATCTAGGATCTAACAGTAAGAATTTGATTGTGATGTCCAGATGAAAGTCAGAAAATATGCAAGGTAAGGAATTTTCAAACAGTAAAATGCAAAAATGCACATATTCTTACAAGCCATTCTTGGACTAATTGCATACATGAAGACTGTCATAACATAATAGAAGATTGCTATATGTTGAGCAAGAAACCGATCAAACCACCAAGCATTACCCCCGAGTTCCTGCAACCAAATCACCACTATCAGAGTCAAGTAAAATATAATATCAGATCTCAATGGCAAAACAATTTTTAAATGCACGGGGCCTGCATACAAGCAAATGTGTATATGCACCTCTAATGTGCAAGTTTGTTGAAATCTACCATCATGGAAAATAGACTCCATGTGTCCTGACTTTTCCAGTTAATTTGCTCCGGCCTTAGCATCCTAAATCTTACACTTGTCAATATAATGTTCCCAAGTCATCCATTTCAGGTAACTGCCTACCATGCAAGATTTCATGGATGGAAATAGATAAGAGTTTGCCATAACAAAATCTTGTGGATTTGAGGGATGAACATATTCTATCCTCTGATTCACATTTTTACAGAAATGTAAAACATGGCTTGTCCTGCTAACAAGATAATTAAAGATAAAGACAACTTACTTCCATGACAAGTAAATGGTGCATTTCATTCCAGTTTTCAGCAAAATGCACTTTGAGATAATCCGCCCTTCTCCACCAACCAAAACTCTCATACATGTGCAGAACAGCCATAAAAGCTGCCACAGTGATCAAATGGATGTTGAAGATCACAACTCAACTATCACTAAAGATAAATTCCTATAATGTTCAAAGAAAATCTGGGCTACCGCCTACCAATCCAAAAACCAAATCTACAAGTTTTGATAGAATGCAACAGCTACCAATATTAACCAAATTACAGAATGAAATTTCCATTCCCTTTGATCTTATTACAAACGAATCACATATAACGTTAATCGGGACATATAAAACCACAATCAAATTTACTCTTACTGACACTATGTCCATTTCTCAGTGTGTCCATTACTATGACACTATGATCATTACTCCATTTACTCCAAGTAGCAGGATAAAAAAAATGTACCAACCAATCAACAACTTTACTTCTAACAAAAAAGAACTT
Source organism: Garcia nutans (assembly GCA_947685225.1). NCBI lineage: Eukaryota > Viridiplantae > Streptophyta > Magnoliopsida > Malpighiales > Euphorbiaceae > Garcia > Garcia nutans. Next base: position 80,750,129 of record CANTUV010000024.1, read on the forward strand.
AAAAGCTAGATCTATTTACAAGAAAGGGTCCTAATATTGGCTACAGATCACCTCATAAAAGTTTTGAAAATAATTAAATGAGAACATTGGCACTAACCAAAAAATATGGAACTCTTGCAATAGTTTCCAGCACAAAGAATCTAGCATAATCTTGATCGCGGTAAAAAAAACATTGAGAATCTTTATTACAGAATCCTGAAAAGATTAATACGACAATCAGATCTTTCATAAACTTCAGCAAGAGAGAATGGTCTTACAAAAATCCAACAATTAAAAAAAATTTAAAAGGTTACATTTTTAAGCGAAGTTCCACATAATAATAACAAATTCTAATCAGCAAAATCAATTATAAAATGGAAGAAACAACTTGCAGTGAGAAAGACATTAACAGATTGTTCAAGCTTGATAACCCATCTCTCCAAATCCGTGGAAGATGAAGTATCTGGTGGCTTCTCACCTTCCCCTTGGCACTGATGATCAGTACTACAAGTTTTGGATTTAAATGTTTCTTCTACTACCACTTTGTCCTCATTTTCTCGCAAAATTGTTGCTTGGACTCGAAACAATTTTCTAGATATGAGAAAGAATTGAACTTGATTAACAAAATTTTTTAAAAAAAAAAGAGAGAATAAGGAATTGAACAAAAATTTGATGACTACCCACTTACTTACCCAATAGCAGGCTTCAATCGGGGATTATAAGGGAAAATGTTTTGGGGGGTGAAAGAAGAATAAAGGGTTTTATAATGTTTGGAAGAGACTGAAATTGCATATAGCTGTGTAGGAGAAAGACTCATCGCCATTTTTCTGTGTCAAACTTCTAAAAGGATATTCCCACTCGAATAGCTTTTGTCAGTTTGTGAGTTCGGCACCTAATGGCGGTTTGATTGGGACTTAGAGAGGATATTCCCAGCAAACAATTACTAATTACTTTGGACGAGTCGCTTGATTTTTAAGTCTTGATAGAATTTTCTAATATATGATTTTTTTTAATTATCTTTATAATTTTGACTTTCTTATGTTGCCTTAACATGTACAAAAGTTTAAAAATTTATAGGTATACTCTTGTTTAAGAGTTGACAGACTGCAATAAACTATACTTGATTCAATTAAAAAAATTAGGCTAATGTAATTTTTAATCCAATTAATAATTAACTGATTCAATTTTATAGATTAAAAGCTAAATGAAAATTAAAAAAATTAACTTTTATTTTTATTTATTTATTTTTAATTATATTATTTTTTTTATCACAAATATAATTTTTTATTATAAAATAAAGTTATTTTTTATTTAGTTTTTTTATTAATTTTTATTTAATTATAAAATTTTTATTAAAAATATAATTTTTTTATTATTAAATAAAAATAATTTGTTTAATTATAAAATTAACTGAATCGACTGATTTAATTCAATTACTTAATTGAATCGACCAAAATTGAAAAATCGGTCAGTTTAATTAAAAAAATAATTTAGAATGAATCGATTAAAGTTTGATAGTTGATTAATTAAATGACCGATAAAATATCTACCCTTACTTTTAGGTTTTAATATATGGTTATTTTTTTAATATTTTTATATGATTAGGGTTATTCTTTCAAATTCTTGACTTAAGAATAGAGAAGGGAAGAAGAAAAAGATTAATAGAGAAAGAAGAAGAAGGAGAGTAGAAGAACATAGAAGAAGGAGAGAGAAAGAAGGGATAACGAGTGAATAGAATTGAGAGAAAAAGAGATTCAATTCTTTGATTAAATTGTATTTTTTTTCATAATGTGTAACAATACAACTGCTAATGTTTATAAATATCTTTCCATAATGTTATATAAAAAGTACAACTGCAAATATCAACTAATAAAAATATCAAATATCAACTAATTTTCATATCTGACTTAATAAAAATATAACTCATAAGAACTAATTACAACATACTATGACTCATTTTTTCTAACCAAATTCTTCCAATTGGACAATGGCTGCTTGATCAAGACTAATACTTGCATCAACATCCTTATTAACCGAATTATAGGTTGCTCTTCTCACTGATGACCCAATAGTGGCAACATAAACTTGGCCTATATGCAATAGAGTCATGACATATTCACCCGATCCCTCAATTATAATGATAGGATCCAATCCTGCCTAATTAAGTTGGTTGAACTGAATAAAATGAAGATTGGTTGGATCTCAAATTTTTTATTGAAATTTAAATATACTTTGAGTTAGGTTTTAAACTTGAGAAATTTTTTTATGTCAATCCAACTCAACCCATATTATATATATATATAAGATCATGGCTTGCCTGTTATCTCATAACTTGATCCTTTGAACTTTAAGCATGGTTGCAGACTATGCAACCAAACTCGAACTAAAGTCGCATTGCGAGCTAGAAAAAAAGCCGAATTAACCTGATTCGAGTAAACTCATATACATGACATTTGAATGTTGTTTCAATTAATCAAGAAGTCTAAAGTAATAATTCTGTACAGTCTCAAGTGGCGACATTTTATAGATGTATCTTTTGAAATTTTAAGACTTAGTATTTTCTCCAAAAATTCCATAACTCAAAATATAGGATGATATTAACTTTCAAAAAAACTTAACTCGCTTTTTAATATATACTAAAAGTTTTTCAATTTTTTTAAGAGACAAATGCTACTTTGTTTCCATGAATCAACCATGATTAATCCCTGTAGTCAAATGTTAAAAAATTGTCAACTTTGGAAGGTTGCCTACCTATATATTTTGACTGACTAATAATAAAACTAATGTGTTAAAGAGTTATGAGAGATGATTATATGATAGTAATAATAGTCATGACTATAATAAATTACAACATGCAACTACAATAATTATTATCTATAATTATGAATGTTTGCTACAAAAATTTTAATAGCTAACTATAATTTTATTAGCTATGAAAAATAATTTCTCAAAATAAATTTTTAATTTTTATTTATCGTAGCAATAATTAGTTTTTAGCTAAAACATGTTATATTTAGTAACAAATCAAATGTTTTAATTATGAATATGAAATTTTTATAGTAATTATTTTTATTATTAGTCATAAAAAATTAATGTGTGGCTAAAAAATATAGGATAATGTCTATACAATTTTTATATTCGTAGCTAATTGATATTATTCAAATATTGTAAGAAGAGTCTCACATTAAAAAAAAAAATAAATTTAGTGAGAGATAGAAATGATCTATAAATTTATTGTTTTCAGGTTTTATTTGAAATATAAAATCAAGTCAATGATTGTATTTTCTTATAAGACTTATGAATAATCTCTCAAATATATGAGCTTCCCGACACCAAAATAAGGTTTCGTGAGCTCTAGCCGAAAAAAAAAACTTGACATATTTACAATAATTAATTTTTTTATATAATTTGATTTTTATAATAAAAGATTTATACATTTTACCATAACGAAATATTTTACTAGTAAAATATCTAATTTTTTTAGCCACTTTATATTTATATATCTAAAATAAAATAAAAAAATATAAAATTTGTAAACTTTATAGCTAAAATTTAACTGCATCACATATAGTTATGACATGCTATAAATTAAAATTTCATAATAATAATATTTAGTTATGATAATTTATTATTTTAGAGATAACATCTTCCATATTGTGAATGTTATAGTGTGCAAAACCACGTTTATTAACTCACTTATAAAACATGCATTAATTACAACATTAATTATGTCTTAATCATGAATTAATTATTTCGTTGTGATTAGCGATCGGGTCAAGAGGCCCAGGATTTCATTGCAGGATGGCCTAACACTGCCCTAATATTCTGACTTTAATTTGGAATTAAAAAAAAGAAAAAGTCAAACCCATGAACACAGACTCAACGGCACATTGCAAAGAAATTAATTATCAGGTCAGAGTGCTACTATAACTAATGCACCCACAGGATCAATTCTGATAGTGTATATTATCCTAAACAATAAATTTATATATATATTTTTAAAAAGTGTTCCTATAACTAATTCTAATCCTAATTTTAATAACTCAATTTCTGCTATTAGGAACGTGGGCATTGCCTTTTATTCTTTAAATTTGGTCACTTGACTTTTTTTTTTTTAAGAATTGGGAAGAAATTAAATTAGATATCCTAGTTATTTTGTTCACACTTATATCTTATTCAATTCATGAAATATCACAAAATAATTAATTTGATATTTACATATGAATAGTAAATATTATTATACTTACATTATATGTATATGATATATTATTTTAATATCTATATATATAATATTAGAATAATTATCTCTGGCATAATACTGTACCACATATTCGAATTAAATTTTTTTAAATTAATTTATCAAATTAATTGATTTTTTTTATTATAATAGATAGTTATTTATCTAAATATAAATATCTAAAAAAATAAAAGATAAGTTTTTAAATTTATTATCTTATTGGATAATAATTATTTATATATTTAATAACTAATTAATAACCTAAAAATAATATGAAATAAATCATTGATAATTTTATTCATTAATTAAAAATAATAATAAATTTCTATGAATAAATAAGCAAAACACCTATTTAAAAAAATTTAAAACTTTTTGATAAACAGTTTTAGAGTTCTAAAACATACTAATAAACGCCATTAACACGCATGGTTAAAAAAATGGCACTAATACATAATTGGATAAATATTAATATGTAAAATTTATGAATTCTCAAATAAATAATAAATATATATAATAGAATTTAAAATTTTCAAATCAATTAACTCAATTGATTATAATAATAGGCCAATTCTTAAAGTTGTTAGGTTTTTAAATGGGTCAAGTTCTAATTCAAGCTATAATATATATTAATATAAATTTTAATTAGAGTAGAACTCCGTATGATATTGTCAGGTGTTTTTATTTTTCAAATCGAATGATAATTTAACTATTTATTATTATTATCAAATATATATAATATTATAATCATATTTAAATTCTCTAAATAAATATATCTAATAACTAACTATTTATCTATTCTAGTGAATAATAAATTTAATATTTATCTATAATATTATAATCTTATTTAAACTTTTTAAATAAATATATGTAATAATAAATTAATTATCTATTCTAATAAATTAATAAATTTAATATTTATCTTCTAATTACGTGACCACCATTTGATCCAAACTTAATAATAAATTTTATAATTAATGTAACATTGTAAAATTTCAAATAAATAATAATTTTATTCTATTATAATAATAGATATTTATTTGTAGAGTTTAAATAAAATTAAGATATATTAATTTTTATTTATTTGAAGAATTCAACAAAATTATGACATTTTTAAGAATATGATTAATTTTATCCCACTTAGATTATAATTAAATTCATTTTATCTCTATGGTAATTGTGATTATATGTTCTTATTTAAAGTCTATTTATACCACTATATATATAATGGATAATATATAATATATAATTCATAAATCAAGCAGTTAATAGATAAATAAAGTTACTTATAATTATATATATATATATAATTCATAAATTAAAGTACATTTTTATTAATGTAACTTTTCTAGAATATCAATCAAAGTCGTTTGAGGTACAATTACGACTATTATCAAATTAATATTTTAAATCTGTTGATATTGCTCTTCTGATTTTTGATATAAATATTTTTTTATTTATTATTAATTGTGTTGAGCTCACCAATTTTTTTAAAAAATTATTATTTATATGAAATATTATGATATATAATATCATGGTATATAAAATGTCTCAGTATTTTACAATTTAATAATTATAGATAATTTGCATATATTTATCAATGTGTATATATTTTATTTTTTAAAACAGTATATAAATAATTATTTATTTAAAATTATCATAAAATTCAAAAGATAAAAACACCCGCAATATTATACGAGATTCTGGTTGAAATATATTACATTACGAGTTACTTTTTTTTTTTTGAAAATATATTAGGAGTTACTTAAATACCATCAAATTATATTTTAAATTAATATACTTAATTCACAACATAAAATATCAAGAATTAATTAAAATATATGATATATCTTTATAGCCTCCCATGTATTTGGCCACAATATATGTATACATTTTTTCAGGAAGCTTAATTAAGCAGGTAATTGCACGTTATTTAAGATATGAGCGGTAAATAGATTCTCCTAAACAATAGATTTAAAATCAATTTTTTTCTCATCAAAATGTATTAAATTTGAAAACAAAAATATCAAGTACGCAATTCAAATTCATTGCATCTTGCCAAATTAGTTTCTTGTACTTCCATCTCTGTAACAAATTCCAGGCCTAACTAACTTGGGATTATTTCCTGCTTCAATCCACAGATAATGACGTCCATTATTAACTTGAAAAAAGAAAAAAGAACTTATGGCTTCTATAAATACATATACATCTACATTGTTCTCCTCCAACAATAGTTTAGACATATATTTCCTCTCTCTTTCTCTCTCTCTTTCTCTCATTACTTGCAAGCCAGGTTTGATTGGCAGACGGTACTCCATCAATCTTATATCGAGTCCTGGTATATCTTCATAACTCCAGGTGAAACACAATGTCTATGAATCATTCAAAAATTTTGCTGACATTGTTTCTAGGACTTATAGCCATAGCCAACATTGTATCAGCAACACCAACTAGTGAAAATGAGCAAGTTATCATTCGAAATAATGACACTGATCATGAACTTCCACCCACAACTCACCTTAGAGCAGGAGGGCGTTTCCTAGCCTCTAATAGCGGCGGCCGGCAGCAGCCAATGACATGCGACAAGTACCCAAAAGTTTGCCGTGCAAAGGAAAGTGCAGGGCCAGACTGCTGCAAGAAACAATGTGTTAATGTGATGGCTGATAAACTTAATTGTGGGAAGTGTGGGAATAAGTGCAAGTATTCAGAAATTTGTTGCAAAGGCGAGTGTTTGAACCCATCAAACGATCCAAAGAACTGTGGCAAGTGCAATAATAAGTGCAAGAAAGGAAGCAAATGTGTGTATGGACTGTGCAGCTATGCTTAATTAAATTACTTAATCATGATTAACAAGTGAAGAAATTATTACTATTAGTTAATTACTTGTTACTAATAAAGGCAAGCCCATGCATGGGCTAGCTTTTGCATGAATTTATTATTATATTTAAAGTTAATCATAATATATAAAGTAAATTAATAATGTTATTAGAAAATCACAAAAATTTTGCTTGATGACCTGAAACATATATTGTTTCCGAGTTTGAATTCTAGGTGTTTCATCTCTTGTATTGTAATAATAATGTTAGAAATTATAGTCAAAGAAAAAGTGTACTGTTTCAAAATATTAATCCTATTATATTGTATTGCTTTTTCTTTTATATATATGATAAAGAGATTAATTTCATAATCATATTTTATTTCTAATTACTAGCAATATAATTTAGTTGTAATTTTAATTGTTACATTAAAGTTTTTACAATGTGAGATAAGAAGATCTCTTAGTTTATTATGTTATATATATATAAATTTAATTTCGACTAAAATTTGATTTCATAATCTCTTTAATTTTAATTAAAAAGTTAATGTTTATTTATTTTGATACAAATTACATTAGAAAAGTGTGCACTGAAATACGAAATGTATGCAAACAAAGACGTGGAAAAGTGGGCATTGGCATTGGCATTGCAAAAGAAATTCAGGTTACATTTCTAAATAGCTGTAGTTCATTATCTCATTTTAATTATAATTAAATGGAAAGAAATATTTATAATTTAAATGAGAATTTTTTTTTTAATATTATATTTCATTAAATAAATTTAATTCTAAAAAAACCTTTCTATTTCAAAAAAAAAAAATTGAATTCTACTATTTATTTTCGAAAATAATAATTTGTTTTGTAAGCCTAACTTCGGTTTCACTTGAATGACTTTTAGGTTGTTCTTGTTTCACATATGGCCGTTGATTTAGACCACTCCACTATTAGAACATAAAAAATTTGACACATGCAATGCAAATTGCAAATAAAAATTCAGCCTAATTGGCCTAATTTGTCGATCTTTTATTCTCTATAAATATCTTTCGTAACTCTACCCTCCATATTCATCCACAGCTAGCCATTTTCACTGCACAATTCTCTTCTTTAATTACTTCAATTGCCCACAACATGAAGTCTATTAAGATATTCTTGTTACTGGCCATGTTCATGGCCTTTGCCACCATCTGTTTACCCTCTGTTACCCCATCTGAAGAAGAAGAAGAATCATTCATTGGCAAAAACGATGATAATTCTGAAATTCCATTGCCTGAGAGTGATCAAGAACTAACAACATCTTCATTACGAGGAATTACCGACAGGTTTCTTGCTCAGAAAACTCGACAAGGAGTGTTGACATGTGATAAGTATCCAAGAGTTTGCCGTGCGAAAGGCAGCCCAGGGTCAGACTGCTGCAAGAAGAAATGTGTAAATGTAATGACAGACAAAGGCAACTGTGGCAAGTGTGGAACGAAATGCAAATACCCAGAAATTTGCTGCAAAGGGGCTTGTGAGAATCCAATGAACAACAAGAAGCACTGTGGAGGTTGCAACAACAAATGCAAAAAAGGGAACGCTTGTGTTTATGGAATGTGCAGTTATGCATAGAAATTAATTAAATTAATATTTGCAGAAAATTCTTACTTGTACCAGTTGTATATAGACTTATTCAATTTGATTGTCCGTATATATATACACCTGGTTTATAGTAGTATTTTCCTATTTAACACACACACACACACACACATATATATATATAGATAAAGTGTTTCAGAGCGGAGAATAAGAGCAAAACATCACAGTATGATAGGGTTTTGCTAGTGTTTATTTATTCTTTTTATGTAATAATTAAGTGGGTTTGTTTTATTTATAGTTTTTTAACTCGTTTTATTTATAGTTCTTGATTGCTTAATTAATGTTAATCTTTATTTCCTATAATTAAGCACTCATTATTAAGTTATAGCAGTTCAATATATGCATGTATGCTTATGTTTGATTCTATAATTATACTTCAACTTGATAATATATAAACAATGTTGAAATTTTAACTTTTAGAATCATTTACATGCTCATCAAATTAAGATTTCTTCTTTTTTTTTTTCCCAACTTAATCCTAACTAAGGTTAGCCTAGCTAGTTGGCAATTATTATTCTATCTTATATTTAACGAACCTTATGAGTACATTTCAATTTCTAGAGAGCAAAAATATTATTATTTTTTTCTTTTTCATAAATCTCCAACTAATATTATATTTTCTTTTTTCATAAATCTCCAATTAATATAGAGATAATTTATTTATATATCAAATTGGATAATGAAATTTTACTACTGTGAATACATTTTATTTTTCCGACCTAGCTAGACCAACAATAAAATTACTTTTGATCAGCATATATATATTTATATATTTTTTAATATTCAAACCGTCTCATGTCACCCCTAATCAAATCATTGTAATTTGAGAAAAAAATATTTGAAATTTCATTAAATTTTAAATATTATAATTTATTTATTAATTGATTTTGAATATTCATAAGTATTTCTGTATTTATATATATTGATTATAACATCAATTGATTTAATTAATTGAATGAATGACCGCTCCATATAAATAATTAAATTTCCAAGTCGGCCACTCAATATAATATCATCTATGAAGTGATCTTCCATGATCAACTAGCTAGCAAGTCAAGCAGCAATGGAGCTCGTGCAACCACGTTTATTAGGATCACCTTCTTGTTCCCATATAAAATTTCGCTCTTCATAATCTCCAGTTGATGATTACAGGTCCGATCCTTTATCAGCTTATCTTCCTACCAAAACTCGAACTATCTTAAACACCATTGACTCATGCTGGCGCACTGATCCAAACTGGGCAAGCAATCGCCAAGCTTTGGCTGATTGCGCAATTGGGTTTGGCAAAGCTGCTCTGGGAGGCAAATATTGAGATATATACACAGTCACAACCCCAGATGATGATCCCATAAACCCAAAACCAGGAACACTTAGATATGGTGTTATTCAAACAGAGCCACTTTGGATAATATTTGACAAGGACATGGTGATTACACTTGAAAATGAGCTTATAATTAATAGTATTAAGACAATGGATGGAAGAGGAGCTAAAGTAGAGATTTCAAATGGACCATGTTTAACCATTGAAGGTGTTAGCCATGTTATTGTTCATGGTATGAGTATCCATAACTGTAAGCCAAGCAAGAGTGGCCAGCTTGTTAGAAGCAGTACTACACATGTTGGTCACCGTCAAGGTTCTGACGGAGATGGCATTGTTGTTTTTGCTTCTTCAAATATTTGGATTGACCATTGTTATCTTGCGAGTTGCACTGATGGGTTACTTGATGTTATTCATGCTTCAACTTCTGTCACCATCTCTAACAATTATTTCTCCCAGCATAACAAGGCAGGCTAATTAACTTAATTTCTTCTATCTATGAGCTTTGGCCAAAGTTTGCAACTAATTAATTATAATAATTAACAGGTGATGCTGTTGGGACAAAATGATGAGTATACTGCAGATAAAGTTATGAAAGTAACCGTTGTCTTTAACCATTTTGGTTTTGGACTAGTCCAAGGATGCCAAGGTAATGCGTTACATGCATAATTAATCAGTTATAATTAATTACATGCATAATTAGCCCAGTGGCCACCTGATGTTACTCTCCACGGAGAGGTCAGGGGTTCGATCCTCTAAAAATGATTTCTGAAAATCGAGCTTTTTAAATAATAAAAAAAAATCAGTCATATTGCATACTGAAATATAGCCTAACGATAAGTATATATTTCCTGAACAATGATCCAGAATCGATTTTTGCTATACAATAGTAATAATTAATTATTATATGCATATGCAGGGTCAGGTTTGGGTATGCTCACGTAGCCAATAATAGATATGACGAATGGGAAATGTATGGTGGTAGAGCAAATCCTACCATGTTTAGTGAAGGCAACTACTTTATTGCTTCTAGTGATTCCTTTACCAAAGAGGTGACCAAGAGAAGAGTTGATGGTGGTTGGAAAGGTTGGAAATGGAGATCTTCCAAGGATGTATTTATGAATGGGGCTTATGTTATTCAATCTGGATATGGAAGTTGTACACCAAGTTATTCTAATGATAAGTCTTTCATGGCTGCCCCTGGAACTTTAACTCCAGCCTTAACATCTGATGCAGGTCCTTTAAGCTGCATTGTTGGAAAAATTTGCTGATAATGAAATGGAAGAGTACTACAAAACCATTTCAATGCTTCTTCAATATTTTTGCTTATAAGAAGCCTGGTTTAGGTAACATTTTGTCTGGTGAATTGAGGAAATAGAAATTCAAGAGGCTTTCTTGCTTCAGGACATTCAAATTATGCAATTTTTCCAGACAATAGAGGTCTAAATTGTTATTATAACATCCAAATATATATATATATATATATATTTGTAACTTGTTTTCTTTAATCATTTGTTTCTTTTGGAATGAATATGATTGCTTGAGGTATTATATATGCAAGTTACATAAATTATGCATAATTTGCTCAAAGAAATGTGACAATCTTAAATTTTTTAGCTTCCTCCTCTTCTATATACAATTATACATATGTTGTTGAATGGAATTACTATGACTTTATAAGTCAATGGAATTACTATGAACTATATAAAATTTGATTTGATTTTAGAGCTGATATTTTTATATTCTTTACATTTATTTGTCAAACTCAATTCTTTTAATTCTGAGAGTGGACTTATATCATAATTTACCTTAATATTATTTTATTATAAAAATATCACTCACAATTTATTTTTTAATATTCTTCAAATATCATCCAGAAGATACTAATTTTTTTATTTAAATACAACTTATCTATTGTCCAACACGAAAATATAAATAATTCTCAAATAAGTCAAAACAGTAATTATGTAGCCCGACCTTATCTATGTACTGAACGACGAAAAAAAATGGGTGATCTACTGATTTATTCTCTAATAATATCTGAAATATTTATATAAATAAATGGTGAGTCCAACTACTCAGTGAGAGAATAATTATATAACAAAGCGAGAATAAATAAATTTTTTTTCATTTACTTACTCGTATAAAATTTCATATTATTGCATAATAAATTCTTCCTTAAAAAAATATAAAATTTACAATATTATGGTAAAATTTAATCATATAATTTTATACACTCAATATATATAGTACATAGATAACAAAATACCTTAGGCATAAGTAAACAAATATTTATTAACAGCCTAAAGGTAAAACACGATATCTTGAGCGCAGTAATGACGCATGACAGCACCAAAAATAAATATTCATGGTCATACACATATACAGAGCTGCCTTCAAAGGGCGGCCACCTGATATACACCCCAAAAGCTATATATATACAAGCGTTGTTCCAAAGACAGTATCATAATCATAATCCGTCAATTTCTTTAACACCCCGTCATTACAGGTGTCTCTATTAGAAAACATATAATGAGTGTATTTAAAAATTTTTATTTAACTATACCAATAAATAATTATCATACCATAATTCAAATATTATCATACCATTATTTATTCCTATTTTAAATTTATTCATAATTAATATTTTATCTTTTAAAATTCTTTTATAAAAATTTACTTTCATCATAAATTTTTTTTAATAAATCACATATATATAATTTAATAAAATACTGATATTATATAATTATCTATTCACCTTGATAAACAGTTCAATTTATTTAATTGACCGGATCACCTCTATGTTCTACAATTATTGTTGAATTCTCACTTAAAGTAATATAAAATAATAATTTACTAAAGTATTATCTAGATTTATTAACTACTATGAGTTGAATTATATGGAAAGAAAATGTGAGAATGATTTTTAAAATTTTAGCAAAATTTTGACTTAATTTGATCATTTTCAAAATCTTACAATAATACTCCAATGAGTATTCTTTTAATTTATCAGGCCAATTATTTATCAAAGTTTTCAATAATAATTTTAATGACTTAATATAATTTGAGTGTCTAAATTTATTAAGTATTTATAATATTTCAATATAAAATTTTAATTCATTTATTTTAATAGTTTAATAATTATAATAATAATAATATTTATATTATTAGTTAATTAATTCAATTGCGTTTAAATAATATTTATTTAATTTTTAATATTTTAATAAAAATACAATTTTATATTTACTTTCAATGAAATTAAATTAATTCATATACTTATTTAAAATTTATTTAACTTAGTTTTCTAAAATAGATTTGTATTTATAATAACAATTATAATAATATATTATAATGAAAAATTTTATTAAAATAATAATAATAACATTTATTTAAATTCTGTTATACTTTTAAAATATTATTAATAATGACACTTTTAATAATATTAGTAATAATAATAATTACTTAGATATTAATCTTATATAATAAATTTTTATTATTTAAAAATAATCATTTAACTACCTTTAATTGAACTATAATAATTTATATTAAGTTTAGTAGTAATAATATTAATAATTCTTGCTATTAAAATAAATATATAATAAACTTAAAAACAATAAATATAATATTTTAATAATAGTAATAGTAGTAAAAATTAATACTAATAATAATTATGAGATTGAGAATCACTACTACTAATAATTATAATGAATTTATGATTTATCTAATAATAATACTTTATTTCTATAACAATAGTAATATCAATTAATCACTACTTTGTTATTGATTTAAATTTGAAAATAAATAATAATTGAATTATTATAGTTATTGAAATAAAAATTTAATTAAATAATTAAGTTTATAAATTACTATAAATTTTAATCCTATTATATTTAACACTTATTTTGATAATTTAATAATAAACTAACTTAAATTAATTTATAATTAATTTAATTAACTTAGTTCAATTTGTAAGTAAAATTTTTTATATAAATAATAATTTAATAGTAGTCTTTAATATAACTTAATTAGTAAATTTTTATATACACATATGTGTACTTATTATTTAATTGTCTTCATTATTTTAAATTTTTTATTCTAATTGCAACTATTTAATTAATAAATAAATAACAACTATAATTATTATTATTTTTTATTAGTAAATAATTTATTTAAATCAATTAGTAAAATAAATAATTATCATAAACAACAAAATAATAATAAAATTTTTTAATCTTAGTAACTTACTAACTAAATTTTAATTTAATAGTTTTAATTCATAATAATTAATTATAATAATAATTATAATAATAATTCTAAATTAATTAATTATTATTATATATATTTAGTTACTATTTCACTATTTATCATTTTTTTAAATATTCATCCAAGATTAACAAATAAAATATCAAATTGAAGTTCTTGAAGAAAAGGTTTCAAAAATATCTGAGTTACTGAAAAAAGAGTCGAAAAATGGTCGGAATAGTCGTCGAAAAGTTACGCCGATGAGAGCTCTGAGCATAATTTCGGGAGGCGCGTACGGCGTGCTCCGGCGACCGTTCATGGTAGTTTAGATGCCGTTGAAAAGCCCAACGAGTCTACTTTCTGATGGCCAATGCGTGTCATCGGTCGGTGGCCGAAAAGCAACGAACGGAAGAAAAAAAATAAAAAGTGCTCACTAAATTCTCTCCCTTTCTTTCTTTATTCTCGTTACTCTGTCTTTGATCTCTCTGTTTCTTTCTTTCCTTTTCTTTAAAATTTTCTTCAAATGTTTATCTCTCTCTCTCAGTCAGTTCTTATTTCTTTCTCTGTTTTCGAATAACACAAATAAATAATAATCTTTCTTCTAATAATTCTAACTTCAAATCATCTTACTTTAATTATCTAATATTTTTCACTATATTTAATTATTCAAACTTTAAATATTTAAATTCTTGTTTGTTTAATTTTTTTTTATCTCCCATTGATATTATTATTTTTAACTTTAATAATAATTATTTTTTTTGTCCCTCACTACACCTAATTATTTCTACTATCACTATTTAATTATTTGGTTGTTATTATCTTTATATTTGTCATCTCACTACTCTAATTATTAAGATAATAATATTTTAAATAATTAATTGTTATTATTATTTTTTTTTACAAACTATTATATTCTTTCTACCTTAAAGAAAATTCGTCTTCGAATTTTCACTTGCTTATGGATGAAAACAAATGAGGATATTGAGTAACCATACATTGCTCTGTTTCTTAAGTTGTTTTTTTTTTCCGAATGATTACTCCATAGGACCTTTACCAAAGGAATAACATTATTCCTTAAAATTTTTTCTTTGCTTACTAAAATTGCCACTGGTTCATTCTCATAGGTCAGATCTTCTCGTAATTCTATTGGTTGTTTCTGGAGAATATGCGAAGGAATATTTCTGTACTTTCTCAACATGGATATATGAAAGACATCATTTATTTGGGATAATTCCGGTGGTAGTGCAAGTCGATAAGAAACATGACCGATTTTCTCCACAATTTCATAAGGCCCAATAAACCGTGGACTCAACTTTTCACATTTACTAAATCACACAACACTCTTTTATGGAGAGATTTTTAAGAACACTTTATCTTCTACATATACTCAATGTCATTCCTCTTTAAGTCTGCATAACTCTTCTACCTGTCTTGTTCCACTTTTAATCTATCTCTAATCAATTGGATTTTATCACTAGTAATCTGAACTAATTTTGGACCCATCAATTTTTTCTCCAACTTTATTTCAACATACTGGAGTTCTGCATTTTCTTTCATATAGTGTTTCATAAGGTGTCATGTCAATACTTGAATAAAAGATGTTGTTATATGCAAACTCCATTAATGGTAAATGTTTATCCTAACTTCCTTTGAATTTCATGACACAGACTCTAAGCATATATTTCAAGGTCTGGATAGTGCGCTCCGATTGACCATAAGTTTGAGGGTGAAAAGAAGTGCTGAATTTCACCTTTGTACCCAAAGCATTCTGCGATGACAGTAAACTGCGGATCCCTAACTGATACAATAGAAATTTGGGCACCATGCAATCTCACAATTTCCTTCACATAAAGCTATATAAGTTTATCTAGAGAGAAATCCATTTTGATAGGTAAAAAGTGAGATGACTTTGTCAACCTGTCTATAATTACCCAAATAACATCATGACTCTGTTGAGTATGAGACAAACTAGAAACAAAGTCCATAGTAATGTGCTCCCACTTCCATTCAGGAAATGGGAGAGGCAGCAGAAGACCTGAAGGATACTGATGTTTTGTCTTAGCTTGTTGACATATTAAATATTTTACTACAAAGTCTGCTATGTCATTCTTCATACTCTTTCACCAGTAGTTTTCTTTAAGTGTTCTGTACATTTTGGTACTATTTGGATACATAGAATATGCAAAACAGTGAGCTTTTTTCATTATTTCTCTTTTTAAAGTATCATCATTTGGTACGCATAATCTACTACCAAGTACCAATGTGTCATCTTCTTTTATAGAATAATCTATATGAGTACCTAACTTTACACCATCAAATATCTTCTTCATTTCCTCATTAAGAACTTGGGCTTCTCTAACTCTTTTTTTTTTTTTATCAAAATTGGTCTAATCTTAAAAGTGGCCAACAATGCTCTAGATTTATACATCATCAAATCCACTCCCAATAATCGAAGGTCCAATAATAATAGAAGCCTTACCGTCTTGATATAGAAAAGACAATTATATGATTTTCAGCTTAAAACATCAGCTACTACATTAGCCTTTCCTAGGTGATATTCAATAGTACAATCATAATCCTTCAGCAGCTCAATCCAATGCCTCTGCCTTAAGTTCAACTCCTTTTATAAAAGAAGATACTTCAAACTTTTATGATCAGTAAATATCTGGCACTTTTCTCCATATAGATAATTCCTCTAAATTTTTAGAGCAAAAATAACTGCAGCAAGCTCCAGATCATGAGTAGAATAATTTAATTCATGACATCGAAGCTGTCTAGATGCATAAGTTATCACCTTCTCATATTGCATCAAAATACAGCTCAAACCTTTTTGTGAAGCATCAGTAAATACCATTTAACCACCATCACCTGAAGGAAGAGTAAGAACAGAAGCAGAAGTCAAACAAGCCTTCAGTTTTTCAAAGCTTTGCTGACATTCCTCAATCCATTTAAACTTCACATTCTTCCTTAACAGTTTTGTCAGTGGTGAAGCAATAATAAAAAAATCTTGAACAAAACGTCGATAATATCCAACCAAGCCTAAGAAACTCCTTACCTCTGTTGAATTTGTTGGTGGCTCCTAGTTCATTACTATCTTTATCTTCTTGGGATCCATATAAACTCCCTCTGCTGATATAACATGCCCTAAAAATACCACTATATCCAACCAGAATTCACATTTACTAAGCTTGACATACAACTGCTTGCTCTTCAAGGTTTGTAATATAATTCTTAAGTGTTTCTCATTCTCCACTCTACTTCGAGAATACACTAGAATATCATCAATAAATACAATTACAAACCTATCCAGATAAGGATGAAATACCTTGTTCATAGGATCCATAAAAGCAGCAAAGGCATTAGTTAACCCGAATGGCATTATTAAGAATTCATAATATCCATAACGAGTTCTAAATGCTATTTTACGTATATCCGACTCCTTTATTTTTAACTGATGATGTCCCAATCGCAAGTCTATCTTGAAAAAGACTTTGACACCTTGAAACTGATCAAAGAGATCATCAATGCGGAGTAAATGATATTTATTTTGAATAGTGATCCGGTTTAGCTGCCTATAATCAATGCACAACCACATAGAGCCATCTTTCTTTTTTACAAATAACACAGGAGATCCCCGAGGTGAAACACTAGGTCTAATAAATCACTTATCTAATAATTTCTGCAATTGTACCTTCAATTCCTTCAACTCTGCAGGAGCCATTCTATAAAGAGCTAGGAAAATAGGAATTGTACCAGGTTGAACATCAATAGAGAACTCAACTTTTCTATCAGGAAGTAAACCTAGAAGTTCTTCTGAAAACACTTCTAGAAATTTACATACTATTGAAATATCTTTCAATTTAGGTCCTTTTAACTGCGTGTCAATTACATATGCTAAATATGTTTGACAATCTTTCTTAAGTAATTTCTTAGCTGTCATAGCAGAAATAACACACGATTGAAGAAACTTTCGCTCACCACAGAATGTAAGATTATAATTTTCAAGCAGAGTGAAAGTCACTTTTTCTCAAAATAATCAATAATGTCATGATGACGGAATAATCGATCTATTCCTAAAATAACATCAAACTCCCGTATGGGCAAGGGAATAAGATCTACTATTAATTTAAAGTCACATAACTTGACTATTGAATCTCTATACACAAGCCTACATTCCATAGAAGTCCTGATTGAAAAACTCACCACTAACCTATTGTCTAAGAAACTCAATTCTCTATCCGAATATGTGGCAAATGAATGGGATATGAATAAATGTATGGAACCAGGATTAATAAGAATATGTGCATCACGACCAAAAATAGATAACATATCAGTCACAACTTCTGATGATACTACTGCCTCTTGTTGAGTAATAGCAAAAACTCGAGCCTGATTAAGTGGTCTACTAGATGATGCACCTTGATTTGATGGTGTGGCTCCACCATGTCTATATACCAGATGAAATCCTAAATGATTGTGTCCTGTCCCCTCTCTGATTAATAGGTGCAGAAGATCTCTGTACTGAAGTGCTAATATAAATAAGTAAAGGACAATCTCTCATAAAATGACCCGTATTCCTACAGTGAAAACATACTAAAGATTTTTTTCTATATTCTGCTAAATGATATTTGCCACAGGTGGCACATTGAGGAAAAGATCGTCTGCTCTGTTCAGCTCCCATACTATTACTCTGTCTAAAATTTTGAGTACCACCAAAATTACTAACAGACTGTCCCACCAAACTACAATTGGCTTGTGATCTGTTACTCTGATGATCTGATCTTACTTGAACACTCTTACTTGTATCTCCATAATTAAGGCTAGACTGTGAACTGCTTCTTTTCTTGAATTGTCCCTCAGAATTTCCATGAAAAAGACCCTGAGTCTGCTTCATTTTTCTTTGTGCAAAGTCAACTTCTTCTTTTACCAGTTTTTCTATTGTTAGTGTTCTGTCCACCAAAGCATGAAAATTCAAAGTTTGCCAGTTGGGTATACTTTTACGGATTATAAAGTGTAACCCATTATAAAACGGCTGCACCTGTTTTTATTCTCCGCAATTAAATAGGATACATATCGGTATAACTCCTCAAATCTGTCAACATATTATGTTATAGTCATACTGCCTTGTTTGAGATTGAAGAACATATTTTTCTTCTCTCTCTTATAATTGCCTGTTATATATTCTTTCTAAAATTTAATCATAAAAATATGTCAAGTCAAACGAGTAGCAAAATCACGGGTCAATATATTATACCAACCCTCAGCTACTCCTTTAAGAAAAGCATGGACATATCCTAATTTATCTTTGTTTAATAAGTGGAAAAGTGAAGATGTTTTCTCCAATTTCTTTAACCATCTATCAGCCTTCTCAGAATCTAAAGACCCATTAAATATATCAGCCCCCATTTTTTGACAATGAGAAATAACATCTTAAGAATTTCTGTGTTGACCACATATTATTAAGTTGTATTTAGTAATTAGGTCAAAACAGTACCAATACCAGGATCCATAGCCGCAGGCATAACTGGGGCAGCTACCGGTGGAACTGGAGGTGAAAGAGGTAGATTTACTCCAGATGATTCTTCTTGTAGAGTAGTATCATTATTCTGCCTACTACTATTAGACTCATTAGCATCAATAGACTTCTCAGAAGAAACAGGTTCAGTAAGATCCCTATAAGGTCGGTCAACTTCTTCTAATCTAACTATTTAATTTCTTCAGCCAGTGTTTTACCACGACCTCTACCACCTCGCATTAGTGGTAGCATATCCTATAAAATAATTATATATATAACATAAGTCAACTATATGTAAAATTTTTTTTTATAGTATATATATTCTTTCATATAGCAGTATATATATTAGTACACCATAAAAATTATCTCTTATTCTTGGATAATTATTTATGAAAATTTATATATGTATTGTTTATTTATTATTATATATATTTTTTATTTAAATTTAAAAAATTATTGGGTATACTATTTATTTAAAATAATTTTTTTATCCTTATTTACCATAGTTACTATATGTCTTTTCATAAAAGTCTACAGAATCATAAACCTATATTCTGATACCATAAAATATCACACCTCATTCTCTTAATTCTGAAGATAGACTTATCTCATAATTTATCATAATATTATTTTATTATAAAAATATCACTCACAATTTATTCTTTAATATTCTTCAAATACGCATATTAATATTATCCAGCAGATACTAATTTTTTATTTAAATACAACTTATCTATTGTCCAACACAAAAATATAAATAATTCTTAAATAAGTTCAAACAGTAATTATATAGACCCGACCTTATCTATGCACTAAACGACGAGAAAGTAGGGGTGGTCTACTGGTTTATTTTTCAACAATATCTAAAATATTTATATAAATAATGGATGGATTCAATTACTCAGTGAGAAAATAATTATAAAATAAAAGGAAAACAAACAAGATTTTTCTCATATATTTACTCATATAAAATTTTATATTACTGCATAATAAATTTTTCCTTAAAAGAACATAAAATTCACAATATCATGGTAAAAAATTAATCATATAATTTCATACACTCAATATATATAGTCCATAGATAATAAAATATCTTAGACGCAAGTAAACATATATTTACTGGCAGCCTAAGAGTAAAACATGGTATATTGGGGGCAGTAATGACGCATGACTGCACCAAAAGCAAATATTCATGGTCATACACATATGCAGAGCTGCTCCAAAATGGCGACCACCTGATATACGCCCCAAAAACTATATGTATACCAAGTGTTGTCCCAAAAATAATATTATAATCATAATCCGTCAATTCCTTTAGCACCCCATCATCACATGTGTCTCTGTTAAAAAATATATATAATGAGTGTATTTAAAAACCTTTATTTAATTGTATCAATAAATAATTATCATATCATAATTCAAATATTATCATACCATTATTTGTTCTCATTTTAAATTTATTCATAATTAATATTTTATCTTTCAAAATTCTTTTATAAAAATTTACTTTCATCATAAAATAATTTTAACAAATCATATATATATATAATATAATATAATATAATATAATAAAATACAAATGTTATATAATTATCCATTACCTTGATAAACAACTCAATTTATTTAATTGACTGGATCACCTCTATGTTCTACAATTATTATTGAATTATTACCTAAAATAATATAAAATAATAATTTACTAAAGTATTATCTAAATTTATTAACTACTATGAGGTGAATTACATGAAAAGAAAATATGAGAATAATTTCTAAAATTTTAGTAAATTTTCGATATAATTTGATCATTTTCAAAATCCTACAATAATACTCTAATAAGTATTCTTTTAATTTATTAAGTCAATTACTTATCAAATATTTCAATAATAATTTTAACGACTTAATATAATTTGAGTGCCTAAATTTATTTAGTATTTATAATATTTCAATATAAAATTTTAATTCATTTATTTTAATAGTTTAATAATTATAATAATAATAATATTTATATTATTAGTTAATTAATTCAATTGAGTTTAAATAATATTTATTTAATTTTTAATATTTAAAAAAAATACAATTTTATATTTACTTTCAATGAAATTAAATTAATTCGTATACTTATTTAAAATTTATTTAACTTAGTTTTCTAAAATATATTTGTATTTATAATAATAATTATAATAATATATTATAAAGAAAAATTTTATTAAAATACAATAATGCCATTTATTTAAATTTTGTTATACTTTTAAAATATTATTAATAATTACACTTTTAGTAACATTAGTAATAATAATAATTATTTAGATATTAACCTTATCTAAAAAAATTTTATTATTTAAAAATAATCATTTAACTACCTTTAATTAAACTATAATAATTTATATTAAGTTTAGTAGTAATAATATTAATAATTCTAGATATTGAAATAAACATATAATAATCTTAAAACAATAAATATAACATTTTAGTAATAGTAATAGTAGTAGTAAAAATTAATACTAACAATAATTATAAAATTGACAATTACTACTACTAATAATTATAATGAATTTATAATTTATCTAATAATAATACTTTATTTCTATAACAATAGTAATATCAATTAACCACTACTTTATCATTGATTTAAATTTAAAATAAAAATTTAATTAAATAATTAAATTTATAAATTACTATAAATTTTAATCCTATTATATTTAACACTTATTTTAATCATTTAATAATTAACTAAATTAAATTAATTCATAATTAATTTAATTAACTTAGTTCAATTTATAAGTAAATTTTTTTATATAAATAATAATTTAATAGTAGTCTTTAATATAACTTAATTAGTAAACTATTAATTTATGAGCTTATAATTAATTTTATAAATTTCATGCATACATTAATTCATATTCTTATATTTAAAATATTATTTATTTATTTTATAATTTACTAATAAAATTTATAATTCAAGAATTTATTTTATTTTTATTCATAACTATTTTTTTTCTAAAGTTAATATACATATGCATATTTATTTTTATTCTTATTACAATTAATTAATCAACTAATAAACAACTATATATATATATATTTAAAATTTCTTAAATATGACTAAATGATAACTTTAAATTTATTAATTAATAACTTATCACCAATTCATCAATTCTATTAATTTATTCTAAAATTTATCAATAAATATTTTTCACTCAAAAAAATTATAATTTTAAATTATAATTTATATATACATATGTATACTTATTATTTAATTGTCTTCATTATTTTAAATTTTTCATTCTAATTATAACTATTTAATTAATAAATAAATAGAAACTATAATAATTATTATTTTTTTTATTAGTAAATATTTTGTTTAAATCAATTAGTAAAATAAATAATTCTTATAAACAACCAAATAATAATAAAAATTTTTAATCTAACTTAGTAACTTACTAACTAAATTTTAATTTAATATTTTTAATTCATAATCATTAATTATAATTTTAAATTAATTATTTATTATTATATATATATATTTGGTTACTATTTTACTATTCATCATATTTCTAAATATTCATCATAAATTAGCAAATAAAATATCAGATTAAAGTTCATGAAGAGAGGGTTTTAAAAATATCCGAATAACTGAAAAAAGAGATCGAAAAATAGTTGAAATAGTTGTCGAAAAATTACGCCGGCGAGAGCTCATAGCAGCATTTTGGGAGGTGCCTACGGCGTGCTCCGAAGGCGTTCACAGTGATGTGGATGCCATTAAAAAGCTAGGCAAGTCTTCTTTTTCTGTGGTGGGCGCATGTCGTTGGTCAGTGACTAAAAAGAGACAAACGGAAGGGAAAAATAAAAAGTGTTCACTAAATTCTCTTCCTCTCTTTCACTGTTCTCGTTACTTTTTCTCTAATCTCTCTGTTTTTTTTCCCTTCCTTCAAAATTTTGTTCAAATGCACTCTTATCTCTCTCTCTCTCTCTCAGTCAGTTCTTATTTCTTTCTCTGTATCCGAATAACACAAATAAATAATAATTTCCCTTCTAATAATTTTAACTTAAAATTATCTTACTTTAATTATTTAATATTCCCTACTATATTTAATTATTCAAACTTTAAATATTTAAATTATTATTTGTTTATTTTTTTTCTCTCATTGATATTAATTTTTTTTAACTTTAATAATAATTAATTTTTTATCCCTCACTACACCTAATTATTTCTACTATCACTATTTAATTATTTGGTTGTTATTATTTTTTTATTTGTCATCTCACTACTCTAATTATTAAGATAATAATATTTTTAATAATTATTTATTATTATTATTATAATTTTTTTTACAGGCTATTACATTATCTGGATGGTTCGGATATTGACTATTAAAATCTAAGATTGTGTCTAATTAAAATAACCTAGTTACTACCTACAGTGAACTTTTTGAGACAATTATGAATATTATTGTATTACCATACCAATAATTGGATTAAATTCTCATTAATTTCAAACCAGGAGACAAATAAGAATAAATCATATATCACCTTATGAAATCATAGTAAATCATGAAATAAATAAAAACTTTAGGTAAGTTTGATTTAACTGCTTTTTAAAAGTTATTTAAAGATCATTTTTATCCATCTTTATCTAAATCTATACTAAAAATCTGGATATTCAATAGTTATTTAAAAGTTCGTTATTTCTTTTTTCATCTCTATCTATATCTTAACTAACAGTTTACATATAATAATTACTTAAATTTTATCGAAAGTATTTTCATTATATCATGTGACTCTTTCAAGAATCAAGTTTCTATTAAAACTCTGAAAAAAGAAAAGAATAGCCTAACTACTTACCTTTCAATTTTATTGAATTATTATATCTTTTTCTATATGCACATTAAAACGCAATGGAGTGGTAAATTGATATTTTTCTACGGAACGGAAACAAAATCGATTTCCTCTTCTCATACCGATGTAAGAAAAACAAATTATTTTCTACCTATAATATATAATACACCATAAATCAAAAAGTATATATATGTCGAGTTCCAAGTATTAATATATGATTTCAAAGAAGACTTAAGATAGTGAAGTCAATTAATTGAATTTTTCTTTTTCTTTATAAAAGGATTAAATTCATTGACTTAATTAAACATTATTAAAAAAACAAATAGAATAAGCACATAAATTAAGCTCGTGCAACCACGTTGGTGCTACCACCAAAATAATCCTACCAAAATGACTCAAAACTATAGAGCAAAATTTAGTCTACAGATCGTGTGAGCCACCACGACCTTAATTAGTCAATTGTCTTCTATATATATTTCACTTCTTTACTCTAATTTTTTAGTATCATATCACTAAAAATAAAACCAAATGGCCTCTTCACTACTACTAGTTTCTCTCCATTTTTTTTCATTTCTTGTACTGTACTTTGCTTCATTATTGACCTTTCAAGCACAAGCAGCAAGCTACAACAAGCCTTTGTCAAGTTATCTTCCTACAAAGTATAAGAAAGTCTTGAACCCAATTGACTCATGTTGGCGTACCAACAAAAATTGGGCTACCAACCGCCGTGCCTTGGCGGATTGCGCGGTGGGTTTTGGCCAAGGAGTGGTGGGAGGGAAATATGGTGCAATATATGTTGTTGCTGATCCATCTGATGATCCAGCCAACCCTAAGCCAGGAACACTTAGATATGGTGCAATTCAAGAAAAGCCTTTATGGATAATTTTTGGCAAAGACATGGTTATTAAACTCAAGAATGAGCTTATAATAAACAATTTTAAGACGATAGATGGTAGAGGGGCTAAAGTGGAGATTGCTTATGGACCTTGTTTAACAATTCAAGGTGTTGGTCATGTTATTATACATGGAATAAGCATTCACGACTGTAAACCTGGGAAACCAGGCATGGTGAGGAGCAGTCCTACTCATTTAGGCAAACGTCGTGGCTCTGATGGGGATGCCATTGCTATATTTGCTTCTTCAAATATATGGATTGATCATTGTTACATTGCTCATAGCACTGATGGTCTAATTGATATCATTCATGCCTCTACTGCAGTCACCATCTCTAACAACTACTTTGCCCAACATGATAAGGTAATTGAATTACTTTTTTGGCTTGATTAGTGGTATTAGACTTGTTTTCAGATATGTGAGATTCCAAGTTATGGATCCTCAACTTAACTGGGTTAAGATCTTTATCTCACATAATCAAACCAACTCAATCTATGTTTTCTTATTTTATTGCTTATTTCAATAACAATACTCATTTTGTCGATGTCATATTAAATATCATATAAGTTGGGTGAATCTAGGTGGGGTTGTGTGGGGGCTGACGACCCCCTGGCCAGCTGCCAGGCGTCTATTATAAGAAGAGCTTCTGGCAACCGGAGCAACAGAGATGGAAGCTGTGCCCCCCACCTTCTCTTTACATGCGTTGAGGAGTAAAAATTTTGCCTCTCTCCCCGAGCTGCTGTTTCCACCACTACGTATAACATATCATATTGCAGTGCGATAGCAGTCACATGAAACTTTTGTGACACTTATCCACTTCATTCAACCTATCACTACCCCCATTAACCCTCCAATCGAAGCCCAATCAACAAATATGTATATTAATGCCGAGTGATTTATATATTTTTATTAATAAAATGATTGTGCTGATAACTGTATATATGTATAACAGGTGATGTTGCTTGGACATAATGATGGATATGTAGCAGATAAAGTCATGAAAGTAACAATAGCCTTCAACCATTTTGGGACTGGACTTATTGAGAGGATGCCAAGGTATTTAGATATAATAAAATTTTGGACAAAAAAACTGAAATGACTAAGTTCGGTGTATTAATTATTAATTATATTAATTTCAGGGTGAGATTTGGGTATGCCCATGTTGCTAACAATAGATATGATGAATGGAAAATGTACGCAATTGGTGGCAGTGCTAATCCAACTATATTTAGTCAAGGCAACTACTATATAGCTCCGGACGATGTTGATTCAAAGCAGGTATATACAGTTAGTTCATACTCAATTCAACCCAGTTAAGTTTTAATTCCAAGTTAATTGAAATTGGCTACTTCTTCTGACAAACACTAGCCAGTATTTAACTTGCTGACACTGGAGTTGTTTCCAGGACTATGAGGTTGCAAAGCTATTTAAATAATAAAAAAAATATTTGTTGATGATTTCAGGTTACCAAAAGAGAGGCCAAAAATGGGTGGAAGAATTGGAAATGGAGGTCCTCTAATGATATATTTACGAATGGTGCTTATTTTATGCAATCAGGATATGGAAGTATAGCTCCACCTTATTCAAGAATTCAATCATTTCCAGTTGCTCGTGGATCTATGGTTCCTTATTTAACATCTGATGCGGGTGTTCTACGCTGTATGGTTGGTAAACCATGCACATATTAAAACATTTTTCTAAATTAAACCTCTTTAATTATTCTCTATGTTCTTGCAATTTTCTACTTTCTTCTAATTTTCTTCCTTCTTCCGGGAAAGTGCTAAACCTAAGAGAAGCACATCTTATCTATATCACAGAGTAAAGCAGCATTTCTTAGCTAATTTACTTAAACTATGTATATGCATGTACAGTTTTGTTACAAAACAAAACATATATATATATATATATAATAAATTAATTAATTATGTCATCAACAATGTACATATGGAAATAATCAAAAGCTATTATTCTAATTAATTAATTGAAAATAACATGATTTATTTTTTTAATTTTTAATATTGGTATATGGTGGGAGAATCGATTTGTCAAAAGGAACATACACTTACCTGTATTTCTACGTGCATTAACGCAAGAAAATTTAATTAATCTTGGATTCTCTAGTCAAGCATAGTACTGTATTAATTAATTATAACTAAAGAACATAATAGCTAATGAAGAGGGGTTGTTACAGAGCAAATTAAAGCAATATCTCAAAGAAAAAAGAGAAGAAAAGAAACAAAAAGAATGGTGTTTTGCTTTAGTAGGTGGGTTTCCTTAATCAAAAGAGCCTATTCTCATTACTCTGAACCCCACATGTTACTGGTGCTTTAGCTCTCACTTTTTTCAAACACCATATGCCAGCACCCACTCCTAAGGCTCCTGCAACTGAAACTCCTGTTACAGTCCCTGCCACAAATAATCAAATTATTAACATCAAAATTCACTCTAATAATCTTTTTATTAGTTAATTATTACCCAAATCAAATTTCCCCAGATAAAAAAAATGCTTAATATTAACCATTAATCAACCTGCAATAATTCCTGCCTTGCTATGCTGCTTAGAAGTGACAAGATCTTGATCTGCAAATTTAATCAGTTTCCAAGTTAGATTATAAGGCTATATATATATATATTCACGAAAATATCTTATATTATTTGATTAATAAACATACCTTTACAATAAGTGGTGACATTTCTGTCATTACACAGACACAAGAAATTCTGTGACTCGGTATCAAATCCACAAGTTCCACCACCTTTGGCCATGTCTTGACACTCAAGGCAATGGGTAGTCACCGGAATATCGAAATCGATCCTAATCCCATATTCAGGAACTTGATCATAAGGAGAATTGGCTCCATTGTTTCTCCAATAAATGCTAGTGTAAGTAGCACAATACTTAAGCATAAGCCTAAAAGACTCTGTTGCTTTTGGGGAATAAGAGCAGCAAGAACTGCTTCCCAATGCAGTAGCACAGCTTGGCAAGTGCCTGCAAAGATAACTCGAACTATCACAAGTAGAATCACACTGATCAGGAAATCGTTCACAGAAAATAGGTTTTGGCTCAACAATCACTTTCTCTTCACTACAGTTGAAGAAGAGATAATCATTTTGAGAAGAAAGTGTGAAATGTGTACTTGTATCAAGGCTAAAAGGCCTAGTTGCTCTGAAGTGACTGCCATCTTCACATTTCCACAAAAATGGATCAGTAACTATTGTATGAGGATCAGAATAGCTAATGCTATGAACTTGGTATCTTCCTGAAGGCGTTCGAAACTCTAGATCACCTGAATCTGTGCAGAAAAGTATGTGTCTGTAATAAGGACTGCCACACCCATCATCAATACCAAATGGATAGTTTATTCGAATATTGCCACAAGAGGTTCTGCAATGGCTGGCTTCAGCTATTGTTGTGAGCCTAAAATATGGAAGATTTATAAGCATGGCAAATAGGAAACATAAAGAATATTGATATAAGCGATAACCCATTAGAGGTTTGATGGAAGATTTTGATGAACAATTAGTACTATAATGGAATATATTATTAGTTAGTATTGAGGGTTACTTAATGAGTGGCTAGGCTGAGAGAATCTCTAAGCTTTCTTTTGTTTTGGTCTTTATCTTCTCTTTTTCCCTGGTTGTTCTTTATATACTTTGATTTCATGTTACTTTTGCTTTTATGCTTTTTTAGAAGTTTATAGAGAAGAGAATATTTGAGCAAGTTAATGATTGTTTAACATGTGAGTTCAATGGTTTACTCTAAGGTTGTTTTTAGGTGGGGTTGAGGACACATTTCAGCCCGATTAAATTCGTTTAAATACTAAAAATATCAAACCGAACTCCATTAAAATTATATATATTTTCATGTTATGACAAATTCGGTCGGGCTTGAATAGGAAAATAATCTAAACCAAATGATATCATTTTAGATATTATATATAATGTATATATAATTTTGTTGGATGATTTGAATTCAAACAGAAAAATAAATTTTAAGCTGCTCTGTTGGTAAAATCCAAGTCTATTTCAAATATCCAAGTCAATTATGATTAATTTTTCATTTTGAATCGACTGAATTTGGCTCAATTAATTTAGTTTGATCCTATTCAAAAAAATTTCAGTCTTAGTTTAGTTCATAAATATACATACATTTTACGTTTGTATGTATAGGCTATTTTTGGGCAATAATTTAAAGGATTTTGATAAAAATATAAAAAAAATTTTAAAATTAATTTTAAATTTACTATATTTATAAATTATTTATTAAATTTTATAAAATATTTATCAAAATACCATATTTTTATTAATTTACAATAAATTTATCATGAATTTATTATAATTTTATAAATTTTATATAATTTATAATAAATTTATAATAAAATAACTAAAATACCCTTAATAAAAAATTAAAATTAAAAAAATATAATAAAGGGGTCATTTTTTCTAATTTAAATTATGATAGGCTCTTCTCAGTCATAATGTCAAGGAAGCCTTCCCATAGAAGGCCCAATTTGGGTGTAGTTCAGTTTCTAAATAATAGATCATTTCAAGTATTGTTGGGTCTTTTCTTGAGGATTTTTAAAATACCCTTGATGGGCTTAACCAGTAAAACATAGTTCTTCTGGAAGCTGGGAGTCAAGAGTCCTGAATTAATTAAAGAGAG
Source organism: Garcia nutans (assembly GCA_947685225.1). NCBI lineage: Eukaryota > Viridiplantae > Streptophyta > Magnoliopsida > Malpighiales > Euphorbiaceae > Garcia > Garcia nutans. The sequence goes on from CANTUV010000024.1 coordinate 80,780,257, forward strand.
AAATATCTTTAGATATAATTAATTAGTCGCAGACGTGCTAAGATATGGTTGTTGCTTATCCAATACTTAATTAAAACAGCTATGCCTACTGTAAGGAAAATTGAAGGCAAGTTGAAAAAGGGCTTAATAGCTAGCGGACAGTAGTTGTTGGCGACACAAGTTGGTAAGTCTCTCAAGTCCATTCCATTAATGCACCTTTGAAAAAGCTTCTCTTTACTTCTGATACTCATATTATTATTATTATTATTATTATTATTATTATTATTATTATCTCTCTCTCGCTCTCTCTCTCTATATATATTAAACATGATGCCCATACCATCATCCCATCTTCCTAGCATTTATTAAATACATCTACCCATCAAACAATAACGTCCTAGTTGTCCTTAATTTCAGGCCCCAAAATGGTATATTAAATTAAAGAATAATTATTAATATATTAAAGATTGTTTAGTTTAGCTTTTAAAATTTAATTTATAATAATCAAATACTTATAAACTGGAAAGAACTTATAAATATTTAAAATTTTAAACAGTTAAATATTTATAAGTAGCTGATAAACACTTAATATGTATAATAAAAAATATTTTATAAGTATATTTATTATTAAAATAATAAAAAATGTATATAAAATTATATTTCTAAAAGAATTTATTATAATAAATAAAGATAATACAATAAATTATTTGATCAAACTAATTTATAAATACTAAAATAATAAGTCGGTATTCTGTCACCTTATTTTTTTTTAGTTTATAAGTTAGGATACCGGTTTATTTTTTTTAGCTTATAAACTCATAAAATTATCTAGATAAATGTATTGATTTAAATTTAAAGTTTATAAACTAGTTAAATCAATTTATAAGTCAAGCTAAATATCCTCTTAAATGACAAAATGATATATATATGCTCAAGGATGATTTTGGTCTATTATTTATAATCGTAATAATTACAACTATTTACAATTTTATTAAAATTTATTCAACTCATTTAAAATTAATTTGATTATTTTTCATTTGAAAGAATATTGTTATTTGGGAAAAAAATGTTTTAAATATCAGTAAAAATACGAAAGGATCGATTCGTATTAGTCCTCATCTAGTCGCGGACTATAAATCTCAATATAATAAAAAAAGTATTGACTAAAGCAATAAATTTTTGAAAAATTTAATATTTTTTAAATTTCAATTTGTTGATGGCAAAATTTCCAAAAATAAGCTAGGGTTTGGAATTTGTCATTGAAATGAAAAATAGTGGAAACGGTCGAATATACCCTACAAATTCCAAAATTCAACTTTTGGGGTTAATTTTTAACGTGCATTTTTGTATATGTTTGGCCGACAAAAGAGACGTCCCTTCCATTCACATTTTTATAAGCTAATAAAACATTTGGAAAATTGAATGAAAAAAAGTCGAGAGATTGAAAATGAATAGGATGTATTAAAACTACTAGTTGAACTTTATTAAGATATAAAACTTGCAAGTTAGATATAGAGCCCTAATCCCTAGAAGTCACGAGTGCATAATTAAATACCAGCAATGGGAGAAATTATAATATATATATATATATAATCTAATCGTGAATTATGCGAAATTGCATATTGTTGGGATAACAAACCAAATCTCACATTGAAAATGTAAAGGAGAGTAACCTTACATATAAGTGTCCACTTGAACTCAATTAGTATGAGGCCTTTTGGGAGGTGCCCAAAAACAAATCCGTGCGGCTTCAACCCAAAGCGGACAATATCATACTAACGTGGAGTTAAAGTGATGCTGGATGGACCTACAACTGGTATCAGAGCCCGGGTTCGGATAGGCTGAAAGGTGGACTTGTGTTGTGTGGGAGGCCCTCGGTGTAACCTCGCGATTGAAGATGCCTGCTGATAGTTCCTTGTGTCGAAAGTCTTCCTGAATGCTGGAGGTCAGACGACGTGTCCTGTTGGATGATAACGGCGGTGCAAGATGTTTGAGCTAGATGAAATGGATACATATCACCTGTGATAGGATAAATTATATATTTTTATTATCTTTTAGAAATTTACTAATATTTATTTTATATGTTATAGTTTCTCAAGAGTTCAGAATTCACTAAGTATATTGATTTCATACATACTCTGATTTTATATCAGTTTTTATCATTCGACACATTATTTTAAAAGCTATTGTGTTTTTATCATTAGCCACATTATTTTAAAAGCTAATGTAAAAACATATTATGCACTCGTATTAACTTTAATTTTCGTTAAGAGAATAGATAAAAAATTAATTAATAGAATAAAGACAATATATATAATGTAAACTCTTGAGAGACATGGATATAATTCATCTAGTATCATGAATCAACTGATTTACTATTTCAATTAAAAATTTTAGTTGAAATTAGGGTTGTATAATTTTTCATTAATAGAGAGATGAATGGTCTGCAAATTAAGAGTTCTAAGCTACCAAAAGATTTATTAATTATAGAAAAACATCATTTTCTACCTCTTCACATCAAGAAAGAAAAATATAATAGTAATAATAGTAATTTATAATTTATGGTCAAATTAAGATGATGAAATTGATAGCTATGGTTTTAACTTAGAGTGTAGGCTGTGCAGCTTCTAACCATACTCCATAGTATTTGTCTTTTCTATATCTCTGCTTATATCATGATGTTTAATTTACAATACTATATATATATATATATATATATCATGCGCTACCCATAATTAATTAAGGACTCCCTCAAGTTTTAATCATACTTTGGTAACCTATGATTATCATATGTTTAATTAAAATTAATTGTGAACCAACCAACATGATAAAGACCAATTTAAATAAGTCACTTGATTAATTACTATCAACCACTCACTCAGTTGAAAGAAAGCTATGCCACTTTCCCTCAGTTGGAATTCAAGTCACAGTGCGCCAGCATATAATCACCTTATAAGAAAAAGTTTTATCATTTTGTCGTCTTATTCGACTTAACTCTTAATAAATAATTTATCTTAAAAAAACCTAATTTTATTATTTTTTGTTGGAACCAATTAAGTTTTGTTATATATATATATACATATACATATATATATATATAATGCTAAGGAAAAGCACAGCAAGAACAGGACTAAAATCAGGAACAGGTTTGATGTTTGTTTGACAAAGAGGGATGGGTTTCTTTATATTTATAATTGTATTATTGCATAAATTTTTTTTTAAAAACTAAGTATTTGTTAAAATATAATCTTTCATTTGTCGGTCTTTATATGAGTGGTTTGAAATTAAGAGAATTCCCTTTGAACTACGTAAACAAACCAATGAAAATTAATATATGTTTTATAAAAAATAAAAAAAGAAAAAAGAAAACCCACATCATAGATGACATATCCCTGTTGAAAAATATAAATCTAAATAGAATTGGATGAAACTCAACTCAATTCAACTCAACAAAACTTTAATCTCAAATTAATTGAGGTCGGCTATATGAATTTTTCTTTTCTACTCAATACGATTTAAAGTTATCTCTTCTGATATATGTAACATCATAAGATCATTTTGGATCACATTTGACCAAGTCAGTTTAAGCCTATCTCTGCATCTCTTAACTATATATACTCTAACTTGTTGGCTTTTTTAACCGGTGCATTACTAGGTCTTCGTTTCACATAGCCAAACCATCTCAATCTATGCTCTCTTATCTTATCCTCAATAGGTGCTACCCCATTGTTTCTCTTATGCACTCATTGTGGATTATATCTATCCTAGTATGACCACATATCCATCTTATTATTCTCATTTTCGCATCATACATTTTACTCATGTGTTGTTCTTTTACTGCCCAATACTCACTACCATACATCATCGCAGATCGTATTTCAGTGCGGTAAATTTTTTTTTTTAAATTTAATTGGCATCTTTTGATCATATAGAACTCCTGTAGCAACCCTCCACTTCATCAAACCAGCTTTAATTTTATAATTTACATCTTCTTCACAACTCCCATCTTCTTGGAGAATGGAACTAATATATTTAAAATAAGTACTATGAGGTACTGCTGTTCCGTCTAAAATAATTTTGCCTCTTTCTCTAGTATCACTATTAAATCTACAATGCATATACTCATTCTTAGTCCTACTTTGCTTAAAACCCTTAGATTTCAAAGTGTTTCTCCATAACTTCACCTTTTGACTTATCTCTGCTTGAGTCTCATCTATTAATATAATATCATTTGCAAACATCATACACCAAGGGATGTCATCCTGTATATATCTTGTTAGTTCATTCATAACCAATGTGAAAATATTAGGGATCAAAGCTGAACCTTGGTGTAATCCAATATAAAAAAAAAAATTCTTAGTATCTCCCACAGTGCGGACACTGATGATGGCTCCCTTATACATATCTTTCAAGATTTGGATATATCGTATAGATATTTTCCTACGCTCTAGGACCCATTATAAAATTTTTCTAGGGACTCTATTATACGCATTTTCTAAGTCAATAAAAATTATATGTAAGTCATTATTCATCTCTCTATACTTTTTTCATCAAATCTCTTATAAGAAAAGTAGCTTCCATAGCTGATCGACCAGGTATAAAGTCAAACTAATTTGAGAAGATACAAGTATCTAACCGTAAACGATATTTCACAATTCTTTTCTATAATTTCATAATGTGGCTTATAAGCTTTATACCTCAAGTAGAATCGGATGAAAGCATGAATAAAAAAATTTTAATTAAATAAAAGATAAAATTTTTATCATGTAAGTATGTTATATATATCCATGCATATATACAAGCATTCGCTAAATATTTTATTTCTATACACCACATATATGAAAAGCTATTATTGTTGAAAATTTGCGATCCAAAGAAGATGGGATGTGTAAGATAGTTGAAAATTGAAACTATAATTTCTTTTTTCTTAAAATATGATAAAATACATTGGAATTATATATTCATTTTGTTGAATCATTGGTACTTAAATAATTCACTATAAGCCTTTAGTTTATTATTGTTACTATTAATCCTACGATATAATTTGGTGAATAAATTAATTTTCTTTTTCATTTTATTAGGTTATATTTTTTTCAATTTAAAAGAATTTATGCAATCATTCAAAAATAATATATATATATATGCATAAGGTTTAATTTAATTTCTATATGAATTAGATTCATATCTTTTTTGCTATTTTTAATAGTCTTTCTTTGGTTCAATCACAAAGATAATTTTTATATGATATTGAAATTTTGATTTGTAATATTATTTTTTTAAATTTGATTGTATAAATACTTTTAAATTGATATATATATATACTTATTAAAAAAATTTTGGTTAGTGAGAAGCCAATAATCTATTAATTTTTTATGTCGATATTCTGTTGATAATTAATTTATTAACAAAATCTCAAAATTTAAAATTTATAGACAAATTTTTTTATTAATAAACTGTTAGTTTCTTGTAGTGATCAATATATTTTTTTAACGTAATAATTTATAATTTATTTTTTCATATTCTATATTAATATTAAAAAAAGTTTTTTTTTTATTTTAACCATATTGAAACAATGGAAGAAAGTGAATATTTTCACTAGCTAGAACAAATTAAAAATTGAAGAAAAAGGTGAAAAAAATTAAGATAAAAAATAATGAATATCTTTACTGAATAGAGTGCGAAAAGTATCAAAGAAATGAGTAGAAGGAGCACGCAAACATGTTAGTAGAAATGCCGTTTGATTGATGGCTCTTTTAAATAATAAGAAGAAGAAGAAGAAGAAGGTCCATTGGGCAGCCTTCATTTTCTCCTTCCAAGCTGTCAAAACCTAACCTTACACCAAATTTCTACGTCATGCAACTCAGCCACGTGGTCTCGTATCATTTTTTGGTCAACATAAATCTTAGTCAACTCTGTCATTTTCTTCCATGTTGATTTTCCTTTTTCTCTCCTCTTTGAAATTTTTACATTGTTTAATAAAGTACTGATTTAATATATGGGTAGAGTAAATACAGTAGTAATATAATTAGGAGCTGCCATGAGCAGGATGTTCGTGAAAATATTCAATCGTTGAATTTATAATTAGTTATATTCATCTTAAATTTATTTATAATTATTTTAATTACCATTTTATTATCATACTAAACATGTTTAATACTATCAGAATATATTCAACTGTCTACTTAAATATAAAATTTAATTTGTAAAAGTATTATTTTTTAATAAAATAATTATAAATAAAAATATAATATTAATATAATTTTATTAAAATAATTTCATACTATAGCATTATATAATTAAAATATAATATAATAAATAAATATAATAAAATATAATAAAATACATAGCTAATGACATAAATTGGTTTAGGTAATAAACAACAGAGTTATGCATCTATACTCTATCTAAACTAATTATGAGTAATAAAAATAATACTCGTATTTTTTTAAGCCTGTTTATAAATTATAAATATCTTATATAAACATATTAAAACGGATTGATTATCTAAAATATGACAACCAGTTGCCATATCTTAATATAATAAATATAATATGTAGGTGGAGTTGGCCTAAACTAATATTTTTTTTTTCAAAAATATAATTTATAATTGCTTAGAACAATTAAAAAATAAAAATTTATATAATTAATTTCAACTAATTTAAGATTAAAATTTAATTGAGTTAAATTATATATAATTAAACACAATTTCTTTTTTATTTTCTATGTTTCATTTTTTGAAAAAAAAATAAGAATAAAAATAAATTATTAATTACGGATCCCATATATATGTGACCAACACTAGTTATTAATAAAAAAAAATACATGTGATAATGTCATTAACATTTGAAAATAATAAGCTAGAGAAGTCTAGAGCATTAGGTCTAAATGTATTTATTTATTTATTAATCCAACCCTCTTCCTTAATTACTATCCTTAATTAGAGGTCTTAATTAAAAATCATTGTTCAAATTTATAATTAAAAAATAATATTATAAAAAGCAAAAGCCAAAGATGAACGGAATAATTAGAAACCCACAAGGAAAGAATGATTAATTTTTAATAGCTGCAATGGAAGACCAAGAGAGTTGAAGAAACAACTCAGGTAGTGTCATTAATATTTGAAATAGGAGAAGCGTATATATATATATATATATATTAATTACATTATTATTCTATAGATCAAGATAAATATTAACCTTCAATTCTTATCCCATCCCATTTGGGATATAAACCTAAAGCATTTGAATTAAAAATTTTGAAAATAAAACCATTAAAATATTTTACAAACTAATTATAAAATGTCTTCTGTTGGCCATAAAATTTCTATGAATAATTATATATTCTTTTGAAGGAACAAAATATAAATTCAAATTCTGATCTTGCTATTAATGTTAGATATAGTAAGTCAATTTAATCAGGCTTTCCCATGACTATGATGCACCCATCGTTTTAATTCTTAGGAAGAATAATTTATAATAGCTTGAATATGTATAAATTCTAGAGAAATTTTTCGTATTGTCACTTGAAAATTAATTGCATATCTATTTCCCATTTTATAAACAAATATTATTAAGCAAAGCGACTCATTAATTTCAAACCAGAGTTTGCATTAGAATTTTCTAAAATAATTGAAATAAGAGTTTACAGAAAAAGAAAATTCATATGAAATATTTCATTTTGCAGCTCATCTAATGACAATAAATTTTTTTAAAAAAGGGAAGTTTAAAAAATTATTGCTTAATTTCTCCTATTTTTCAAAAAAAAAAAAGAAAAGAAAAGAAAAGCAAAGATTTAGAGAAATTCAATTGAAGTTTATAACAAAACATATGGCTTTATTAATTATTAATTAATATTGTATGTCGGTGGTTTTAGCCATTTTCTTTTATTATTCATAATTTAACACTTCAATTCTTTTATAAATGTTTTCAACTATATTATTCAAATTTTCATGAAAAAAATTATACAATTGGTTCACTTTTCTTTTATTTTGTTTTTGTAAATTAATTATATAAATAATGCAATATATTTATTATTCAAATAAATATATAAATATGCATGTGATAATAGATAGATAAATAATAAAAAACTTAATTAATTATGTGAACAGAGACAATAAATTTCTTTCATATGTAGTGATGTTTTTGAATATTGAAACTCCATAGAAATTTTGATTTTCTTTTCAATGTTTCAATATTCGTTGTGCGGCCGTGTGTTTGAACAACAAAACCATTAATTTTTTCTAAATAAGACAATGCCATGCAAAGAGAAACTTTTTCCACTATTTAATTTGATGGATTCTAATTTCCCATCCGTGAGTTTGGCTAAAAGTAAAGATGATGAAAATTTTACAACGATTACGTAAATCAAAACATTAATTTCTTTATTATTATAGCTTGTGATTATTTTGTTTAATTATTCTAATTAACCAACTTTGAAAATGGGTGAAGATCGAGTAATTCATAATAAACAACATTGTATAAATTTATTTTTAATAATTAAATGTATAAAAATTACGTGTTTGACCAGATTTTTAAAAATTTATATATTTTTTATTAGAAAATTTTAGATCAATTTATATAAAATATATAATAAACTCCTAATAAATTTATAAAAGTTAGTATATATTTGATAAACTCATAATAAATTTTGTACGTGTTATGGTGTGCCCATTTAACCTTAGGACCCACATATTTTGAAAAAAAAAAAAAGAAGGTTGGTCAAGAAAGACGGCAAAGTTAAAGAAAAAGTAGGCGCAATTTGCTCAAATTATAAATTGCAAATTGAAGGCAGATTGGCAGAGCAATTTAAGGACGCATTTTCTATGCGTTAAACATGCCTATAAATAGAGGCAGATGTAATTTCTTTTACATAACAACATAGAATAGAAGAATAACATATGTTAAGAGAAATTTGAATTATTCAGTTTTAGAAAGGGTTTTCTAAAATTAGGAGAGAGAAAATGGAGAGGATAATTTGGGGTATTTTTGGAAAACATTTTTAAGTGCCACTGTTTTATAATAATATCTTTGTAAGCCTACTATTTATAATAGTGGAAGAATTATTCAGATTTTATCTCGTGGACGTAGTCCTAAACAGTTAAGGGTAAACTGCGTTAATTGTTGTGTGTCGTAATTTTATTATTCCTCTATTTTTATTATTTTTGTAACTTTATTGCTGGACCCTAACAAAGTGGTATCAGAGATGAAGGTTTCGGCAGGTCTAACCAGGCATATATTGGTACCTGATCCGTGGTTATATTTTAAAATAAATATACCACGACGATGAGAAAATTACGACGAGTCCATTGGTTTAGTCTGTTCGAAAAAATATTGCAGAAAATATTTTATTATGAATAGTAAAATAGTAACACAAATGTGACGATACTATTTATTACTATTCATTACTGTTGCTCACGTATAATATTATTCACGTGTACGGTTACTATTTATATATACAATTACTATTTACATATACTATTACTATTTATGGTCACTATTCATGCATACTACTATTCACATATACAATTTTTGTTGGTGATAATATTCTGCTAGAGTCAAAATGGACGATAAATCAACAGGCACGATGGTTAAACTCAACTTATCGAACTATGCAGTATGAAAGATATTAATAGAATATCTTTTATGCTGCAAAGATCTCTTTGAGACGATTGAATTGAAAGGAGTCAAGCCAGCTTCAATAAATGAGACCGATTGGAAGTCGACTAACAGAAAAGCAGTCGCAACTATTAGGTAGTCTGTTGATATGAGCGTCATCAATCACATCACTCACGAGAAAGGTGTCTATTCAATTTGGAAGAAGCTGGAGGATATGTATGAGCGGAAGAATGCCCAAAATAAAGCTTTTTAATTAGAAAACTTGTAAATCTAAAGTACAGAGATGATCAAAGCGCTTCAGATTACTTGGGCAAATTTAAAAAAATTTTGAACCAATTGACGATGTCAAAAATAGTGCTAGAAGATGAGGTACAGACACTATTCTTATTGAGTTCCTTTTCGGACAGTTGGGAGACGCTGGTTGTCACGCTTAGTAATATGCCAGAGGGGAATCTGACCTTAGCCATAGTTAAGAAAAGTATTCTGAATGAAGAAACTAGACGCAAGGAGAATGGAATGAGTAGTAACTCAGATGCACTCATCTCAGTTATAGAAAGGAGGGGGAGAAGCAAATCCAGACATCCCCAAAATCCAGATAAACGTGATAATTCATGGAGAAGATCCAAGTCAAGAAAAGATGTCACTTGCTATCATTGTGGCAAGCCCGGTCACATTCAAAAGCACTGTAAAAAGTAGAAGAATGAACGAGCCAAAGAAAATGATTAGGAAAGGAAAGACGATACAGAGGTAGCTTCAGTAGCTATTGATGTTAACGCACTTGGTGATGGTAATGCGCTGATTTCTCATGCTGGTCTCAGTGAGTGTTCCACTAGTCAAGAATTTCTTTGGATTATTGACTCTGCATGCTCATATCATATTTCTTCAAAGAAGGAATATTTCTCATCACTTACCCTCGGAGATTACGACCATGTCAACACTTTGAATGGCACATATGTGAAAAATTGCGGCATTGGAAAAGTATGCATCAGAACCAATGCTGGTTATGATCTCTGGTTGGAAGATGTGAGATACACTCCTAAGGAAAACTTCAATCTAATCTCAGTTCATCGTCTTCATGAATTGGGTTATGTAAATCTATTTGTCAACAGAACTTGAAAGCTTTCCAAAGGTAACTTGGTGTTCGGTAGAGGAAGAAAGTTCAACACCCTCTACTACACCCCAGCTAAAGTTTGCACAGGAGTAGTGACTGCAGTTGAAGATTTATCTGCTGAGTTGTGGCACAGATGACTTGGTCACCTGAGTGAGAAAGGAATGGAGACTCTCACCAAAAAGAAAATATTATCTTTGAAAGGTTTGCCTCTGAAAACATGCACTGATTGTTTGTCTGGTAAACAATATAGAGTTTTCTTTTAAAGATCCCCTTCTCCATCTAGAAAAGTCTGGTATTCTACAATCGGTACACACTAATGTTGCTCAATGGTTGACAAATTCTTTAGTGGTTGCTCATATTATGTCATCTTTATTGATGACCATTCTAGAAAGGCGTGGGCTTTACCGATAAAGTGATATGTTTAAAGTCTTTTATGTTAGTGTTGAAATACAAACGGGAAGAAAGTTAAAATGTGTTAGAGCTGATAATGGTGGCGAGTACAAAGGACCATTTGAGAAGTATTGCTCAAAACACGACATCTGACTTCAGAAGACAGTTTCCAAAACTCCACAACAGAATGGAGTTGCAGAGAGAATGAACAGAACCATTGTTGAAAGGGTTAGATGTATGCTCTCTCATGTCAAACTTCCAAAGACCTTTTGGGCTGAAGCAATGAGAACTGCAGTTTACTTGATCAACCTTTCAACTTCAACCTCCCTCAACGGAGATGTACCAGAAAAGGTGTGGTCAGGGAAAGATGTTTCTTACGATCATCTTAGAGTATTTGGCCGCATGGCTTTTGTTCATATTCCAAAAGATAAAAGATCTAAGCTTGATTCGAAGTTAAAATAGTGTATCTTCTTAGGTAATGGAAATGATGATTTTGGGTACAGATTATGGGATCCAGTTGAAAAGAAACTCATCAGAAGCAGAGATATAGTATTCTTGGAAGACCAAACTATTGAAAACTTTGAGAAGAATGAAAAGCCAAAGTCTGTCAATGAGTTTCCTGTTAATCTTGATGCAAAACCTCATGTAGTACCACAAGGTGATGAAGGAAATGAGCAAGAAGATGATGGTGAACCTGTTCAGAATGATGCTGAACCAGCTCCTACAGAAAAAATCGCCTCAATTGAGAAGATCTGCGATAGGCAGGATACCTTCCCAGAGATATTCTCCTAATGAGTATGACTTGTTGACTCAAGGGGGAGAACCAGAGGACTACCAGAAGGCAATGGAAGATTCTAAAAAGAATGAGTGGTTGAAAGCTATGCAAGATGAGATGCAGTCCTTGCATGAGAACCAGACTTATGAGTTGGTAAAACTACCTCAAGGTAAGAAAGTATTGAAGAACAAATGGGTGTTCAGGTTGAAGACTGAGCAGAACAACTCACAACCAAGGTACAAGGCGAGACTGGTTGTGAAGGGATTCAGTCAGAAGAAAGTATTTGACTTTGAAGAGATTTTCTCACCCGTAGTCAAGATGTCTTCTATCAGAGTTATGCTTGGTTTAATAGCTAGCTTGAATTTGGAGATCGAGCAACTTGATGTAAAGACCGTTTTCCTCCATGGTGACTTAGAGGAGAAAATTTATATGGAGCAACCAGAAGGGTTCAGAGTCAAAGGTAAAGAACACTTGGTGTGTAGATTGCAGAAGAGCTTGTACGGCCTCAAACAAGCTCCTAGACAGTTGTATAAAAAGTTTGACTCTTTTATGGTGAATCACAGGTATGAGAAAATTACTTCTGATCATTGTGTGTTTGTGACAAAGTTCACAGATGGAGACTTTATTATTCTGTTGTTATATGTGGATGATATGCGAATTGTGGGCCATGATACTAAGAAAATTAAGAGCTTGAAAAAGGAGCTTGGAAAATCCTTTGCCATGAAGGATTTGGGATCGGCAAAACAGAGTCTTGGAATGAAGATTTCTAGAGACAGAAAAAAGAGAAAGTTGTGGCTGTCTCAAGAGAAATATATCGAGAAAGTTCTCAGCAGATTCAACATAAGCAATGCGAAACCAGTTTGTACTCTACTTGCAGGTCATTTCAAATTAAGTTTCAAACAATGTCCTTCAAGTGAGAAAGAAAAAGAAGAACTGAAGAAGATTCCTTATGCATTCGCAGTTGGCAACTTAATGTATGCCATGGTATGCACAAGACCGGATATTGCTCACGTTGTTGGTGTTGTTAACCAATTTCTTTCAAATTCAGGTAAAGAACACTTGAATACAGTGAAGTGGATTCTCATGTATCTTAAAGGAACTTCCAAACTCTTCTTATATTTTGGTGATAACAGACCTGTGTTAGATGGTTACACATATGCAAATATGGGCGGTGATGTTGATTCACACAAATTAACGTCAGGATATCTGATGACCTTTACAGGAGTAGCAGTTTCTTGGCAATCAAAATTACAGAAATGCGTTGCACTCTCATCTACTGAGACGGAATATATCGCCATTACAGAAGCTAGCAAAGAACTCTCGTGGATAAGAAATTCCTACAAGAATTGGGTATAGAACAAGAGAAGTATGTTTTGCTATGCGAAAGTCAAAGCGCGATACATCTCAGTAAGAATTCAACTTTTCATTCAAGGTCAAAACACATCGATGTGAGGTATCATTGGATACATGATGCACTGGAGATGAAGTTATTTCAGATAAAAAGGATTCATACTGATGACAATGGCGCGGATATGATGACTAAAGCTTTACCTACGGAGGAATTTATTGCTTGCAAAAAGATAGCCAGTATGACTAACGTCCCCACTTGAATGTGCAGGGGGACATTTTTTGTAGTGTGCCCATTCAACCTTGGGACCCATATGTTTTGAAAATTAAAAAAAAATAAAAGAAGGTTGGTCAAGAAAGACGGCAAAGTTGAAGGGAAAGCAGACACAATTTGCTCAAATTGCAAATTGCAAATTGAAGATAGATTGACGAAGCAATTTGAGGATGCATTTCCTATGCATTAAACCTACCTATAAATAGAGGCAGATGTAATTCATTTTATATAACAATACAGAAGAGAAGAATAACCTGTGCTAAAAGAAATTTGAATTATTCAGTTTTAGAAAGGGTTTTCTAAAACTAGGGGAGAGAAAATAGTGAGGATGCTTTGGGGTGTTTTTGGAAAACACTTTTGAGTGCCACTATTTTGTAATAATCTTTTTATAAGTCTACTATTTATAATAGTGAAAGAATTGTTCAGATTTTGTCCCATGGACGTAGCCTTAAACAGTTAAGGGTGAACCACGTTAATTGCTGTGTCGTAATTTTATTATTCTGTTATTTTTATTATTCTTGTAACTTTATTGCGGGACCCTAACAGTATGTAATATATAAATATGGTAAATTTGCAAATTGATTAAAAATTTTAATAAATTTAAAAATATTTTGTAAATATTATAAATTTATATTTTTTTTATTTGTTTATGACAATTTTGTCAAAAATTCAATTACTTTTAGAGTTGTATAATATGAATTCAAACTCTAATTATGATTATTTTTAAGTTTTAAATTAGAGTATTATAACTAAGTTAAAATTGAAAAAAAATAGAATACAATATACAAATACATACATGTATGTGTGTATGTGTGTATATGAAAAACATAGTGTGTAAAATTGTAGAAAAAAAGGGCAATAATTTTGATTGAAATGGAATAGTCAAGAATTGGCAGACATTTCTCCCAATGTAAGCGATATGTTTTTTCAAGTTAAGCATATGATGATGTTGAAATTTGAAGATAGTCAAGCTAAAGAAAGGAAGCTTATTTTAACAAAGTTTTTTCCATGTTTAGAATACAAATGCAAGTTAGCCATCACCTTTTTGTCTCTAACCTTTCAAATATTTTCAAAAGGTAACCTTTATATAATAGACTAGGACTATAATTATAAAAAAGGAAGTAAAGATAAAAAAAAGTAAGTAAAGAAAAAAAAAGTAATTTACATTTGAACACACACAATTTAATAATAAATCAACGTGTATTTATCTGAATAAGGGGTAAATAATTTTCGATTAACCATCTGAATATTCAGTTAATCAATTGAATATTCTGTTTGGTTAATCGATGCTGTTAAATTTCATTTGGTTCAATTAAAAAATTTTAATTCATTCGATTTTCGATTCGGTTAATGGTTAACTAATTCAATCGGTTAACAGTTAATTAAATTTTTTTAAAAAATAATTTTTAATTAGTTATTTATTATTATTTTTTGTTTAATTCCTTAATTATATAAATTTTATTATCAATATATTTTTATTGTAAAATAAATTTATTTTTTTATTTAATTTTTTAATAAGTTTTGTTTAATTATATTAATTTTTTATATTAAATATAATTTTTTATTATAAAATAAAAAATTTTGATTTATTTTGGTTAATTAACCGAACCGATCAATTTAATTTGGTTAATTAATCGAATTGACTAAAACTAAAAATCGATCAGTTCGATTGAAAAAAAAAAGTTAACTTTTAAAAAATTCAGTTAAAAATCAGTTTGATCGGTTAGCGAATGCCTACTCCCTACTTTGAATAGTATATTTAGAATTGGTTCCTCCTTCGTATTGATATATATATATATATATATTAAAAAAAACCAAGAAATTTATAGAGGGATGAATGTGATAGTCTACAAAATAAAGTTAATTATATTTATATTTTTATATATAATAAGATTAGAAAAGCCAATTAATTAGTATTAGTAAGTAATAAGTAATTAACCCTTCAGTACTCGCTAATATAATATTCTTCCTGTTTTCAATTTCACCATAATTACATATGCAATGCAACCTACCCCTTTCCCGTTTTTCTTTGGTCATTTCACGTGTTTTATTTTACTTAATTTTTCTTTTTTTTTCACATTATATGTAGTATTATTGATGATGACTTTCAAAGTATGAGTTTGAATGCCATACACAATCAAAATCTTCCCTTATTTAGAAAATGCAAATAAACATTTTCTTTTTTCCCCACCTTTTCTTTACTATGTATTATATATATAGTCATTTTTCAGAAAAATTATATTGTAAATTTTTCCATATATATTTTGTTCTTGTCATCCATTCTTTTTAAGGATTCACGGTTGATTAATTTACATTAATATTAATAGAATTTAAATAATGTGATTTTCTAAAATCTTCCATAAAATATAGTTACAAAATGTGATTTTCTAATATCTTCCATAAAATATAGTTACAAAAAGTGATTTTCTAATATCTTTAGAAAATATAGTTATAAAGAAATTATATATATATAATAGAGACTTATTACAGGTTAGCTGAAAAAATCTAGCCATAAATCAAACTTCAAATCTCAATTAGTGAATAAAATTATTAATGGACGAGTCAATTTTTAAAAAATTTAATAATTTTCATATTCAAGCCTCATTTATGGTTAGATTGTAATACTAATATGGCACAATGAATTATAATTTAATAATAAATATATATTTTTAAGAATAGTAAATTTAAAATTAATTATCTTTATTTTTTGACCACAAAAATTAATTATCTTCTCTGTGTTAATATTAAAAAAAATAAGTCTCATATTGGCGCGGGCACCATGTGCAATAGTTATTAAAGAAACCAATAAGAAAAATAAATAAATAAGAAGAGAAAATAAGAAGAGAGAGAGAGAGAGATATTCTCCAAAGTCCAAGCAAGCAACTCGGTCCCACGGGTAAACAACAAGGTCACCGGAGAGCGTAGATCTGAAACTTGATGTCTCAATTCATGTAATATATATAATATTGTGGGACCACTGCCATGGACTAAGCTACTGCTCCAATCGGTTTCCAGTTACAAATCCTCCAACCGGGCCGTCAAATTCGTTGACTTGGCCGCCTTTTTTCCCTTTAATATTCGATTTAATTTAATTATTCTTTTTTCTTTTCTATTTCGTCACGTGGAACGCGGCGCACTATTCGGGGCGGTGGATTCAATTTATTTTCTTTTTTCCTCTTTTCTTTGAGCATTTGATTTATGAAAGAGTCAAACTCTTTCTTGACGATTTGCAGACGAAAGCCCCACCCCCACCCCTCCCCTATCCCTTTTTTTATGCTACTTTCTCTTTTCCTTTTAACTATTCAACTTTCAAATATGAATCTCAAGTACCAACCCAAACCCGAATCCAAATTCATTACTATTTCGACCTTTTTTTTAAGAAAATTATATCTTAATGAGAATTTATATAGTAATTATATACTAAGAATAATATAAAAGTATTCGAAATACATCATTTTATAATTAAGAGAGACATTTTCATATTTTTTTAATTCACAATAATTAAGAAAAGAAAATATTTATTTCTCAGGTATTTTTATAAATTGGTTTAGAGAAAATAAAATGAAAATTCAAAGTAAAACTACTTTATATTTAATTAGATTAATATTTAATATATATATATATACATACATACATAGAGAAGAAAACTAATTATGAATATATTATTATATTTACTATTAAATTATGACTTATTATATTTAAATTGACACTACAAAAAAACACGCTATCTGCGACGGACAGAATCCGTCGTAGATCCGTCGCAAATCAAGTCTTGCGACCGATCTGCGACGGATGCGATCCGTTAATAAAAAAGGCGTCGCAGATTTCGTCGCAGATTTCCGTCGCAGATTCCGTCATAGATTTCCGTTGCAAATTCGTCACAGATTCCGTCGCAGATTGCCGTCGCAGATTTCGTCGCAGATTGTCGTCGCAGTATCTGTCGCAGATTCCGTCATAGATTTTAAATATCCGTCGCAGATTCGTAGCAAATCCGTAGTAATTTAATATTGATTTTTATTGGAACTATTTGTATTATCAATTAATTTTATGAGAACTTTATAAATACATTTGGAACATTTAAATACAATCTAAAAAAATACTAATTACATTGATAAAAATGCCGCATAAGCAATTGGTGCAACAATAATCAATGGTTATTAAATGATGAATTGATGAATTGTAACAGCTCATCATGTGGACCAAGTTTTGTAACAGCTCTAACTGCAGAGTTAAGAAACAGAGGTTGATCGGTTACATGGGCAGGTGCTGCCTCATACAAACAACCATGTCTAGTAATGGTAATGCCAGATTTCTTCATCAACTGCAATGCTTGGGTAAAATTATGAAGTCTGTTACCCATATTGCTTCCCAAAGCAATTACTACCTCCTGCTCTTGAGAATGAAGTTGAACATGACTATCATCTGGTGCTGAATGGGAAATGTAAAAAGAAGAGCCTGCAATGAATATGAAACAATTATCAAAGAACCAAACCGCTTCATACTCCTAGAAAAAAAAATCTTATTTGATATTAGATTCCCTCATTTCTAACCTCTATTGCTGGCTTTTTCCCTAGAACTCATTCAAACAAGTGAATAACTAACACAAACCAGATTAATTTACACAACAATGGACTATGGGATATAAGCCACCACATTTTTCCAAATGCCAAATTAGCATATTGATATTGATCACTGTATAAATCAAGCATGTAATTAGAAAACCAATAAAAGGCGATTTAAACCCATCAAGAGTAAATAAACATAATTACCTCTCATGTGCTTTGTGACATCACAAGCCCTTGTTTGGCAGACATTATCCGCTTGAAGAGACTCATACGAGGAAGGGGCTCTCAAACACTTCTAATTTGTATCCTTCTTTAGTATCAAATATGTCCTATGTTACTAGAGTTGTCTCTAAGGTTGAGAATTCTTGAGTTTTGAGTACTAGTCGGAGCCTAAAGTTCACCAGAAAAACAAATTTCCTGTATTGCAAAATGCATAAGCCTCAGTAACTAACAACCAAATCCATATATAACATGCACAGAAGAAATGATAGAAAGCACATTTACATCAAATGCACCCCAAATAATTATTTTTTTTTCTTCCAGCCCCGAGCATTACTCATTTCATGATTAGTCAGCCATTCTCAACATGTTACCAACTATAAATAGACAGCTGAAATGGAGTAATGTGCCCTAAAAAAATGATTAATTTTTTTTAAAGGGATTTGGAAACTGAAACTGAAAAGGTCCTAATTTTTCATATGTAGATGCTCTAAGATGAACAGGCATGAATTCTCTTGGGCTGCAAAACCGTTAAAACATGAAGTTTTCCCAATTTTTTTCTTTTTTTCTATATTGAATAGCTTGTGGAGAAACTGCCATTAATCACCTTAGGTCCATGAATCATATAAATTTCTAGGGGACAACAAATTAGCAATGGGTTATTAAAAAAAAAAGTAGTTTTCCATTGAAACTGAAACTGCAGATAATACATTAGAGCATGAGAAAAACTGAAGAGAGGAAAATAATGTTAAAACAGATTGCTAATGGGACAGATTTGACATCATCAAGTAGCAAAAATCATAGCAGCAGCATATAGTACTCAAATAAAAACAACCAGCAAACAAAACATTGCCAAGCTGCAATCCAAATCAGAGCAATATCTATAACAGTATTACATTGAAAGAATTTTTACCCAACAAAAAAAAAGTCTAAAAGTAAGTTTTGACCTCTAAAAATGTACCATATTGGCAGTTCATGAAGAAGCAATGCAGGACACAGCTATTTGCAAGGCCACAACTAGAAGGGTTCACCCATATTCGAGAGAAAGAGAGACTTTTAAAATTACTACTGGTGAAATCTGGAGAAGGAGAGCCTTGAGATATGGGTAAGGAACTATCAAACTTGACAAATACTATTCTCTGTAAGATGGCAGTAGGCAAAAGATGTGCAGAAAAACCTAATTTTCTTATGAAAATAAGGAAATCAATTCAGGCCATCATGGAATTTACAACGAAGCTAAGCTTCACTCAATTAATTGGCCCTTTGAAGAACTTTGATATCTCTGGAAACGGGAAAAGGCTTATATCTGCAAATTGGGAGTACGACCAGCTACAGGAGAAGCTGGTCAAGGATTATGAAGATGACAAGATGAATAATTCAGGACAAGAAGTTAAGGATGTTATAGATATATTGTTGATGACCTATAGAGACTAAAGTGCTGAACTCAAAATAACCAGAAATCAGATCAAACTTTTCTTGCTTGTAAGTTCTTCTCTTATATCAATTATTTCTTTCAAATAATGAGTATGTTGTCGATGTACCCTATATATAATTGTTCAATTTGTTTTAAGTCTATCCATTTCCAATTCAAAACTGCATGTAGATTTCATTATCAAATAGCTCTTTTCCAAGCCTTTAAAAATGACTGAATTGGCAAGATTTATCTTTGAAATGTTCAATTAAGATTTGAACATTGTTTATGAAATAACTAAAGCAAAGAATTGACAACATTCACTTAAATGTTATAAACTAACATCCATATACATTTCTAGCATATTGGATATTGTAATCTTGATTAGTAGGAAATAATCTTGGCAGGCATAGATTCTACTGCAGAGACTATACAATGGGCCATTGCAGAGGTAATCAACAATTCCAAGATATTCAAAAAAAACTAAATTGACAAATAAAAAATTTCACAAAACCATAAAAACCCAGAAATCCAAAACTTGGTCCACATGATGAGCTGTTACAAAACTTGGTCCACATGATGAATCAATGGTTATTAAATGATGAGTTGGAGATACTCTAGTTCACAATGGCAATAGTTTGAGTAATAGCCATTTTTTTTTAAAAAGGAAACATAAGAATTTCATTTTTCACAGACAACTTCAAGCAGTGAATATTTGACAGCATTCAAAAGATCCATAACGTAGAGCATATTTATGTCTAACATTCTTACTGACAGGAAATTATAAATACACACAAAAGGCTACCCACAACAGTTGTTCTTCTGCTGGATAGGCTGCCCTTTCATTTGAACAGTTCCTGTTGAATTGCTTGCAGTTGGCTGATTGCCCATTCTGCATAAAATTTTGAAATAAGAAAAAAAGGATAAGAAATCCCAGTCAATTGGATTTATTGTACAATCTCTAAATATAATTTGGATTCTTAAATTAATAAAAAGTTCAAGCATATGGAACAATGGTTGTAGGAAAAGTTCATTAGTAGTTTTACTTTTTCTTGATTTCGCCTGCCATGGTTAAGAAAGCTTGCTCCACATTAATTGAATCTTTAGCACTTGTCTCCAGGCAAGGAATGCCAAGCTCATCCAAATTCAATTTTTCACTATAAAAATATTCGGCATTTGCGACGGAAATCTGCGACGGATTTGCTACGTAACATTTTCCGCAAAAATTCTCGGCGGGAGTAATCCCGCCAACTTTTGCGAAGATTATTTGCGACGCACTGATTTTCGTCGCAGATCTGCGACGGATTTGCAACCAATTTCTCAAAATTCCTCTGACTCGTCCTTCCGTCGCAAATCCGTCGCAGATCCGTAGCAAATTTGCGACGGAAAACATGTCCGTCGCAGATTTCCGTCGCAAAATTTCCAATATTTTTATAGTGAAATTTGCGACGGCAATAGATGGTAGCAGATCTCCGTTGCAAATTGATTTTTTTAGTGTTTTCTCTCTCGCGCCAAGTTTCCGCGCCAACTTTTGCGACGATTATTTGCGACGGAATGATTTTCGTCGCAGATCTGCGATGGATTTGCAACGGATTTGCGACCAATTTCTCAAAATTCCTCTGACTTGTCCTTCCGTCGCAAATCTGTCGCAGATCCGTAGCAAATTTGAGATGAAAATATGTCCGTCGCAGATTTCCGTCGCAAATGCCGAATATTTTTGTAGTGTGAATGATAAAAATTCATATAAAAATATTAAAAAGAGAAAAAAAGTAAATCTAAAGAAACTTTACATCTTAGTCATGAAAAATTAATCCTAATTTTATTATTCATATTTATCGTTATATTATGTTTGAGTTTGCTAATTTAGAAGAAAGTTTAGAAAATATAATTATCCAATATTGGAGATGGGGCGGGTAAATGGGGAATCCACATGAAGAACCCGAAAAGAAAGGGCAAAAAATTGGTAAGACTAGAGGGCAAAAAAGTAAAGAGAGGGAAAATGACCCAAAAAATGCCAACTGTCAAGCTGACGCAGGACCTGACGCAAAGGTAATAAGAAAATGAAAATCCCATCAATTTCTGAAACCCAAAAATCCAAATTAAATCTATCTAATTAGTATAATTTTATTTCATTTTTTGGTCTACGTCCAACCCTTTTTATAGCCGACCCAGTTGCACCGGTGAAAGACTTCACAGACTTCTCACCCATAACTCACCCTCTTTTCTCTTTTTCTCTTTTCTCTTTTCTTTCTCTTTCTCTCTGAAAGTTTTTATCATTCCCGAAAAGTTTTGATCTTTCTCCATTTCTCTGTATCTCTTTTTGATTTATGGACAAAGGATGGGGTCTTACCCTTGATTCTGATCATACCCTTTTTTTCTCTAACTCTACCCACAAGCCTTCCTCTGCTCTTGTCGACTCTTTTCATCACAAGATTGGTAAAAGAAACTTTGATCACATGCCTGACTCTGTTACGATGTTCCCTTTTCCGGTCAGTCTTTCTGCCAGAGAAAATCACCCTTCTTCGTCTCCGGCTGATGATGATAACCGTGTGGTTATTGGTGAAGTTGATTTCTTTTCGGATAAGAAGAAGCTTAATAATAACAATAATAATAATAATAGTGAAGAAGAAGATGATGATAATAATAATAGTTCTAAAGCCACAAGCGTCACTGTCAAGAAGGAGAATTCTTATGGTGAAGCTGCTTTTAGGTCCAGTCTTGATGTAAATGTAAGGATAATTTTAATTTTCTTTGTTTCTTTCTTTCTTCTTTAGTTATATATATATATATATATATATATTTATAGATATAAAAATTTTCTGTTTCTAAATACAGACTGTTTTGCATCTTCTAACTACTGGAAGTGATCAATCAACTGTGGATGATGGGATATCATCAGATGTTGATGATAAACGATCCAAAAATGAGGTAAGATTGAAAATGAGAAAATTTTAGAAAGATTGAATTTTGAATTTCTTGAAGAGTTCCCATTAAAATTTTAAGATTTGACGGCTTGTTGCAGCTGGCACAATTACAAGTTCAGCTTCAGAAGATGAATTCAGAAAATCAAAGGTTAAGAGATATGCTTAGTCAAGTAACCAATAATTACAACACTTTACAGATGCATCTTGTAGCTTTAATGCAACAACAGCAGCAGCGAATAGCTGAACCCGCGCAAGAACATGAGGTTAGTGATTAATTTTAGCCCTATTATTAATTAAGAACATACCCAGTTCATTTTTTTTTTATTAGGATTCGAATTCGAGAAATAAACGGGATCAATAATGTTTTTGCCCACTGAGCTACAACTGGGTGTTCACCCAGTTCATTTCTTTAATAAAGTTTTTATAAGCTTAATCTTAATTAGCTAATAATTTAGTTGAATAATTTTTGTTTGGATCAGGTTGTTCAAGGAAAGTGTGATCAAGAAAAGAAACATGAGGTGGTTCCAAGACAATTCTTGGATCTTGGCCCTTCAGCAGAGACTGCAGATGATCAGATATCAAATTCATCGTCTGATGAGAGGACTCGATCAGCCACACCTCAAACCAATATGGAAACAACAACTGCATCAGTCAGAAATAATGGGAAACTTGAGATGGGTTCGTGTGATCAGGAGAATTCTAGTTTTAGAGATGGGAAAAAAATTGGTAGAGAAGAAAGTCCTGAGTCAGAAACTCAAGCCTGGAATAATAATCCAAGCAAGCTTCAAAAACTGAATTCTGCTAATAAGAATAATAATATTGATCAATCCACAGAAGTCACCATGAGAAAAGCCCGTGTCTCAGTTCGAGCTCGATCAGAAGCACCCATGGTGTGTAATTAATTATTAATTAGCTCAGCTAGTCTTATTTGTACTTCAAATGTATCAAGCCAATAACTAATTGTATTTTTTGATTGATTAATTGATTAGATCACTGATGGATGCCAATGGAGAAAATATGGACAAAAGATGGCTAAAGGAAACCCTTGTCCTAGAGCTTATTATAGATGCACCATGGCAGTTGGTTGCCCAGTTCGCAAACAAGTATGTTTCACTGAATTTTTCATTTTATGTTCATTTTAGTTGAAGCCCTTTAAAACCCTTGAACTAATGTGAGTTTTTTCTTTGTTAAATTTACAGGTTCAACGTTGTGCAGAAGATAAAACAATCTTGATAACAACTTATGAAGGCAATCACAACCATCCTTTGCCACCAGCTGCTATGGCAATGGCATCAACAACAGCAGCAGCAGCAACTATGTTACTTTCCGGGTCAATGTCAAGTGCAGATGGTATAATGAACCCAAATTTGCTAGCCAGAGCAATCCTTCCATGCTCTTCTTCAAGTATGGCAACAATTTCAGCTTCAGCTCCATTCCCAACTGTAACATTAGACCTTACACACAACCCTAACCCATTACAAGTCCAAAGACCTCCTACTCATTTCCAAGTCCCTTTTGGAGGCCAAACTCAGAAAAATTTTGCTGCTGGTCCACAACTGCCTCAAGTCTTTGGTCAAGCCTTATATAACCAATCAAAATTCTCTGGCCTGCAATTATCTCAAGAAATGGGGTCCTCGCTATTATCTCACCAAACAGCTCAATCCCAACAATTGCACCCAACACAGCAGCAGCCTCCTTCCCTTGTTGACACAGTCAGTGCTGCCACGGCTGCTATTACAGCAGATCCTAACTTCACTGCAGCCCTCGCAGCTGCTATCACCTCCATAATTGGTGGGGCTAATAGCACCGCCACCGCCACCAGTAATAGCAATGCCAACAACACAAGCAACAGAAACTAGGGTCGCATATATCTCTTTTTTTTATCCTTTTTTT
Organism: Garcia nutans; assembly: GCA_947685225.1. Taxonomy (NCBI): domain Eukaryota; kingdom Viridiplantae; phylum Streptophyta; class Magnoliopsida; order Malpighiales; family Euphorbiaceae; genus Garcia; species Garcia nutans. The sequence continues at coordinate 80,804,759 of CANTUV010000024.1, forward strand.
TTTTGCAGTTTCTTGATTTCAGTTCTTTTTAGGTTTTTTTTAGCATGGGGATAAGAATATGAGATCAGATGTTTATATATATATATATATATTTTTTTTCTTTTTGTTGGGGGGTAAAGTGAGATTAGAACACAAAAGGAAGTTACATTCTTTGTTATTATTTCATTTTGAATAACTTTGTTTCTAGCTAAAATTGTTTAGAGAATACAAGAGACGATAATTAAAAAGCATATTTTAAATTTTGAATTATTCAGTTCAAAATTATTGTTTTATTATTCTTTTTTTGTAACTATTGTTTTATTATTCTTGTTATTTGAATCAAATACCAATTGTAAAAACTACAAAGAAAAATGATAATTAGAAGAAAGAAAAGTTGACAAGAAAAAACAAAGAAAAATTGTATTCTTAGCGGTCAAGAAACACGGCTATCACTATTTGACACGTAAAATAATTAAGGGCAATGAAGGCAACTCGATCTCCTTCAAACAATAGACTAAAGAAGATAGATAAATATTAATTTTTTCGTTATATAATTAGGAATATTTTAATGGATGTCATATTAATATCTTTTAAACAGTGATAAATGTTATATTTTTTTTATTGAAATATATCTTATTTTATTTTATTAAAATTTATGATAATAATTTTATAATATATGTAATTTTTTATCAATCATTTTTACAAAAAAAAAGTAATTATAATAAATTTGAATAAAAATAAAATCTATTCTAATAAAAAAATAAAATATTTATTATCCTTACAAACATATATTTTTCTAAATAATTGATACAGATTTTTTTATATATATAAATACTAAAGAAGCTATATACTAATATATGCATTGAATGATAATTTTATAAATAAATTATTGGAAAACTAGTTAGAAAAATAAATTTAAAAAATGGCATATTTCACGGTGAGAAAGACTTGAAGGAGACATCGAGGCAAGTGCATGTGGGTTAAACGAATCAAAATTGGAAAAATGATAGAGAGTCAAATTTGGTTCAACATAAAGAAATAGTGTTTGGCTGGTAGTTTCGTGAATAGAGATTTGTGTTTTTATTGGACAAGTTTGTATAGATTGTTGACTTTCCCTATCATATAACGTCATCTTCATTTAATCATTTTATTATTGTTATTATAATTATTTTAGGAGGAAGAATTGAAACTGCATTTTTAGTGGGTCGCACCGTACTTTATTCACCGTACTAATAAAGGTCTGTTTTTCTCTTCTATAGCTACCATCCTTCATTTTCTACCACATACTTTCACGTGATTATGGTATGGGATACATGAAATTAAATATATTGTTATAATTAAAATTAATTTACCACTAATATCTCAATTTTTTTAAATATATTATAATTAACAAAATAAATGTATTTTAAAATTCCATAATACAATAAAGTCTTTAAAGTATATTATAAATTAATAGAATACTTTCAATATATAATTAAGCAGGGTAAATATAACATGAATATAAAATAAATTAGTTGTAACACAAATTTATAATAATTTTACATCATCCATAACTAATTTTTTTAAATTTAATTTTATTTAGTCATATAAATTTTGCCAAAAAATAATATTAATAAGAAATAATCAAAATTTGTATGACTTTATTATGTAAAATTAAGTTAAAAAAAAGCTAATTGTATTACAAATAATTTATTTTATATTTATGTTATATTTATCCTACTTGATTATATACTTAAAATATTTTATTAGTATATAATATATTTTGAATATTTTTTTGAATATTTTATTATATTATTATATTTAAACATACATCTACAATATTAATTATAATATAATTGGAAAAGTTGAGATATTATGTTATAATATTGATTATATTAATAGCTGAAAGATCTAGGTTGCAACTTACAAATGATTTAAATACCAAAGAACTAATTCTAACAGTAATTCTTTTTTTTTTTGGACGATAGAATTCAACTCATTCAGATGTATCTTCATAAAAAGCTCAAAATTATATGGTGATGCCACATGAATTATGCACTAGTACAAACTACGTAGAGGGAAATGTTAGCGAACTTGCCAGTATTAAGATCATTAAAAGAACTATAGCAATTTATAATCAAGATGCAAGAGAGAAGAATGAGACTCTGAGCTAGATTAAGAACATATTGTGAAATGACATGCTTAAGTGACAGATGTGATTCAAAATGATTCATGCCCACAACATGACTACTCGTCTCTTTTCCAGACAGTCATCACTCCTTTTAAAGCATTAACGCATTCAACTAAACAATGATTTTTCTACCCATTCTTTCGGACTCATGAATAGTTAAACAATCCGAGCCGTCTTGTCTCAATAATCATGGTTGCTTAAAGAATTCAAGAATCGAATTCAGTTAGAGCAATTGGGAACGCTATGAGATTCACAAATCACTTACGACATTTTAATTCCCCTTTACTTCAAGGTAGTGAGTGCTGCTCGGGGAGTAGCACAAGCGTAAGGAAGCTGGAAGCAAGGAGATAGAGAATAGAGAGTCCAGAAGCAAGGAGTGAGTGATTTTCGGGGAAAAGCACAAACGGAAAGTCTTAAGTTAATACACGAGGAGTGAGAAAATGACCTCAAGGGTTGCCCTCCAAAAGTGCCAAAAGAGTAGGGAGGGCAGCCTATTTAGGGAGTGAGTGAACGGATCCCGAGCGAAATCTTTATAAAATTGACGCAACTCATGCTGGCTACTATTTTGATTTAGCTCCATCTCGCCGCCACCACAATATAGGAAAAAGAATAAGCAACAGGAGAAGGATGTGTCTCAGGTGCGGAGACCTATTTAGAAGGTGGACCAGTAGAGTAAGATGCAACCGGGCATAAAATAGCAAGTGCTATAGATTAGGTAGAACTTAGAGAGACCGAAGCCAGTCTAGTTCACTTCATGATGACATGCAATGAATAAGTCAAGTAGTGGCTCCTGGCTTGAATGTTGGTCTTTGGTTTGCAGACGTTTGGGAATAGACTTGCTTTCACGCTTTTCAACTCCCTTCACTTCACTCACTTAAACAGAACTAACGAACTAGGTCAGGTTCCTCCCGATGGAGCGGTGAAATATGTAGAGATCGAAAAGAACACCAACGATAAAAGCACTCTATTGGGCCGACACTGACACTGAGAAACAAAATCTAGGGAAGCGAATGGGATTAGATACCCCAATAATCCTAGCCATAAACGATTGATACTAGGCGCTATGTGTATCTACCCGTGCAGTGCTGTAGCTAACACATTAAGTATCTTACCTGGGAAGCACGTTTGCAAGAATGAAACTCAAAAGAATTGATGGAGGCCCGCACAAGCAGTGGAGCATGTGGTTTAATTCATGGGACCCCCTAACCTGCAATAAAAAAGGCTTTTGAAATGAGATCAATAGCTGGAACAGAACTGCCTATAACTGCAAGGGCTTATGACCTAAAGCTGGAAAGGAACTTGCCCCAAAGCAGAACCAGCTTTCAACCTAGTCGGATTAGGAAGGAATAGGGGAGATTTATTATCCCAAAAGAACTTGTTTTCTTTAATACTGCAATTTAAGGGGCTTCACTCTAATATAGTACACCTCGTCCCACATCCAAGGCCAACCAGTAAACATCATCTGGCTGGGTCTTGTCGATATCAACAACGAGGAAAAAATAACCAAATGAAAACAACAACTAACTATGGCTCTTAGCCCAGACAACGTCCTAGGCGTAAGGGATCAGAGCAAGAGGGAACGCCTAGACGGACGTTTTTATTCATGGTCAGAGATACAATCTCTCAAAATATGAAAAACTGACTCAAGCTCTGTTTACAAGTAGGACATATGTCTTGACTAGTAAAATGTCTCCTTGTACGCTCGTAATTTGTCATAAGCCTTTCCTTTAAGGCCAACCACATAAAAATACAAATTCTTAGAGGCCCTTTCCACTTCCAAATTGCATTCCAGTCATAACTTCTCTCATTCCAATTGCCATTACAATAGAAGTATTGGTTGACCTGATGGTTGAGCAGCCATTAGGTGTGTAAGCCCAGCAAAAATCATCTTTAGGACTTTCCATTTTAGGAGGTACCATAGAAGTAATCTTACAAAGGACATGATGAGGGAGGAACCTTTCAAAATATGTCCACTTCCAACTACCATCATCAGAGACATATGAGGCTGCTCTTCTTTCCAAGTGATCTTCAGGGATAGTCATTTTTGAATAACAGAGTAGCTTATCTAGACCATTTACCCAAATATCCAACCAGAATTTAGTTGTTTGTCCATCATTAATAATCCAATGCACTCCAGAGAGCATTTTTAACCAATTCTTGGCTATAGCACACCACAGATTAGATCTATTATTTCCATTGAGCTGGCTAGAAAAAATGTCATTCTCCACTCCATATTTTGCCTTTACAACTCTAACCCAAAGCTTTTCTGGATGTGAGACAAGCTTCCAATTTAGTTTCATGTGGAAGGCATCATTAATGCTTCTTAGATCCCGCAAATTAATCCCACCTTTTTCATATGGATGACAAAGATCTTCCCATCTCAATAAGCTAAGGCTCTTTTTATCTACTTTGGCATTCCATATAAAAGCTCTGCTACTTTGCTCAATTTTCCTCAGTAATATTAAAGGTAAACAAATAGATTGCATAACATATAATGGGATAGAAGCAACAACATGCTTAGTCAATGTTATCATGCCTGCAAGAGAGAGACTACAAGCATGCCAGTTGTTGAATCTTTGCTTCACTTGCTCTAGAATATTGTGGAAAGTATATCTAGTAACCCTCTTATGTAAAAGAGGCATTCTAAGATAGGCGCCAAGGTCTTCAGCCATCTTAACCCCCAAATCAATGCTTAATTGCCGACCAATCACCTTAGGAATATTTTTAGAGAAATAGACTTTAGTTTTGCTAAGGCTTATTGTTTGTCCTGAGCTTAAACAAAATTCAACAATGACGTTCTTGATCAACCCAACTTGGCAAGTTGTTGCTTCAAAGAAGAGTAATACATCATCATCGAAAAAAGGTGGGAAATATGTGGCACTTATCTACTTAATTTAATGAGATAGTCTCTCCATACATAATATGAAAATGTAAAGGGATATTGGGTCGCCTTACCGAACTCCCCATTCCAACACACTTGCATAGAGGGAGTGCAAATGCAATCCATAATGATCGATACATAGTTTCTTTGATGAAATTCCAGTTGAGCTTGTCATATGCCTTTTTTAAATCTATCTTGATTACCATGAAACCTTTTCTACCCTTCTTCTTAAGAATGGAGTGAATGATTTCCTGAGCTAAAATAATGTTATCCATGATGTGCCTCCTAAGAACAAAGCTCACCTGATTTGGGCTTACAAAATTAGGCAAAAGAATTTTGATCCTGTTAATAAGAGTTTTAGTCACCATCTTCATAACCACATTGTTCAAGCTTATTGGGCGAAATTGTTGAATAGATTATGGACAATCCACCTTAGGAATAAGAACAATCAAAATTTTATTTAATTCATCAGGAACGTCGTTGCCCTCAAGAATGTCCTTGACACACTTTGTAGTAGAATCACCCACAACATTCCATTTGCTTTGAAAAAAGGCAGCTGACATTCCGTCCTCACCTGGTGCCTTCAATGGTTTCATTGTAAAAAGGGCATCTCAAATTTCATCTTTAGTAAAAAGGAGTCATAAGTTTGTTCAGTATATCATTGTCAATAGCTGGAAAATGAGACTCCACTGAGTAAGGTCTTTGAATCATAATATCCTTAGTATACAACTTAGAGAAGAACCTAATTGTCGTGTCTTTGAGGTGAGCAACATCATTAGTCCACTCCCCATTTTCATCTTTGAGAAAATCAATGCTTCTTCATCTTCTTTTTTGGATGGAAACTCAATGATAAAAACCAGTGTTTCTATCGCAAAAGTTAATCCAATCATGATTAGAGCATTAAAACCAGTGAAACTCCTCTTGCAGTAAGATATCTTCCAATTCAGATTTTAGAGAAGTTTTCAATTTCTGAAGGAATAAAGAATTCTTCTCTTTTAAAGCTTTTTGAATGCCTGAAATTCTGGCCAAGAGCACCCTTTTCTTATGAAAAATATTCCCAAACGCCTAATGATTCCATAAAGCTATTTTTTTTTTGAAAAATTAACAAGGGTTGAAACATAATAATCTTGAGTCTGCCAATTCTCAGTCAAGAAGTTGTCAAAATTTTCATGAAGCAGCCAAGTTGCCAAAAACCGAAAAGGTTTTGAATTACGGTTCTCATTCCTGTGAAGAAATTGGATCAGAATCAGGCAATGATCTGAGTTTAACCTCGGAAGATGGAAAACTTTAGCCATTTGAAAAGCATTAAGCCAGAGGTTATTATGGAGAGCTTTATCCAACCTCTCCTTAATATTCCCTCTCACCCAAGTGTATTTGGGACCTTGAAATCCCAAGTCAATAATGTCTCCCTCCATAATCCATTGAGCAAAATGATGACAAATACCTAAATGATATTTAGCCCCTCCTTGTTTTTCAGTTGCATAAAGAATTGAGTTGAAATCTCCCGCTATCAGCCACAACTTGTCTTGGAAATTAGCCATCCTACCAAGCTCAGCCCATAATACCCTTCTACAGGTGGGATTAGGACTCCAATAAATAATAGTAATCATGGAATTTCTACCACTAATGTCCATAATTTCTGCATGAATAAATTGAGAATGAACTTCAAGAATTGAAACTCGGACTTCATCTCTCCACAAAAGCCAGATGCCACCAGAGAACCCCACTGCCTCCACTGTAAATGAGTTTGGAAAACCAAATCTCTTAATAAACAAGTCCGCCTTACTGCCATTGATCCAAGGTTCTAGAATAGCTATCATAGAATGATGATAAATTTTATACAGATTGCCAAAAACACGCATAAAACCTTTAGAAGCCACTCCCTGGCAGTTCCATGATATGAAAGAAATATCCATAATTAAGATATTAATAGAAAATAAATAGAGCATAGCTCGAAATCCCAGATTAGGCTACATCTAGATGAGCACCATCCTCGTGAATCCTGTCCATCATATCACCTGTGTGATTTCCATTAGGAAAAGAATCGTCCGAGATCATGATGGAGTTCTTCTCAACTTCTTTAGTAATCTCCATTCTAGTCTCAGTCCCATTCTTTTCTGGAGAATTAGAAGAATCACCTGGATCAGGTGGCTTATTGAAGATCATTTGACAATCTATTATGAAAATACTTTGTGGTTATTAGAAGGTAATGTTGACTTGTTGAGAGCTAGATCAAAGATAGAATTTGGGAATGTTGTAGATTTGCAGGCCTCTAAATGGGTGGTTGATAGCATCACATTTAAGCATGTTTCCTTGAGAGGGACACGTAAATGAGGCAGACTATGTGCATGGGATACTTCTTTAGTGGCTATATTATGCACAACACCTTTAGTTTTAAACAAGGCACCATCATATGACTTTTTAATATATTTTTTTGCACCTTCATCGACTGCTTTAATTATTCTCCTAGTGGTACTAGTACTAGCACCATTAGTGGCATTAAATTGAATTCTAGCATGTTCCATTTCCTTTTGTTGCTTTGGAAGTGGGCCCTCCACATTTTTTACTAAATTATTCTCTTTATCAACCAATATATTGAATCTCGAACCCATTGAGTTAGAAGTCAAACTCTGCAAATCACTCCCCATATTCTTTTCTTTAGGCATATTAGTTTGTCTCCTACCTTTTTGGGTTGCAATCATCCATGAGCCATACTTGTCTTTTTCCATCATTTGCCTCCTCTCGACTGGCCTGCCTTAAGTGCTTCATCTTCGACGATGATGCTTTTGGCAAGGAATGATTAAGATAGAGGTTGGCGGCATGGCCATATTTACCATAATTAAAGCATATGCGAGGGAGCCCTTTATATTCCATAATCTGAGTTTTTCCTTCAATTGTGAGCTTTGAGAGCAGTGGCTTGTTTAAATCCAGCTCCACAGAGATTCTTGCAAATTTTTCTCTAGAAATTGATTTTGTGTTGTAATCGATTCAGACAACTTTCTCAACTAACTCCTCTGTCATCTTAAGGAGCTTCTTTTGGTAAAGGTGAAGAGAAAGTCCAGGAAGCAGGAAGCCTGACCCAAGCAACAACAAAATGAATTTCATCCATTTCACTATCAAAATTAGCAGACCACGATCGAATTGTCAAGTAATGGCCTAGGATCATCCAAGGTCCTTGAGTTAGAACCTTTTCCACATCCTCCTCTAATATAAATTTCACCAGAAAGAAGCCATCATCTAGATCAATAACACTAAAGTGCCTAAAGTTCCTCCATAAAATCTGCAACTTGTCACACAATACTTTATAACCAATCGTACACCTCAGTAACTTGATTATTATAGACGATTTCCAAGGTTTATAGAGTGCCTCCCTCAGCCTTTGTGACAGTGTTAGAGCTGTCATTCCTTCCTCTTCTGTGACTTTAACATCTCCATCCCTAATATCTAAGTCATCCATATCCTGGAGCAAGCTTTCCTTGACTATCTCTGCGTCCTCCATAAGTTTGTCCCTACAAGATACGGCCCAGACCGGAGGAGTATTAGCCTCTTCATCATCCCTCATTTGGGCTTTCTTTTTCTTCATTCTATTGTCTTCTTCCCTACTCCGTAATGGTTGGTTGCCCTGCTCCATCTCTTTTTCTTTTTTCTCCGGTAGTGACTTTTTTATTTGCCGAAAGTCGACAAGTCTTAATTTACTAACCCTAGATTTGTGTTTTTATTAGACAAGTTTGGATAGATTGTTGACTTTCTGTATCATAACCTTCATCTTCATTTAATCAGTTTATTATTATTATTATTATTATTATTATTATTATTATTATTATTTTAGGAGGAAGAATTGAAACTACATTTTTAGTGGGTCGCACTGTATTTTATTCACCGTACTAATAAAGATATCTTTTACTCTTCTATAGCTACCATCCTTCATTTTCTAGCACATGCTTTCATGTGATTATGGTATGGATACATGAAATATAATATATTGTTATAATTAAATTAATTTACCACTAATATCTCAATTTTTTTAAAATATATTATAATTAACAAAATAAATGTATTTTAAAATTCGATAATACAACAAAATCTTCAAAGTATATTGTAAATTAATAGAATATTTTCAATACACATTTAAGTTGGGTAAATATAACATGAATATAAAATAAATTAGTTGTAACACAAATTTGTAATGATTTTACATCATCTATAACTAATTTTTTAAATTTAATTTTACTTAGTCATAAAAAGTTTGCCAAAAAAATAATATTAATAAGAAATAATCAAAATTTGTATGACTTTATTATGTAAAATTAAGTTAAAAAAAGCTAATTGTGTTACAAATAATTTATTTTATATTTATGTTATATTTATCCTACTTGATTATATAAATAAATATTTTATTAGTATATAATATATTTTGAATATTTTTTTGAATAACTTATTATATTATTATATTTAAACATACATCTACAATATTAATTATAATATAATTGGAAAAGTTGAGATATTATGTTATAATATTGATTACATTAATAGCTGAAAGATTTAGGTTGCAACTTACAAATGATTTAAATACCAAAGAACTAATTCTAACAGTAATTCTTTTTTTTTTGGACGATAGAATTCAACTCATTCAAATGTATCTTCATAAAAAGCTCAAAATTATATGGTGATACCACATGAATTAACCACTAATACAAACTAAGTAGAGGGAAATGTAAGCAAACTTGCTAGCATTAAGATCATTAGAAGAACTGTAGCAATTTATAATCAAGATGCAAGAGAGAAGAATGAGACTCTGAGCTAGATTAAGAACATATTGTGAAATGACATGCTTAAGTTACAGATGTGATTCAAAAGGATTCATGCCCAGAACATGACTACTCATCTCTTTTCTAGAGGGTCACCACTCCTCCTAAAGCACTAACACGTCCAACTAAACAATAGTTTTTCTACCAATCATTTCGGACTCATGAATAGTTAAATAATCTGAGTCGTATTGTCTCAATAGTCATAGTTGCTTAAATGATTCAAGAATTAAATTTAGTTAGAGTAACTGGAAACGCTATGAGGTTCACAAATCACTTACGACATTTTAATTCTGCTTTACTTTAAGGTAATGAGTACTGCTAGGGGAGTAACGCAAGCGTAGGGAAGCTGGAAGCAAGGAGAAAGAGAATAGAGAGTCCATAAGCAAGGATAGAGTAACTTTCGGGGGAAAGCATAAATGGAGGGTCTTAAGTTAATACACGAGGAGTGAGGGAACGACCTCAAGAGCTGCCCTCCCAGAGCACCAAAAGAGTAGGGAGGGCAGCCCATTTAGAGAGTGAGTGAACGGATCCCGAGTGAAATCTTTGTAAAATTGACGCAACTCATGTTGGCTGCTATTTTGATTTAGCTCCATCTCACTGCCACCATAATATAGGAAAAAGAATAAGCTACAAGAGAAGGACATGTCTCAGGTACGGAGACTTGTTTAGAAGGTGGACCAGCAGAGTAAGATGCAACCGGGCATAAAGCATCAAGTGCTGTAGATCAGGTAGAACTTAGAGAGACCAAAGCCATTCTAGTTCAATTAATGATGACATGTAATGAATCAGTCATGTAGTGGCTCCTGGCTTGAATGCTGGTCTTTGGTTTGCAGACATTTGGGAATAGACTTGCTTTTATGCTTTTCAACTCCCTTCGCTTCACTCACTTAAACAGAACTAACGGACTAGGTCAGGTTCCTCCCGATGGAGTGGTAAAATGCATAGAGATCGAAAAAAAACACCAACGGTAAAAAAACTCTATTGGGCTGACATTGACACTGAGAAACAAAAGCTAGGAAAGCGAATGGGATTAGATACCCCATTAGTCCTAGCCATAAACGATGGATACTGGGCGCTTTGTGTATCTATCTGTGCAGTGCTATAGCTAATGCGTTAAGTATTCTGCCTGGGGAGTACGTTCGCAAGAATGAAACTCAAAGGAATTGATGGGGGCCAGCCCAAGCAGTGGAGCATGTGGTTTAATTCATTCGCAAAGGACCCCCAAAACTGCAATAAAAAAGGCATTTGAAATGAGATCGATGGCTGGAACAGAACTGCTTATAACTGCAAGGGCTTATAACCTAAGGCTGGAAAGGTACTTGCCCTACAGCAGAACCCGCTTTCAACCTAGTCGGATTAGAAAGGAATATGGGAGATTTATTATCCCGAGAAAACTTATTTTCTTTAATACTGCAATTTAAGGGGCTTCACTCTAAGATAGTACACCTCATCCCACATCCAAGGCCAACCGGTAGACATCATCTGGCTAGGTCTTGTTGGTATCAACAACGAGAAAAAAAAAACCAAATGAAAACAACAACTAACTATGGCTCTTAGCCCAGACAACGTCCTAGGCATAGAGGAATCAGAGCAAGAGGGAACGCCTAGACGGACGTTTTTATTACTGGTCAGAGATAGTAAATCTCATAAATTACGATCAATTCATTCAATATTTCCTTTTTTCGAGGATAAATTTTCACATTTAAATTATGTGTTAGATATATTAATACCTTACCCCATCCGTCTAGAAAAATTAGTTCAAACCTTTCGCTATTGGATGAAAGATCCCTCTTCTTTGCATTTATTATGACTCTTTCTTCAATTACACACTTTAGTGTTCAGAGCATTGTCTGAGTGAGTAGGCAGGGCCCACCAAGGAAAGCTTTCTTGAAGAGGTCGGGTTGTTTCCTTTTCGACGCCCACCTTTTCTTTAGGTGTTGGGGCAAGGCAAGCCCCAAGAAAATCTAAGTTGGCTCCCAGCTCCATCTTGGCTGGCATCCTGCTCTCGAGGGAGTGGAGTCCGGTGTGGAAGTAGGCCAGCATTTCTATTGGAAAATAGGAGATTTCCAAGTCTATGCCCAAGTACTTATTACTTCTTGGGTTGGGAAGGCACGAACAAGAGCTCTCTCCTGAAAGGAGATGAGCAAAGTGAAGAGGGGGAAGAAGGTCCTTAATCAACCTAGAAGATGGGCTCAAAATTAACCAAGTCTGAACCAACAAAAGGTGGAACACATGAAACATCACCATCTTTCTCTACCAAGCTCGGCTTATAGGAAGGATCCATCTGTTTCATGAAATAGATAACAACATTTTACTAGTATGATAATATGCTTAAAACAATGTAAGGCTGCTAAAAATAACTACTACTACAAGTTATTATTGAAGAGAACGTGAGAAAATGATTTAGAAAAATAGAAACTCATATACCATGAGAACGGGCTGCAGGTGTATTATTATGTAACATGTATAGATATGTTATATAAAAATGTTGGATATGCATATCAGCAAAGACACAAAAGGCAACCAGAACATTGAATGGAAAATGAACCAGTTGAGCAAGGACGAAATAAAAAATGATAATAAATTAATAATGCAATGGAGAAAGAAACAAACAAGGATAGGTTTTTTCTATGGTTTTATATATGCTCCTGCAGGTATGAGCAGGGCTCTGCTCTAGTATTATAAAGAGAAAATGATACCCTCCACCATATTTTTAAATTTTTTTTTCTTTTTTTATCAGAGATATTTTAGTTATTTTATTATAAACTCATTATAAACTGTGTGAAATTTATAAACTCATTGTAAATTAATTATAAACTCATTGTAAACTAATTATAAACTCATTGTAAATTTTCTGTAAACTAATAAAATCTGATATTTTGGTAAATATTTTATAAATTCTAATATTTTGATAAATATTTTATAAATATAGTATATTTAAAATTAATTTTAATTTTAATTATATTTTTATCAAAAACCCTATTGTAAATTTGTAACTGCAGCAACTCCTTTACATGGTCCGGCCCAAACTAATGGCTTCAAGGAATCAGTCCGGATCTGAGTATAAAATTTTCTCACCCATTATAATTGATTTCAATTAAAATTAGTGTAATTGATAATAGAATAAATTAATTAAATAATAACATATGTTCAATAAAAATTATTAAAGAAGTATTTTTTTAAATATAAAAATGATTATATATAGGTATAATAAATATTAAAAAAAATATACCAACCATTTATTTCAATAGATAACAAAATAACATTTAATGAATAATTAATTATAAATTATTTTATATATTAAATGATATGAATAAAAAATAAATTGCTCGACCGGGTCTAATTATTAGTTAATAAAGGGAGAATTTGGCGATACTAGCTAAGATTCAGTTCACTCCACCCATAACAAGTACTGTATTTATTTGTTAGTAAATGAAAGGAGTAATTTGGCCATAATTGCAAAGTGATTTATAATGACAGAAATCAAATTACATTAAAATTTTAAAATATTGAACACTTAATATATGCATATGATTGTAAATATATCTCAGAGAATTACAACCTAATAGTTTATGGATTTTTTTGGGAGCACAATCTCTAGTATAATTAGAAAATATATAGCATATTAATTAAATAATAATATCTTGGGCATTTTTAGAGTTAGTAGCAATATTTACACAAAACAATAATTCCATATTCCATAAAAGTATAATAATTATTACAATTCTAAATAAAAACCAAACACACACACACACACATATATATAGTGCGTTTATGCAATGCCCTTGTGATCTGCAGGCACACCATAATCACCTTCTGAACCCTTGCCATCTTTCTCCGCCTCTTCAAAGTAGTCCTCCCGGGCATTATCAGCTAGCATAAGGGAAACTAACCAAAACAGAGCTGAATCAAAAGACACAAATGCACCGCCTCCTAGAATACCTGTCTTAGCAGTTGGGCAATCCGTCTCAAGATAGTGATGCACTTTGTTAGTCCAGTGAAGCTGCTCTGTGATTGTTGGCCACAACAGCAGTGCAGCTGCTAATCCTGCTGTGAACCTGTCATCAATACAAACATGTCTTAGAGGCCAACAACAAACACTAAACTATCTAGAGGAGAATATGGGATATGCTATGTGGCCATCATTTGGGTACAAAGTTATAAGAACTGACAAGTATACAAAGTGATAACTGGTAAAATTAAACAAGAACAATGGAAAACAATCTGTAAATCAATAATATAATAATGAAACATAGAAAAGTATATGCTTACACTGCAATGTTGAAGAATACAAGGAAACTGGTACTTCGAAACGATGCAGACTGAGGAACAGATTTTCCTTTATATCGATAAAACAGAGACATTCCCAGCCAATGCAGATAACAGGAGAAATGCAAAAGAGAGATATCCCAATACCACAGTAGGATCTGATGGATACTTGCAGATAACAACCCCTTTCCCAGTGATGGGAGTTCCAGCTGCAGGCTACAAAAACCCCAAAAGAAAATTATAAACAGGAAGATAATATTAATTTAGTATTAAATTAAACAATGAATAAAAACCCACTAACCAAACACGTTTTGAAAGAACAAAGACGATTGAATAAAAACGAAATTAGATCCTCTAATTAAGACTTCAGAGATATAAATAGAAAACAGAGAATCAATTGAATTGCATTGAATTTAAAAAAATAGATCAGTCCTATTCCAATCGTAGGGAGGAAAACAAAGCGAAACACGTTATTACCTTCTTATTTTCGGCAATTATCCCGAAGATGAAGGACAGTATCCCCATAGTCGCAACAATTAGAGCCATCTGCGGAACAGTAACGGCCAGTGCTTGGGTGACGGAAGGGAAACTAAATCATTAAAAAATGGGAATAAATATTACGTTATATATAAGCCTATAAGCAATCAAAGGGTTATAGTATATGCAGACAACTAAACACTTAGAAATGTAATTGAAATTGGATTAATTTTTTATTAATAATATGTATAGTGTGTAAATAATTATTTCAATTAATTATATTAGAAATATTTTCAATAAAAAGATATGGGTCACAATAGACACGCTTAAATATCAAGTATTTCCTTAGATAAAATTTTTCTAGACATATAATTAATAGCACAAAATACCACCATAATTATACCTAAAATAGTTATTAAATTATTAATAAAGAGAACACAAAATTTTAATGAGGTTCGGCCAATGTTGCCTATGTCTTTAGACACTACCAAAATAATATTACTAATTTCAAAAAAGAAGTACAAAAGAGAGAGAAGAGAAAATAAGCCTTATAAACAAATAGGCTTATTTGGAATGTTTTTAACTAATGATGGAGAGAGTTTTTTTATAGCCAAAATCTCTCGATGTGGGATAGAAAATATAGCCACAAAATGATAAATCTCTACATTGACTATTTTTCTATTTACAATATGCAAATCTTCTCATAAGAAACTATTTCAGTGGTATCTCCAAATACGTTGTGTAGTGCTCATCTTCAATTTCTCAAAATATTGATCAAGTCCAAACAATGGTTAAACTTGACAGATATCACTAATTTTATCAACATATCTACGGAATTATCAGTGGTCCAAATTTTCTGAAGTAATATTTTACCTTTCTCCAGAATCTCACATACAAAATGATACCGAATA
Source organism: Garcia nutans (assembly GCA_947685225.1). NCBI lineage: Eukaryota > Viridiplantae > Streptophyta > Magnoliopsida > Malpighiales > Euphorbiaceae > Garcia > Garcia nutans. The sequence goes on from CANTUV010000024.1 coordinate 80,820,254, forward strand.
TTGATGTGCTTCGTACTTGCATTATAAACTTGGCTTTTTGCTAAATGAATAGCGCTTTGACTATTACAGTGCACTTTGATGTGCTTTTGTCTAATTCCTAGTTTACCGGATAACTCTTGAAGCCAAATTGCTTCTTTAACAGCCTCTGATACTGCCATGCACTTTGCTTTCATAGTGGATAAGATAATTGTTAACTGTAACGTAGACTTATAACTAATTAGCCCCTTAGCAAGTGTAAACACATACCGAGTAGTTGATAGATGTTTATCCAAATCACCAGCATAGTCGGAATCACAGCATCCAACTACACATTGATCATATTTCTCATCCTGCACAAATATCAATCCAACATCTACGGTGTTCAGAATGTACTGTAGAATCTATTTCACAGCTTGTCAATGCTCCTTATCAGGATCATGCATATATTTGCTCACAACTCTAACTGCTAGTGAAATGTATGGCCTTGTACACACCATAGCATACATCAAGCTACCAACATCATTTACATACGGAACTTTTAACATGTACTTCTGTTTCACTTCATTTTTAGGAGATGAAGATGCGCTGAGCTTCATATGAGGTGCAAGCGGTGTACTTATAGGTTTTGACTTTTTATTCAGGCCAAAATGTTGTAGTATCTTCTTCAGATACTGTTCTGATTCAAATAAAGCTTCCATCTCTTCCCTATCTCTGCATTTCTTCATGCCTAAAATTTTCTTGACTTCACCCAAGTCTTTTATTTCAAACTCCTGATTTAGCTGAGCCTTCAACTTTTCAATTTCTTCTAGATTATTTGAAGCTATTAACATATTATCAATATACATAAGAAGATATATGAAAGAACCATCTTGTAGCTTGCGCAAATACACACAGTGATCGTATTTGCTTCTTGTGTACTTTTGCCTCATCATAAAATTGTCAAATTGTTTATACCACTGCCTCGGAGATTATTTCAATCCGTACAATAATTTTTTCAATTTGCATACCTGTTTTTCTTCTCTGGCAATCTTGAACCCTTCTGGCTGAGTCATATAGATTTTCTCTTCTAAGTCTCCATATAGAAATATAGTTTTTACATCAAGTTGAATGAGTTCCAAATCTACTTGTGCTACCAAGGCCAATAAAATTCTAATGGAGGAATATTTTACAACTGGAGAAAATATTTCATTATAATCAATTCCCTTCATTTGAGCATAGTCTTTAACTACTAGCCTTGCCTTGTACCGAACATCGTTCTTGTCAGAAAATCTATCGTTCTTGTCAGAAAATCTTTCTTTCTTTGAATATACTCATTTGCATCCAATTGCCTTCTTTCTCTTTAGTATATTAGCTAACTTCCATGTCTAATTCTTTCCAAGAAATTGCATTTCATCATCCATGATTTTCCTCTACTTCTCATTTTCTAAACTTTGGACAACTTCACTATAAATGTTAGGAATGCCATTTGCAATTAGAGATGCATAAGCCATCATATTATCAAATAGAGTAGGTTTGTGAATCTCTCATTGTGGCCTAATTATTGCAATAGATTCTTATTACTGTAGAGATTTTTGGGTTGGAATCTCTTCCTCATCTGACTCCACCTCTATCGTAAGAGTATCTTCATATGTTTTATTTGTTGCTTGGTCAACAATGTTTTTTCAAACTCTACCTGCTGCAGAGTACCATCTGTTTACTGTACAATTTCATTTGTTACCTTTTTCAACATGGTAAACTCATTAAAGGTAACATCTCTGCTAAAGACTATCTTTTTTGTTTTTGGATACCAAAGACGAAGTCTTTTCATACCAGTGGTGATCTCCATAAAGAGCGCTTTCTTTGACTTTGGATCTAACTTTGATTTCTTAACATGGTAGTATGTAGTAGAACCAAATACACGTAAGGAATTATAATCAGTAGAAAGTTTTTCAGACCACATCTCCAAAGGTGTTTTACCACCAATAGCAGTTGATGGTAAGCAATTAATGAGATGGCATGCATATGTTATAACCTCAGCCCAAAATTATCTGCCCAATCCAGCATTGGACAATAAACACCGAATTTTCTCTACCAATATCCAATTCATAAGTTCTGTCACCCCATTTTGTTGTGGTATATTTCTAACTGTGAAATATCTAACAATGCCTTCATCTTGGCATAATTTCAAAAATGGATCACTTTTATACTTTCCACCATTATCTATGCGGAGACATTTGACTTTTCTGCCCGTCTGAGTTTCTATCATCTTTTTTCATATGAGGAAAGCTCTCAACACTTCATCCTTTATCTTTATAGTATACACACATACTCTCCGAGAGAGGTCTATAATAAAAGTTATAAAATAGTGCTTTTCTCCCTTTAAAGCTGTCTTGGAAAGACCCCACACATTTGAATGAGCGTAGTCTAAAATACCCTTAGTATCATGGATTGCAGTACCAAACTTTACTCTGGTCTGCTTGCCTTTGACACAATACTCACAGAAATCTAACTACTAGGGTTGCATTCCTTTCAGTAATCCTTGATTTGATAAAAGTTTCAAGGATTTATCGCCAGCATGCCCCAAATACATATGTCATAATCTGGTTACTTCTAACTCCTGATCATTACTAGAAGCTGCTACTACTGTCCCAATAATTATATTACCCTGATAGTAATTCAAGTTATTATTCTTCCTTATTCCTTTCATTATCACCAATGCACCTGAGATGATTTTCATTACTCCATCTGTTGTATTTACAATAAAGCCCTTTGATTCTAAGACTCCCACATAGATGAGATTTTTTTTCAAACTCGGTACATATCAGACATTTATCAGAGTCCTGATTGATCCATCATGATTCCTCGATTGTATTGAACCAATCCCTTTTATTATACATGGACCGTCATTTGCTGTGCAAATAGTTGCACCTTCTAGTTCTCTAAAGTCAAATAACCAATTCCAATTAGGATATATATGATGACTACAATCAGAATCAAGTAGCCATACACTAGAAGAGCTTGTTAATGACACAATAGCTAATGAAAAGTCTGAGTCTTCATCATCACACTCAGCTACATTTGAATTCACGATAGCTTTTCCTTTATCAGATTTGCTTTTACTTCTCAGCTTAGGACAATCTATCTTCCTATGCCCTTTCTCTCGGTAAAAGGCACATTCATTTTTTGCTGGTCTGAATTTTGATCTTCCATTCTTTTCTCTCTTTCTAATTTGAAAGTGACCTCTCATTATCATTGTTTTTGCTGCTCCACTTGAGCTCTCTTTCTTGTCTTTCTTTCGCAATTCGTAACAGTATAATGCAATAGTTACTTCAGAAAGAGTAGCTTTATCATTCCCATAGAGTAGAGTTGTTTTAAGAAACTCAAACTTATTTGGAAGAGACCCCAACAACATCAAAGCCAAATCTTCATCTTTGAAAGTCATGTCCAAATTTATTAAATCAGCTACTAGTTGATTAAAATTGGTGATATGCTCATTCATAGTGGTATCAGGAACATAAGTGAAGCGAAACAATCTCTTCTTCATATGAAGGTTGTTTTGACTGCTTTTCTTCAAAAAAATTTCCTCTAATACCTTCCACAATTTATCTGTTGAAACTTTCTAAAGAAAGCATATTTCTGTTCTTTAGAAAAATATGATTGAATTGTACCACAAGCCACATGATTGATAGATTTCTAATTTTTTTTCATCAATATCTTCTGCTTTCTCTTCTTCAATGGTAATGTCTAGACCTTGCTGAAAGAGAGTGTCTAAAATCTTACTTTTTTACATACCAAAATAGCCTGTACCATAAAAAATCTCCACTGCAAATCTAGCATTTAACATAATAGTCTTTGACCAAATTGACGAAGTGGATGCTATCTCCTTTGTAGTGAGTGATTTGCCTGAGTTGTTTGTCATTTCTGCTTCAAAAAATTATTTAATAGCTAACAAATACAGAATTTAAATAATTCAAGAAAATCTTTTTTATATGAAAGTCAGAGTAGGCTGCAACAACAGAGCATACTAAAAAAACCTTGGCTCCGATACCAATTGTTGTGGAAATTGAATTAATTTTTTTACCAATAAAATGTATAGTGTGTGAACAATTACACCAATTAATTATAACAGAAATATTTTCAGAAAAAAGAGGTGGGTCACAATGGATATGCTTAAATACTTAGTCTTTTTTTAGATAGAATTTTTCTAGACACATAATTAATAACACAAAATATCACTACAATTATACTTAAAATAACTATTAAATAATTAATAAAGAGAACACCAAAATTTAACGAAGTTCGGCCAATATTACTTACATCCTCGGACACCACCAAAATAATATTACTAATTTTAAAAAAGAAGTACAAAAGAGAGAGAAGAGAAAATAAACCTTATAAACAAATGGGCTTATTTGAAATATTTTTAACTAATGGGGGAGAGTTTTTTTATAGCCAAAAATCCCTCCCCACTATACCACATCTTTGGATGTGAGATAGAAAATATAGCCACAAAATAATATAAAAAGCTTATAGCAAGTTTAATTTTTCCCATTCAAAATTGAACCCAGAACATAGGAGATGCAGAAAATCAGAAAAAAAAAAAAAAAAACATACAACTGTAGAAAAGCTTATTGATTGAAAAGTTTACCTATAGAAGATAGACTGATGAAGACTGGAAAAGAAATAGAAGAGAGACGATTTGGAAGAAAGCTCGATCAAAAGATACGTCTCTTGAGAGGATATATATAAAAGACAAGGAAGAAATTCATGTTAATTCTAAATTCCAGACTAGAATATCTCCTTATATGGGAATCCCACTTGTTGATTTTACTATTTTTGGTTGATTTTTTAAACATAAATTACTACTTAATGGGCTCAATTTGCTAAATTATTCCTTAATAGTCTCAATTATTCCTCATAAAACATCCAAAGAGAGAGAGTGTTTGGCCTTACCTACAAAATTAGAGATAATATAAATTTATAAATACTTAAAATTTTAAGAAATTATATATTTATTTTGAATATTTACACGTGTTGATAAATAATTAATATATTTATTAAAAAATATTTATAAATATATTTATTGTTAAAAAGATCAAAATTGATATAAATATTTAAATATTTAAATAGTTATATGTTTATTTTTTATATAAAAAAATTTATAAATATATTTATTGTTAAAATGATTATAAAATGATATTATAATATTATTTTATCAAATTCAGAGTAAGTTCCTTTGGCTTTTAGACTAAACTAAAGAAGATAATAATTATATGCACATCGGCAATGTATGAGAAGAAATTGAAACCATACAATAAATAAATAAATAAAAATAAAGAGAGAGTCAAATTTGGTTCAACATGGGAAAATAAAATGTTTGGCTGGTAGTTTCATGAGGAGAGAAGTGTGTTTTGATTGCACAAATTTGGATATATTATTATTATTATTATTATTATTATTATTATTATTATTATTATTATTATCTGAAGAAGAATTGAACAAGTAGTCACACCGTACTTTATCCACCATACTAATAAAGATCTCTTTTACTCTAGGGAAACACATTTTTTTTTTCGTCTCTAAACTTTAGGACGGATGTATTTTAAGTCCTTAATTTTTATTTGATAAAATTAACTATACGATTAATGACATTGACTACGTTTTAACAAGATATTTTTTAACAGAAGTTAAATGCATATTTTCAATTGCCGTTAGAATCACGTGGTTATTGAAATAAAACGGTACGTTGTAATAAAAAAATTAAGGAATAATATATTTTTTAGCTCCTGAATTTTATGTGTTTTACACATTAAGCCCATAAACTTTTATGTAGTGATATTAAGCCTCTCAATTGATAGTGTGTGAAAATATACTTATAATTACTGTTATAAAAGGGCTCAATGTTACCAACTCATATAGTTGAGAGACTCAATTTTATCAAATAAAAGTTGAGGAATTTAATATACATTTGACCTAAAGTTCAGTGATGAAAAAATGTGTTATTCCTTTACTAAATCCTTTATTTTCTAGCATATACTTTCATGTGATTATGGCATGGGATGCATGAAATAAAATATATATTGTTATAATTAATTAATTTACCACTAATATCTCAAATTTTTAGATATTTGATAATTACTAAAATAAATGTATTTTTTAAATTTAGTGATACAATAAAATCTTCAAAATATTTTGTAAATTAATGGAATACTTTATATATATATGTAGTTAAGTAGAGTGAATATAATATTAATATAAAATAAATTATTTTTTTAAGAAATGAAAAATAACATTAAAATAGAACCCACATTACATAACCCTCTTTATTTGGTTGTGGAAGCCAGATGAAGACTCTGCATAGGGAGCTCAATGACAAAAAAAAATCAAATATTTTCCCATGTAATAGAACCTCCCAAGCTTTGGAAGAGCCACCCCTAAATCCATGGACAAAAAACAACATAATAAAGGCCGTAAAAACAAAAAGAAATGGCAAAACATGAAGTCTGCAAAGAAACTAACCAAATCTAAACATAAAAAAGAAAGCAAAGCACAAAATTTTGAAATCACATACATCCTCAAGTCTGAAAGCGAGGGAAAGAGAGGAATATACGTACTATGTTAGGGCTAGAGAGAAAGCTGGAAACTATCATTGTAGGCTCAGAACCCAAATGTCGCTGCTATAAGAGACATTGGACTTCTTGTTTTCTCAACCAAATCATAACAAAAAAACAGGAGAGGCAAGAACTCAAGTAGGTATCAAAAGAGAGAAAGGAAGCAATAAGAACTTTGGAGATCTTAAAGGAAACCCTAGAGAGAACACTAAAATCATCTTCTTTCATGATCGTTAGAGTACTTGATAAGTGCAAATTGACCTTATATTTTATATCATATTTAGTATGTAATTGACTTGAATTAATCTAATCTAAGCTTGTTTATGTACTTTTATTTCATGATTCTTAAATTTAGCTTAGTTTAAATTAATTTCTTAAAAGTGTGCCTAAACTGAAATTTTTAGATAAAATTGAATCTTTAGATCTTCAAGTATAAATTTGGTGATTTTAAAGTAAAAAATTAGAAAAGTGCTCTTCATGAAGTTGATAGAGGACATTTCAAGCTTTTTAGAGAGTCCTGGTTCGTTAAATTTTGAGTTCTTTTGGGCTTCGAACTTAAAAGTTGAAGTTGGGCTTAAATTTTAGAAGCATAAGTTCAGTCCGAGCCACTGATAATAATTAGGCCATAACTTGGACATATGAAGCCTAAATAAGGTAATTCAAAAGTCTAAAATTATCTACTCTTCTCGGGCTACAATTTTACTAAAGGAGTCAATTGAAGATAAATATGATGTCTAATAGAAAATCAAGGGGGATATTTTGAATTCAAATTCTGAAACAGAAGCTAAGTAGGAGAAATTTAGTTAGAAAGAAAAAAAAAAAGGAAGAGAAAAATATAGAAGGGGACGTGAACAGGAACATGGGAAGCATCCAGAGGCAATTTTCTACTACATTTTTTCATATTTCAAGGGGAAGATTAGTTTTTCCACCATTAGAGACCAAAGGAAGAAGAAAATTGGACTCGAGGACGACTTCATCATCTCACTAATACTATTCATTCATCTAGTTTGAACTCCTTATTTTGGTTTATATTTTATTTCATGTCTTTGTTCTGTTATTGATTTGAATATTTAAATTATAAATTTCAAGTTTAATTTCTTAATTTCTATGTTCTTTACGTTCAATTTAGCCATGAACAACTAATCTCATTAGTGGGATTCGTTGGACTTAGAATTATGAATAATGAGTATTGCTTAAATTGATTGCTATTAATTTCTAGAAATTGAAGTTTTGTTGAATTTGTTCTTAGTGATTGTGATGGACTGGCCACTAATTGCATGATCAATTGAAATTGTATGATGAGTGAAAGCTAAGTATGATTTTAGATTAAGAATTTAACAATTTAAGAAAATTCTATTTAGAGATAAAAGAATAATCTTAAGACTCATTTAGTTCCTTTGAGCTTTATATGCTATTTTAATTTATTGTTCATAAAAATGGAATTAATAAATTATATCAATCATTGATTCTCTTGCTTGAGAAAGAGGAGAATTAATATTTAAAAATTGGTAACTTTGATTTAGGAATAATTTAAATTAGTTTAAAAATATATTTTTACCCATTTGAAATAATTCTAATGAAACCTAATTCTACTAGTTATCTTAATTATTTGAATTTAATTATTTGAATTTGAATTTTAAGTTTGAATTAATAGATTAATATCTTAGATTATTTCAATTTGAATTTGAATACTATTTTGAATTTAAATTTAAGGATTCGGAATTTAATTTTTAAATATCAAATTAATTAATTAGTTTTCAGATAATAATTTATTTGAATTTCGGTTAGTTAAATTATTTTTTCTCTATGGAATTAACTTTTGCTTTCACTATATTATTTGTTGTGAACCGTGTACTTGCGGTTTAAAATCGATACACAAAAATTAACCAATAAATTTTTGATCCATTACTGGGGAAGAAAAAATTAATTTGATAACTATAAGTTCAAGGAGATTATTACTTTAAAATTTATTTTAATTATTTTATTTTGCTTATATGTAAGAATTTTATGTGCAGTAATAGACAAGCAATTTTAGAAGATTTTAATTTTGAAATCGAAAAGCAGTGCAGAGAAAATAATAGATCAAGAAAGGAGAGACTTCACCTGGAAAGAGAAGAAAGAGAATAAATTCGGGTACAAGAGTCTATAAAAGAAGGAAGTAGAGTTGAAGAAGGAGAAGCTAGTGACGAAGAAGTTAACATGACGGATCCACAAGATCAAATTCAATAAAAAAAAATCTCACTCTGAGAGAGCATGTCATGCCTAATGCTCAGATTGGATTAAACATTACTCGACCTGCTGTAAATGTTAATAATTTTGAGCTTAAACCAGCTCTCATCAACATGGTTCAACAATAACTTTTCTATGGCTTGAACCAGAAAGATGCTATTGCTCACTTGGCAAAATTTCTAGTAATTTGTGACACACTTAAGATGAATGGAGTCAGTGATGATGTCATTAGGCTATGCCTTTTTTCTTTCTCATTGAAGGATAAGACAAAAGCTTGGTTGTAAGGACAAGTTGCTGGAACTTTCACCACTTGGGATGATTTGTCTAAAGGTTTTTTAGCAAAATATTTTCCTCCTGAAAAAACTGTAAAATTTAGGAATGACATAACCACCTTTATGCAGTTTGATAGTGAATCACTTTATGAAGCTTGGTAGAGATTTAAAGATCTTCAAAAGAAGTGCCCTTATCACGGGATTCCAGAATTGCTGTTTGTGCAAACATTTTATAATGGAATAACATGGCCATTAAGAAGTACAATAGATGCAGCTGCTGGAGGTGCTCTTATGAATAAAAATACAGCTAAAGCATTGGAGTTGCTTGAGTCCATGGCAGCAAACAATTACCATTGGTCCAGTGAAAGGTCTTTAACCAAGAAGGTAATCGGTGTGCATGAAGTAGATAAGATTTCATTACTTATAGCAAAGATTGATGCCTTAGCTAGAAAGTTGGAGCATGTGAATTTTGCCACTACAGGTTGTGAAGGATGCGGTAGTAATCACTAATCTTTTGAATGCCCAGCTCAAGATCAAGTAAATTTTATGAAAAATCAAAATAGAGCTCAACCAATGCCTTATGGAAACACATATAACTCTAGTTAGAAATACCATCCTAATTTGTTGTGGGATAAAAATTAAAGCAATTAAGAAAATCAAGGAAACCAATTCAACCAAAGAGGGATATACCAACCTCCATTTCCTAATAGGGGTCAAGGTCAAGCTAATTACCAAGATAACAAGATGGGCTATGAAGCTGCTTTAGAAAAATTTATTACTGTTTCTAATGAAAGGTTTGACGAAATAGATAAGCAATATGATCAATTGGAAGGTATGATAGATCAAATTACGAGTCAAACTAGGAGCCTTGAAGTGCAAATTGGGTAAATAGTTAGTTCTTCTAATTCAAGAAGTCAAGGTGCTCTTCCTAGTAAAACAGAAATAAATTCCAAGGAGTATTGTAAATCAATTACGCTTAGAAGTAGGAAAGAGTTATAAGAGGTAGTTCCAATGAAGGTTGAATCAAAAAGAGAAAGTGAAGTAGTTAAAGAAGATGAAAAAAAAATAAAGAGATTGTGACTAAAAATGAAGAAACTAAGACATTCCCGCCAAAGAAAGACGTTAAGCCTTATGTACCACATGTATCATTTTCTCAAAGGCTTCAAAAGTAAAAAGTGGAGAAACAATATGAAAAATTTCTTGAATTGTTTAAATAATTAAGAATTAACATCCCTTTTGCAGATTCTCTTGCTCAAATGCCTTCATATATTAAATTCTTAAAGGAGATTCATTCCAATAAAAGATTCATTGAAGAAAATGCAAGAGTTACCCTAACCAAAGAGTGCAGTGCAGTGATCCTAAATAAACTTTCATCCAAATTGAAGGATCCAAGGAGTTTTTCTATACCTTGTACCATTTGTGATTTTAATTTTAGTAAAGCTTTATGTGATTTAGATGCAAGTGTAAGTCTAATGTCAAACTCCATTTATATGAAACTTGGACTCACCGACTTGAAATCAATAAGGATGACATTGCAATTAGCTAATCATTTAGTAAAATTCCCTTTGGGAATTATTGAAAATATTTTGGTTAAAGTTGATAAATTTTTTATACCTGTTGATTTTGTTATTCTTGAAATGGAAGAAGATATTAAAATTTCTCTAATTTTAGGGAGATCATTTTTGTCTACTGTAGGGGCTATGATAGATGTTAAGGGAGGTAAGCTAACGCTGCAAGTGGGTGAAGAGAAAGTAGAGTTCAATCTTAATGAATCCATGAAAGAACCAAGATTTATGGATGATTGTTACAGAGTTGATGTTATTGATGAGTTAGTTCAAGAAGCTTATGAAAAAGAGTTTAGAGAGGATCCTCTAGAGGCCTATTTAACTCATAGTGTCACTCAAGAAGATGACAATCAAGAGATTACAACTTGTGCTTATACCTTGCAGATGAGACCACCCATAGCTTTTAAGGGATTTGAAGAGATAGGGAAATCTATACCTTTACCACCCCTTTCAATTGAGAGGTCACTTATTCTTGAGATGAAACTATTACCTTCTAATTTGAAATATGTATTTCTAGGACCCAATGAAAGTCTTTCAATAATTATAAATGCTCAATTATCTGAGGACCAATTAGAGCAAACATTAGGTGTGATTAGGTGATTTAAGAAGGCTATAGGTTGGAATATTTCAGATATCCAGGATATTAGCCAATCTTTGTGTATGCATAGGATTTTAATGGAAGATGATTGTAAACCAGTTGTAGATGCACAAAGAATGTTAAATTCTAATATGAATGAGGTGGTTAAGGCTGAAATTACTAAGCTATTAGATGCAAGAATTATTTATCCTATTTCAAATAATCCTTGGATTAGTTCAATATATGTTGTACCAAAGAAAGGGGGGATGACAACTGTAAAAAATAAAAAAAAAATGAGTTGATTCCATCTAGGACAATAATGGATTGGCGAGTATGTATAAATTATAGAAAATTAAATAAAGCCACTTGTAAGGATCATTTTTCGTTGCCTTTTATTGATCAAATGTTGGAGCGGTTAGCTGGTAATTGATTTTTCTATTTACTGGATGGATACTCAGGGTATTTTCAGATACTTATAGCTCTAGAAGATCAAGATAAGATAATATTTACTTGTCCATTTGATACTTTTACTTATAGAATGATGTCTTTCAGTTTGTACAATGTGCATGTTACGTTTCAACGTTGCATGATGGCAATCTTTAGTGATTTTGCAAAAAAAATTTAAAAAATTTTTATGGATGATTTTATTATTTATGGTACTTCATTTGAAATTTATTTGTAGAATTTAGCTAAGGTATTTTAAAGGTGCGAGGAAATAAATTTGGTGCTTAACTGGAAAAAATATCATTTTATGGTTGAAGAAGAGATAATTCTTGGGCACAAAGTCTCACAATAGGGGATTGAGGTAGACAAAGCAAAATTTGAAGTGATTGAAAAGTTACCTCCACCTAAAAATATCAAAGAAATCTGGAGTTTTCTTGGACATGCTGGATTTTATCGATGTTATATTAAAGATTTTTCTAAAATTTTAAAACCTTTATGTGATCTATTGAGTAAAGATATTAATTTTTATTTTTCTAATGATTGTCTAATTATTTTTAATAGGTTGACTAAAATATTAACCACAGCTCCAGTTATTGTATTTTTTGATTGGGCTTTACCTTTCGAGATCATGTGTGATGCTAGTGAGTTTGCAATAGGAGTTGTTCTTTGCCAAAGTAAGGACAAAAGTTACTATGCCATTTATTATGCCAGCAGGTTGCTTGATGATGCTCAAGTCAACTATGCTACTACAAAGAAAGATATGCTAGCAGTGGTTTATTCTTTAGATAAGTATCAATCTTACATTATTGGGTTGAAGGTGATTGTATATACAGACCATGCCGCCATTAGGTATCTTATGACCAAGAAACAGGCAAAACAATGTTTGATTCTTTGGATACTGTTAATGTAAGAATTTAATGTTGAGATTAGAGATAAAAAAAGGGCTAGAAAATATTATTGCAGACCATCTCTCTAGGCCAGAGTTGGGGACATTGGCCATGGAGAAGATATCAATCAATAAAACTTTTCCAGATGAGCAACTTTATTCATTGAAGGGGAATTCTCCTTGGTATGCATACATTGTCAATTATCTGATAAGTAAAATTGTGTCTTTAGATTTTAATGCTAACCAAAAGAAGAAATTTTTCTCTGAAGTGAAGTATTATATGTGAGAGGATCCTCTATTATTCAAATATTATAGTGATGGCTTGATCCATAGAGGTGTTCCAAAAGAAGAGTTCCAGTCCAAACTTGAGTTTTGTCACTCTATAGAGTGTGGAGGACATACTAGTTCCTCCAAAACTATAGCTAAGTTATGGCAATCAGATTTTTTTGGACCACAATGTATCGTGATGGGCACTATTTTATTAAGAGATATGATAATTGCCAAAGGGTAAGAAATATCTCAAGAATAGATAATATGCCTTTAAACTCTATTTTAGAAATTGAATTATTTGATGTATGAAAAATTAACTTTATGGGACCATTTTGTTCTTCTTTGAGAAACAAATATATTCTTATGGTTGTTGATTATGTCTCAAAATGGATAGACGCAATTGCTAGTCCAACTAATAATTCTAAGATAGTGATCCGCTTTCTTAAGAAATTCATTTTCTCTATGTTTGATGTACCAAGGGCTATTATTAGTGATAGGGGTTCATACTTTTATAATAAAAGCTTTTGAAACTCCTCTTAAAAAGTTTGTAGCTCATCATAAGATGGCTATACCTTATCATCCACAAACGAGTGGTCAGGTAGAAATCTCTAATAGTGAAATTAAGTGGATATTAGAGAAGACTACTGGAAGTTCTAGGAAAGATTGGACATTAAAATTAGACGATGCTTTATGGGCTTATAGAACTGCTTTTAAGACACCTATTGGTATGTCTTCTTATAAGTTGGTTTATGAGAAAGTTTGTCATCTTCCAGTAAAGTTAGAATATAGAGCCTATTAAGCAATTAGAAAATTAAATTTTGATATGAAAACAGCTGGTAAAAAGTGGTTACTTCAGTTAAGTCAACTAGAGGAATTGCACCTTAGTTCATATTAAAATGTTAAGTTATATAAAGAGCGAACTAAGGTGTGGTACGACAAGCGTATTAAAGAGCATAATTTTTATGAAGGCTAATTTGTGTTATTTTTTAATTCTAGACTTAAATTTTTTCCTGAAAAAAAGATAATTAAGATTCATCTGTCAGAAGTGGTAAATATTCAAAATAAATCGAAACAAATTTTTATAGGTAATGGACAGAGACTGAAGCCATATATAATTGGTAAACCAATTAATAAGTCTTTAGTTTGTTATTTTAATAATTGAGTTTTAAAGAAAGAGTCAAGCTAAAAACTTTAAACAAACATTTTAGGGAGGTGACCAAAATTTTATCCTTTTATTTTTGTTTAATCTTTTTGTTCTTAGTAGTTTTAGTTTATTGATTTAGTTAATTTGAAGTTATTAATTTAGTTTGTTGGATTTTGTAGGTTGGTATTCTAATTTTATGTTCTTTAATTTTTTATTTTTTTATTTTTGTTTGTCAAGCAAATGGTTAAGTTAGAGAAAATAGAGCAATAAAAGGTGAGTTATGAATTTAATTTAAAAAAAATTGAAATAGGTGCCTCTGTCGCAATCGCGCGGCACTGTACGATCTTGGCAGAGGGGGTTCACAACCCCTCACACAAGCAGCAGTGCTATCACACTGTTACTACTACCATCACTACTGTCGCTATCACGATAAATGTCGTGATCCCGACAGCCCCCATATTATTAAAAAAACTATTTGCAAAATGTGAAAGGAGGAACTGCCTTCTGACACGATCGCGTTGTGTGGTACGATCACGCCAGAGGTAGCGACCTTTGGTGGTGCGAGCAGTAGCAGCTCGAGCCACTGCGTGACTTTAGGCCTGTCGAGATCGCAACGGGGATGCAATGAAAATTTTTTTTATAAAGCCTATCAGCCCCTTTCTCTCTCCTCACTTTCCTTTTCATCTTCTTCTTCTTCTTCTCTCTCTCTCACTCCCAAACTCTCTCTTAAATCTCTAACCTTTCTTCTCTCAAATCCACTCAAATCTCACCCAAATTCTTTAAATTTCTTACTTAATCCAACAAATTCTAACTAAATCTACTTTACTCATTCATCAATTCCTTCAAAAATGGCTTCAAGAACTAAGAGTGTTGCAGAAAAAACTTATTCAAGGAAGGGGAAAGAGAAGGTTTCAAGCTCTTCAAAGGATGAGGTAGATATATCTTCTCGTTTTGAGGATCCTTTTTTTAATTTTTGATCAAGAAGAATGTAAGAAATATCTCTCTCTATGTTTAAGAAATATTACTCCTTATAGATATTTTAGCCATGATATTTTTAAACATTTGAGTTTAAATGATAGAATAAAACTGTAATACCCTTATGCCCCATATACATATAATATATACACACACCCAGTATAAATAAAATACGCGTATATGGTATAAGAGTGTCACAATCTTATTTAATAAAAAATTACTTATTCCCCATTCCTCAAAATATTTATACATATACATATATATATCAAAACTCATAATACCTCATATTACTCCATTTTTATAAACATCCTTTATAATTTATAATATATACATACTCCCAAAATATAATATGATATACATAAAATCAAAAAATACTATGACATAAAATATATACATGCTGGCGAAATAACTCTGATATTGATGTAGTAGAAATGTTTCAAGCTTAATAAACATAAGCCTAGACCCGACCTGGTCTAGTAGAACTCTCCGGCTCTATCGGATCACCCCTGTCATCTGCGCGATGAGTTACAATCGCACTAAGTTAAAAGCCTAGTAGTACAAACTTTGATAATAATAACATTTTAAAAATAATGCCAATGTAAAATGTTCATATGCTATGTCATAATATGACATCCAAGTTCACTTTTATATTTATATTTTTATTACTCATTAATTTACACAAACACATACACAAGCATGGGCCCAAACAAACTAATACATTATTCAAATCTCAGAGTTACTATTTTGGTCCATAATGACACCATGTGTCTAGCCCCAAAGGCAAATCATATCATAGTGATACCAAGCGTCTAGTCCTGAAGGCAAATCATATCACAGTGACGCCAAGCTTCTAGCCCCGAAGGCAAATATTGAGGATAACCTCATAGGCATGCTGCCAAATACAGAACTCTAAAGATTAAATAACATACTAGACACATAATTATTTCATATTTTTCCATCCTCAATTCTTTTCTCATTTTTCCATTTTCTGATTCATATCAATTTCATTTCATTTCAACATTTCATCTCAACATAGGATATTTCATAACAGAATCACATTACCCAAATACTTCGGATCATTTTCACATTTTGCACATATTTCACATTCTATTCAATCTAACCATTAACAATGGCTTTTCATAATGCATAATAATGCATATATAGTAATTCATATGTCTTAGCATCATGTTCATGAATACTCAATGTATCAAATAGCTTAACACATTTTCCATCTAAAATGTGTTAGGCCAAATATAATGCAATCACATTTCATTTATTAAGAGTTTGTATACACCTTAGAAAGCACTCCAAAATAAGCTTCAAAACTTCCTCCAACCTTCTCTTTCAAGTTGCCCTTCAACACTAAGGTTGGACAAACTACTCTCTTTCAATGCTTATACTAAATGTGATCATAAACAACCATTTAATAGCATATTCTAAGGCATTCTCAACATCAAGCCATTTACATTAGGAATTACAAATGAAAGAAAAAGAAAAGAGTTATTTTGGAAAATTATATCAAGTAACACGCCCAACAACATGGGCTTGTTAATGACTGTGTCATTAACCTATTCTTACATAAGTTTTGATACGTCCAATGACATGGGCGTGTGTCATTCATTATGCCTTATAGAAACTTTGACATGCCCAACAACACGGACATGTTAATGGCCATGTCAATTATTTTATCTTATAGTAGCTACGACACGCTCAGGGACATGACCGTGTTACTGGTCGTGTCATCAACGTTGAAAGTCAGCACCATTGACACGCCCAACGACATAGCCATGTCAGGCCAAATTTTTACATTTCGTACACTCAACCATTTAACACAACCACTTCCAAACTCATCTTTGCACAATCCTTATTCATCATTGTAGTTGATACCCATGATTTACCCATCAATTTAATACATATATAATTCAAACATCTCATAACTATCATCTTATTCAATCAATCATCACTTTCTCTCATTAACCATGTTATACATATATATATATATGAAATCACATAGAAACAAGCTTATAGATAACACTTACTTGAATTTTTGCTAAATATTCAATATTCACCTTTAAATCTCTTGAAATTCTTTGTAAATTCCTTCAATCTTCAATGTATGGAAGAAGAAAATAGCTTCTCTCTCTCTCTCTAGATCACGTTCAAAGGAACAAAGAAGAAGAAGAAAGAAATCTCTTCTCTTTCCATTCATCCTTATACATATATATATAATAAGTTACTATACACTTAATTATACAATATATATATATATATATATATTTATATATATGTGATGTATATCTTGAATATATGTATATATCTTATATACGTCATGTTTACTTCAAATATATATTTTAAATATATCTTCTACTTTATCACTTAAAATCCTTTCATTTTTTATTTAAATTATTTATTTAATTTATCCAATTTTAATTTTAATTTATTTTATTTAAATTTTCAAAAATTAAGGGTGTTACAGAAATAATTATTTACTAGATTATGTTGAAAAAAATTGGTTCAAAAGAGATATGACACATATAAAGAACTCACTTTTGAATTTTTCACCACTCTTAAAATGTCCAAATCTAAAATAAAAATTTAGAGTGTAGAATATTTTGTGTGAATTATGAAATTGATTATGATGTTATGTTCAAAATTTTTGGTTTGCCTAAAGGAGGTGCTAGTACTCATTCTAAGGATTTTAAAGTTGACAAATTTTGAAAAACTTTAACTGGGTTTGATTCGTTCAATATAAGAAATGAATCTAATAGACTAATTCGTGATCATAATTTATTATTATTGCATAAGTTTATGTGTCATTTTATTTTTGATAAAAAGAAAAGTAATAAAGTGTCAGTACAAGAATTATTTATGTTGTATTGTGCTTATAAGAATAAAAAGTATCTACAGCATATCATATTTTTAAATCTTAATATTTATTGCTCAACATCTTAAGAGTACTATTGCATTAGGACATATTGCTGTTGGATTAGCAGTATATTTTAATATTTTTTATCCTAATAATACTTTGATAGAATGTATTAGTAGGGAGTCATATTCATTTAACACTTTATGTCGTGCTGAGATTTTAGATGCTAATAGTAGTTTAAGAAATCATACAACAAGAAGGTACTACAAGAAATTATTTCAAGGAAGATCTAGTAGTAATGCACCAACTATTCAACCAGCACATGAAGAAAAGGACAACGAGAAAAAGGAGAGTGATGAAGAAGATGATGATGATAATGCCAATGATTAGCAAGGACGGTGATAAGTTTTAAAGCGGCTCAATTCAATGGATGAAAATAATCAGCAGATGAGCACACAATTGAACATTATGGAGGCGCAACAAAGACAGTATGACGATCAAATAGGGACCGTGAATTACAGACTTGTCAATATGAAAAGGAGTCAAACTTATCACAATTACAAGCTCATGAAGTATATTGAACTTTCAGGTTTGTCTATTCCTTTGTCGACACCCTCACCTCTATCGTCGCCATGACTCAGGGAAGCTTTCATCCTTTTTTTTCTTATCATATTTTCTTTTTTCTATTATTTATGATATTTTTTATTGTGGTTATATATTTTTCATTAGGGACAATGAAGATTTTAAGTGTGGGAGGTGAGTATTTATTTTATTTTATTAGTTTGTTTAATTTGTTCTTTGTGAATTATATTTCTTGTATTGATGTTTTGTGTTTTTTACGTTTTTATTTTTGTAAATTTAAAATTTAAAAAATATATATAGAATTTTTGAAATTAAAAAAACATAGAAAAAGAAAATATTTTTCAGATTTTGCGCAAAACAAAACAAAATAATTTTTTTTTCAGTGTTTGCTTGAAGAAAGAAAGAAAAAAGTAAAAATTTAAAAATTATAAATAAATAATAATTATTATTATTATTAGGTTTATTTAAATGGTTAGTTAGATTTTTTCAGTTTATCTAGGATTAAGATATTATCTTTTATTTTGAATTTAATTTCTTATCCTTAATAGAATAAGAATTTAATTTTAATTAGTAAACTTCAATAATAAGAGTTTAACTAGAATTTCTTTAGTTGAATAGTTTTAGGATTAGCCTTTATTTCTCCTTTATATAAGGTTAAGTTCTTATCACCTTAATTCATAATTAGCAAAACCTTAGAAAGAAAGATGAACAATAAAGAAAAATCATTTACTTGGGGTTGGAATGGAGATAGCATATGGGATCCTGAAAAACCTTTTGTCAATCCACCTGTAGAAACACCTGAGCAACTTACTGCTTTTTATGCTTTTAGGTGTATTTATCATTATCCTTATGAATGCACTTTTGATCTCAATGAAATAGTGGAGATGAAAAAATTAGAGAACGCATAGGAGAAAGTTGGATCCCATCTTTACTTGGTTGTTTTAGATAATACCTTAAGTGAAGATAATGAACCTAAGCCATTTTCAACAAAGAGGAAGAGAGGTATGCTATCTAAATTGGAGAAAAAGAAAAGAGGAAGACCTCCAAAGATCTCTAAAAAAGTTCAGTTCGATGAAGTAACCATTAAAAAAAGAGGGAGATATTTAGAAGTCTATAAATAACTCTTACTATTGATAGTTTGATTTAAATAATATTTCTTTTTAGATTATATTTTATTTTTATTCTTACTTAAATTTTATGTCTTTTTATTTTTAACTGTAGTAGACTTTAATTATTAGTTATTTGGTTTGTGATCTCTACTTATTCTTTACTTGTTATTAAATAAATTAATTATTATTATTTTAGAATTCAACTTGATAATTGAATTCTTTTAGCTAGATTGAAATAATTTTGGGTTATTCTTAATTTTACGCATGGAATGGATAAGGTTGTGATCTTGAGAAATTTTATAAATTAAGAGCATTTATTTTTTTTAAATAATATTTAAAATTATTTTTATCATAATCTTTTGAGTTCATTATAATATACTAGATTTTTGAGTTAGTATGTATCACTAAGGTAGTAATTTGCTTAATTGTATTGGGATATGATATGAGAATTATGTATATATATAAAATTAATATATATTACTTTTAGCGAGATGGATCATAAGACGCGTTTGTTTAGATAATTAAGATGAAATGAAGCATAAAATGTATCCACCATATATATATATATATAAAGAAAGAAAGAAATAAAGAAAAATAAATTAACAATAATAATGGGATGGAGCATAAAATGCACCCATTAAATATATAATCATATTGATAAATGCATAGTTCTTGTTGATCTTCAATTATTGTGTATAATTTGCTACTTAATGATGCTTGATATATTCTTGGGTTAATTGAGTTATGATGAACTTTTTTTATGACTATGGTTTGACATGAAAATTTTTGTTAATCACTTAATGTATAAGTGTGCTTAGTTTGTGAAGTTGCTTGAGGTTATGATTTTTTGAAGTTAGTGTTTTAAGTTAAGAATAAGTTGTTATTATTTTCCTTTGGTTGATTGTATTTAATTAATTGTTGAGATTTGACTTAATGATATTAATTTGCTTGAGGACAAGAAAAAGTTTAAGTATTAGAGAATTTGATAAGTGCAAATTGACCTTATATTTTATATTATATTTAGTATGTAATTGACTTGAATTAATCTAATCTAAGCTTATTTATATGCTTTTATTTTATGATTCTTAAATTTAGCTTAGTTTAAATTAATTTTTTGAAAGTGTGCCTAAATTGAAATTTTTAGGTAAAATTAGATTTTTAGATCTTCATGTACAATTTTGGCAATTTTAAAGTGAAAAATTAAAAAAGTTCTCTTCATGAAGTTAATAGAGGACATCTGAAGCTTTTTAGAGAGTCCTAGTTCATTAAATTTTGAGTTCTTTTGTGCTTTCAACTTAAAATTCGAAGTTGGGCTTAAATTTCAGAAGCATAAGTTTAGTCCGAGCCACTGATAATAATTGGGCCATAACTTGGGCATCTGAAGTCTAAATAAGGTAATTCAGAAGCCTAAATTTATCTACTCTTCTGGGACTACAATTTTGCTGAAGGAATCAATTGAAGATAAATATGATATATGATATAAAATCTAGGGGGAAGTTTTGAATTCAAATTCTGGAACAGAAACTAAGTAAGAGGAATTTAGTTGGAAAGAAAAAAAAAGGAAGAGAAAAATATAAAAGGGGACGTGAACAGGAACATGGGAAGCATCCAGAGGCAATTTTCTACTACACTTTTTTATCTTTCAAGGGGGAGATTAGTTTTTCCACCATTAGAAACCGAAGGAAGAAAAAAATTAGACTTGAGGACGATTTCATCATCTCAATAAAGATTATTCATTTATCTAGTTTGAACTCTTTATTTTGATTTATATTTTATTTCATGTCTTTATTCTGTCACTTAATTTCTACATTATTTATATTCAATTTAGCCAAGAACAACTAATCCCATGGGATTAGGTGGACTTAGGATTGCGAATAATGTGTATTGCTTAAATTGATTACTATTAATTTCTTAAAATTTAAGTTTTGTTGAATTTATTTTTAGTGCTTGTGATTGATTGACCACCAATTGCATGATTAATTAAAATTGTATGATGAGTAAAAGCTAGGTATGATTTTAGATTAAGAATTCAACAATTTAAGAAAATTCTATTTAGAGATAAAAGAATAATCTTAACACCAATTTAGTTCCTTTGAGCTTTATAGGTTATTTTAATTTATTGTTCATGAAAATAGAATTAATAAATTATATCAATCATTGATTTTCTTGCTTGAGAAAAAAGAGAATTAACATTTTAAAAATTGGTAACTTTGATTCAAGAATAATTTAAATTAGTTTAAAAATATATTTTTACTCATTTCAAATAATTCTAATGAAATATAATCCTACTAGTTATCTTAATTATTTAAATTTAATAATTTAAATTTAAATTTTAAGTTTGAATTAATAGATTAATATCTTAGATTATTTTAATTTGAATTTGAATACTATTTTGAATTTAAAATTAAAGATTAGGAATTTAATTTTTAAATATCAAATTAATTAATTAGTTTTCATATAATAATTTATTTGAATTCTGGTTAGTTAAATTATTCTTTTTATGTGGGATCGACTTTTACTTTCATTATATTACTTGTTACGAACCGTATACTTACGATTTAAAATCGATACACGAAAATCGATCAACGGTACTAGATCTTGAGATAAAAACAGACCCTTCATAGAGAAGAAGATCATAAAAAGAGAAGACAAGACTCTGTTATTAACTAATTTATTCCAACACAGAGGAACAACCATGAAACTAGAGCAAAAAATAATAGAAAAATAGAAGATTTTGCATTGCCGCCAGCTAAGATCAGTAACTTTACTCTCAAGAACCCTAGCATAGATAAATAGTTATATATATATTAATTTATAGAGTGGAATATTAATTGATACAAATAAGTTGTAACACAAATTTGTGATGATTTTATATCATCTACAATTATTTTATCTTAATTTTAGATAGTCATATAAGTTTTGTTTAAAAAATAATATTATTAAGAAATACTTAAAATTTTATGACTTTATAATGTAAAATTAAGTTAAAAAAACTAATTGTGTTACAAGTAATTTATTTTATATTTATATTATATTCATATTACTTGATTATATATTTAAAGTATTTTATTAATTTATAATATGTTTTTTAAATTTTATTATATCATATTTAAATATAAATATATATATTAATTATAATATAATTTCAAAAGTTGAGATATTGGAAATAATATATATTTTATTAAAATGAATAAAAATAATAAATTTATTTTATTTTATGGGTCTAGTCAATCCATGTAGGGTCAAAGAAAAAATGACACCATCCATCATTTTTTTTTTTTACTTTTTATCAGAGAAATTTTAGTTATTTTATCATAAACACATAATAAATTTATTATAAACTATATAAAATTTATAAACTCATAATAAACTAATTATAAACTCGTTATAAACTTATTTTAAACTAATAAAAATATGATATTTTGGTAAATATTTTATAAATTCTGATATTTTGATAAATAATTTATAAATATGATAAATTTAAAATTATTTTTAATTTTTTTTATATTCTTATCAAAATCTCAAAAATTCATGTAGTGAATCAGGAAACAGAGCCTAGAGGGCACTAAATTAGTTTCTATTTCAATATCTTAACTGACCCATTTTGAAATAATGGATAAAAGTAGGAGGAAGATAAACTCGAGAGAAAATTATATTGTATAACACTATTTATTTTTTCAAAAATATCTAATAGTATATTTTTAATATTTCAAATATATATCTAATATATACAATTGAAAATAGAATATATTTTTAATATGCTAAATTTATACTAAAAATATACCTCTAAAGAATATATGTACATCAAAAATATATCTCCAAAAAATGATATTTTTGAAATTAAAAATTGAAAAATGAATATTTTTAGAATAGAAAAAGAAAAGTGGGTATTTTTGAAAAAAAAATTATTTTCTAGTTTTTTTTTTGAAGAAGTCACAAAACGGATTTTGCTTTTATTTATTGATTTCCCTAACACAATCCAGTTGCCAAATGCTACTTAATAATTGAATTAGTTTTTTTTTTGCCAGCTACAGCTAACTATAACACTTTATTCATCATTTCGTTTCATATTTTACACATTTTACTTTGCCTCTAACAATAATAATTGCCTTTTGCTTCTCAAAAAATCATTATATGATATATAATATATGTTCCTTGTACTCATCAATTACATATGTCTTTCATTGGAGTTGGTTTGGCACATCATTTGAGTGAGCTTTTGCTTCTAGTTCTAGCCAACAAGTTTCCTTTATTTTTTCAATTTGTGGCATCATGCTCAGCTCCTTTATTATTATTATTATTATTATTATTATTATTATTATTATTATTATTATTATTATTATTATTATTATTATTATTATTATTATATATCATTATTCTCTTATTCATATCCACTTATTATTTTTTAAAAACATTATATTATTAGCCTCTAAATTTTTAATATTTTCTATTTTGTTATCTCAATTTTTTTTTTCAATTCAATGAGTTAACTTTAATGAATACTTACGAATAAGCTGTTTCGATTATGATTGGAATAAAATACTAACCAGAATAATTTATTTGTGAGTATGTATTAAAGTTGAGATACTAAATTAAGAAAAAAATAAAACATTATAACAGAAAATATTAAAAAGTTGATACACCAATTATATAATTTTTTCTAATCTAACGGTACAAACAGCATAGCATACAGTAGTATTAAATAAACATTACAGATACCATAACCTTCACCAGGCCCGTCTCTTGGGGGAGCATCATGAGCAGTTGCTCAGGGCCCCTCAAGACAAGCCATCAAAATTAAGGGCCCCCAAGACAAGCCATCACTTATATAATTACTGCGCTTGTGTAATTTAATGATTTTTAATCGACAGAATTACATTTGTGCATTGTATACTAAAATTATTTTATGTGTTTTTAAAGTATATAATAAATTAAGGGCCCCCTAAATTATATAAAAAAATAAGTGATTGAGCAAATACTCATAAAACTAAATATATATATATCACTCCGACACTATTTTTTAGGGGCTCATACTTTAATTTTTACTCGAAGCCCCTAAAATATCCAAACCTCCCTGGCCTTCACTTAACACACAAAACTTCAAAGCGGAGTCAAGGTGTCGCGTGCAAATACATACCAAACTGCTTACTTTGTTGACACGTCAGCTTTTCAGTTAAAATCCTGCATCACGAAACTCATGCTTTTATGTTCCACACTCACATTAATCACCGTCAGTTACATGATCAACGGCTATAAATGAACAAAACAGTTGTTTTTTTAAAAAAATCCTATCCAGTTTTAGAATCCCGACGTAAGCCAAAACAAAAAAAATTCTAAGTTGACGGTTGAAATCAGATGGTTCAGCAGATTCAACGGTGTAGATAAGAAGTTGATATATTAAGATAATATTAGAAAAACAAGGGTAACTGACCTGGGCCCCGCTGGTCTGAAGAGTTGACAGGTTGCTTTCGCCTTCTTTCTCTCGCGCTCTGCTTTCTATATATTCTCTTCTTCCTCACAGCTTTCTTTGCATTTCTCTCTTCAGTTTCATAGTCTTTGATAATTTGTGAGTAATGTTTAATGCAAATTTGATTAATGATTTTGTAAATGTTATTTAATTTAATTTAATTTGTGATAATAATCTCTTTGATTTGTTTTGTTTGTTTGTTTGTTCGATTTTGAACTTGAAATTTGAGTTTTAAGTGTTTTAGTTTCATGATAATGGCGTTTTTTTTTTGTTTCAAAATTCAGATTTTTCATTTAAGAGTTACGGTGCGTTATTTATTAGAAGATTTGGTCGTTCATGAAGAAAATTAATGAAGCTGACTTTGTTGATTTTATTTTCTTCTTATTGACGACATTAATGTTTCAACTTTATTGCTACTGTATCTGTCGTCTATTCTTAAAACGACACTAATATAATTAAAAATTAATATGTAGCAACTGACTACATGTTGTCTTTGATAGTCTAGACGACGGTAAAACCACCTGTCGTCTACTGATGACCAGAAGGTCGTCGTTTAATATTGTTGTTGTAAATAATAATATCGACGACCAGAAGAATTGCCAATAATTTGGGTGGATTTTCCTTCCTTAAGGATCTATGGAGAAATAAGTTTTTAGTTTCTTTTAGAATTTTGATTTCCTATTTCATTTCAATTTAATGGAGTTTTATAGAAATGTAATAATGAATAATTATTTCATTTACGTTATTTTGGTTCATGTGTTTTTCTCTAAGATTTTCTTTTTTGGGGGGTAAAACGTGACCTTTTTTAAGCTGAAACAATCTAAAGTACTCTGCTAACCTGGTGGTTGGTCTCATGGTGAACTAATGATATTACCTATGTTACCTTTGAGTACTTCCTAAGCTGAATTCCAATATGTAGGTGAACATGGGAACCAGTTTGAAACCACTAGCATTGTCTTTGTTTCTTTCCACATTGCTGTTTTGTTTGGTGTCCTCTGTACCCAATGATGGATTGGTTAGGATTGGCTTGAAAAAGATGAAATTGGACCAAAACAGTGGACTTGCTGCCCGGCTTGAGTCGAAAGATATTGAAGCATTGAGAGCGTCTGCAAGGAAGTATGGTTTCCAGGGTAATGCAGGAGACTCTGAGGATCTCGATATTGTTGCACTGAAGAACTACTTGGATGCTCAGTACTATGGTGAAGTCGGTATTGGTACTCCTACTCAGAAATTTTCTGTAATCTTTGACACTGGTAGCTCCAATTTGTGGGTGCCATCATCCAAATGTTATTTCTCTGTGAGTTATGTCTTTATGACAAGTGTATAAAATTTCTTGGTTCTAGGCAAAAGATTTAAGTTTTGTATTGCTTTGCAGGTTGCTTGTTTTTTCCATTCCAAGTACAAGTCAAGCCAGTCAAGTACCTACAGGAAGAATGGTCTGTTTTTTCTTGCAATCAATCACAATTTCCAAAATTCATTTCATGCTATACAATTACAATATTCTTCTGCTGATAATACATCTTGTTGATTTGAAATTTGTTTTGGAGCTCATACGTTATTTTATTCTGTCATATGAGAGTAGTTTTATTTGTTCATGCTTATTTAAGAGTAGTTTAAAGTTCACTGGAAAATTATTTGTTCATTTGTGAGAATTATACTTCCAAGTTTTCTTTAGAATGAATGATCCTACCTAATTCAGTAAAAGGTTGCATAATGATCCACTGATAAATATCTTTAAGCAATATTCATATTGTGTTATTATTTAGTCAAACTCCACGAGACTGGCTGTACTTGGATGATGAATGGTGGTTATATAAATCTTTGAATCATTTTTAATTTTTCTGGAATGGCTAATTTTGCAGGGAAATCTGCTGAAATTCATTATGGTAGTGGAGCTATTTCAGGTTTCTTTAGTTATGACAAAGTTGAAGTTGGTAACCTGATTGTAAAAGATCAGGTAATCTTATGCTTCCCACTCATCTTTGCTAAAGACATTTTATTTTCTATTTTCTAGCCCGTACTACCTGCTGTTTCTTTTCTTTTTTCTCTTTTTTTTTGGGTGAATCTTTCAGGAATTTATTGAGGCAACATCAGAGCCTGGTGTCACATTTTTAGCAGCCAAGTTTGATGGCATACTAGGGCTTGGGTTTCAAGAAATTTCAGTTGGAAATGCTGTGCCGGTCTGGTATGTGCTGTATATTTTTGTTTTGTTTAGATGTCTAAAACTTTTCTTGAATTTGCTTCTAGTTGAGGCACTTGCATTGCTTACAGGTACAATATGATTAAACAAGGCATTATCAAGGAACCAGTGTTTTCTTTCTGGCTTAACCGCAATACTGAGGAAGAGGAAGGAGGCGAAATTGTATTTGGTGGTGTTGATCCAAATCATTACAAGGGAAAGCACACATATGTTCCTGTGACACAGAAAGGCTATTGGCAGGTTGGCTGGTCATTACTTCTTCAATTAGAGTGCTTAAATATTGCACATATATTTTCATATATCTTCTTATTTTGATTAATAATGCCTTTTTTTGACAGTTTGAAATGGGTGATATTCTTATTGGCGATAAACCAACTGGTATGTACTCTCTATCTATACAGAAGCTTTTCAGAAAAAAATTAACTATTGAAGTAGGACAAAGCTCTGTAATTTGATATATTTATGTATATGAACATGATACTCACTTCTCTCTCTTGCAATTATATGTTAACGAAATAAAATTTCACATATCTTTGGTCATCTGGTTCTAATGAATTAAGCTTGCTACTATACAGGATATTGCTCCCGGAGTTGCTCTGCTATTGCAGACTCAGGAACTTCCTTGTTGGCTGGCCCAACGGTGAGAACATATGAATTGAACTTCATTCATCCTGTTGGATAGTATGTTGATATTTCTCATATAACATGCTAATCATTTTAGGTATATTATTCATTTTTGCCTAATTACGCTTGTGATATAAATTACAACATTGTTCAATTTTATATGATATTTTTATACAGTCCAAGAACAGAGTGCACAAATAAGAAATAAGTTTATTATGATTTTTTCCTCCTTTTGTGCACGGATTTTTCTCCTATTATAATAATCTAATCTTGGCATATGGACTCAGAAATTTCAAATTCAGATTCTTAGCACTCATACATGAATTAGAATTTTGCACTGCTATAGGTTCATTCATTGCTTACTATTGAAATATGTGGGTTTCTTGACTTTCTTTGCAGACTGTTGTTACCATGATAAATCAAGCTATTGGAGCTACTGGAATTGTTAGCCAGGAGTGTAAGGCTGTTGTTGCTCAATATGGACAAACCATAATGGATTTGCTTATTGCTGAGGTGAAAGTTATACCTTTTTCATTTTCTTTTATCAATGCTTGTTTCTCACATGAAAAAAAAAGGAAAGGAAAAGATCATGCCAGCTTCTGCTGAGGGTTGACTCATGGTTCTGCTTGTATTGACAGGTTGAACCAAAGAAAATCTGCTCACAAGTTGGATTGTGCACATTTGATGGGACCCATGGAGTTAGGTCAGTCTCTTAAGGATGTTGTTTTTTTCTAGTTCTCCTAGGACGCTAGGAGTCGTTATTTTTTGTTCCTCTCACCACCATGTGTCGATTTGGAAGAACCTCTGCTTTTGTTACTGGAAATAATTCAGTTAGTGATAATCTATTCGTTTGTCGTTATGCTTAATAGCATGGGCATTCAGAGTGTGTTGGATAAGACAAATGATAAGTCATTTGGTATTGCTGGTGGTGCCACGTGCTCTGCCTGTGCGATGGCAGTCGTTTGGATGCAGAACCAGCTGAGGCAAAATCAGACACTAGATCATATATTGAACTATGTCAATGAGGTGAAATAAACACATGACACATCTTTTTTTCCCTTTTGATCAAATTTTATACCATGCAAATCCTGTGAAATACATGTGGAAAACTTTGTCTTCTAATTGTTTGATATGCACTTCTCTTGTTGGCTATTGTTATACTTTCTGTAGCTCTGTGATCGAATTCCAAGCCCGTTGGGACAATCAGCTGTCGACTGTGGAAGTCTTTCTTCAATGCCTATTATTTCCTTCGCTATAGGAGGAAAGCATTTCGAACTCACCCCAGAGGAGGTTTGTCATTGAAACTTTTTTGTATCGTTGATAACCCTTTTGGACCTGAAGGAATTCAAGCTTGTATATGATAACTTGGAATAATAATGTCTACAAAAGAGAAAGATAAAGAATTAAACATATGTTGCTGCTTCTTGTTTCCTTGTAATCACATTCTAGAAACTGCTTACGTGGGTGCAAATGCTGGCGAAACCAACATTTTGTCTCAAAGACATGGTGTTGATGCCTATTTGACTAGTGTGAAGATTTTTACCTATAAAGGATCTCAAAATATATTCTAGGACAGTAGTATGTGGGACATTTTAACATTAAACATGTCTTGACATTTTATTTTGAGTGGGTAGTAGTGACTCAAAACTCAATATTTACCTAGTACGCCTGTTGATTCGTTGCTGTTATGACATTTTCTATGGATGGTGATCAGTACATCCTCAAAGTGGGGGAGGGTTCATCAGCTCAGTGCATCAGTGGCTTTACTGCTTTGGATGTGCCTCCGCCTCGTGGACCACTTTGGTAATTGTTATTCATCCTTGTAAAAATGGACTCAAATTACATTCCACTGGCACTCTTTATGGGTTATAACAATCGAACACGATGGGCTTTTTCAGGATCTTGGGAGACATTTTCATGGGTCGCTACCACACTGTTTTTGATTATGGAAATGTTCAAGTTGGATTTGCAGAGGCAGCATAAAGGATCCATTTTGGGGTCTCCATCTCTGTTTTTACCAACATATGTAATTTATGTTGTACCTTTCCAAAATACTGATGGAGTTACTGCAAAATGATAGAGGTTTTGGCCCCGGCTTAAGACCAATTCATAGTTTTCTTGTAAATGCTTGTTGTTTGGATTGATAAATGATTGATAAATGGATGTTACTTCAAAAAATTGTTGTGAATGTGATAATTTTAAGAATATCTTGCAAGCAATGTATTGTTGTTTAGATTTGATAGTTACTGTTTTATCTATACTAGCCTTTGATCCAACTACAGGAATGACGAGGCAATTGTTGCATACTTATCACTCGAATGCGAAACCTCTGCAGTCTGCACACCCGAGTTTTATTGTTTTGTTTTTGTTTTCTAGTAAATTTTGCGATTTGAACTTTTCGTCTATGAACCTGTTTTAGGTTCTGTTTTGTAAGAATAAATATTAATACTTATTTTTTATTTAAATATTATTTTTAATACAATTTAATGGAATTGTTTCAAAGAAAAATCTTATTCACAAAGGGAGAGTTAGTTATTACAGTTAATGTTGTAATCTTGCATAAGACTAATAAAATTATACTAATTTAATTAATTATCGTTTTTTTTAAAATTATTTTATTATATTTCAATGTGAAATTCATTCGAAAATCGAAACACTAAGAGGATAAAGTTTTGATTTTGGATTATTTTGATTCTAAATGAATTTTAATTGTTTTAGCACATCTAATAAAAAAAAGATTTTAAAATTGATGAGATTAGTTATCAAGTTTTAGCCTCTAACCTTTTCTATTGTAAAATAAAAATCATTGAATTAGTAACGTAATGTGAAGAATTTTATGAATATTAAATGACATTTAATTTTTTCCTTATCAAGGAAGTAAAAAAAGAAAGCAAAGCATATCCTCAATTACTTCGTAAGGGTGTAAAATATGAGGTTCCAAACATGTTACATCCTGATAGTGTGATTGGGTTGGTTCAAGTGATGATATGAAGAGCACCACAAGTTATTATTTCTCTCTTGGATATGGTGTAATTTGTTGGGGAACAAAGAAGCAATCTTCAGTTACACAATCAACAGCTGAAGCTGAATACGTTGCCTCATCTGCTGCTGTAAATCAAACAATTTGGTTGAGAAAAATTCTTGCTGATTTGGGATTTCAATGATCTTATCCCACAAAAATTCTTTGTGATAACAAGTCAGCAGTAGCAACGGTGAAGAATCCCGTTTTCCATGGCAAGACCAAGCATATAAAAATTAAATATCATGTTATAAGGAAAGGTGAGAAAGAAAATGAAGTTTTGTTGAAGCACTGCATTGAAGAGGAACAAACAACAGATATTTTTACCAAGGCACTACAAAAGCAGAGGTTTGAATACCTCAGATCACGCCTTGGTGTTTGCAACATCACTAGCATCAAGGAGGAGTGTTGAAGATTGAAATAACTGATGCTGATATTTAGTTAAAAGATGATGCGAGTGCTGAAAAAATTATATCTAGCCGCTTTTGTTAAAATATGTTATTTTCCTTCATATCTTAGTTTAGGTATGTAGTTGTTATAAAGGTATAGAGGAGCTTAAGTTTGGAAGACAAACTTACTTAAATAATGGAAGTTTAGTTACCAAAATTCAGTTCACTTTTGCTGTGTAAATATGTAAAAGATCAGTAAAGAAAATTATCTTCCCATACGTTTTCTTGTGTTTTTTTCTTTAGCTCTGTTTTTTTCTCTGTTTTTAGAGAAGTTTCACCTCTTTTCCAACACATTCTAATGGGATTGTACATAGTGTTAGATTTTTTCTCAAATACTGCAAATCAATTTTTTAGTCAAAGTATAATATGTTAGTTACTATTTTTTTATATTTAGACTTAGTCTTCAGTTAGTGGTTGGATTTTAAGAAGTTTGTTATCCACATTTATTTGTGTTTATCGTGATTAGAATCATGGACCATCCATGATACTTATTTTCAGTTATGTTAATATTGTATTTAAGCAGTGTTTCTTATTCAATAAAATATACAACTTTTCTTTCATTAAATTTCTAACATATGATATCAGAGCCTTTATCTTAAAGGACCTGTGTTTTTATTTGTTTTAGTGTTATTTGCAAATACTAACTCTTCAAGTTTCAGATTAACCATACTAGCTTAATGGCTTCAAAAGATTTTTCTCCTATTGCTCCTCCGGTATTCACTGGATAAAATTATCAAACGTGGGCAGTCAAAATTATTGCTTATTTGCAAGCATGGGATCTTTGGGAAGTTGTGACTGAGGATCTTCAAATTGATCCACTTCCTAATAATCCAACATTGTAGCAGATCAAGTTACACAAGGAAAAAACTACTAAGAAGTTTAAGGCCAAAACATGTTTGCATTCAGCAGTGTCTGAATCAATTTTTACCAAGATCATGAATCTTGAAACAGTCTTCCACATCTAGTAGTACCTTAAGATAGAATTTCAAGGCAATGCCCGCACCAAAAGCATGCTTGTCTTGAATCTCAGAAGGGAGTTTGAACTGTAGAGAATGAAAGACTCTTAACATGTGAAGGAGTATGTTGATAGGTTGCTGGAAATTGTCAACAAACTTAGGCTTATTGTTGAAAGTATGCCTGACAGCAGAGTTGTTGAGAAGAATTTGGTCTCATTACCAGAAAGGTTTGAAGTCAAAATTTCTGCATTGGAGGAAGTCCGAGATCTCACTGAAATTTCTTTGGCCGAGTTGCTGAATGCACTTCAAGCTTAAGAGCAAAGAAGGCAAATTAGAGAGGATGGCTCAATTGAAAGCGCCATGCAGGCTAAGTTGCAAATTCAAGAATTTGACAAGGGCAAGAAGAAAAAGGGAAATAAGCACAGAGGTAATCTAGGTGCTGATGCTAGAGTTGAAACAAGTAACAATGGTGCAACAAGAAATAAAGGAGGTAACTATCATCCTTGTAAGCATTGTGGTAGAAATAATCATCCTCATTTTAGATGTTGGAGTAGACCTGATGCTAAATGCAGTAAGTGCAATCAAATGGGCCATGTTGACAAAATTTGCAGAAGTAAAAGCAACCAACAAATGGAGGCTAAAGCTATACATTAAGAAGAAGAAGAGCAATTGTTTGTGGCATCTTGTTATGCTAACAGTAATATGGTTGATTCATGGCTTGCGGACAGCAGTTGCACGAATCATATGACCAATAATATTGAACTCTTCAAGGATCTTGATAAGACAACAATCACGAAAGTTTTAGTTGCAAATGGAGATTACATGCCTGTGAAAGGTAAAAGTTCAGTTGCAATTGAAAGCAATTCTGGAACTAAAGTCATCACTGATGTGTTGTACATTCCAGATATTAACCAAAATCTCTTTAGTGTTGGTCAGTTAATTGAAAAGGGCTTTAAAATGTGTTTTGAGAACAGATATTGCATTATCAAGGATGCAAAAGGGCTGGAGGTGTTCAAAATCAAAATAAAAGGAAAAAGCTTTCCTCTTGATTTAATGGAGGAGGAGCATTCAATCATCAAGCTTCTGCCACAACTACCAACCTTTGACACAAGAGGTAGGGTCATTTTCATCACTCAGCTTTATTGTTTATGCAGAAAAATGAGTTGGTACAGGGCCTAATTTCACTTGAGGAAGAGTTATCGAGTTGTAGTACTTATCGATTTGGTAAGCAAAACAGATTGCCTTTTCCTAAAAAGGCTTGGAAAGCCTCGCAAAAACTTCAGCTGGTATATACTGATCTCGGAGGCCCATTTGGAACACTATCACTCAAAGGAAGTAAGTACTATATTGCTTTTATTGATTACTTAACCAGAATGTCCTGGATATATTTTCTTGGTTTCAAGTTTGAAGTGGCTGAAGTGTTTTGGGGATTCAAAAAATTGGTGGAAAATGAAAGCGGATGCAAGATCATGGTGTTGAGGTCTGATAACGGCAAAGAGTACACTTCAGATCAATTTTAAAAATACTGTGAAGAGGCTGGTATTCAACATCAATTAACTACTCCTTGCACTCCTCAACAAAATGGAGTAAGTGAGCGAAAGAATAGAACCATAATGGAAATGACTTGTTGCTTGCTACATGAGAAAGGTTTGCCTAAAAAATTTTAGGCAGAGGCTGCCAATACATCTATTTTTTTATTGAACAGGTTGCCTACTAAAGCTCTTCAAAAACAAACTCCTTATGAAGCTTGGTATGGTTGCAAACCCTCTCTCTCTAATTTGAAAGTGTTTGGATGCCCTTGTTTCTCTTACATTCCTCAGGTTAAGAGAGACAAATTAGACAACATTTGAGCCTGAAATATTTATAGGCTATAACAATACTTAAAAAGCCTATAGCATATTTCAGCCACAAATAGAAAAATTCATAATAAGTAGAGATGTTGTTTTCATGGAGGAAGATAAATGGGATTGGAGTGCAGGTGATAAGGGTCAATTTTCAGGTATACAAGAGCCTACTGGGGATGATGTTGATGATCATTCAGTAAGAGGCACTCGAATGATATCTTACATTTATGCAAAATGCAATGTAGCAATTTTAGAGCTGGGAAGTGTTGTTGAAGCAATGCAGGAGCAAAAATGGAAGTTTGCCATGAAAGAAGAACTCCAAATGATTGAAAAAAATCAGACCTGGAAGCTTGTTAAAAGACCTCAAAACAGAAAAGTTATTGGTGTGAAGTGGGTTTTTAGGACAAAACTTAATGCTGATGGAACAATAAATAAGCAAAAGGCAAGACTCGTTGTGAAAGGCTATGCACAAGTCTTTGTTGTTGATTTCTCTGAGACTTTTGCTCCAGTTGCAAGGCTCGATACTATTAGATTATTGCTAGCTATTGCAGCTCAAAAGGTTGGAAGGTATTTCAGCTAGATGTCAAGTCTGCATTCTTGAATGGTTACTTGGAAGAAGAAATTTTTTTTGAGTAACCAGAAGGCTTTGCTGTGCAAGGACATGAAGATAAGGTGTATTTACTTAAAAAGGCTCTGTATGGTCTTAAGCAAGCTCCAAGAGCTTGGTACAGCCGTATAGATGATCACTTGCTAAGCTTAGGCTTTGTAAAAAGCCTTTGTGAACCAACTTTGTATGTGAAGAAGGATTGCTTTAACATAACCATTGTTTCTATTTATGTAGATGATCTTCTTGTTACAAGAAGCAATCAAGAGCTCATTGATGGTTTCAAGGCTGAAATGTTGAAAGAGTTTGAGATGACAGACCTTGGACTGATGTCCTATTTTCTTGGTCTTGAAGTGAGGCAAAGAAAAAATGAGATCCTCATCAGTCAATGCAAATATGCAAAAGAAATCTTGAAGAATTTCCATATGCAAATCCATTGACACTCCTATGCATCTTAGAGTAAAGTTTTGCAAAGACAATGATGCAGCCAAAGTGGAAGAAAATCACTACAAAAGTTTACTTGGATGTCTCATGTATCTTACTGCCTCTAGACAAGACATAATGCATGCGGTTAGCCTCCTTTCCAAATTTATGCACTATCCTAGTGAGGAACATTTGCAAGATGCAAATCGTATTGTCAGATACATCGAGGGAACAACTCATTTTGGAGTTAAGTATGTTCATTGTCAAAATTTCAAGTTAATTGGGTATTATGACAATGACTGGGCAGGTTCAGTTTGATGATATGAGAAGCATTATAGGTTTTTGTTTCAGTTTCGGGTCAGGTGTAATGAATTGGAGTTGCAAAAAACAAGAAATTGTGGCTCAAAGTACTGCAGAGGCTGAATTCATCGTTGCAACTGCTGCAGCAAACCATGCTTTGTGGCTTAGAAAAATTCTCAAAGATCTTGATTTAGAGCAACAAGAGTCTACACAAATTTTTGTTGATAATCAAGCAGCCATTTCAATATCTTCTAATCCTATATTTAATGGGAAGATAAAGCATTTTAAGATCA
The DNA here is from genome assembly GCA_947685225.1 of Garcia nutans. Taxonomy (NCBI): domain Eukaryota; kingdom Viridiplantae; phylum Streptophyta; class Magnoliopsida; order Malpighiales; family Euphorbiaceae; genus Garcia; species Garcia nutans. Next base: position 80,855,921 of record CANTUV010000024.1, read on the forward strand.
AGTTCTACTTTCTACGGAAAATTTAAAATGAAGAAGAAGCGTCCTTAGTTTATTGCAAAACAGAGGATCAGGTTGCTGATGCTTTCACTAAAGCTCTGCCTAAAGTTAAATTTAAAGTTTTGCGAGCTAAGATGGGTGTTTGCAGTATAGAAGACAAGGAGTGTTAGATTTTGTCTCAAATACTGCAAATCAAATTTTTAGTCAAAGTATAATCTGTTAGTTGCTATTTTTTTGTCTTTAGACTTAGTCTTCAGTTAGTAGTTGGATTTTAAGATGTTTGTTATCCACGTTTGTTTGTGTTTATCGTGATTAGAATCATAGACCATCCATGATACTTATTTTCAGTTAAGTTAGTATTGTATTTATGCAGTATTTCTTATTCAATAAAATATACAGCTTTTCTTTCATTAAATTTCTAACACAATAATATTAAATGTCAAAATATTTTAGTCACTAGTGATGGGCCAAAAATTGCTGATTTGGGTTGTGCTAAAAGGGTTAATCAGATTTCAACTCCGATTGCCGGAACTCCACTTTACATGGCATCTGAGGTGGCGCGTGGCGAACACCAGGACTTCCCTGCTGACATCTGGGCTCTTGGGTGCACTGTTGTTGAGATGGCGACAGGGAAAGCTCCATGGGCTAATGTTACAAACCCTATTTCTGCACTTTATCAAATTGGGTTTTCAAGAAATGTCCCAAAAATTCCAAGCTTTTTGTCCAAGGGAAAGATTTTCTGAGCAACTGCTTGAAGAGAGATCCACTGGAAAGATGGTCTGCAAGTGAGCTACTTGAACATGCTTTTAGTACAGAGGAAGAAGAAGACTCTGTTTTGGAGAAGAAAAATGTGGAGACTCCAACAAGTGTATTGGAACACCATGAATTATGGGACTCAAACTTTGAATCTGACCCATAAAGTAGTTGCCATTCTGCAACAGAAAGAATTCAGAAATTGTCGCAAAACAATGAAACAGTGCCTGATTGGACTTGGGATCAGACTTGGGTCACTGTGAGAAGCAAAGATTGGTCTGAGGAGTGTGAATTTGTATATGCAAATGAAGCCATGAGTAATAGTTTTAGTTTAGGTGTAAGTAGGATTAGTGGGGAAAACAATTTGATAAATTTTATTCTTGCTGATGAACCCACAAGCATTGGCCGGTTAACCACAGCTAACACTAGCAATATTACTATTCCAATTTCACCTAAAATATGTGCACATTATGATTTATATAACATTTTAAATTTTTCCTAAAAAGAATTAACATTTATTTGTTTCAAATCCTTTTTCGAATTTTGAGTTGTTTGCGTGCGTAGTTTATTTTGATACCGATTGCCATAAATTTTTCAAGAGTCACACTCTAAAAATTAGTTTAAGGAGATAAATAGTGCAAAATTCATACAAGTTCCGCAATAAAATATGATTTTTTCAGTATGAAATTTTGTATTATGACTAAGTATCCTAACATAATAATATCAATATGACTCTACTTCTAATATTATTTTTTACTAAAAATTTGAGTTAATAAAAATTCTTTAAAAAAATTATCGCGTAATATAATTAGATTTAGTTATAGATCTAACTGCAAACTTTAGTTAGCAAATAAAATTATGAGTCAATATATCAAATTTTCTGAGTTTTTAAAAAATTCAATAATTTTTAAAAAATTTTAAATGTGAGTAATGATACGATGAGATGAGATGAGATTTGCATGCTTGAAGCCAAGATTATTAGTGGACAGTTATGAAGAATCCATTAATGTAAAAATCAAAACTAGAAAAGCCTAAAAAAGAGTGGCTCCCACTTTATCCATCTTCCTCCAAGCACTATGATATTGCTGACATAATAAAACCTAACTAAGAACTTGTTGACAGCCACTCTTCAAATTATATATTACATAGTTTTTGCCAATATTATCTAAAAATGTTACTCTCCCTCCCAATTGTCTAAATTTGTATTTGCTACAAGCACGCATGACAAGCTCTTGTCTTGTAAACACCCACTTTCCCAATTTTTCATTTGCTTAATTAGATCTCACTTAAGTTTGTCTTTCTAACAATTTTATAAAGCAAAAACCACCATTTGTCTCACCAATCACTCACCATCCCACCATTTCATTAAAGTTAATTCTTTTTTTTTTCTTTTTACTTTTATTTTTTATAATTTTCCCATTTAAATTTTTATTAGAGTTCTTGAATTTAAATTTTAATCAGAGTTAAATTTATTAAAGAAATAAACTTTAGTCAAAATTTACTAATATTTTTGTTTGACTCGCAAATGTGTATGGCACTTCTCAATAATATGAAATGACAATTCAATTACTTTTTCTAGTTTTTTTTTTTCATTATTTAATTTTTTTCATATAATGCTTCTTTTCATAGACACTCACTATTATTTTATTTATATTCAGTAAAGAAAAAAGTAAATTAATCACATAGGGAAAATGTTAAAAAAAGAAGGAAAAGGTAAAAAAAAAACCTTATTATTTTGCCAATAACTTTATTAGATTTTTATTTTTCAATTGAGTCTAAGTACAAATAAAATTTAATTGAGTCTAATTACAAATAAAATTTACTTCTCGTGTTGATCTTATGGAAAAATTCATTATAATGATAATGAGAATTCTTTTTTTATATGTTTCCATCATATATTCATTACATCACGTTACATAATATGAAAAATTATCACGTCCTCTAAATTTGAATATCTTTTTTTATCAGAAGAAGATGTAAAAAAAATAAAACAAAGTAAAAATCCAAATTATCAGGCTAAAAATGTTAATAATTTTGAGATTATGAATTCAAATTTTATCAAATTTAATTAATAAAAAATTATAATATTGAAGAACAAATATTAGATTTTAAAAATTTGCATGGTTTGTTTTCCCTTAAACGGCCCCTCATAAAAGGAAAGATCGTATTTACTCAACAAAATTAAAGTGTGTATACAAATATAGAAGTAAAAGAAAAGGAGCTAACAAGAGCACTAAAAAAAGGATTGACTTTGTGAAAGTTAATGCAACATTTAATCTGACCTAATTTCTTAGTCAGCCCGAATTCAATAGCTACGACGTCTAAGACTAATACTTTAGTGTTTTTTTTTTGCCATTTTTGTTAAGTTAATTAATATTAATCCAAAAGTAATAATAATAAGTTAATAAAGGCAGTGTTTGCGAGTGAGGATATATAGAAAGTTGGGAGAAAATGAATCTAATACACAATGCGAGCTAAAATACATGGAAAGAAACATTTTCCTTCATTCTTCTTTCCTTACAACCAAACACATATCTTTATCAAGTTTATTTTTAGATACTGATAATAATTCACTTTTGAACTTAAACAGTAATTCAATCTTGCACTGAAGATGGTGATGGTGAGTTGCTGCTGAAGGATTTTAACCTAGTCTTGCACTTCATAGATAAGCTTTTTGTAGATACAGTGGCGGAACCAGCCACTATGTAAGAAGGGGGCAAAATTTTCAACAGTACAGCTGCAAGGGAAGCTCTGTTGCAGCGGACGGCCAGAGAGGAGGGGGGTCGTGCTTCCTAACTTACGTATATTAGCTTCCGGCCGGCTGGCCGAGGAGGGTCGTGCGACCCCACACGACCCTTCCTGGTTCCGCGTGTAGATATAATAATTTTTTTTTTATTTTATAATAGGGAACAAACATTAGCATAAGCAGACCATCAAATGAGAACCAAACTCTCGGACGTGAGACCTCCTACAAGAGTCACATACCGATTAAATCTGGTCTCGGAGAAGTCATAGATTGTGATCCTTAAGGATTGCATTCGGAATGCCTTGCACAAAATGAAAATTCCTTACCACCATTCTATTTATGATATAATAAATTTAACTTGTAATTATTGTATTATTATAAAAATCAATTATATTCCGATTTCAAAATATAAGAGTATCAACTTTAAAAGTAAATATTATTGAGCTTGAAAAAGTTATTTCTATATTAATAACTTCATATGGTTGTATTTAATTGAGGTGAAACTTTTTTCATATATTCTTAACATTGTATTAACACATCTCACTTTAAATAATTACAATCCAAACTTCTCATTATTTAATTATTACTTTTAATTTTTCATATAAATTTATATTCATCATATTTATGGGATAATGTAAGAATTTTTATTAGTTTTTATTAAATATTGAAAATAAAAAAAAGTAAATAATTGACTTTATTTAAAAATTTAAAATAATGTTTGTATTTAAAATGTTTTATATGATAAATATATTGCGTTGACCCTAATTAGTACGACGTGAATTGCGACCCCTAGTTCAAATGGGAATAGTCATGTTATATGTATGTGTATAAATATGTGTGTGTTCAAAGCTTTTAGCTCCATATACCTGGGCTCTAATGGCGGAAGTGGATTCTAATAAACCAGCAACTGAGTTTGAGATTATAAATATAGATAGTTCTGTTATTATAAATATAGATAGTTCTGTTATCTCTAATGCTAAGCCATCGCAATCTTCCATATTAACTAACCTCCATGCAGGCTATTTCAGAGTAAGTCTTTCTCTTAGCAGCCAAGCTTTACTATGGAAGATCCTGACAAGTGAACCTTACAGTGATCCTCAAAATGTCTCACACATTTTTCGCAAGTTCCCTTCTGCTACTTTTGTCTTGCTATGGTGGGTGGCTCTTCTAACACAGAGTTCTCTTTCTCTTCTCTACCTGTTAAAGTGTTTGTTTCACTTTGACATGGTTAAAGCAGAGTTCTTGCACTTTATAGGAGTAAACTACTTCTATGCTCCTTGGATTTCATGGCTTCTCTTGCTTCTGTCTTCACCTGTGAGCCTTTCTTGCTCTGTTGATCTCTATCTTACTCTTTGCTGGATCTTTGCTATACCCATTTTGATGTTAGATATCAAGCTTTACGGTCAGTGGTTTACAACAGAGAAGAGGTTTTTATCGACTCTTGCGAATCCGACCAGCCAGTTAACTGTGTTAGCAAACCTGACAGTTGCACTAGCAGCAGCACAGGGAGGGCATAAAGAAAGCGCAGTTTGTATGTTCTCACTTGGTATGGTGCATTACTTGGTGCTCTTTGTTACCCTTTATCAGCGTTTATCAGGCACCAAGAGTTTTCCTGCCGTTCTTAGGCCTGCATTCTTCCAATTCTTTGCTGCACCGAGCATGGCAAGTTTAGCTTGGAACTCCATTTCAGGAACTTTTGATACATCTTCAAAGATGCTGTTATTTCTTTCTTTGTTCCTTTTCATATCTCTGGTAACTAATTTAACGTTCAGAGCTTGAGTTGCTCTTTCTCTTATTTTGGGTTTAGTACTTTTACTGATCATTCTCTGGGCTTGATAACAGGCTTGTCGGCCGTCTCTTTTCAAGAAAGCCATGAGAAAATTCAATGTTGCATGGTGGGCTTACTCTTTCTCACTGACATTTATATCTCTGGCATCTGCTGAATACGCAAAGGAGGTCAAAGGACGTGGAGCATCCATATTGATGTTAGTTTTATCTGCACTCTCAGTTCTGGTTTTCCTCAGCATGATACTTCTCACTGCACTCAATACAGATAGACTTCTCTGCAACAATGATCCAGTACTGACCCTTATTAAGAATTAAAGAACAAGGACTTCAGATATACCACTCTCAAAATTCAGATACAAAAGATGGCCTAGACATTCCTGAACTTATTTTTCTTAATATTAGAATGCACATATACAGAAAAGATGTTGAGAAGTCTTGTCATCATAATGTACCACAAATCATCCAGACAAAATTGGTCCATTCTATTTCAGTGTCAAGCCTACTTTAATTGAACACAGTAAAATAAAATAAACATAAAAATCTATTTTCTCTTTCTTTGTTCTCCTGTTCTGTATGTCTTTCTTTCTCCACACTTACAATATTGCAATAGATTAGAATCAAACCATGATCAACAAACCCACAATGAAAACTTCAGATAAATAGTATAAACACAAAAAGGAATTTGAGAAAACTATTTATCGGAGCTGCTTTGTTTCTCAAGTATTCTTCTTGCTACATGATCGCGATAATCTCAAGTCCAAAGATTGCAGTTGGTTTCGTAGGTTTTGGTTTTCCTTGATTAAGCGATCATACTCAAGAAGGAATCCTTCAGATTGCTTCCTTAGAGCTACTGCATTAGCTTCTGCAGCATGCGCCTCTTTTGTCTTCATTTCCAAATCTGACTCCAGCTGCTTAATCTTTGCTTGTAGTGTGGTCCTTTCTTCTTTCAGGGCTTTGCTCTCCTCCACTTTTCCGTCCTCAAAAGCTCGACTTTGTTTCTTTACAGCTTCCATGCTTTTTCGCCTTATGCGGAGTTCTCTGATATAATGGTGTAATCTGTCTATCATCAGTCCAAGGAAAAGAGAAGCTCCTGCAGGTAGTAAAGTCCAGATTTATATAGGTCTAAAGGCTAGTAAATTCAACTGAAAAACAGGAAAATTCAAAATAAAAACAAGAACTCTAGTCATAAAACTCAAAACAGCACCTCAAAGAATAGCGAGGAACAAGAATTTCAACATAGGAAATACAGAAACTCTGACACCCAGTATACAGTATTGCCAAACAATGTTTTCTTGATCCAGACAATTTTTTCTTAAAAATGACTCATTAATTTTAAATGAGAAACAGAGATAGCGATAATAGTACAACAAACTGTATGATAAACACAATGATTATTTTATATATCAAATGAATAAGAGACAAAACAATTATATCCAGCAAAAACAGATTATTGATAAGGTTCTTTTTCATGCTTTTCCATTTAAAAAAAGAGGTCCGAAGAAAAAGAATGAGGAAGTATAAATGTTCACAATATGGTTTCCACAGTAAAACATATAAGCTGGTATAAAATCAGAACTTTAAAACCACATGTTTTGAACAGCTAACTAATCACCCATCCGTACCTAACTGTTATTCACTTTATTGTAACACACTTGAGCTCAAACAAAAATGAGTGATAGCAATGATGAAATATAGCAGGGGAAAAGAAAACTTATTATGGCTCAAGAAAATGGCTCTATTTCCAGGTATAGCTCATACGTTCACAAGTTGAATATTATGCGTTTTTGGTTTGAAGCTGCATCCTCATCTCAAGAGAATTAAGGGCCAAATGAAGTAGACAATCATCTTTATTTTGCTGTATAGTTTTATATGATTATTAGGAAAATTAGTAGCATTTACTTCATAAATGAAAGTATCTTGTCAAAAACATATGCTTTTAATCAAATAAAGCATTCAACACATTCCATGACACAAAATTCAAACAGCTAAAATGGAGGAGCAAAGTATGCAATTTAAAATAAATTCACTACTTAAAACAAGTGTAGCATGTCAGTTTTAGGAGGTTAAAATTGCACACAGACAAAAATTGAATCAACTAATACTCATCAAATCAGGCTATAGTAGTCATATTCCCTCCTTTTCCCAGATTTCAAAAATCATATGATTTAGGCACTATTTTTTCAATATCAATCTCAATCCATAAATTAGAGGTATGCAATTTAAACATCTATTTTTATTCCAAAAATTAAAGCTTGATAAATGTCTGATGTCACGTTTTATCATCTTCCAAGATAATAAATCATGTACAGCAGGAAAAAAAATCACATCTTTTACTTTAAAAAAAGCACCTTTCATACAAAAACTTCTTATCATAATTGAAAACTTGCACAAACAAATTGATAGACCAATGTCAAAATTCCAAGAAAAGAATAAAATGCAGACAACTTCATATATAGCATTACTAATATATCCATTCTAAAGCAATTAAGCACTAAATTCACATGAAATAAGATGGGATCTATTACATGTTCAATCATGAATGAAACAGTAATTAAAAAATTACCCATAAGAGTGGCCTCAAGGAGGTGTTTGGCCATCAGAACCTGGTCTGTTGGATTGAAAGCACCCTCATCGATCCATCGCTTCTGGATCTTCATCATGCTATACACACTCGACATCAATACAATAAATATTGTTCCTGCCACAGTCTTGACCATGATTGGGCCATGGCCTCGTTTGACCCGATCAAGACCCATTAACACCAATTTTCTTAATGGGGTTTTGAATACGAGCACCGTGATCAAAGCCATCTCAGAGAAAATCACTGTAAACAGTAGCTGAATCATTTTTTTAGACCCTTTTCTGTACTCTGAAAGTTAAAGAATTTAAAGATCAAAGATAGGATTTTTAGAGGATTTGAGCTATGATTGGCTGATTAAAGCTATGAACTTGCAGAGAAAAGATAATTGAGGAGAAGAAACAAGTAGAAAGAGAGTCTTTTCAATGAAGTAAAAGAATTAAAGAGGTGAACTAACGAGGAGCATGGGGCTCGGCTTTGAAAGTTATTGTTTATTTCCTAAAGAGTCCTCATTTTTTTGTTTTTTTTTTGTTTTTTTTTTTTTTGCAATTAAGGACTTATATTTTTCATATGCAGTGAGTTGATGCACTCACCCACATAAAATTTGTACATTTTAATTTTTAATGAAACACAAAAAATTAAAAATTATTCTAAAAAATAGCAAAAAATTGGAAAAAATTAATATTTGCAAGAAAATTTTAGTTATTTAATGTTTTAAAAAAAATTGTATGATACGTTTAATTAATACTTAAAGATTTTTCTTTTTTTTTAATAACTTTACCATATATGAATTATGATTGGCTGATTAAAGCAATGAACTTGCAGAGAAAAGAGAATTGAAGAGCTGACACAAGTAGAAAGAAGAGGCTTTTCAATGCAGTATGGGACTTATAATTCATATTTTTTCCTGCAATTAAGGACTTATATTTTTCCATTTTTAATGAGTCAACCCACTCACCCACAAACAATTTGTACATTTTTAATTTTTAATAGAGCACAAGAAATTAAAAATTATTCTGAAAAAATAGCAAAAAATTGAAGAAAAAAGTTTAATATTTACATGAAAATTTTAATTTTTTTAATGTTATAAAAAAATTATATGATATGTTTAATTAATGCCTAAAGATTTTTCTTTTTTCTTTTTTGATAATTTTACCATTGATTATAACATGTGAGAAGTTACTATTAAAATCAATTGATTGTGTGATTGACAGTGATAAGTAGACTCATTTTAGTTGATTTGATTCAATTAACAATAGTTCCATAAAAACAAAAAAAAAAGGCAAGATAAAATTGGAAGTGGAAAAAAAAAAATTGATCAATTATATGGTTGGAAATGATCAAGTTTATTGTTTAATTTGGAGTTTTAATTTGGGTATATAATTATAATATATAGTTTTTGCATTTGGATTAGCAATTTATGAAGTGAAATGAAACTTTCAATATTCTTTGGCTATAAAGCAACAATGAAGCTTTTAATTAGGAGATAATTAATTTTTTTCTTAATTTCCACTAGTTTTTGTGATTGTTTTGATTGTTAATATGTAATCACTTCGCTTACAAAATTTACTCTATTAGAATTAGCAGTTGAGGCAGTAATAATTACTTATAATGATGATTAATGGGTTTTGCTTCTTGCTGCAAATTGGAGAAATTACTAAAGAAAACCTTAGTAACTAATAGAAAAAATTAAATTGTTAATTAATATTATATATATATATATATATATATATCTATATATGAACTTAATTAAAAGGGCTACTACAATATCCATATAATGCAGCAACTCTAATAATTGTGTTGTGCTGATAGTCAAAAGCAGGGATATTTTCTTTTTTTCTTAATATTTTCTTAATAATTAAGTGTTGTGTTGATACTCTAATATTTTCTTTTTTATTTTAAATTTAACTTCTCATAGATTTAATGATGAATTAATATATTAAAATTTACACACCGAAATATAGTCTTATCAGCAAATACACATTTTTTAGACTCAATAAACACATAATCGTTTAACTTTTCCCAATGTAATATTCGAATATATATATATATATATCAAAACTTAATTAAATAATATCAAATTTTAGTTATATTTTTTGAGAGATATAATTACAAAATCTATCACAACAAACTTCATTACAATATGGTTAGAAAGTTTTTAGAAAGTTTTGCCAAGGTCGTGGTTCTGAAATTACAAAACATGATTAATATTATATATATACATATAGATATATGTATTTTATCTTTGAATTGAACAAAAATAAAATAAAATAAAATATTGAAATGATTTTTGTTCTTCTGGTTAGTGGGTTCTTGGGATCATTGACATTCAAGCAGGCAGCTGAAGGTAGATGAACTAATCAGGGAAGTCCCTCTCACACCCTCTCCTCTTTTGAAGTCTGCAATTTGTTTTTATGTATAATTAGAACATTAATATGATATACTATAAGTAGGTGAAGTAATTAAACAGATCGATCCATCATTAGCGGCTATTACTAAGCTAACAAAAGCTACTTATGTATAAATCTTTTTTTGATATTTTTATGTGAATTATGAAAAAGGGGCGACTGATGGTGACAGGTTCATATCTCAATATCAGTTTCAGTTGGACAAATAATTAGTACCCACATGACTACATACTTGCTTAACAATCCTTATAATTTTATCAATTCTATTTTTTTATATTTAATACATTTTAATAACGAGAGAAAATCCATACTACAAAGCACGGTATAGATATAGAATATAGACACAGTATTATATTAATATATTAATATAATAATTTTTTAAAAAATAAGAACACCATACGAGTAAGATATATTTATATATATATACATATATATTTTAAGTTATAAAATATAATAAAAAAATGAATATATATATATATATTCAAAAAATAAATCAATTTATTTATATATAAATATGATTATATAAATAAAAAATATTTTTTTTGTAACAAAAAGAAAAACTTTATAGTGAAGATAGACTATGATTATATAGTTAGTAATTTACTAATATATCATATAAATAAAATTTTATAATAAAATATATGATAAAGTAACATAAAATATTTTGAAATATGTCCATATCGTATTTTGTATATGTTCTCTCTATATTTAATAAAAAAATATAATAAAAAATAAAACACTTATGTCCAATATATATTGTGTATATGTCGAGCACGAGCTCCTATTGAAAAAAGTATTTGAAATAAACATTTTATCCTATTTAAAGTATCGGTATTTTATAGTTAAAAAAAAGAATAAGTACAGTAAAAAAATATTACAGTATTACAGCTAAGTGGAGGGACTGTAGCATCAGATAAAGTGACTGAAAGACAAATTCATATTTCTATAGTCTTCATCATCTGAGTCATAGAGAAAATGCACTAAAGGATTATTTATCATGCAAGTCATAGAGTCAAAATTGTCAGTCTAAGTGTGTTGAGTAAACTAAGCACTAACTGAAGCTTCATCAATATCAGTTTGAATGGTTGGTGTTCCATCAACATTTCATTGAATTAAAAAGTCACCGACTGTAGTGTCGGCTGAAACTGTGGTGATAGCTAAATGTGCTGAGTCAGGTAGGTTTGATGTAACTAGAACAGATAAAGAGGAATCTCTTTATGCTGGAGACTGAGAAGTGTTGGGACCTGCATCTTCTGTCTGTTTATAATTCTTAGGTCCATAATCAACAAAGTATTCTCCCATGAACTGAAAAGAGTTCTATGGTTGTCTTAGCATGCTGTTGGTCATGTCTGGTCAAATTCTTATTCTTCACTATTGAAGAACAAATTAGAGGTCTTCGGATTGACTGAGAAAAAGCTCTTGAATTATTAAGACTGCATAGATAAGTTCTTAATTCAATTTGCTTTTGATAATTATGAAAAATTTATTCATAATAAGTTTTTCAATGAACAGCTTGATTTCTTGACCAAAAAACACCAGCATGAGGATATTGAAAAATTGGTTTATGCAGAATGAAAATAGCATGATAACTCTTTACTTCTTCATCTGGTTTCTACCATAAATGCTTTTCATGAATGATTTGCAGTAACTATCTTTGCCACCATGAAATGCCATTGAACTATCTAAGAAACTTGTAAGGCAGAGAATTTGTAGCAGTATCAACAAGAATATAGTTAAGCATATCTAAAATAGAAATTTTCATAGCATGATTATACAGTATAGTAATATACCATAAAAATAATAATTCAGCTGTATATTTTGGATAAGCAGGACAAAAATAATAAATCAACATCCATGAATATTCTGGATAGAATGCATTAACTTATAGATCCATATCAAAGTGATTATAAATATGCTCAAGATAAACAGCAATGTGACTTCTAGCAATTTCTTGAACTGCTGCAGAGATAGTATATGGGCAATTTGGAGGAAATTCTATATTAGGATTTCTCCAAAAAGGTGGCCTTAGTAGAAAATTTTTAAGTATGTATCCACTGTACATCATGATAAAGGGAAACTGTTGGCTAGGGTTATGACAGGGATAGGTTTAGAGGGTCTAGATAGAAGGTCTGAGATCAAATTCTTTTGGCTTTTAATGTACTCAACAGAATAGTCATATTTTGAGAACCATTATTGGAGCCTGAGGAGTTACTGAGGAGGTAGAGTTTTTTGTTTAAAGTTTAGAGCTCTGAGAAAATAGGTATTATCAAGGATGATGAGGAAATGATGACTAAAAAGATGAAATTCAAACTTTTTAATTTTATATTTTACTGCCAAAATCTCTTGTAAACAGAATGATAGTGCTTTTCAATATCCTTCAATTGTCCATTAGCATGGCCACAGTAATGGGTTTTTTCATTAATTTTTTCAATAAAAATAGCACTCCAATACTCATCACTATCATTTGTTTGTAAAATTCTAAGACCATCAGAAGGAATATGAAGGGGAGTTGGATGAGAAGCAATCCACTTAATGGTTTGTACAACTTTTATTTGTTTATTTGACCAAGGTGGTGGATTCTTCTTCAGTAGTTTAGATAATTGGCTGATGGCTAGGCTATAGCAGGATAAAAGTCTCTGATATAATTAATTATACTAAAAAATTATTAAATTTGCTTAAAAGTCAAATTTGCGTCAGAGAACTTAAGCAGTTCTTCTACTATATATGGACTGGAGTGTTAATTCTATTCTAAAAAATGTAAGCCCAAAAAGTCAATAGAATCATGGCTCATGGTACTCTTTTTTTCAGAAATCATAATACCATACTGTTGAATAGTAGAAGAAAACAGCTGGAGCAGTTTATGATGGGCTTCTACTGTTGGTGAAAATAGTAAAATATCATCAATATAGATTAGGGCCGAATACAAAATGGGCTGAAGAATTCTAATTATAGCCTTCTGAAATAGTGATGGGGAAACTTTCAATCCAAAAGGCATGAATGTCCACTGATACTGGGCATCTGGAATGTAAAATATTGTTTTAGGCCTATCTTCTAGCTTAATACTCAATTGTGAAAATTCAGCTTTCAGATCAAATTTTGAAAATATTTTTGCAACCTTTAGGTGAATCATGAGTGTAGAGATCTTTGGTAAATGGAACTTGTCATCTACAAGAAATAGATTAATAGGCTTGTAATTGATAACAAATATCTTTTTTCCTCTAAAAACTTCTGATCGTTTCTCTACATAAAATGCTTGACAAGCCCAGTTGAACTTAGTAGGTTCAATCGATCCTTATTGTAGTAAGGATTCACATTCTTTTCTAGCAAGGGCAAGATCTAAAGGGGACATTCCTGGATGTAAAGTCGTAGTTGGATTAATATCTTCATTTTTCTTAAAAGGAAGAGAAATGAAGAAATATATATTTTTCCATAAAGACTGAGGATAATAAAAATCAGCATGGGATCAGTACAAGTAGGAAGTAGTGAAATTTTGATATCTTCAAAGGCTGCTGAAACTTTTGACAGAGAAAAAATTCTCTGGATGTCAATATAGCCTTAAAACTTTTTATGATGAATTCTAATAGGAAGGATTTAAAGATTCTGAGCTTATGGTAGACATCAAAACCAATTAACAAATCTTTATTCGGAAGAGATGAACCGAGGACATGAGCCTAGATAATACAGTCTGGAAAGAACTGTATTCCATTCTTTTTTTTAGTAATTAAATGTGTAGAAAATATATTTTCATCAGCTGCTTTGAAATATTCAGTATGAGACTTTCAATAAGTATCTGGTAAAATTGAAAGATTCATCATGGATTATGATCTCCAGTATCTATGAAAGCTATTAGAAGAATAGCTATGTCATACTTAGAAGAAAATATTGAAATTTGAACTAGTGGAATTAAGAGTGAATGATCAACAGAATAAGCAGAAGGAAATTATTGTTGCTGGAGATGATAAATGGGAAGATAATCATCTTGATCAGAATCAATAAAACTGGATTCTGAATATGAATCATCATCATCTACATGAAGGGCCATAATTGTCTTCTTGCTTGCTTCACTTTGTTCTGAGAGAACATATTCAATCTCTACATTACTCATTTGTATATAAGTGATAACCGAATTGCCGGTGGGATTCCTGATGAGCTTTTGCAGTTGAGTAACTTGAAAAGGCTTGACATATCCAACAATATCTTGTCTGGTGAAATTCCTACTTTGTTTCAGGTTTCTGGCTTGCTTTCCTTCCTTGCTCAAGGCAATCAGCTTAGCGGGACAATTCCGGATTTTCGTTTCTCTAACTTACAGGAATTCAATGTCTCAAACAACAAGTTAACTGGTGAATTCCTGATACACTAAGTGGGTTCTCTGCAGACAGCTTTTCTGGTAATCCTGGACTATGTGGAAAACCACTAGTAATACCATGTCCGCCCTCTGCTGCAGCACCAGCACCATTAGCTTATGCATTATTCTGAGATCATTTGTTCTTTGCACTCACTACACTTGAAGATAAAAGTTGCAAGTGGAAGATATAGGAGACAAGCAGGTGAGTATGAGTTCTGGTATTCTTTCAGAATAAACACAATAATGTTGGCAAAAAATCTGAGAAATTCTGAAGCCGTTTTTTGATCTTCATGTTGATGGGTTGTAGTCTATATTTTACAGCAACTACTTGTGTTCACACACTTATTTTGAAATAAAAATATTGGACCAAATTCAACACTTTTCATCTTTTCCCATTGTAAATTCACACAGGTGATTGATCAACAAATAGTTAATCCTGCAAAATAACAGATGCTCCTTTTGTTTTTTAACTGGAACTAATGCTACATCAAAACTATAATAGAATTTACAGAAATCCAAAAATAGTTCATAGACACTAATATTCTTGAAACAAGAAAAATCTAAGTTACGCTAATATTCTTGAAACAGGAAAAAATCTAAGTTGGAGTTAATTATCTACAAAAAGAATATTTTTTCACATCTTAATCATTCAAATTATGGAAGATTAATCTATTAATATGGAGTTCTAGAACTAAAAGAGCTTGCTTGCGAACTCTTCACAGTCAACGCCATTATTTCTTGAAGAAGAATTATTGGATGCTGCGAGATTCTTGAGATCTGAAAGGCTTCTTCCTAACAGTAAAGCCACCTTCAATTCTAGCATTTCTCCATTTTCTCCTCTCTACTGATCTTTCTTTTATATTCGACTCGATGATCTCTTCTACAAGTTTGAAGAAACCAGCATTGCTTCTATACATCTCAAACGCCATACCTTCTTGTCCACCATGTTCCATTGTATTCACAATTCCAAATAACACAGCCCATGAATTATTAGTACCCACAAAAGCAGATCCCAAAGCTCCGAGTCCAGCCAATAAAGGTCCTGAAATTGTTAACATTTTGTGAACTTTCAAGGCTTTTCTACCCAACTTCAAGGAATCTGCCTTATATTTCCTCTTCAAAATCCCAACAATATTTCTCATTTCATCTTCAAATTCTCCATTCCAGCCATTTCCATCTATCAATCTACCAACCCTTTTGGCTTGTTTAGGCTTCTGTTGAGGCCACCAAACTGCAGGCTCCACATTTGATGGGAATTTCTCAAGCATAGCACCAAGTAAAGGAAGTGGGTACGCTTTGTCTAGAGCCAGAACTTTCTCCATTGTTTCATTCACATCATTAATGTCAGGAATTCTAATCGAAATCATTGTCTGAATTTGACCATGAAGCTGCTTAAACAACCTAGTTGCATTTCTTTGCTCTTCGGCAAGTTGGGATGTTGAATAGTATTCATTATAGCCAACAAACCAGTAGCTGCAAGATAAAGAATTGTTGAAGACACTTTAAAAACAGTATTTCTAGCTGCAAATCCACACATTGTAGCAGCTGTAAGAGTGAGACCATTAATTGAATTTAAAAGCAGGTGGTTCCAATCATCGCGCTGCTCTCCAATATTTTTGTGCAGTTCAATTCTATCCGACACAGCCTCCATTATTGCATAAAGCTTGGCAATTGCCATAGAATCAGAACTCTTTGTAAAAGTTTTATAGTTGGAAACTTTTTCCAATTGGGTAGTAGAAACTATTGTTGGAACTCTGCAATTACCTGTGAAACTTAATTCTTCCATTAAACCTCTGTTAGAAAGCTTAGAGAAAGAGAGATGGGTAATTCTAATTTTGGGTGTACTTTTATTAGCTCTTATTGTTCTTATGCAACAACATGATGAACTTGAAATCAAAATGCTTGAAGATTGATAAAGGGTTGCCATGCTTTTGTTTAATTATTGCTTGATTTTTGTAATCTATAGCTAATTGCAAAATTGCAAATAAGTTATTGGCTTTAAAGAAACTTAATTTTTGGAGTTTGTTATTGAGTTTTGAGGTACAATTTGATGATATTTATATATGTAATTAGCTGGAGAATGCTCAAACATAAAAAGAGTGAGAAAAGGTCTAATTCTAAATTTCCCATATTTGAAACTTAAAAATTCAGATATTAGACTGTTATTTAATTTTACAAATTACTGAAAAATAAGGATTAAAACTTAGACTATTTCTTGTTTGTGCTCGATTTGGCTGCTTTTGCTTTGAGTATTCCCAATTTGACTTTCAACACATAACGAGTTATTACCTTTTTTTTTTTTTTTTAAAAAAAATTGATTGAAAACCCCAACCAACCATTTCTTAATTCTCATAAGCTAATACATTAAATTGCATACATCACTCCACTTGTTATTTAATCCCTACTCTATCAACAAAAAATAACTAAATATTATTTTTATTTCAGTCTCCATCCTAAATTTGATATACATATTTTTCGTTTTATTTATTCTAAATTATAATTTATGTATTTATCATTTTAATAAATAAATTAATATATTAAATCTTTATTATATTAATATTTAATGTTATTTATTAAAAATATATATTTCATATTAGAGAAAGGGTGTAACAGAAAAAATGCATACAAAATTTTCCTAATTCTTATAAAATAAATATAAACAATTAATATCAATATATCAATTAATATTATAATAAAATAGTATTTTTTTAATATATACTTTGAGGGCGCATGTTAAATAATAATAGATATTCTAATTTTTATAAATACATATTGAATAATAATATATAATATAATTTTTATTAGAATTCATTTTATTTTCATGTAAATTTATTATAATTAATATAAAACAATGTGTAATACGCATGTGAACAGCATAAATACATGTGAACATAATAATAATTTTTCTTAAAAAATATTATAATGTAAAATTGTATAATAAAGTTTTTAATTATGTAATTGTTATATTATACTTGGCGATGACAATATGGTGAGACAGTCGGACCAAGTTAACAAAACAAATTTTGATAATTATAGTATATAATTATAATCCTTACATACAACTATATATTGAAGAATTGATAATAAATTATTTAATACATGTGAAACGTGATAAATATATTATAAAAATTCCCATTCGATTTTGACCAAAAAAAAAAAATTCCCGTTCGATCAAGAATAATGTACTGAATGTGAATGTATTTTCTGCTGTCATTTTATTGGAACATTTATCGAGTGAGTTCTCTCTCATTTTATTCAACTACTCGTTTTTAATATTTGGTCAAATCAAATCAGTGTATGCGTGAATATTGATTTATATTTTTTTTCCATTACATAGAATTTAATGTAAAATTTAAACAAAATTTACGTTAGATTATGTCAAAAAAATCAAGATATTCCATTGCATTTACAATACAAGCAAGAACACCACCACCAACTCCTAATATCCGTGCCCATGGATTAGCAGCGGTACCCACAAAAGCAGACCCCAAAGCTGCAATGCTTGTTAATATATAGGACCAGAAATTGCCAAAATCTTGTTCATTTTTTTATGCTATTTTACTTAACCTTAAGTAATCTTCCTTGTCTGTCTTCCTTATAACTCCAACAATCTCTCTCATTTCTTCTTCTAACTTACTATTCCAGCCATTTCCATCCATATTATGTTTCTCTCTATGGCTTGTTTCTGTGGCCACCAAATTGCAGGCTCTACAGTTGATGGGAAATTTTCAAGCATAACACCAAATAATGGAAGTGGGTATGCTCTATCTAGACTCAAAACATTCTCAATTGCTTCATTCACATCATTTACAGTAGGATTGCCAATGTTCAACGTTGTGTGTATTTGACCATGAAGCTGCATAAACAACCTGGAAGCATTTCTTTGCTCTTCCGCTAATTGAGATGGTTGGATTTTATTCATTATACCAACATAGCAGTAGCTGCAAGATAAAGAACTGTAGAAGATAGCTTGAAAGCAATATGAGGTGCACTACTTGCTGCTGCAAGAACACACATGGTTGCTGCAGTGAGATTAGTGCATTAATGGAAGTTAAAAGAAGATGGTTCCAATTTTTTCGCTGCTCACCAATGTTTTTATGCATTTCAATTCTATCTTAAACAACCTCCATTAGAGCATAAAGCTTAGCTATCACCATAGGATCAAAAACATCAGTGATTTGCTTACATTATTTTTAGCATTAACCAAGAAGCATGATGAATAATGATCCTTTTCTTTTTAGGCCCTACTAGCTAAGGCTGTAAATGAGTCAAGCTACTCGAACTCTGCTCGGTAAAAGCTCATTCCGACTCAAACAGAAATTATTCATTTATTAAATGAGTTAAGCTTAAGCTAAGAAATACTCAGCTCGTTAGCTCGCAAGCTGACTCATTTAAAAAGTTACTTAGTTAAACTTGGAAGCTAACTTATTTATTATATTGAATTAAAAAAATATGTAATTTAATTCATCTATATTAAATTATATATATATATATATGAATATATTAATTTTTTGACTAATTTAATTTATATAATTTATTAATATATAGTATATGTGATCAATAAATAAATTAAATAATATAAAATATAAAATAACTTAATAATTTATATTAAAATATAAAATTATAATAATATAATATTTTATTTTTGTTAATATATAATCATATTATTCATATTTCATAAAAATATTAATTTTAGTATATTTTCTATGAAAATATAGAAAATATTAAATGAAAAATGAAAACTTAAACTTATTTAAATTAAGTTCGAATTCAAACTCGAGATACATAATATATAAGTTGGCTCGATATAAATTTGGGCTCGGCTCGGATTTAAAGTCAACTATTTTATAATGAGTCTAGCTTGAGGTTTTTAAAACTCGGCTCAATTATCGCATTAGCAATAGAGAATTTTGCAAAAGAAACGGGACTAATCATCTGAATTTTGGGTGCTTTTATAATGGCTTTAATTATTCCCCACGATAAAAACATAAAGAAGATGAATTCAAGGAAAGCAACTTGTTTGACGCTTGAATAGTTATTGCCATTGTTGATCTCTACATTACCTCTTGAATATCAGTTATGAAAGCTTATGTATAAATATAGAAGTCAAAAAGCTGAGAACGCATCCGGACATCCCAGTTAGATTGTTAATTAGATGTAAAAATCAGATATTATAAAGTCAATTGTGTTTGAGTTTTTATAAACCTTGTTTTTATCAGGTTCCCAATTTGACTTTCAACAATTTCTCTAGCAGGTGTAAACGAGTTACAAGCTTTTTGAAACATGAATTTAAAATACCAACAAACCCAAAACCCAAAAAAAATCCTTTTAATCATAGTTTTCATATCTACATTACATATATTGTAAATTAATTAAACTTTCTTTGCATGTGTATATATATTTTAACACAGCATGTGTTAATACATTTATAGTTTATTTTGAGTACTACAAAATATGGGAGTGGCATTTGTATATGTATATATAATCATATTTTGTATTTTCTAAATGGCTAAAAGAGTTTATATAACAATTGTTTAATAATTTTACCAATTCACGTGGAGTCCTTTATTGATTGTTGGTTTCCGATTAAATAACATATCAATTCCACGTTCAAGGGAATGATTTTAGGATTTTAAAATTGTAAGAAATTTTGACAGACTCTACTTGTCAATCCAAAATTTGCAATTGCAAATGTTGAACCATTTTTTTTTCTTTATTAATACATTTCTCCATACCGAAGGTATGTAAATACATAAAGATTTATGAAAACATTACTTATATTTATAATAAACATATATATATAATCAGGCCAGGCTCGAAATGGGACGGGTTATACCATGAAACATCATAAACTAATGATATAAAGTTCGTTGTTCATTAAAACTGCAACCTAAAAGAAATACATTATGCATAATATTCTAGAAGTAGGAGGCCTTCAACATTTGAGATTGAGAAATTCTAATGACTGACTTCCATTTATTTAGCCTTTTGTCAATGTCATAGACCTGGCTCGTAGATTTAGAAATATTCCCCTGAAGAATGTAGAGGACCAGATCAGTCCATTTTCTGAAGAGAAATTAAAACAGCAAGCTATGCATACAAATGAGGAAGTATAATAAAGAGGCGGAAAGAGAGCTATAGATTCATACCAGCAACAGGCAATGACGCTGTGGAAAATAACACGGAACTGAAGTGGCACATACTGGTGATTTATCCACCCCACAACTGGCCAGAACTGCAACATGGAGGTTTTATAATAAATTGTTAAATTTCATATTCATGCAGTAAAAATTAGTATTATCATCGTAGCCAGAACAGAGAAATCAGAGAAATACCGTCCATGATGTGAACTGCACTGTTGGATATTCCTTCTTTATTTTAGTTCTGACATGCATCCAGGGCCTTCCTGCATTGCATTTCAGATTCCTATTAGATGACAAGTAGCAGTAACATTTTCTCCTGCAATAAGAATCTGATCTTTCATGCCTAGGCTGCCTCTCCAAGTCAACTTTGCTTAAATATTTTGACAATATGAAGACTTGGTAAAATCTCAGAATATATCAGGATCAGAGTTGCACACGAAACCAATTTATCTATTGGATCTGTTTGCTCTAGCTAAAGGAATTTTTATTTTCTACAAGCTAGAAAAAGCACCTATGCCTCTTTAAAGTGTTATTTATACATCCAACACATAAATCGTGAGAATACCCCATGTTTAGATGAAAACTATGGCCTTGTTTTAACTTGAGTTGAGCAGATCTGGTACGCACTTACTCTCAACAATCACACCATAGTAAATCATGAAAAGCATGTTGTTCCAAGGAGAAGATGTCAACTGCTCCAACACAACCTGAAAGGTTTAACTAATCATTTTAGGAAAAAATCTACTTGACCTATGCAAAAGATCAATGCCAATGATTTTAGGAAATTTCAAGCAGATCACTAATTCAAAACAACTTAGAAAGTGGAATTTTACGGATGCTTGTGGAGTCAGACAGGCATTAGCATACCTTTTTGGCAACTGTTTTCGAATCCCTTTTCCCTTTGAATATTTTATCAAGTATAATATGTAGGAAATGCCCAAATGGTCCAAGATATGCAAATCCGAAAAGCTGCACTTAGGCACATTAAGACAGATTTCTAAGAACAAAAGTATAACAGTTACACACATGCAAATCAGCAGACCAGCAGTTGGCAAGTACATAAACAACTTAATGCGATGCAACAATGTTTATATTTAAACATCCAAAATCCAACAGTGGCACAATTTCAGCAAGCCACAATGGCATCACCCAGTTCATAAAGGGCAATAGAGCATATATAAAACAACACCTGAAACCAAGTTGAAAGGAATGAAATCTAGGCAGGTCTGACCATAATGTTTGTTATGCTTTGCTTTTGTCAAATCTAGTAAGCCTAAAACTTTTACAAGTGCAACTACATTAATCAATAAACCTATCAGAATTTGACATTTCAACCGCTTCCTTGGAGGAGAGATGTGGTTCTCAGCCGCAGCAATAACCCCTTTTTATTAGAGCTTTAATAAATAAAAATCTTGCTAATGCAGCACATTTTAGTTTAAATTCCATAAACTTCTGAAATTATAACTGAGTTTCTGTATAATTATATACAATTTTTATACTCCATGATGCACAGTTAAAGAAGAAAAATCAGTGGTGAATGATGACCAGAAAAATATCAGAACTTCCTAGCATACTTAGCTGCTGCATTCAAAGTTTGCAATTCCATTTTCTCTTCCTTTCCTCCAATAAAAGGAATATCAGTGAGTAATTGCCTCGTGAAATTCAATTTTTTTTATTAAGACTGCTGCAATTACTTTACTGAGATACATAAAAGTACAGAATATACAAACTTGATAGTAAACCAAAATCTGGTAATTGATTGATGAATCTATTATTAAAGATAGGAAAGAAGCAACTACCACTTTGAGAAGAAGCCGTCTAAGTTGAAGTTTCTGTATGCCAGAGAGTTTCTGAGCTACAATGTCACTGACAGCTGACAGCACCCCAGCTGTAATTGCCTGCACTACAAATCAATTAATCGTAGACTACACCAAAGCAATAAGAACTCCATGGCAAACGCAATCGCGCTAGTTGAGTTAAACATCCCACTTTTTAGGTATATCAAAAAGATTGAAACTTTCATTACTTGCTAGCCTAAATCAAGACTACCCATCAAAAATTGAGCTAAAATAATCAAGAAAACACATAAAGAAAGAGAGATAAACAACTATAAAGGATAGACGGACCTTAGTTCTCAAAGGATGACGTTGAAGCTGTACCAAATACTGTTGCAGACCCTTTTTGGCTACTGATCCCATGTTTCGTTCGCGTTTGCGTTTGCTTTTGCGAGAGTGAAGAGAGTTTGTTGGGGATTCTAATGGCTTCCACGTTCAAAACTCGCTCTAAAAATATCTTCTTTGGCTTGAAAACGGCGAATGGGTGTCTCTTTCCCACGTCGCCATTAGAGCGGATAGGTCAATGAGTATATTGAGGTTTATTAAATTAAAATTCGAGTGGGATATTCTCACGTCCTCAAGATTACGGATTAGGGGTAGAGTCCCGCCGGCCTGCCGGCGTATCAGCGTTGCAGTGTCGCCGCGGCTATAGCCTATGGGAGAGGAATCACTCCGGGTCCCACTTATTTCTCTCCGGTCTTGAACCTTTGGGTCACCGTTGTAGTTTATAATTTTTCGTATGCATGATCATATTTAGACAAGATCGTCGAATTACAATTCATGTTGAACATAATATTTTGACTTTTGTACATCAACCTCTATTTTAATGTTTTGTACACCATATCTATTTATTTCTTTTAATTATATGGTTTTTATTAAATTTATTCTATAGTACTACTCTTTCTTTAACCGAGCTCATGGACAGAGCACCATGATCGATTTATCCCTTAGGTAAATTCTTAAAAAGACTCAATTTCAGCTCTAACATTCTAGTCTCGTCGAGCTCACTGGACATCATCTGACATAGCAGACGCACAATTTTGATGTGGCAGGCACATCATTCCGGCATTTTAAATATTCTGACACATACAAGTTTTGTCCCTCATGCACTATCTATATAAATGGGCAGACTTCCACAGGTATGAGATATTCTCTACTCTTCTCTACACAATTACTCTTCTTATGTTCAGATAGACGGAGCCTGACTCAAGCATCGGAGCCTCTCCGGCGAAGTTCGATCCTCCTCTTTCTCTTATCTTGCAGGTTGGAGCTCGAGCATATACCACGCCCGAGACCGAGCTCAGCTAGCTAGGAATACTCTCTTGAGATAGCCTCAACATCAGTAGTGTGGTGAGCGTAGATAGGCTATTCCCTGGCAAAGGCAATGAAACCTCAGGTACATCTTATAGCTCTAATAAGAATAACACTCTAATTGTGTTCTGATTTAACATTTCATATTATAGCACTCGCACACATTATAAAATTACACATACGCGGCTCGGTGTGCAAGCACCGTGCCTTACACATCGAGCCTTACAGTGCTTTAGTCACAAAAATTTTTAGCACTTCAATCGTGCATATTACAACGCCCTAGTCGCGCATTGAGCTTACGACACTTCAATTGTGTATCTTATGGTGCTCTGGTCGCGCACCAAGCTCTTAGCTCCTTATAGCACCCTAGTCGCGCATTGAGCCCTTAGCTCCTTAAACCGTCTTGATAGTGCACCGAGCTCTTAGCTCCTTTATCATACCGTAGCTCATCAGCCGAGCAATCAATTACTATTTTCCATTTAGCAATCAAAAGCAACGTTATGTATGCATTTGCACATCAAAACACAAGAACCGAACTCATCACGAGCAAACAAGCTAATCATAATTATGAATTAAACTAAAACCAAGAAATCAAAGAATCCTTTCATTTATAATGCCGGACTATTTAGCTCCCGCATATTTGTCTTATTTTATTTATAATATCATACTGTTAAATATTTTATCATACTTGCTTATAGAGCCTGCACACACATTCTGTTATAGCTGTTTGTGGAGGGCTGAGCTTCAATGCTCTAAACCGAGCATTAATGCTCTCATTGTATATTACAATTTATGTTCATCTTTACAATTCTGTAAGTTCAAGGACTTGTATAACATTATTCTTTGTATATGTTCTCGAGCGCCACTTTTATGATTCTTTATTATTGTATTAGAGATGTGTATATGAATGTACATAGTTAGGCGTTCTGATAATCCTTCAATCGCACCCCTAAGAGACTGCTTGACATGAATGTCAAGGCAATGGAGGAGGTACTAACACCCCCGATATCCAAGCATTGGCACCCCTGATATCCAAAGAAGGGCATTCAAGTTAAGTTCATCAAAGAAAAACTTCCTACTCCTATGATTATGATCACACTAATAACACAGACAAATGTCTTGCATCTTAAAGAAACTAAGAATCTGATTGAATGCAGAGCCCCAGCAGCTTGGTTGAGCTCTCAAACCAATAGTCACCAGAACACTCTTGTTCGGTCTGCCATCGCACATAGCGCATCTTTAACCAGGTGCTCACTCTTTATTCTCTAATTTTATAGTTTGCTTGGTTGCTCAGCACGCGAATGTTCACAGCGTGTGCCCTGAGCATGTTTAGTAACATTGTGCATAGGGCGCTCTATTGTGAGATGCTCAGGTACATCTCGTGCATAAACATGTTAACATCACACAACATATCATAAGCTCGGTTGACGACCAAACCAAATATGTAATGCACATAGCATATCATGCAACGAGTTAAATCAAACACAAGTACAAAATTAGAGCTCAAAAGAAAAGACTTTTCATTAATCAGAAAAATTTATCACATGTATAACTCGGTCCTTACAATTGTATGGATTGAGCATAAGCACCTTATATCTACTTTACAAATTTCAACTTCTAGACCTCGTCATCTTCGACTTCATCTTCCTGGTCCAGATCCTCCTCATCTTTTTCATCTTCTGCTCTTGCTCAGTAGCTAGCTCGTTGATGTCTATCTCCATCATCCAAGATAAGTCCATGTCCGCGTTCTCATTCTTCAGTTAGTCGGACACAGCCTTCTGATATGTATAGACACCCTGAGCATAGCGTTTGTCGCTCCTCGCGGACTCAGCAATCAATCCTTGATGAGTGACCTTTAGAGTATCCTCTGCCAGGTGTAGCTCGGCATCATTAAATTTTAAAGCTTCTTTCGCCAGGCAAAGCTCTTCATTTTTGGCATGCAAAGCTTCTTTGGCCGAGCTAAACTCCTTTTTATTCTTCCTTAAAAGCTTCCTGCTCTTGTTTTGACTCTTCATCCTTTGCTTTAAAGGAATTCTCCAACTCTCGTCTCTTTGCGGCCTCCTTATCACAGTTCCTCGTCACCTAAGTAAAATTGGCCGCTAGGCCCTCTACCCGATCTTCGATGGTATATGCAAGCTGGGCAAACAGCAAAATTTCATTCAGTTCATTTTCATTCTAAACCTTAATCCAAGTATAAATGTTCAGATTATTCCTTACCGTATGAGATATTGTCACCATCTCTTTCTCCAAGTCACCCGAGCTCTTAAGCGCATTCTCGCGCCTCTCCTTTGGGATAACCCTGTATATTTGTTTCAATACCTTTTATGGCTTGGTGTCCTGTACTGAGTAAGTAGCGTTGTGCGGGCCGGCCAACTTCTCATTCACTGCCTCCACTAGCCGAACCATGCTATACCGGTGGGCTAGCGGTTCATCCACCGCTCTCTATGGAAAGTCTCCTTCCATTTGGATTTGACGTAGGTTCTCGTCTACCCCTGCCTATTGCAAGTGTTTTCCCCCCTCTCTATGCAACTCAATTTCCGGTATTGCCTTCGACGTAGCTAAGTCCACCGCAAGCTCTTCTTCCCGAGCGAGGCTGGTCCCAGAAGCTCAGTCGCTCGATCGCTCGTGAGTCATCCTGGCCTTCTTTTGAGCCTCTCTTCTTGCCTCTTTCTTAGCAAGGCCTTTGAGTTCTCTACTCGCTGACCCCGAGCCTCTCTCTGTTCAATCAAGCCACAAATTAACCAAACACCTTACCACATTAATTTTAAGTAAAAAAATAAATATTCAAGCATAGAGCATATTTGTTCGATCTTATGGTTGAATCTTCTTTGGGGCCCTCCCAAATTTGAAGTACTCCCTTATTAATGCAACGACATTCCTCTTCTCCCTCAGAATGTCTCACTCCACTGTCTCAAACACAGCAAGCTCATTCTCATCCAGCCTCCCTTTGGTCACTTGTTCGCTATTGGGGTTGACCCACCAAATGTTTTGGCAGCTGAACCTATAGCTATTCTCTAGAATGAAAAAGTAGTCCTTTCGTACCTTTATCGAATTCAATTTTTCTGCAAACATAACGAGCCCAGACCTTCCTTGCAGGTATAGAAAGTCCTCGTCTGCTTCCAGGCATATTCTGAGCACACTGAAGGCACTCAACACTCGAGGGACAGGCACAACCCTAAACAACTTGCAGAGTATCTTGAACCTCGTGATTGTTCACCATGCAATTGGGCTGAGTTGACCGAGGCAATGTTGTAGTATCGTAGGAAATCCAGCAGGAAGGAAGCATAGGAAGCCTAACCCTCGACCTTAAATCCTCTTCATAGATAGTTAATTGGTGTTCTGGCAGGCTGTCGTAGGCTCGAGCATCCTACTTCGGGACAAGCATCTTGTACTCTTTGGGTATTTAGTACTTCTGTTGAATTCTAGCCAGGTCTACCACTAATTTAATATCTCTTACCCAAGGGGCGCATATGAAACCTGACCCCTGACCTTATATCCTCTTCATAGATCGTCAATTGATGTTATGGCGGGTTGTCGTAGGCTCAAGCATCCTCCTCCGAGACAAGCATCTTGTACATTTTGGGTATTTTGTACTTCTGTTGAATTTTAGCTAGGTCTACCTCTGTTAGTGTGGATCTGATATCTCGTACCTAAGCTTTTTCAGAGCTCGAGTGCACTCCTTGGACTTCAGCTACTTTTTCCTCTTCGTCCACTAATTGAGGTCGTCTTCTTATTTTTGGCTCGGTCATTTCAGTCACCTCCTGCCCAGTTTAGACATGAATTTCCTCCCCTAGTACACTCGGAGAGCCCACCTCTCCTCCCTCCTCTGACACAGCCGAGCTGATGATTGCTTGCACCATTTTTTTACTAGAACTTTAAATGTAAAACTTCAAATAGAAACTTAAAACTAACCTTTGAAGCTGAGCTCTTAAGCCTTGACTAGTCAGACGAACCAAGCTTCTCTTTTGAATCGTGTATCGAATGATGTCTCACTACTCTCTATTTATAGAGTTCACATCGGCCATGTGAACCGATGTCCCTCTTTATTACTGCAGATGTTAGGTCTTTTCAATTTCTACCCAACTGTTACCTCGATTTTTGAAGCGTCACTTCTCCTCTGCATGACATGTGTACTTCTGGAATCTTCATTGACTCTTTGGCATGAATACCGAGACTTCTCAGAAGAGTATACTTTCGAACTCTTATAAGTTTTCCTCACTACCCGAGCTTCTCAAGCTCTTAGTTTTTGAGCTCCTTGAGCTCTACCTTGTATCACTCATTTTTTCTATACTCTCTTATCGAAGTCGCCTCCTCTGTCACAAGTCTTAATATGACATGAATAGCAAACGACCGGCGGGGGAGTAGTGATGATACCCCCCACTTATCGAGCTCTATAATCGAGTTTCACACTTGAATACTGCATATTATGATACAACATCTACCTCATGAGTCAATATAGTTATCTGAGCTCGTCCAAGCTCTCTTGCGTGGCACGTTTGTATCTAACATAAATGTCAGATAACTTGAGGGGATCTAGTGGTACTATCTCTCATTTAATCGAGCTCATAGACCAAGCGCCATGACCGGTTGCCCCTTAGGCGGGCTCTCAAGAAGACCCAACCTCAGCTCTGGCATCCTTGTCCTGCCAAGCTCACTGGACATCCTCTGACACAGTAGGCGCACAATCTCGATGTGGTAGGCACACCATCCCGACATTTTAAATATTTTCCTGACACAGATTTTATTCCCCATGCACTATCTATATAAAGGGGCAAACCTTCATAGGTATGAGATCTTCTCTACACAATTACTCTTTTTATACTTTAACAGACAGAGCCTGACTTATGCATCAGAGTCTCTCCTACGGAGCTCGATCCTCCTCTCTCTCTTATCTTGCAGGTTGGAGCCCGAGCATATGTCACACCCGAGACCGAGCTCAGCTAGCTAGGAGTACCCTTGAGGTAGCCTTAGCATCACATAGAAATAAGACTCAAGGAAAAAAAGGATGGGAATTTTCAGGACAAATTTTTTTTTTTTAAAGTAATGACTATACACATTTCTGATTTTTGTTTCAATAATATTAAATTCGATCTTATGAATTTATGCATAATTTCTTTAACATATTAGGCATAATTAATAGTTCGCAAAATAAATAAGCAATGAATATATATGTATATAATTGAAATTCATTACAATTTTAATTATGAAAAAGAAGCTAATAAACTGAAAAAATGAGTACTAATTACATCTCCTCTATGTCACTTGATATACCAAAAAAAAAAAAAAAAAAAACTTGTCATGAAAAAGAATGAAAGAATTAGTGAGGATTAGTTATGGACAAAAGAATAATATTGTAATGATCAGAAGAGTTTGCTAGCAAATTCATCTATTTCGCTTCCATCTACGTAACAAGAAGAGGATTTTCGGGCAAGATCTCTAAGCTCTGATAAGCTTCTTCCAAGATTCAAAGCCACATTCATTTCTACCAAATCCCCATCTTGTCTTCTCTCGCAATTAATATCTGTTTTTTCATCAAGTGAAGACTCAATTGATTCTTCCATTAGTGCAAAGAAACCAGCATTGTTTCTATACATTTCAACCACCATACCAACTTGGCCAGCATGCTCAAATGTGTTAACTGCAGTAGCTAATGCACCTGCACTCACAGCCACTAATGCAGCCAAAGAACTGTTACCCACAAAAGCTGAACTAACAGCTGCAATGCCTGTCAGCAATGGACCTGATATGGCTAAAATCTTATTCACTTTCAATGCCAAGTTGCCTAGTCTCATGTAATCTTCACTATCTTTACTTTTTATCACTTCAATTACTTCCCTCATCTCTGTTTGCAACTCCTCACTGATCCATCCATTAAACCTTTTGTTTTTTCTTTGGATTTCACGAGTTTTTGGCCACCAAACAGCAGGCTCAAACTTTGAAGGGAATTTCTCAATCATTTTTCCAAGTAAAGGAAGTGGGTAAGCTTTGTCAAGAGCCAATACTTCATCCATTGCATTCTTTACATCTAATTCAGTAGGATCATGCAGCGCAAGTACTGTTTTTATTTGGTTATAAATCTGCCTAAACAATCTTGTGGCATTACGTTGCTCTTCTGCAAGTTGTGAGGGCTGAATTTTATTCATGATAATTAACATCCCTGTAGCTGCAGAGAATAAAAGAGTTGAAGATAGCTTCAATGCCAAAAGAGGAACACCTACTCCGCCAGTTGCTGCAACACCAGCCATGGTTACTGCTGTGAGAGTGATCATATTAATTGAGTTCAAAAGAAGTTTGTTCCAATTGTCACGTTGTTCTCCAATGTTTTTGTGCATCTCCACTCTATCAGCTACAGCCTCTAGAATTGCATAAAGCTTGTCTGCTGTTGTTGCCTTATATGTGCTAGTGGTATTAGTATCATTAGTAATGGTGATCACATTGTTTTGGTTTGGGATGGTGGCTGTGAACCCATCTCTTAAAATCAATTCTTCTACCAAATTTCTTGATTTTGAAATTGAGAAACGAATTCTTGGTAATTTAGGGACAGAAATGGCTGCATTAATTTTTGAAGATGAAGAAGAGAATAAGAACTTTGAAGTTTGTAAAGACGCCATGATCTTGTAAATATATGATTCAATTATCAGCTTTTCTTTTGGTTTCTTTTCTTTTCTTTTTTTTTTTTATGATAGATCGATGATGGAAATGGAAATGGAAAGAGCAGCCTTTTATTACCTATTTATATATGGTGAGGCTGTAACCAACATAACTGATGAAGTCTGAAGAGAAGGAGTCATGGCCATGGATCGGAGGGCTTTGAAATTATTGACTGCTCTCCCGATGGCGTTGACCAGTCCATTGGACTGGACCCATTTCCTTTACAATCTTCATAATTTCCATTTTTTCAAGTTAAAAACTCCTCATGCGCAGTAAAACTTAATTTTCCCTTGTATTAAAGATTATTAATAATCATATACTATGGCCGAACAGATAGATCAATAGATAAAAAACCTGTTCTATTTTAATAAGAGATTTTAAATTCAAATCTCTAAATATATAGATATATTAAAATTTAATAAAAAAAGTTTAACTAATTTAGTGATCACAGTATATATTGCTCTCGCTTAATCTTAAATTCACATCTTAAGCGTTACCCTCCTCATAACATAATTAATAAAAAAGATTATTAATTTAAATTAAGTCTTATCTAATTAAGCTTGATATTAAGATATCCATCAATAATAGAATGACAAACAATAAATTAAATTATATGATACACCATAATTTTAACTAGATATCTTAATTAAAATAATTAATTAATTAAATAATAATATGTGGCTATATTTTTTAAAAATATATCCTATAATTTATTAATGTTAATTCGATTATTTCTTGGATTATAAAATATAAAAGATATCTTATCAAATTGAATTATTATTTCAAATAAGATATCCAGATAAAATAATAGTAGTATTATATAATTTTTCAATTTTTTGTAATAATCTCATGTATATTCCTTCAAATCGAATAAAAAGGATGAATATGAATGCAAATAATATATTATTGATCAATGAATATGTTTAATATATATATTTAAATACTTAATTTATGCTTATTTAAGTAATTATTTAATTACTCATACTTTTATTTTATAAAAAATAAAAAAACTTAATTATTCTAATTAAATATATATCAAATGTATATGTAATTTTATTTATTAAATATTTTTAATAAATAATATTAAATATGAGTTATAATAGAGATTTAATCTATTGTCTGATTTTAATTAAGTGTGCTGAGAATCAGTTTAATTTTGCATGGGCTTCTTAGCTAATGCAGCAAAACACTTCCAAATATATAGGTACCTCAATGAGTCAATGTTAGAATGGCTATTTTATATTATCAATATTTTTATCTGTGAATTTTGCTCATATGTTTGTATAAAAAAAATAGAAGGTGTCCTATAATTTAATACAAATGAAAAAGGGCATCAATTTGGAATAAAAAAAAAATTATAGTTTAATAATGTTTTATATGCGGTACAAACATTCACTGAAGTAGCTCATGAGCTCATCTTTTGAACAGTTCAAAGTGAAAAAATAAATAAATAAATAAGGTTAAAAGAGTATTAACCATACAAATGTACATAATTTTATTGATAAAGCAAACGAGACTAAGAATTCAAAGTAATATTCCAAATTTCTACAGTGTTATCCGCCAAAAGGCTGCTGTATGAGGGAATTAAAAAGCTTAAATTTTATGAAATGGGAAATACAATTAATAAAACATTTTCAAGTCAAACTGTCAAAGTCAGAAATTAATTAGTCTTGCATGCATAAATAATTCAGAATATCTAAAGAACTAATTAATAGTTAAATTAAGCAAATAAATATTTTAAAGATAAGCTATAAACTAGTTGGATTAATTTTGCATTTGAAAATTTTAATAATTTAAGAAGAGAAAGAAAGAATGAGTCCAGTCAAATGGGTTTAATTAGTCAGCTTCATCAAGCAGTCCATCTTGTCAATTAATTAACCTCTCTATGATGAGTTCATGACGACCCTTTCTTTTCAGTTAAGTTAGTTACTATCCCATATTATATGTATGTACAATGCTTCATTTGGCTCTCTTCATCTCCATTTTTTATTCTCAGATTCTTCTCCATTTTTCTTATACAGTGATTATACAACAAAAAAGAAAACCCATTTTATATTTTCATACATATATACATAAATATATGGCTTCCTTGCAAAGTTCAGGCTTTTATTCTCTTCATGTTCTTCCTCCACTGTTAGTTGAAGAAGAATCAATGCTAGCCTTTCTCTTCCTAAACTTCCTGAAATTCGTTTCCCTGCTGTCCCAAAAACACAAGCAAGAAATTTGGTGGAGGAAATGAATTTCAAAGATCTGTTCATAAATGGTACCATAACATTAGAAAACAATAGAACAGCTGCTTCTGTTGATTCTAATATGGCAACTACTAAGCTCTATGCAATCTTGGAGGCTGTAGCTGATAGAGTGGAAATGCATAAAAACATTGGAGAGCAACGTGATAATTAGAACCAACTTCTTTTGAATTCTATTAACGTGATTACTCTCACAGCAGCAACCATGGCTGGTGTTGTAGCAACTGGCGGCGTAGGTGTTCCTCTTTTGGCATTAAAGCTAGCTTCAACTCTTTTATTCTCTGCAGCTACAGGGATGTTAATTATCATGAATAAAATCCAACCTTCGCAACTGGCAGAAGAGCAACGTAATGCCAGAAGATGGTTTAGGCAGCTTTATACCCAAATAAAAACAATACTTGCACTGCATGATCCTACTGAATCCGATATTATAATTTGAATATGTATAAAAGATTTGGGAAGAATTGTTATTTTTTTCTATATTCTGTTTGTAATTTTACATCTGTATTTATATGAGTAAAAAACTATCCTACTTGTATTAGGAAAAGAAATTCTAATTCTAATAGAAAAAGATTTCCAACAAATCTAGTTTTAACCAACTTCTAATAATCCCCCTCAAGTTAGGTAATGGGGTCTTCAATTCCTAACTTGCACAATACATTGTGAAATATCTCTTCAGAAACTGCTTTGGTAAGAATGTCTGCCAGTTGATCTTTTGAATTGACAAAGGGAAGTGAAATGATTCCCTCCTCAATTTTTTCTTTGATGAAATGTCTGTCAACCTCTATGTGTTTTGTTCGATCATGTTGCACTGGATTTTCCGAAATGCTAATTGCAGCCTTATTGTCACACTTCAAAATACACCTTTCCTTTGGTTCGAAACCAACTTCACCAAGTAATTTCCGAATCCATAGGATTTCAGCTACACCTCTAGCTATCCCACGAAATTCTGCTTCGGCGCTTGATCTAGCCACAACGTTTTGTTTTTTGCTCTTCCATGTTACTAGGTTGCCGCCTACTAAGGTGAAATAACCAGAGGTTGATCTTCGATCTACTGGGTTTCCAGCCCAATCTGCATCAGTGTAGGCTTCAACTTCTAGGTGTCCATTCTTTTTGAACAAAAGTCCTCTCCCAGGAGAGCCTTTCAGATATCTGACAATTCTTAAAGCAGCATCTAAATGTTCTTTTTGAGGATGATGCATGAATTGGCTTACCACTCCAACAGCATAAGCAATGTCAGGCCTCGTATGAGCAAGATAGATCAGTTTTCCCACTAGATGTTGATATTGTTCTCTGTCTGTCAGTTCAGCACCTTCCCTTATCTGTAAACCATGATTCAAAACAATTGGAGTGTTAACCGGTTTACAATCTATGAGTCCTGTTTCTGCAAGGAGATCTAAAATGTACTTTCGCTGGGAAATAAAAATTCATTGTTTTGAGCGAAGAACTTCTATTCCCAGAAAGTATTTAAGTCTTCCCAAATCTTTCATTTCAAACTCAGAAAACAAATTCTTCTTTAGGGTTTCAGTCTCCTCTTTATCATTCCCTGTGATAATCATATCATCCACATAAATTATAAGGCATGCAATTTTGGATCCCCTCCTTTTGATAAACAAGGTGTGGTCGGAGTTGCTTTGTTTGTACCCATATTTTTTCATTGCCATTGAAAACCTTCCAAACCATGCCCTTGGCGATTGCTTTAAGCCATAAAGTGCTTTCCTCAATCTACATACTTCTCCTTTTCTACATTCATATCCCGGGGGAGCTTCCATATAGATTTCTTCTTCTAGTTGTCCATGGAGAAAGGCGTTCTTCACATCAAATTGAGATAATGGCCAATCTTGATTTGTTGCAATAGAGAAAAGGATTCTTATAGTATCAAGCTTCGCAACTGGAGAGAAAGTTTCCTCGTAATCTATTCCATAGGTCTGGGTGTACCCTTTTGCTACTAGTCTTGCTTTATATCTTTCAATGGTTCCATCAGCTTTGTGTTTAATGGAAAAAACCCATTTACATCCTACAGGTTTTTTCCCATTTGGCAACTTACACATCTCCCATGTTTGATTCTTTTCTAATGCATCAATTTCAGTCTTCATGGCTTCTCTCCATTTTTTCTTTTCCTTTGCTTCTGAGATTGTTCGAGGGATCTTTTCATCATATAGAACTGAAGAAAATATTCGACCTTCTATTGTCATCTTTCCAACAGCAACTTCGGCTATTGGGTACTTGCTGCTTCGTGGTACATGTTCTGGGGATTATCTCCTTGGTGGTACCCCTCGATTCCGTCTCGGTGGGAGTGTGTACCTTCCTTCTTCAGGCTCCTCTATCCTGTCATCATCAGTAAAAGTTTCTTCTATAGCAGTAGGAACAGGAGTAGTAGGACTACTTACCTCAGGACTATCTTCCAGGGAATTATCTGGATTTGGATCTGAATCATCCAAGGTCTGGTCTTTTGTTACTGAGATGTCATCGGTGGAACCATTAACTTGTTCTTTTGGGACTGTTTCAGACAAAGCCGAACTGGGCATCCAACCGAATAAGTCACTAGAATTCTCCCCCTGACTTGAAGGTTGGGATGTATAGAAAAATTCTGTCTCAAGGAAATCACAATCCATGGTAGTATATAATTTCTTTGTTTTTGGATCGTAACACCTATATCCTTTTTGATTCACTCCATATCCTACAAATACACATTTAATGGCACAAGGTTCAAGTTTATTTCTATCAGTTTTATGAACATGAACATAGACACTGCACCCAAAAACCCGAGGTAAAACAGTCAAGGTGGATGGTATAGAGGTTTGGGTGGCAAGGGTCTGTAGGGGTGTTTGGTATTGTAGGATTTTGGTTGGTAAACGGTTTACTAGATAGACTGCTATTCCAACAGCTTCTGGCCAAAAGGATTTAGGGACTTTTGATTCTATC
The DNA here is from genome assembly GCA_947685225.1 of Garcia nutans. Lineage (NCBI taxonomy): Eukaryota > Viridiplantae > Streptophyta > Magnoliopsida > Malpighiales > Euphorbiaceae > Garcia > Garcia nutans. Next base: position 80,891,650 of record CANTUV010000024.1, read on the forward strand.
ATTAATGCTCTGGTGATTTCCAACAAAAAACGATTTTTTCTCTCTGCTACTCCATTTTGTTGTGGTGTGTTCGGACAAGAGGTTTGGTGAATAATTCCTTGTTTAGAAAAAAAGGATTTTAAGGCAGAATTGACAAATTCTCCCCCATTGTCAGACCTAAGGATTTTAATATTTTTGCCAAACTGTGTTTGAACCATTTTATGAAAGTCAATAAATTTCTCACAAACTTCAGACTTATGTTTCAAAAAATAAATCCAAACCATTCTAGAAGAATCATCAATGAACAAGACAAAATATTTTAATCCAGACTGAGTATTATTTGGAGCTGGGCCCCACACATCGGAATGAACCAAGGAGAAAATAGTATCGTTTCTAGTGTTACTAACAGGATAAGTTTTTCTATGGCTTTTAGCCAACACACAAGTTTCACACTTAAAGTCCTTGCTATTTTAAAAAAAAAACAGGAAATAGGTGTTTGAGATAACCTGGTGAAGAATGTCCAAGTCGTCGATGCCACAGCCAAGCTTGTCTATCCACTGTCCCGTGAGCAAGCAACATGGTTCCTTGTTGAGTCATCTCATCCACGTAGTATAGCCCTTGGCGTTCAGTACCACGCCCAATGATTTTCCCCGTCGGTATGTCCTGTAGGATACAAAAAGAAGGTGTGAGTAACACTGTGCAATTAAGTTCCTTGGTTACATGACTGACAGATAAAACTTATGTGAAAGAGAGGGCACAAATAAACAATTTTTTAATTTAATATTTGGAGTTATTTCCACTGTGCCAGTCTCAACCACTCTGGACAGATTACCATCCGCTGTTTCAAGGAATTTCTTTGTTGGAGCAGTTGGGTCTATCAAATCGTTCCGGTCATGTGTAACTGTATCCGAGGCCCCACTGTCTAAGGCCCATTTTCCCTCGTTGTTGGGCCTGCCTGGGTTGGGCCTATTTGAGTTAAATTTATTTGTACTGGGCCCGCTTGTATTTAGCCCATTTGATCCCATGGCCTCCTCCTTCTTGGTTTTAACCGAACATATTCTAGAATTTAGGGTTAAGAAAACATTACCCGTCTCTACTTTAGGACTCTCATCGTCTTCCTTCGCCATTGCTACTTTCCCAGAGCTACTATGGCTTCCACTGCCGTTGCTGGTAGGTCCCGAGCGGCCGCCGGCGGTGGATTTCTTAGTGGATTTATTTTTATTCTTCTTCTCATCCCACCATTCTGGATATCCAATGAGATCAAAGCACTGATCTCGAGTATGTTTTTTCTGCCCACAGTGGCTACATTCCAGCAGCGATTTGTCAATTGATTCACGGAGTGATGTGCTGCTGCTGGTTTTGCCGGTATCTGACTGTGTTTGAACAGATCTAGCCTTGTTCTTGGTCAAGAGGCCTGATCCGACGCCTGAATCCTCAACGTCGACGGAAAAAATTACCTTCCTTGATGCCTCTCGTCTAATCTCTCCATATGCTGCCTCGATCGTCGGAAGGGGAGTAGTTTTCAATACATCCCTCCTGGTATTTTCGAACATTTGGTTTAATCCTGATAAGAACTGAAACAACCTTGTTTCTTCCTTGATCTTATTGTAGGTGCTGATATCTACTGGGCAAGTCATTGGGTTCTGTTGTCTCCGATCTATTTCTTTCCAGATTGATTGGCATGAGAGCCAATATTGTTCTAGACTCATTGTCCCTTGCGTTAGCTTCGACGCTCTGGTATGTAATTCGTATATTTGCAATGAATCTGTTCCTGATCCATACGTTGTTTCAAGAGCTTTCCAGAGCTCTCCTGCCGTTCCGTATTCTGTTACTCCGGTGAGCAAATCTTTCTCAAGATTGCCAAGAATCCAAGTATAAACTTGGCAATCATGTCTCTCCCATTTTGAAAATAGCGGACTAGAGGGTTCTAGAGGATTTGGACTGCCTGTAATGTGTTGTAATCTTCCCTTGCCTCCTAGTGCCATTCTCATCATCTTTGACCAAAGGGAGTAATTATGCTCATTCAATTTGATTTCAAGTTTTAGGGTTCCATCGGTTCCCTGATCTTCTTCTGTTTTTTGATCCTGATTCTGTGCTTGTTTGAACAGGTTGTATAATTGACTGATGAATTCTGATGGAATTTCGGTTGAGGGGTTTGGACCTTTCTGTGAGGATTCTGATTTAGGTTCATCTTCTAATGCCATTGTAGCGATCAGAAGATTGCTCTGGTTTTAGGGGTTTTGAACAAAAAAACTAGGCTGTGATAAATTTTGATTTCTGAGCTTGGTTTCTGGTAAATGATGATCTCTGGAGGTAATCCTGCTCTGATATCATATTATAATTTGAATACGTATAAAAGATTTGGGAAGAATTGTTATTTTTTTCTATATTCTGTTTGTAATTTTACATCTGTATTTATATGAGTAAAAAACTATCCTACTTGTATTAGGAAAAGAAATTCTAATTCTAATAGAAAAAGATTTCCAACAAATCTAGTTTTAACCAACTTCTAATATCCGATGTGAAGAATGCAATGGATAAAATATTGGCTTGATAAAGCTTATCCACTTCCTTTACTTGGGAAAATGATTGAGAAATTCCCTTCAAAGTTTGAGCCTGCTGTTTGGTGGCCAAGAACTCATGAAATCGAAAGAAAAAACAAAAGGTTTAATGGACGGATCAGTGAGGAGTTGCAAACAGAGATGAAGGGAGTAATTGAAGTGATCAAAAGTAAAGATAGTGAAGATTACAAGAGATTAGGCAACTTAGCATTGAACTGAACAAGATTTTAGCCATATCAGGTCAATTGCTGACAGGCATTGCAGCTGCTGGTTCAGCTTTTCTGGGTAACAGATCTTTGGCTGCAATAGTGGCAGTGAGTGCAGGTGCATTAGCTACTACAGTTAATACATTTGAGCATGATGGTCAAGTTGGTATGGTGGTTGAAATGTATAGAAACTGTGCTGGTTTCTTTGCACTTATGGAGGAATCTATTGAGTCTTCACTTGAAGAAACGGATAATAATTGGGAAAGAAGACAAAATGGGGATTTGTTAGAAATGAATGTGGCTTTGAATCTTGGAGAAGCTTGTCAGAGCTTAGAGATCTTGCCAGAAAATCCTCTTCTTCTTGTGTAGATGGAAGAGAAATAGATGAATTTGCTAGCAAACTCTTTTGATCATTGCAATGCTATTCTTTTGTCCATATAACTAATCCTCACTAATTCTTTCATTTATTTTTCATGACAAGTTCATTTTTTGGACATCATGTTACATATAGAGGAGAATGTAATCAATACTCTTTGTTTTCAGTTTATAAATTTATTCTAATTTTTTTTAGAATACAAATTTATTCTAATTATTAGCTTCTTTCTTACAATTAAAGTTGTAATGAATTTCAACTACAAACATGTAGACACTGCTTATTTATTTTGCAAAATGTTAATTATATATTTATACCTACTATATATAATATGTAGAACTAGTATATAACTTATCATAATATCATCTCTTATAATTTTAATTTAATATAACCAGAATAAAAATTTTAAGTACACGTATTATTATTAATTTAATAATATAACCAAAATAAAAAATTTTAAGTACACGTATTATTATTAATTTAATAAAAAAAAATCATCTCCAAATTATATTGTTCCCTATATATGAAATAGATTTCTATCTATTATTTTTGTATTATCTTTGCAATGAACCTCATGAATTCTTAAAAATATAATTTTTCATTGTGTTTAGCTAGACTTTTTCAATGTAGAATAAAATATTTAATGAAAACTACTTAGGAGTCTATAATTAAAAAATAAATATATTTGGAGTTAATGGTCAACATTTTTCTTTTAAAAAATAGCTAGAGGTTGATTACAGAAGTAATTAAACATAATAATTAAAATATTACGAGTTTAAAATGAAGCTTTTGATCTTGTCTAAACATGGTCATGTAGACCTCTTGATATTAGATTTTCCTTGACAACAAATTCAGCATTTATCAATCAATATTTCTTGAAATGATTATATATATATATATATTTATTGCTAGACTATATTTATATATTCAATAAATATAAATCATGTTTAATTTCTTATTTTAGCATGAATTGCAGAAGCAATCAATAATCAATCTCCTAATACATAAAAAATAAAAATTTAAAATCTTATTAGTAATTTTTGGTTTGCCCTTGTCCAAGCAAATATTGCTACAAGTTTTAGTTTTGTTGATAAAACCGCCATAAAGATTAAGACATCATGCTGATGAGCTAAATGTCCATTTCATGCAGACGCCACTAAGAATTTAATTTTCCAAATTTGAACAATTTTATAATCCAAATATGGAGCTGCCGTGACCAGGCAGGCCACCTCCATCTTTATTGGAATAAGGAAAGCGCAATGAACATGGGAGATAAAATAGCCTTTTACTAATGTTTATTTGGTAATTCAAAAATAAAACTAAATAATTCTTGTCTAAATCATAAATAAATTCTTATTTCTTTAAATTAATCAATATATGGATGAAAAAAATATTTAGTTAATTTATATGATTAATGACTGATTTATGAACTTTTATTAGTGGAATAAAGTATTATATACACATATGTAAGACAAATATAAAAAATATTATGATCATATATTAAAAGATGATATTTTTTTTTTCAAAATGTCAAAACAGAAACAATATATAAAACTATATATATTATGTAAATTAGGTATTAAAAAGTTAAAAAAAAAGAACGAAATAATTTTAGTATCCAATTTTACATCTAGTCTAATTATAATAAAGTTAATTATTTTTTTAACTACAATGAATATATAAAATTTTGAGTAAAATTTGATTATTTAATGGCGGCAAATTAAAAAAATAAGGTAATTAAAACTATACATATATGTGGGGGCAAATATAAAGAATTTAAAGGGCAAAACCATATGAATATTAAATTTTCACGAAGAGATCTACAAATGAATATGATTCATATGTCTTTAATTTTTCCTTTTAAGAAAAAACATAGATTTTATTTTGTGTGCTATTATCATATTGAAGGATATCTTAATATGTAGCTTAATTGGGCAATAATTAATTCAAATTAATAATCTTTAATACAAGGGCATAATTAAGATTTACAGCACAGGGGGAGTTTTTGAACTTGAAAAATATGAAGATTGAAGAGGGAATGGGTCCAGTCAAGTAGACCAGTCAACTCCCCCTGGGTGAGCAGTCAATATTTTAAACGCGCTCGATGGCCATGACTGCTTCTCTTCAGACTTCAGTTATGTTGGTTATAAGCTCACCATTTATAAATAGGTAATAGAAGGTTGCTCTTTCCATTTTCATTTTCATCATCAATCTATCATAAAAAGAAAAGAAAAGCTCACAATTAAATCATATATTTACATGATCATGGCTTCCTTACAAACTTCAAATTTCTTATTCTCTTCTTCATCTTCAAAAATTAACGCAACCATTTCTGTCCCTAAGCTGCCAAGAATTCGTTTCCCAGTTCCAAAATCAAGAAATTTGGTGGAAGAATTGATTTTTAAAGATGGGTTCGCAGCCACCATCCCAAAACAAAACAATGTGATCACCATTACTAATGATACTACTGCAACTAGCACATATAAGGCAACAACAGCAGACAAGCTTTATGCAATCCTAGAAGCTGTAGCTGATAGAGTGGAGATGCACAAAAATATTGGAGAACAACGTGACAATTGGAATAAACTTCTTTTGAATTCAATTAACATGATTACTCTAACAGCAGCAACCATGGCTGGTGTTGCAGCAACTGGCGGAGTAGGTGTTCCTCTATTGGCATTGAAGCTATCTTCAACTCTTTTATTCTCTGCAGCTACAGGGATGTTACATATCATGAATAAAATCCAACCTTCTCAACTTGCAGAAGAGCAACGTAATGCTACCAGATTGTTTAAGCAGCTTTATAACCAAATAAAAACACTACTTGCACTGCATGATCCTACTGAATTAGATGTGAAGAATGCAATGGATAAAGTATTGGCTCTTGACAGAGCTTACCCACTTCCTTTACTTGGGAAAATGATTGAGAAATTCCCTTCAAAGTTTGAGCCTGCTGTTTGGTGGCCCAGAACTCATGAAATCAAAAGAAAAAACAACAGGCTTAATGGAATGAAAAATGGATGGAGTAAAGAGTTGCAAACGGAGATGAGGGGAGTAATTGAAGTAATAAAAAGTAGAGACAGTGAAGAGTACATGAGACTAGGCAACTTAGCATTGAAAGTGAACAAGATTTTAGCCATATCAGGTCCATTGCTGACAGGCATTGCAGCTGCTGCTTCAGCTTTTGTGGGTAACAGCTTTTTGGCAGCAATGGTGGCAGTGGGTGCAGGTGCATTAGCTACTACAGTTAATACATTTGAGCATGCAGGTCAAGTTGGTATGGTGATTGAAATGTATAGAAACTGTGCTGGTTTCTTTGCACTTATGGAAGAATCAATAATTGAATCTACACTTGAAGAAACAAATGATTGGGAGAGAAGACAAGATGGAGATTTGTTTGAAATGAACGTGGCTTTAAATCTTGGAAGAAGCTTATCAGAGCTTAGAGATCTTGCCCATAAATCCTCTTCTTGTTGTGTAGATGGAAGCGACATAGAAGAATTTGCTAGCAAACTCTTTTGATCATTTCGTAATAATTCTTTTGTCCATAACTAATCTTCACTAATTCTTTCATTCTTTTTCATGACAATTTTTTTTTCCTATATAATGTAACATAGAGGAGATGTAATCAATACTTGTTTTTTTTTTTTCAATTTATAAATTTATTCTAATTATTGGCTTCTTTCTCACAATTAACGTTGTAATGAATTTAAGTTATATACTTATACACATTGCTTATTTATTTTGCAAACTGTTAATTATACCTATATACATATATCTTATAAAAATCATGCCTAACATATTATAATAATGATGTTAGACGTCTAATTATCATAATTGAAACCACCAAATATGTAGATCAGTTGAAAAAAAATTGCTTTAATTTAATTCAAAGTTTCGAGTATGATTTTCTGAATATACAGCTGCGTTAAAATTTGATAAAGAGAGCTTTAAAGCTTTTATAGTTCTACCCAGGTCGACTCCAAAGGATAATTTATACAAAAATATATGTATAATTGAAACAAAAATTACAAATATGACATCTTACTAATTTTTTTTTTGTTTAAATCATCATTTTAAAGTCGTGCCGGATAAGATTATAATGATGTTAAAACTCTTTCTACCAAGTTTTAACACAGTTGCATACTCAGAACTCAAATTTGAGTCATCCAAATAAATATTTAGTTTCATAAAAATATATAAGAGCCTATATATAGATAATAAATTTTGATCAATAGTTAAGTATGTCGCTGCGAGTTTTTCAATATATATATATATATATATATATTTAAATTTCTTATAACAAAAATCAAATCAATTCAAAGTTTGGTGCACAAAATTAGACCATAAAATTATAAGATTCCTATTCTTTTTCAGTATTTATCTCTATGTGAACATCCATAACTTGCTAAAAATATATTTTTTTCATTATGTTTAGCTAGACTTTTTCAATGTAGAATAAATTATTTAATACAAATTACTTAGAAGTCTATAATTAAAAAATAAATAGATTCAGAGTTCATGGTCAACATTTTTCTTTAAAAAAATAGAGGTTGATGTATGCAACATCTTTTTTATCAGATGATGTATGCAACATTTATTAAATGTTATTTAAAAGAGGACTACAAAAGAAGACATTGTTATCATCTTTTATTTATAATTATATTTTAGACGATTTTTCAAACTTTTAAAGATAATTTTGTGGTTTTTGTACTTTTTAATTTTTTATAGTGAAATAATATTGTTTAATTTGTTAATTTAGTGTTGCACAAGCAATCCGTCTCCTAGTATATAAAGATTAAAATTTTGATATCTTATTATTAATTTTTTGGTTTCCCCTTTTCCAAACAAATATTACTGCAAGTTTTAGTTTTCCTGATATATAAAGCAATATATATACATCACGATCGTAACATCTTATAAAAATAATATTATTAATAATAATACTATCTAGTTGTAAATTAAACAAATTATATATATATATATGTAGGATATAATAATTAAAGTTAGATATATCTATATATAAGATATAATAATTAAAGTTGAAAAAAAAAAGAAACAAAATAATTAAAGTTAAGTTAGTGGGAGACAATTTAAAAACAAAATAATTTTAGTGGAGGGTACTACACCAAACTAAATTAATTTGTGTGAAAATTATTATAAATGTGGTTAATAATAATAATGAGATAGAGGAGAATTTTTTTTAAATAGAAGATTAAATAGAGAAAGAATAAGAGAGAGAGGAAAAGAAAACAGAGGAATGAGATTGAGAAAGAGAGGAAGAGACACTGAGTTTTAAAATAGTAAATAAAATTTGGACAGAAATTCAATTTTTTGAAAATAGTAAAGAGTGAGAGAGAGAGAAATTTGGAGTAATAAACTTTCTCAGTTCTGTTCGTCACCTTCCGACCACCGATAGATGACACGCGCTAGCCACCATTGAAGTTAACTCGACGAGTGTTTCAACGGTATCTAAATCGCTGTGAACGGCAGCCAAAGCAAGCCATCCGAAGCTGTCACCGAAGATCTTATTGGCGTGAATTTCCAACTAACTTTCTGACCATTTTTTGATCTCTTTTTTCGGCGACTTGAGTATTTTTTGAACACTCTCTTCATAAACTTCGATTTGGTATCTTATTTGCTAATTTAGAATGAGTATTTAGTAAATACATAAATAGTAACTAAAAATAAAAAATATTAATATATAATTAAAATAATTAATAATTAAAATTAATAATTATAAATATAAAACTAAAATTTAATTAGCAAGTTACTGAGACAGATTAAAATTTTTATTACTAGTTTGTTATTTATTTAGAATTACTTATTTTATTAATTGATTTAAATAATTTATTTTCTAATTTAAGAAAAAATTAGTTATTATTTATTTATAGAATTAATTAAGTAGTTGCAACTAGAATGAAAAAATAAAATAATGAAGACAATTAGATAATAAATAAATATACTTGAGAAATTTTGTTAATATATATATAGTTGTTTATAAATTGATTAATTATTGAGATTTGAAGGAAGTGTATATATATGTGTATATCAACTTTAGAATAAAAATATTTATGGTTAAAACAAGTTTTAAAAAAATAAAGTTTAGATTTTATTTGTAAAATTACAAAATAAATTAATTATATTTTAAATATGAGTGTATAAATAAATATATGCATAGATTTAATAAATTAATTGTAAGGCAATAAATAAATAGTTTGTTAATTAAGTTTTATTAAATACTACTATTAAATTATTATTCATTTAAGAGAATTATTTATAAATTAAATTTAGTTAATTAAATTAATTATAGATTAAATTGAATTAGTTAATTATTAAATAATCAAATTAATTGATAAATATATTATATTTGAAAATTCATAAAATTAAATATTTTATTAAACTTATATTATTATAAATATATTAGTTAAATTATTATTATCTTTATTTAAGAATGAATAATAATAATTGTTAAAACATAAATAATGCTAAGTAGTTTTTAAATAGTAATATTATTATTATTGAAGAAATAAAATATTATTACTAAATTTATTATTGTGATTATTAGTAATTATCAATTTTAGTATAATCATTACTACAGCTATTAATATATTAAATTTAGTACTTTTAAGTCCATTATAGGTTTGTTTCTATAGTTAGAATTATTATTATTATTATTATTATTATTATTATTATTATTATTCTTACTAATATTATTTGATATAAGATCTAACATAAATTATTGAGATTGAAATAATGGTGATCAAATAAATATTTTAGTTATGTATATGGTGCTACTATTTTTATTATTAAAATTATTAACTTTATTATAAGCAATTATTATAAAATAAAAAAATAAAGTATTAAAAAGTAAATAAATTGTATACTAATAATATTATTACTTCTATTAATATTAATATAAATCTTTATGGTTAAAATAAAAGTACTTTAGTTATTATTTTAGTAAAAAGAATTGTTCAAATAATGTTATCAATTAAGTAAATAGTATTAATAATACTATTATCATTATTAGTATTATTAATTTTAATATTTTAAAATATAACAAAATAAAGAAATTTAAGTAAATAATATTATTATTATTATTTTAGATAAATTCTTTAATACATATAAATATTGTTATTATTATTATTTATCACAAACTAAAATTTAAAAATTTAGAATATATATATATATATGAATTAATTTACTGTAGTATTAGAGACTTAGCTATTATATAATTAAATAGATTAGTCAATAAATAAATAGTATTAAATATAAATAAATTATTAAAATAAAGTAAAATATCATAATTTAATTACAATTATAAATATTTAGTAAATTTTGATATTTAAAATACATTGAGTTGAGTTATTGAAAATATTATAGTTGAAAAATTAGAAGAGCTAGTGGGTTTGACAAATTGAGAAAATAATCATTGGAGTATTATTCTGAAAAATACTGAAAAAAAATCTAAATTTCCTGAAACTCTATTAATATTTTGCTAGAATTTAAGAACCGTACTCACACATCATTTCATAGCAAATATTTATAGTAGTTAGAATATACTTTAAATTAAATAATATTCTTATATTATTTTAGGAACGAATTCAGTTGAAATCGTAGAGTACCAAAGAGATCATATTGGTTAAGCAAATACTGTATTTTTTCCAAATGAGTGGATAAATATATAACATTAAATTTCATAAGTATTATATATATATATATATAATTTCAAGGGAAATAATTTATAAATTTAAAGTGATGATTTATTTTTAAATATTATTTATTTTTTTATAAATTAAAAATAAATAATGATAGTTTGAATCTTTATATACACGATTTATTGATTATATTGTGTTGGATAAATAATTATATACACTCCTGCTATAATTTTATATGATCGTACCATAATGACCAGTGTTTATATAAATTGAATAATATTATAAATTTACCCTTTGGGCGAGATAATTACTTTGCATATGTGTATTAAAGTTATTTCTTCTTGAACTTGCTAAGTTGGTCATCATGTATCTTTAGATTGAAGTTGGATCAGTAATGAATTATATTTGAGAGTATATAAATAATATTAAATTGATTTATTCGTATTGTTCTGAGAATTAAGAAATGTTTAAAAGTGATATTTAAGATTTTAAATTTTATTTATCTAGCCAATTAATGATGATATATGCCTTATACCTTATAATTTTAATAATAATAATATAGTAAAAGTTAAAATTTAATTGTTAAAGTAAATATAATAATAATAATAAGTGAAATAATTAGGTAAAATAGGAACTATAATAATAATATATTTTTAGTGGTAATACTAATATAATAATAGTATAAAATTAATAATAATAATAATAATAATAAGTGAAATAATTAGATAAAATCAAACTGATTAGAGACATATTAAAAGTTGTACAAGATAGATAAAAGAGCTATGTAGACCTGAAGAGAAAGGATATTGAGTATGACGTGGGGGATAAGGTATTCTTGAAGATCTCTCCATGAAAAGGTATAGTGCGATTTGATAAACGAGAAAAGTTAAGTACTCAGTTTATCGGGTCTTATGAAGTTATGGAGAAAATCTGTCCTATTGTTTACAGACTTGTATTACCACCGGAATTATCTCAAATACACGATGTCTTTCATGTATCCATATTGAGGAAGTACATAAGTGACAGCCAGTGAAATTACGAGAAGATTTAACTTATGAGGAATAACCAGTTGCAATTTTAACTCGAAAAGAAAAAAGTTTTAAGAAATAATGTTATTCCTTTAATAAAGATATTATAGAATAATCATTCAAAGAAAGAAGCTACTTGGAAAAGAGAACATGATATGCTTGCTCAGTATCCTCGTTTATTTTTGTCCAGCAGATAATACATTCGTGGACGAATTTACTTTAAGGAGGGAGGAATGTAACATCTTATAAAAATAATATTAATAATAACAATAACAACACTATCTAGTTGTAAATTAAACAAATTATATATATATATATATATATATGTAAGGCATAATAATTAAAGTTAGATATATATATATATAAGACATAATAATTAAAGTTGAAAAAAGAAGAAACAAAATAATTAAAGTAAAGGGCACTACACCAAACTAAATCAATTTGTTTGAAAATTATTGTGATTGTGGTTAATAATAATAATGAGATAGAGGAGAATTTTTTTTTAAATAGAAGATTAAATAGAGAGAATAAGAGAGGAAGAGGAAAAGAAAACAGATGAACGAGACTAAGAAAGAGAGGAAGAGACACCGTGAGTTTTAAAACAGTGAAGAAATTTTGGACAGAAATTCAAATTTTCCAAAACAGTAAAGAAGGAGAGGGAGCAAAACTTAAAGTAGTAAACTTTCTCAGCTCCGTTCGTCGCCTTCCGACTACTAATAGACAACACGCGTTGGCCACTGTTGAAGTTAACTTGATGAGCTTTTCAACAGTATTCAAATCACCGTGAACGGCCGCTAGAGAAAGCCTTAGGCGGCGCCTGAAGCTGTCACCGGAGATTTCGCCGGCGTGAACTTTCGACCAACTTTTTAAATTTTTTCTGACCTCTTTTTTCGACAATTCGGCCATTTTTGGAGCTCTCTCTTCATAATCTTTGATTTTGTATCTTATTTGCTAATTTATGATGAGTATTTAGTAAATGCATAAATAGTAACTAAAAATAAAAAAATATAAATATATAATTAAAATAATCAATAATTAATTTAAAAAAATTATTATAATTATAATTAAAATTAATAATTATAAATTATAAATATAAAACTAAAATTTAAATAGTAAGTTACTGAGATAAATTAAATTTTTTATTACTAGTTTGTTATTTATTTAGAATTACTTATTTTATTAATTGATTTAAATAATTCATTTGCTAATTTAAGAAAAAAAAATTAGTTATTATTTATTTATAGAATTAATTAAGTAGTTGCAACTAGAATGAAAAATTAAAATAATGAAGATAACTAGATAATAAATATATATACTTAAAAAAATTTGTTAATATATATAGTTGTTTATAAATTGATTAATTATTAAGATTTGAAGGAAGTGTATATATATGTGTATATCAACTTTAGAATAAAAATATTTATGGCTAAAACAAGTTTAAAAAAAAATTGAAGTTTAGATTTATTTGTAAAATTATAGAATAAATTAATTGTATTTAAATATGAGTGTATAAATAAATATATATATATAGATTTAATAAATTAATTGTAAGGCGATAAATAAATAGTTTGTTAATTAAGTTTTATTAAATATTACGACTAAATTATTATTCATTTAAGAAAATTATTTACAAATTGGATTTAGTTAATTAAATTAAATTAGTTAATTATTAAATAATCAAATTAATTGATAAATATGTTGTATTTGAAAATTTATAAAATAAAAAATTTTATTAAACTTATATTATTATAAATATATTAGTTAAATTATTTTTATCTTTATTTAAGAATGAATAATAATAATTATTAAAATATAAATAACATTAAGTAGAATTTAAATATTACTATTGTTATTATTGTAAAAATAAAATATTATTATTAAATTTATCATTATAATTATTAGTAATTGTAAATTTTATTATAATCATTACTACGGCTCTCAATATATTAAATTTAGTGTTTTTAAGTCCATTATAGTTTTATTTTAATAGTTTGAATTGTTATTATTATTATTCTTACTAATATTATTTGATATAAGATCTAACATAAATTATTGAGATTGAAATAACGGTGATCAAATAAATATTTTAGTTATATAAATAACATTACTATTTTAATTATTAAAATTATTAACTTTATTATAAATAATTATTATAAAATAAAAAAATAAAGTATTAAAAAGCAAATAAATTATATACTAATATTATTATTACTACTTTTAAAATTAATATAAATCTTTATGTTTAAAATAAAAGTACTTTAGTATTTATTTTAGTAAAAAAAAATTGTTCAAATATTGCTATCAATTAAGTAAACAGTATTAATAATACTATTGTCATTATTAATATTATTAATTTTAATATTTTAAAGTATAACAAAATAAAAAAATTTAAGTAAATAATATTATTTTTATTGTAAATAAATTCTTTAATACATATAAATATTGTTATTATTATTATTTATCACAAGCTAAATTTTAAAAATTTAGAATATATATATATATATGAATTAATTTACTGTAGTATTAGATACTTAACTATTATATAATTAAATAGATCAGTTAATAAATAAATAGTATCAAATATAAATAAATTATTAAAATAAACTAAAATAACATAATTTAATTACAATTATAAATATTTAGTAAATTTTGATATTTAAAATACATTGAGTTGAGTTACTAAAAATATTATAGTTAAAAAATTAGAAGAGCTAGTGGGTTTGACAAATTGAGAAAATACTCATTGGAGTATTATTCTAAAAAATACTGAAAAAAATTTAAATTTCACTGAAATTATGTCGATATTTCGCTAGAATTTAAGAACCGTACTCACATATCATTTTCATAGCATATATTTATAGTAGTTAGAGTATACTTTAAATTAAGTAATATTCTTATATTATTTTAGGAACGAACACAGCTTAATCGTAGAGTACCAAAGTGATCCTATTAATTAAATAAGTACCGTATTTTGTCCAGGTGAGTGGATAAATATATAATATTGAATTTCATAAGTATTATATATATATATGATTTCAAGGGAAAGAATTTATAAATTTAAAGTGATGATTTATTTTTGAATATTATTTATTTTCTTATAAATTGATAACAAATAATGGTAGTTTAAATTTTTATATACGTGATTTATTAATTATATTATGTTGGATAAATAATTATATACACTCATGTTATAATTTTATATGATCGCACCATGATGACGGATATTTATATAAATTGAATGATACTATAAATTTATCCTTTGGGCGGAATAATTGCTCTGCGCATGTATATTAAAATTATTTTTTCTTGAACTTGCAAGGTGAGTCATCATGCACCTTTAGATTGAAGTTGGATCAGTAGTGAATTATATTTGAATGTATATAAATGATGTTAAATTGATTTATTCGTATTGTTCTGAGAATTAAGAAATGTTTAAAAATAACGTTTGAGATTTTGAATTTTATTTATTCAGCTGATTAATAATGAAATATGTAATTATTTGTATAAATATATAATTAAACATTATTTGTTCTCCCTTGTTATGTATTTATTTATTCACTGAGTAGTTGAATTTATACCTTAAAATATAAATATTTTTAGATACGGTTGGAGTATAATCCAGTAGATTCCTTCTCAATTCTATTTTATCAGCGTGTACGAGAGATTTAACCAATAATATTATTTTTAGTAATATTTAAAGTTGTTGTGTGTGATTATTTGGGTGAATAATATTATTATGTATTTATCAATCACAATATGAATTTTATATAATAATGATATATTTATAAATATAAAAAAAATATTAAGTATTAAAATTATTAGTGTTATTTTATTAATAAATTAATATTAGTGTAGATTTTGGGATGAGAGATTGGGATCTGACAACGATGATGACCAAATATTGCCATGCATGCAGACGCCACTAATAGGAATTCAATATTCCAAATTTCTACAGTTTTATATCGAAAATATGGAGTAGTCGTGATCAGACCACCTCCATTTATATTGGAATAAGGAAACCGCAATGAACGTTGGGGATAAATGACCTTTTACTAATGTTTATTTGGTGATTCAAAAATGAAAAAAAAATAATTGTTGTCTAAGTCAATTCTTATTTTATACATTTTGATTAATCAATAAATAAAATATATATATATAGTTAATTATATGATTATCGATGGATTTATGAACTTATAAGTGGAACAAAATATTATATATACTTATGCGAAGACAAATAAATAATATAATAATATTATGATCATACATTAAAAAATGATTTTTTAAAGTGCTAATTAAATATATATATATATAATATTAGCTAAAATAAAGGTATATTAAAAAAATTTTATGTAAATTTTCATGAAGAGATCATTGCCCCACACTGTTTTCATTGTGTCTTTTTTTAATGAAATAAAATATTAATTTCATTTTGTATGTTATTATCACGAGAAATACTATTATAGACCGAATATATATTTGACAAACCCAGTCAATAATATTTTTTAGTATAAAAATAAAAACTAATTAAAATTAATTTTTTTTATATTACCACTCAATTGACAGTTTTTTATTGGTTGAATCTACATATGAAATCATGCATTTGATCCATCTAAAAATTTCCTATTATCATATTAAAGGATGTAATCTTGATATGTAGCTTAATTAGATAAGACTCAACAGAAATTAATAATCTTTAACGCAAGGAGATAATTAAGTTTTACAGCGCAGAGGGAGTTTTGAACTTGAAAATTATGAAGATTGAAGAGGGAATGGGTCCAGTCAAAGAGACTGGTCAACTCCATTGGGTGAGCAGTCAATATTTTCAACGCACTCCATGACTCCTTCTCTTCAGTCTTCAGTTATGTTGGTTCCAATCTCACCACATATAAATAAGCAATAGAAGGCGGCTCTTTTCATTTCCATTTCCATCATCGATCTATCATTAAAAAAGAAAAGAAAAGAAAAGAAAGAAAAGAAAAGAACAGAAAAGCTCGTAATTGAATCATATATTTACATGATCATGGCTTCATTACAAACTTCAAATATCTTATTCTCTTCTTCATCTTCAAAAATTAATGCAGCCATTTCTGTCCCTAAACTACCAAGAATTCGTTTCCCAGGTCTGAAAGCACCTTCAAGAAATTATTCGGCGGAAGAATTGATTTTAAGAGATGGGTTCACAGCCACCATTCCAAAACAAAACAATGTGATCACCATTACTAATGATACTACCAGCACTAGTACATACAAAGCAACAACAGCTGACAAGCTTTATGCAATTCTAGAGGCTGTAGCTGATAGAGTGGAGATGCACAAAAATATTGGAGAGCAACGTGATAATTGGAACAAACTTCTTTTGAATTCTATTAATATGATTACTCTCACAGCAGCAACCATGGCTGGTGTTGCAGCAACTGGCAGCGTAGGAGCTCCTCTGGCATTGAAGCTAGCTTCAACTCTTTTATTCTCTGCAGCTACAGGGATGTTAATTATCATGAATAAAATCCAGCCTTCTCAGCTCGCAGAAGAGCAACGTAATGCCACCAGATTGTTTAGGCAGCTTTATACCCAAATAAAAACAAAACTTGCACTGCATGATTCTACTGAATTAGATGTGAAGAATGCAATGGATAAAGTACTGGCTCTTGATAAAGCTTACCCACTTCCTTTACTTGGGAAAATGATTGAGAAGTTCCCTTCAAAATTTGAGCCCGCTGTTTGGTGGCCAAAAACTCACGAAATCCAAAGAAAAAACAAAAGGATACTTAATGGAATGAAAAATGGATTGACTGAGGAGTTGCAAAAAGAGATGAGGGAAGTAATTAAAGTGATAAAAAGTAAAGATAATGAAGATTACATGAGACTAGGCAACTTAGCATTGAAAGTGAACAAGATTTTAGCCATATCAGGTCCATTGCTGACAGGCATTGCAGCTGCTGGTTCAGCTTTTGTGGGTAACAACTCTTTGGCTGCAATAGTGGCAGTGAGTGCAGGTGCATTAGCTACTACAGTTAATGCATTTGAGCATGCTGGTCAAGTTGGTATGTTGGTTGAAATGTATAGAAACGGTGCTGGTTTCTTTGCACTTATGGAGGAATCAATTAAGTCTACACTTGAAGAGACAGATAATTGGGAGAGAAGACAAGATGGAGATTTGTTTGAAATGAATGTGGCTTTAAGTCTTGGAAGAAGCTTGTCAGAGCTTAGAGATCTTGCTCGAAAATCCTCTTATTCTAGTGTACATGGAAGCGAAATAGATGAATTTGCTAGCAAACTCTTTTGATCATTACTTAATATTATTCTTTTGTCCATAACTAATCCTCAACTAATTCTTTCATTCTTTTTCATGACAAATTCTTTTTTTTTTTTTTTTGTATACCAAGTGACCTAGAGGAGATGTAATCAATACTCAATTTTTCAGTTTATATTAGCTTCTTTCTCACAATTAAAGTTGTAATGAATTTCAATTATAAACATATAGCATTGCTTATTTATTTTGCAAACTATTAATTATATACCTACTATCTTGTTGAAATCATACATAAATTCATAAGATTGAACTTGATAACACTCAAACAAAAATTAATTAAAAATGTGTACAGTTACTAATTTAACAAAAAAGTTAATTTATACTGAAAGTTGTCCCCTATAGATAAAATATATTCCGATCTTTTTTTCTTCGGTATTATTTTATTTCTACATCAGCACCCATGAATTATTTAAAATTATATATATATATATATATATATATATATTGTGTGTTTAGCCAGACTTTTGTCAATGTAGAATAAATTTATTTATTAATCAGTGTTCCTTGAAAATGAATCCAGTATGAAATGTATATATAAATCATTTTTAATTTGTTAATTTATAGTATTTCACAAGCAATCCTATTATATAAATTAAGATTAAAAATTTGAAATCTTAGTAATTTTTGGTTTCCCCCTTGTCCAAGCAAATATTACTACTGTTAGAGATTAACAAATACAGAGGAGATAAAAAGAAGAAGCTAAAATCTGATTTTTCTTCAAAGGGCACACCGATAAATTCATTGAACTGATATATAAATACAACTCAACAGCCAGAATACTAAGAGTCTAAAATAAGATCAAACTAAAATACATAAACCTAACTAATTATGACCATAAACAAAACATAGACGAAACAGTTGATTGTATTAATTTTAATTTCTAATAAAACAAGTTTAATATTTCTAACACCCTCCTTAAACTTGTTCTTTAGCTACTCTAAGATAAGTTCTCAATCTACAAAAAACTTCAAACTTCAAAGCTTTGGTAAATATATTTGCAACTTGTTCTTCAGTCTTCACATACTTGAGAATCACCTCCTTTTTATTTATGTTTTCTCTTATAAAATGATATCTTGTGTCTATGTACTTGCTCCTACTATGGAAACTTTGAATTTTGCCCAAAGCAGTTGTTGACTTGTTATCAATAAAAATATTAATTGCATCATTTTGAGAAAAACCCAGCATCTCTAACAATCTTCTTAGCCAAGCTCCATGACAAACACAAGCAGTAGTTACTACATATTCTACTTCACATGAATACAATGTCACAATCGGTTATTTCTTTGAACTCCAAGTAAATGCAGAATTTCCCATAAAGAAAACAAAAACCAAATGTGCTCTTTCGATCATCAATATCTTCTCCCCAATCGCTGTCACTATAACCAACCAATCTGAAATCATTTTTAGCAGCATAAAATAGGTCCTAATCTATAGTTTCTTGAAGAATTCTTTTAGTAGTCATCAGCCCCAAATTTGTCATCTCAAATTCTTGAGTCATCTGCTCTTTAAACTCATCAAACATTCTTGAGTTTGTACCTGTAAAAATTAAATCATCAACATACAAGGAAACAAACATTGCTTTCTCCTTTTTCATCCTTCTTGACATACAAAGTGTATTCATGAGGACACTTTGTATATTCAATGTTTTGGAAATATTCATGGATGCATGTATATCATGCTTTTGGAGCTTGCTTGAGACCACTATAATGCTTTCTTCAATCTCATCATCTTATCTTCATGCCCTTTAACTCGGTATCCCAATGGTTATTCCACATACACCACTTCTTCAAGAAAACCATTCAGAAATGCTAATTTTACATCTATTTGATGAATTTTCCACCTACTTTGTGTAGCCAATGCAATAATCAATCCAATAGTTTTCAAACGAGCTACCAGAGCAAAGACTTCTTCATAATCAATACCAGCTCGTTGAGTAAAACTCCTTGCAATAAGTCGAGCTTTGTATCTTTCCACTTCTCCTTGAGAGTTTTTCTTCACTTTATAAATCCACTTCACACCAATAGCTTTCTTCTCCTTTAGAAGTGATACTAGCTCCTAAGTATCATTCTTTTGAATTGCTTGAATTTTTTCATCCTTGGCTGTCCATCTTTGATCTTTTATAGCCTTTTCAAAAAACATTGGTTTTGAATCTGCATACAAACAAAACAAAATACTTTCATCCACATTAACTTCTTCTGTTTCAGCATAAATATCAGTTAGACTTCTCATACAAGAAGTTTTTTTTGCTGAACTTTGAGGAGACGACTCTTTTTGAGTTGTTACAGGTGTAAAAGGAGGAATTTTGATAAGTGCATAGTAAATATACATTTTTTATATCAGTTTTTATATGAAACTAAGTTGAATTTACTTATTCTAAACTTAATTATGTGTTCTATTTGCATTATTTTGAGTTAAGCTTACTTTTAATTAATTTGTTGTATGACTCTTATAAGTAGGGATTTTAGACAGATTAGACCTTCAGAGCTTTAATGAAGATTTTAATGATGATAGAGTGCAAGATTGGAAGAGTTGTCTTCATGAAGTTGATAGAAGATATCTTCAGAGAGGTCTAGATCGTCAAAATTTGAGTTCGATTGAGCCTCCAACTTTAAAATCGAAGTTGGGCTTAAAATACAAAAGCAAAATTTTAGTTCGAACCACTGAGAGTAATGGATCATAACTTGAGCGTTTGAAGTTCAAATGGGATGATTTAATGCCTAAATTTATCTACTTTTCAAGAGCTACAACTTTACTGAAGGAGTCAATTCGAGATAAGGCTTCTATCTGATAGAAATTTGGCTGAAAAAATTAAATTTGAATTTTCTACAGAAGTTAAGTAGGAGTAGGAGTTTATTTTAGTAAGATGAATAGGAACATAAACAGTAACCATGGTGGCCTATCCTGAAAAAAAATTAATATCTATCTCATTTCTTTCATTCTAGAGCATTCATTCATCATTAGAAAGACGATGGGAAGAAGAAAACTAAGCTTGGAGTAGGATTCAATCATCTCTTCAAGATTCATCCATCAAGTTGAACATTTGATCACGGTTTAGAAATTCAATTTTTAATGCTTTGTTTTCTTTTGTTATTTCTTTAAATTCAATTTTAAAGTTATGGATACTTTGATTTATTTCATCATTTCTAATATTTTTATTTTTAATTTAGCTATGAATAACTAATATCCTTAGTGAAATTAGGTGAATTTAGGATTATGGATGATGAGCATTGATTAATTTAATTACTTATTTATTTCTTGAATTAAAGTTTTGTTGATTTGATCTTAATGCTTGTGATTGACTAACCACCAATTGCTTGTTATATTGAAATCATATATTGAGTGAAAGCTATGTATGATTTTAGATTATGAAAATCAACAACTTTAGAAAATTTTATTTAGAGATAAAAGAATAATCTAAAGGTCAACTTAATTTTTTCGAGCTAGATAGATTGTTATGGTTTATTGTTCATAAAAATAAAATTATTAAATTTCATCAATCATTAATTTTCTTGCTTAAGAAAGAGAAAGATTAAAATTTAATAAATTTGTGACTTTGATTCAAGAAAGATTTGATTTAGTTTGAAAAGTTATTTTTGCCCATTTAAAATAATTCTAATGAAACATAATCCTACTGTTTATCTCAATTATTTAAATTTAAAAATTTAAATTTTTATTTGAAATTTGAATTAATAGATAATTATCTTAGTTTAGTTTCGTTTTGAATTTGAATTTAATTTTGAAGTTTAAATTAAGGATTGAGTATTTAACTTTTAAAACATGAAATTAATTATTTAATTTTTAAATAATAGTCAACTTAAATTTTGGTTAGTCAAATTACTTCTTCTCTGCGGGAACGATACTCTACTCACTACTTTATTACTTGATTACAACATGTGCACATGCAATTAGCTAGGCTAGGCCCTAATATGTTTTTGGTGTCGTTGCTAGGGCAGAAAAAAATTAATTTGATAACAGTAAGTTCAAAAAGATTATTAATTTGAACTTTATTTTAATTGTTTTCTTTTGCTTTTCTGCGGGAATTATATTTGCAGTGATAGACAAGCTATTTTAGAAGATTTTAATCCTGAAATCGAAAAGCAGTGCTTAGAGAATAATAGAGCAAGAAATGAGAGTCTTTGCTTAAAAAAGAGAAGAAATAGAACAAATTCGAGTACATGAGTCTCTAGAAGAAAGCAAGATTGAAGTAGGAGAAGCTAGTGATAAAGAAGTTAGTATGGATAACCTACAAGATCAAATTCAACTAAGAAATCATACTCTGAGAGAACATGTCGTGCCTAATACTCAGATTTGATCAAGCATTACTCGCCCTGCAGTAAATGCTAATAATTTTGAGGTTAAACCAGCTCTCATCAACATGGATCAACAATAACTTTTCTATGGATTATACCAAGAAGATGTTATTGCTTATTTGACAAATTTTCTAAAAATTTGTAACACAATCAAGTTGAATGGAGTCAGTGATGATGCAATTAGGCTACGTCTCTTTTCTTTCTCATTGAAGGATAAGGCAAAAACTTGATTGCAAGGATAAGCTGCTGGAACTTTCACCACTTGGGATAATCCGTCCAAAGGAGTTTTAATAAAATATTTTCCTCCTGAAAAAACTATAAAATTCAAAAATAATATAACAAGTTTTATGTAGTTTGGTGATGAATCACTTTATAAAGTATGGAAAAGATTTAAAAACCTTCAACGGAAGTGCCCTCACCATAGAATTCCAGAATGACTTATTATTCAAATATTTTATAATGGGATAATAGGGCCATTGAGGAGTACAATTGATGAAGCTACATGAGGAGCTCTTATGAACAAAAATACAATTGAAGCATTGAAATTGCTTGAATCTATGGCAGCAAATAATTACCATTGATCTAGTGAGAGGTCTTTACCTAAGAAAGTGGTTGGTGTATATAAAGTAGATGAAATTTTACTACTTTCAGCTAAGTTTGATGCCTTAGCTAGAAAGTTAGAATATGTTAATCTAGCTACTGCAGGTTGTGAAGGGTGTGGTGGAAATCACTAATCGTTTGAATGTCCAGTTCAAGAACAAGTGCATTTTATGGGAAATCAAAATAGAGCTCAATAATTGCCTTATGAAAACACAAACAACCCTAGTTGGAGAAATCATCCAAACCTGTCTTGGGGTAGTAATCAAGGTAACCAAAGGGCATTTTATCAACCTTTATTCTTGAGAAATCAAATTCAAAGCTAACTACAAGCACTAGAAAGTAAACCATCTTATGAATTGGCTTTGGAAAAAATTATTAAAGTTGCACCTGAAAGGTTTGACAAATTGAAATCAAGAATATAACAGATTGCAATCCAAAGTAAGAATTTAGAAATTCAAGTTGGTCAAATAGCAAACTTTCTTATCAATCACCCACAAGAAGCGCTTCCAAGTCAAATTGAAATTAATCCAAGAGAACATGACAATGCTATTTTCCTAAATAGCATACGTCTTAAAGACTCAACATAAAAGACCACACATCTACATATTTCTTCTTCTAATTCAACAACTAAAGAGAGTGAAGCTAAAAAAGAGGAGACACCTGTTAAATAAGAGATAAAATCTTACTTGTCACCCATTTTCTTTCCTCAATGGCTGATACAACATAAGTGAATTCAATAATACAATAAGTTTCTTGAAATTTTTAAGCAACTTCGCATTAATTTACCTTTCATAAAAACTCTTTTTCAGATGTCAACATATGCAAAGTTCTTAAAGAAAGTTTTATCTAAGATGGAGAAGATGGAAGAAATAGCCTCAGTTGCACTTGCTGAAGAGTGTAACACATTATTACAAAATAAACTTTCCTCTAAGCTTAAGAATCTAGGAAGTTTTTCTATTCCTTATCAAATTAGTAGATTTAATTTTTAAAATTCATTATATAATTCAGGTGCTAGTATTAATCTAATGTCTTTATCTATTTTCAGAAAATTAAAACTTACAGAGATGACACCTACTGGTATAACCTTATAACTTACTGATGGATCAGTCAAGTACCCTGAAGACCTAGTAGAAACATACTTGTGAAAGTGGAACAATTCTATATCCCTGTCAATTTTATAGTTGTGAATTTTAATGAAGATCTAGATGTTCTATTGATTCTTAGGAGGCCCTTCCAAGCTGTAACACCTCTATACCTCGTATACGCACATTACATACTACTACACCTGTAATATACGTATACTGAATACAGGAGTGCTACGGTTTATAATAAGCAAACCGATCTTTCAATTTAGCAATATTATAAGAAAAATTAAAACATTTAAATCATATTATAAAGTACAATAGATAAAACATTCATTCAATACGCAGCGGAAAATATAGCGATATTTATAAATACATATACATCAAAATCCATGTTTTACAAAAATATAAAAGTTATACATGTTTGGCTGTTTGTCTTTGATCTTTAAGCCCTCTATCAACGCTTCAGAATTTAGACTCAACTCGGTCTAACTGAACTCTCTGGTTCTATCCTATCACCTGCGCGATGAACCACAATCGTGCTAAGCCAACGTCTTAGTGGTACAAACCACAATAACTATATGCTATAATGAAATGCAAATGTCATACTTTCAAACATTATAAACAATTCTCAAGGACATCATATTTCATAACATTATCTTTTATTTTATCATTCAATTGTTTCATCATTCATAAATCACATTTAAGCAAAAACAAACATGGGCCCAAAAAGAATTTAATATGATATTCAAAGTTCAGAGTTACTGCTTTGGTCCATAATCATAATCATCAAGCCCGTAGGCGATATATATATATATATATATTTATCCATGGATAATCCAACTAGATTTGAGCTTACGACCCAGTCTTTTCACTCAATCTAGCTTCAAGGATTTCTTTTTGAGGCTTACGACCTAGTCTTTTCACCCTAAAAATATCACATTTCACATTTTTCAGCTGGACTCGGCTTACGACCCGGTCTTTTCACCTATCCAGAGATTCATAGGCATGCCGCCAAACTCAGAACTCTGAAAATTGAATAACATATTAAGCATACAATTATTTCATTTATCTCTTTATCATCCTCTTTCTCAATTCATTTCTCATTTCATATTCCATAATTAAATAGGCAACCATGCCCCAATTATTTCATTTGCACTATCATAGCCAATAACAATGGCTTCACATCTCATCATATCTCAATTCACATTAAAGCAATTCATCATTAAAGTATACATAACCAAATGCATTGAACATACATTTTGAATGATCATCATATCTTCCACATTATGCAAATCATAGCATTAATCAAATGTATCAACAATGTAATAGATTGCTTAACACATTTACAACCAAATGTGTTAAGTCCCAATGTCATGTAAATGTATGCAATAATGTAGGGTTTGTACTTACCTCAAGAACAACTCACACCAATCTATACACTTCCTCTTTCAAGAATTCTTCACTACTAGGATTAGGGCAACTTAACCTCTTCACCACCTAATCCAAAAGGAATAATACACACTTAAATACAAATACACAAGAATGCCAATACAATTATTCACCTATTAGTCTCATACTAGACCCATGGATCACAAATTACAAACTAAAACCACTAACTAGGGCCCACGGTCGTGGCCTCACAACCCCACGGTCGTGGCCTCACAACCTCATGGTCGTGGCCTCACAAACCCCCACGGTCGTGGGTTAGCAAACGAATCTGTCCCATTTGCTTAACACCCCCACAGTCGTGGCATCCAAGGGCCACGGGCGTGGCATCCAAAATACTTTTGTTTCAAACCAAACTCATGTATTCTAGGTTTCCAACTTCAATAAACACAAACACATAGAAAATCTAAGATAATAATTTGATCAAACTCACAACATACATCAATTACCAACTCGAAAACATAACATAAACACAACCCTTACTCTTCCATTCAACTCCAAAATCACAATCAATTAAACCCAACACTCTCAAATACACCACAATCCAACATATTCACACTATCCACAATCAATCATCAAACTCAAATACAACTTAAAGTAAAACAAGAGAATTAAGAGGAAACTTACCAAAGTTAATGAAATTTCTCAAATCTCCAACTTGATCACTTGAATTCTCCTTCAATTTGATCTTAAGAAAAAAAAAACTCTCTTTCTCTCTATTGCTTTGGAGTGTGCCTGCCAAACCACAAAGAAAAGAAGAAGAAAAAGAGTAAATGGCAAAGTCAAACACTTCTCCTCCACTTAAACTTCCACCAAGCAATAAATCATTAAAATATTATAATATATTCTCTTCCACTAATTTATTTTCCTTTTAATTTATTTCACTAATTTAAAATAAATAAATATCTTCTTTTGACTTCCATTAGTTTGATATATATAACATATACACTCTCCTCTTCTTATCTTTTATCTCTTTCCATATAAACATATACATTAAATCCAAATACAACAATAATTTCAAAACTTTTAGGGTATACTTTGGAATATTATACAAGCTACCATTGGAGCTGTAATAAATGTGAAGAGTGGCAAACTCACCTTAAAAATTAGAGATGATGAGGTGGAGTTTAACATGATTGAATCTCCAAAGGCTTCTACTTTCAAAAGTTTATAAGTGGAGGCAAGTGATAAATCTCTTCAAAAAGATTTTATTAAAAAAGATTCACTCAAAATTTATCTAGTACCAAAATCAATGCCAAAGGAAGGAAACTATAAAGTAATACATTTCACTTCACCCATGGATACAAGTTCACAAATAGAAGTTGAAGGGTACAAAGAACTTGGAAAGTATAATTTCAAGTTAATAACAACAAGCAATATTGTGGGAAAAGAAATACAATGTGATCTTCCACCTTGAGCTTCAAAGGAAAGTCGAGCTAAATACCTTAAACAAGCGCTTTTGAAAGGCAACCCAATTTTCTATCTCTTTAAATTACATTTAATCTTAGTGTTTTTAGTAGTTTTAGTTCATTTGATTTATTTCATTTAAAGTTTTGATAGTTATTTTACATAATATTGGAGTTATTAATTTAGTTTGTTAGTTTTTTGCAGGTTGGTATTTTAATATTATGTTCTTTAATGTTGTATTTTTGTTTTTGTTTGTTAAGCAAATAGCAAAGGTGGAGAAGAAAGAACAAGAAGAGGTGAGTTTGAATAGGATTTTTATTTATTTCTTGAAAAAAAAATTCAGTTTTTGTTGCGATCGCATGGTCGATCGGGATTGCGACAAAGGGAATAACCGAGCTCATGTGATCGAGCTTAGTAGTGCAAGCACACTTTTAGAGCAACATCTGTCATGACCGGAGTTTATTTTAGTAAGGTGAATATGAACATAAACAGTAACCATGGTGGCCTATCCTAAAAAAGAAAATTGATATCTATCTCATTTCTTTCATTCAAGAGCATTCATTCATCATTAGAAAGATGGTGGGAAGAAGAAAACTGAGCTTGGAGAAGGATTCAATCATCTCTTCAAGATTCATCCATCAAGTTGAAAATTTGATCACGGTTTAGAAATTCAATTTTTAATGCTTTGTTTTCTTTGTTATTTCTTTAAATTCAATTTTAGAGTTATGAATACTTTGATTTATTTCATCATTTATAATGTTTTTATTTTTAATTTAGCTATGAATAACTAATCTCCTTAGTGAGATTAGGTGGATTTAGGATTATGGATGATGGGTATTGATTAATTTAATTACTTATTTATTTTTTGAATTAAAATTTTGTTGATTTGATCTTAATGCTTTTGATTGACTGGCCACAAATTGTTTGTTATATTAAAATCATATGTTGAGTTAAATTTAGGTATGATCTTAGATTATAAAAATCAATAACTTTAGAAAATTCTATTTAGAGATAAAAGAATAATCTAAAGGCCAACTTAATTCCTTCGAGCTAGATAGATTATTGTGGTTTATTATTCATGAAAATAGAATTATTAAATTTTATCAATCATTAATTTTCTTGCTTGAGAAAGAGGAAGATTAAAATTTAAGAAATTAGTAACTTTGATTCAAAAAAAATTTAAATTAGTTTGAAAAGTTATTTTTGCCCATTTGAAATAATTCTAATGAAACATAATCCTACTTTTTATCTCAATTATTTAAATTTTTATTTGAAGTTTAAATTAATAAACAATTATCTTAGTTTAGTTTCATTTTGAATTTGAATTTAATTTTGAAGTTTAAATTAAGGATTGAGTATTTAATTTTTAAAATATCAAATTAATTATTTAGTTTTCAAATAATAGTCAACTTGAATTTTGGTTAGTTAAATTACTTATTCTCTATGAAAACGATACTCTACTCATTACTTTATTACTCGATTACGACCTGTGCATTTGCAATTAGCTAGGCTAGGCCCTAACAAGTTTGTGGTTGAACTGACATAGCTTCTTAAATTTCATCTTGGCTTGAATCATCATAGAAGGAAAGAAAATTATAATCTTCATTCTTGACATTCCAATCCTAAGAACCATCTTTATTAAACTCAACATCTCTACTGATTACTTTTTTTTGTTTGGATCATAAAGATTGTAACCTTTGGAGCTCACATCATATCCAACAAACACAGTTTTCTACTTTTGTCATCCATTTTGCTTCTTGTTTCATCAGAAACATGGGTATACGCAATACTGCCAAACACTTACAAATCAAAAAGGCTTGGCTTTCTTTCACTCCATGCTTCTTGAGGTGTGACTTTTGACAAAGCTTTTATGGGACTTCGATTAGACAAATACACAGCACATGCCACCGTTTCAGCCCAAAATTCCTTTAGCATCAGCTTGCTTTTCAACATGCTTCGTACCATATTTAGAATGGTTCTATTTTTCGCTCCACCATACCATTTTATTGAAGTGATCTTGGGACTATCAATGGATGCCGAATACCATGCGACTCATAAAAATCATTAAACCGATTAGAGGTAAATCCCTTCCTAGATCAGTTTTCATAGCTTTGATTTTGTAGCCGCTTTCGTTCACCACTAGTTCCTTGAACTTCTTTAAAAAAAATCAAAAGCTTCTGATTTTTCCTTCAAAAAATAAACCAATGTTTTAAGGCTGAAATCATTTATAAATAACAAAAAATACATGTTCTTAGCAAAAGAAGATGGAGAAATAGAGTCACAAATGTCTGCATACACCAATTCAAGTGTTTGTGGCTCTAATGAATGTTTTCTTTGGAAAACTCTTCCTGAATTGATTACCGTACATGGAACCTTCACAAATCCGATGTTGTAGATTTATGTAAGGTGAACCGGGCACCAATATTTTTTCATTAGACAAAGCCTTCAAGTCACCAAAATTAAGATGACCCATCCTTAGATGCCATAACCAAGAAGAATAAGTTGTGTCAAGTTGGATTAACTTCATATCCCTTCTCCAAAAGTTGTCCTAAACTTAAAATATTTGATTTAAAGCTGAAAAATAATAAAATTGAGAAATAAAATCATAACCACCATTGTTCAAATTAATATGAATATCACCTTTGCCCATAGTTAACACTTTAGTTTTATCACCAAAAGAAATACTTTCTCTCTTAGATTCATTAAGATTAGAAAATAACTCTTTATTACCGGTCATATGATTACTTGTGTCTGTGTCAAGGTACCACAAATTCTGATTTTTATCTTCTGCACAAGCTAATAGTGATGACTCTTCTTCATCTTCAACATCAACAAAATTTGCCTCTTCCTTTGCTATATTGTTTCTACATTTTGATGCTTATTGGCCAAGTCTTTGACAATTGTAGCATTAAATTCTGGACATTTTCTTCCATCTCTTCTTGACTGGGTACCTCTAACTCTTCCTCTTGTATTTTGTTGTCGCAATTTTGATTCCTCATTATTAAAAGAATTTCTTCCTCCTCTGTCTCTTACTCAACCAGAGGAATTTATTTTTCAACCATGATCTTGACTGCAATATCCACCTCATCTAGTGGCGAAACCAAAAGATTACGGAGGGGGAGACAAAATTTAAAAGAAAAAAATTATAGATAAATTCAAAATACATTAAACATTTAATATTATAATAGTTGAATAATTAATTTATACTTCTAAATTGACTACGACTACGAGGTGGTAATTATATTCTACGAGTTTGCATTTTTGAAAACGTTGCATGATAGCTTCATTTTCAATTTTTACAAAAAATATCTTTCTCCAAGTAGCACACTAAGCAGTCGGTTAAAAAATCATCTCCTATCTTATTGCTCAAATCCATTTTGATAATGTTAATTGCTAAAAAGGGTTTCTCAACATTAGCAGTTGCAACAGGTAAGACTAAAGCTAACTTAATAAGAAAATATACCAAAGAAAACACAATGTCGTATCCTGTCTCAACCATTTTTTGAGCAAGAGCTCCAATATCATGCAAACTAGAGAAAGCTTCATTCCATTTTACATCAGTAATGTAGGTCTGAAGTTGATCCCAAAGTATCATTCAATCGGTATTGGAGAAATCATATGGATATAGTTCAACAAAATGAAGTAATCTAGATAGACTGAAGTTGGAGAAGGAGTCTATATGAGAAAAACAATCAATACACAAAAGTAAATCTATACTTGATTCACAAAAATGACTCTCCATTTCTTGTACAATAAAATCAATAACTTAATATTTAATGAAAGAAAATACGATTGTAGTATAATAAATAATTGAGTATTAGAAAAATGATTCATGAAGGAAATAGAGTACTTGACAAAATATTTGAACTTGAAAGTGATGATAATAAGTAATAGGAAGATCAACATATTTAAAACACAGACGACCTGAAATATTATCTTCCACATTAGGCATTTGTCGCACCATAATGTATACAAAAGTCGTTAACAACTTTTAATAATTTATCCCAACCATTCTCCCTGAAGTTTTGCAATTGTTGTTTAACAGTTGCAATGAAATGTACAACATGGTCAATGTTTTGATCATTTCTTTGTAAGACTTGAGATAGATCATTTGTCATTCCTAAAACTTTCTTCATTAAGAAAGTAATGAAAATAAACTTATAACTTTCCATTTTGTTAACCAAACTCATAAATGTCCCTCGATTTTTTCTTTCAGCACCATCGTTTTCTATGTTCTCAAGAACCTCTTTCACTGCAGACCACATAGAGAAAAGACGGACAATTATTTTATAATGTGAACCCTAATGTGTGGCACTAGATCGAGCTAAAGTTGCTTCTTGATGCAAACCTCTTCCAGTTTGAGTATCACCGCTTTCCAAACTTTGAACTACTTCATCATGGTATTTTTTATAGAGAGCATCCCTCCTTTTACATGAAGCTCTAACCATATTCACAATCATTGAAGTATACTAAAAAATTACTCACATATCTATTGCTTTCTACTACTGCAACAAGCACCAATTGAAGTTGATGAGCGAATTCCATGCTTGCGGGCTTTTATTTAAAATGAGAGTCTTTAAACCATTTAATTTATCCCGCATATTAAAAGCCTCATCATATCCTTGACCTCTAATTCTGCTAAGTGATAATTCATGTTTTGCAAAAAAAATCATCAATTACACTTTTCAAAAATAAAATGGATGTGTCACTCACATGTGCTACTCCAATAAATCATTCAACAACCACTTATCCCAACTTATAACATATCTCAATACCACAACCATTTGCTCTTTCACTGAATTATCTCATGCCTCATCAATTAATAAAGAGTAGAAGTCTGCTCCAATATCCTTAATAATAGTTCGTGTCATCTCCAAGTACAAGCACTTACTAATTGCTTTTGGATATATGGAGAAGTAAATTGATTATTTCCAGGAGCATTTGAATTAACTACTTTTCCCACATCAATATTGTGTTCACTTTTCCAATAAAGAAGTCCAAGAAAATTA
This sequence comes from Garcia nutans, assembly GCA_947685225.1. Classification (NCBI taxonomy): domain Eukaryota; kingdom Viridiplantae; phylum Streptophyta; class Magnoliopsida; order Malpighiales; family Euphorbiaceae; genus Garcia; species Garcia nutans. The sequence goes on from CANTUV010000024.1 coordinate 80,923,625, forward strand.
CCCATATTAAGTGACATTTTCCACTCGTTATGTACTCGAAAAGCCAATCCACGTAATAGAAGAAAACAGATTATGTCAACAACAACAGCCAAATGTGTTCAATAAAAAGCCTCATGTTCTTGGCTGAAATTAGGTAACACATGAGACACGCTTTGTCTTTGATTTTTGAAGCTAAAATATTTCATTCTTGCATTATTGTATGGACTAGTTGGACCGCCAACATGTTCATTAAATTTTTTAAATGACTTTTTTCAATTATTGACACCAATGGATGTGAAGGCATTATCCCCATACTTAACTCCTCTATTCGAGTTAAAAAATAATACTAGAAATAAAAGGCTGCATCTTTGGACATGCTATACTCTAGCCACTCGTATTTAGAGAACCAAACATCCTTAAAACTTCTTTTAATTTTTTTAAATTATCTTTGTGAAAAATTGTGTCCATAAGGTTGACAAGGTCCTTTAGCTAAATATTGTCTCCTAACATCATCCTTAATTCCAACATCATATTCATAAATAGGTTTATGCAATGCTGTGTCACAATAATATCATTAAAACTAAACTCCGAACACTCTTTTTTACTGCTAGCTTCCCCACCACCACTTATTTAACTATTTAATGCCTGGTTTTGAATCAGAATATTCGACGATTCACCTCATATTATCTTAGTCTTGATAAAAAATTTATCCATAACTATTTTAAGATTTTTAAAATTATTCACATAATTATGATATTCTAAATTCTCAATTTATATTAATATGCAACTTAATTGATATCATAAGTAAAACAATAAATTAAAAAATACAAATCATTCACCAAATAAAATCAAAATAACAAATTAAATTCAACAAACTAAACAATACATCTTTAAAAAATAAAATAAAAACTAATTTTCAAAATACAAATCAAAACCCTAAATCCTAATTTTCATCAATATTCAAATTCACCCACCTAATAAAATCAAATTAATAAACTAAAATCAATAAATTAAACAATACATCCTAAAAAAATTAAATAAAAATAAATTTTAAAAAATACTAATCAAATCCTTAAATCTTAATTTTTCATAAATATTCAAATACATTCCCTAATAATATCAAAATAATAAATAAAACTCTACAAATTATATAATATATCTTCAAAAATTAAATAAAAACTAATTTAAAAAAATACTAATCAAATCCCTAATTTTTCATAAATATTCAAATACATTCCCTAATAATATCAAAATAATAAATTTAACTCAACAAATTATATAATATATCTTCAAAAATTAAATAAAAACTAATTTAAAAAAATACTAATTAAATCTCTAAATTTCAATTTTTCATAAATATTCAAATACATACCCTAATAATATCAAAATAATAAATTAAACTTAACAAATTAAATAATATATCTTCAAAAATTAAATAAAAACTAATTTTTAAAAAATACAAATTAAATCCTTAAATCTCAATTTTTCATTAAACTTAAACTTCATTAACCTAATAAAATTAAAATCAATACATTAAACAATCTAAATCAATACACCATCAAAACAACAAATCAAAGACTAATTTTAAGTTTTTTTAAGAAAATCTAAACATAATTAATAAAAAAACAAAAAAATTATTTAAATTAAAAAATTAAAAAAAACTTATGGTCTACCTCTCTTGCGTCGCTGCTGGTGGCCGTTGATGGCATGAAGCGGTTGTTGCCGGCGAAGTCTCTTCCCTTACTCGGTCGGCCGACCTATTCTCACTGCCGCTGCTCCTCAGGTCACTCGATCTCCCTCTCCTTTCTTGCTTTCTGCGTGCCCTTGGCTGAAGCCCACTGCCTGTTATAAGGCTTAATTTTTTTTTTTCATTTGCCTTGATTGAAACAGTGCCGTTTCAATCAAGGAAAATTAAAAAAAATAAGTCTTCTTCTTCTTCCTCGTCGCCCAGCAGAGAGGAGAGCAAATGCAGAGGAGGGGCGCAGCCCCCACCTCTGCTATGCCAGTGACCAAAAGCTCCCCCTTATAAGGGCTTCTGGTTGCCGGCGAGGGGGTCCATTGCTCCCCCAGGACCCCCCTGCCTCCGCCCCTGATCTCATCCTCTTCTTTGAGCTGAACTTGATTCATCTTTTTCAAACAAATTTAGTTTTGCTTGAAGAACTTGAGCAACAGGTTTTTCTTTCTTTTTTAATCTCTCTACATGGGCTTGCATAGATCCCATGAGTTGATCAACGGTCATTGAATCTATATCATTTGAATCTTTTATTGCCACCACCACATGATCTAATTTTAAAATCAGCGATCTAAGAATTTTTTTTAACAACACAAACTTCTTCCATGTTTTCTCCATATCTCTTCACCTTATTTACAATTGCCAATAATCTAGTAAAGTAGTTTGATATTGTATCTGACTATTTCATATTCAATGACTTAAACTCACGTCTTAAGGTTTGAAGATGTACTTTCACAACCTTGTCAATTCCTTTAAACGAATTTTGAAGAATTTCCCATGCTAGCATCGATGTTATAGCAGCTGTAACTTTTTCAAACATACTCATATCCAAAGGCATATGAATAAGAGTGAGTGCTTGCTGATATTTCTTTCTTGACTTTTACAGTGCATCCCTTTGCATCTGATTTAAGGTGGCTTCATCTTAAGGTTGTTCATACCTTTCCTAACAACCTCCCAAGCATCTTGTGATCCCAACAAAGCTTTCATACGAATACACCAATCATCATAGTTTTCTTTGGTGAGTTTTGGAAAATGAAAACGAAGCGTGTTGCTGTTGATGGCTCTGATACCACTATGTTAGAGATAATAAAAAATAGAGGAGATGAAAAGAAGAAGCTAAAATTTAATTTCTCTTCTAAAGGCACACCAATAGATTCATTGAACTAATATATAAATACAACTCAACAGCCAGAATTTTGAGAGTCTAAAATAAGATCAAACTTAAATACATAAACCCAACAAATTATGACCATAAATAAAATATAAATGAAACAGCTGATTATATTAATTTTAATTTCTAATAAAAACAAGTTTAATATTTCTAACAACTACAAGTTAAGTTTTACTTTTCTTGATAAAATGGCCATAAATATAAGACAACACGATAACGAGATAATTGCCCATGCATGCAGATGCCACAATAAGAATTCAATGTTCCAAATTTCTACAGTTTTATATCCAAAATATATATGGAGCTGCCGTGATCAGACCACCTCCATCTATATTGGAATAAGGAAACCGCAATGAACATGGGGGATAAATAACCTTTTACTAATGTTTATTTGGTGATTCAAAAATAAAAATAAAAATAATTCTTTTCTAAATCATAAATAAATTCTTATTTCATACACTTAAATTTATTGATAAATAAAAAATTTTGTTAATATGATTATTAGTGGTGGATTTATGAACTTTTATTAGTGGAACAAAATAATATGTACACGTATGTGGAGATAAATATTACTTATATTCATATATTAAAAAATAAATTTTTTTAAATGATAAAACAAAAAAAATATATAAAATATTGGCTAAAATGTAATTATATTATAAAAATATTATGTAAATTAGGTCATAAAAAGTTAAAACAAATGAACAAAATAATTTCAGTATCCAATTTTACGTCCAGTCTAATTATAAATTGATAAACAACATTTGTAAGTAAATTTTAATTATTTAACGGGGGCAAATTAAAAAAATAAGATAATTAACAATTAAAAATAAGATAAAACTATATGGTAACAATTATGTAGAGGCAAATATATAGAATAAACCATATGAATATAAAATTTTCATGAAGATCTACCAATTGATTTTATTTTGTGTTTTATTATCGTATGTTGAAGGATATCTTAATATATAGCTTAATTAGATAAGACTTAGTTCAAATTAATGATCTTTAATACAATGGGATGATTAAGTTTTACTGCGGAGGAGGAGTTTTGAACTTGAAAATTATGAAGATTGAAAAGGGAATGAGTCCAGTCAAATAGACTGGTCAACTCCATGAGGTGAGCAGTTAATATTTTCAACGCCCCATGGCCATGACTCCTTGTCTTCAGACTTCAGTTATGTTGGTTACCATCTCACCATATAAATAGACAATAAGAGGCTGCCCTTTCCATTTCCATTATCGATCTACCATAAAAGAAAAGAAAGAAAAGAAAAGCTCACAATTGAATAATATATATTTACATGATGGCTTCATTACAAACTTCAAATTTCTTATTCTCCTCTTCATCTTCAAAAATAAATGCAGCCATTTCTGTCCCTAAACTGCCTAGACTTCGTTTCCCAGTTACAAAAGCACCTTCAAGAACAAGAAATTTGGTGGAAGAATTGATTTTAATAGATGGGTTCTCAGCCACCATCCTAAAACAAAACAATGTAATCACCATTAGTCCCAATGATACTAATACCACTAGCACATATAAGGCAACAACAACAGACAAGCTTTATGCAATTCTAGAGGCTGTAACTGATAGAGTGGAGATGCACAAAAACATTGGAGAACAACGTGATAATTGGAACAAACTTCTTTTGAATTCAATTAATATGATCACTCTCACAGCAGCAACCATGGCTGGTGTTGAAGCAACTGGCGGTGCAGTTGTTCCTCTTTTGGCATTGAAGTTATCTTCAACTCTTTTATTTTCTGCAGCTACAGTTATGTTACTTATCGTGAATAAAATCCAGCCCTCGCAGCTTTCAGAAGAGCAACGTAATGCCACAAGATTGTTTAAGCAGCTTTATACACAAATTAAAATAATACTTGCCCTTCATGATCCTACTGAATCAGATGTGAAGAATGAAATGGATAAAGTATTGGCTCTTGACAAAGCTTACCCACTTCCTTTACTTGGAAAATGATTGAGAAATTCCCTTCAAAGTTTGAGCCTGCTGTTTGGTGGCCCAAAACTCATGAAATCCAAAGAAAAAAACTAAAGGGTACTTAATGGAATGAAAAATGGATTGACTGAGGAGTTGCAAACAGAGATGAGGGAAGTAATTAAAGTGATAAAAAGTAAAGATAGAGAAGATTACATGAGACTAGGCAACTTAGCTTTGAAATTAAACAAAATTTTAGCCATATCAGGTCCACTGCTGACAGGCATTGCTGCTGCTGGTTCAGCTTTTGTCGGTAGCAGCTCTTTGGCTGCAATAGTGGCAGTGGGTGCAGGTGCATTAGCTACTACAGTTAATACATTTGAGCATGCAGGTCAAGTTGGTATGGTGGTTGAAATGTATAGAAACTGTGCTGGTTTCTTTGCACTTATGGAGGAATCAATGGAGTCTACACTTGAAGAAACAGATAATAATTGGAAGAGAATACAAGATGAAGATATTTTCGAAATGAATGTGGCTTTAAATCTTGGAAGAAGCTTGTCAGAGCTTAGAGATCTTGCCCACAAATCCTCTTCTTCTTGTGTAGATGGACCAGCCATAGATGAATTTGCTAGCAAACTCTTGTGAGCTTTATTTCCTATAATTTTTGTCCATAACTAATCCTCATATATATTACTTCATTCTTTTTCCTAAAAAATTGATTTTTGTATATCATTTAGACATATGGATTAAATGTAAAAACAAATTTCAAGTTTTCTGTTAATTTATTCTCCTTAATATTAATTTAATTTCCTGCTCATTATGATGATGTGTTTTTTCTTTTGTTTGACCTCATAATAAATTTAAAAGAAGTAACCAGTTAAATATTTGAACAAAACATAATAAAAGAAATAAAAAGTTTGGATTGGTTGGCTAATTTCACTTAATATTTTAAATACTGACTTTTCTAATATGCGAATAGTTCAATTCAACCTTTGAAAGATCATGGAATTGGTCCTATTCAGGTGCTATTTATGATGGCTGATGAGTTTAGAATATTAAATTTAGAAAAATATTATCAAATTTATCAAAAAAATTTATTAATTTATAAATTTATCATCTCCATACAATATATATATATACAAAATTTATCATGAGTTTATTAAATAGATAATAATTTATATAAGTTTGTTCTATTATCATTATATATTTATAAAATGATAAAAAAAATGGTTCTAAAAAAATTAAAAATTAAAATAAATTTAATAAGACGCATAATTTTCTGGGAAATTTATAAAAATAACTTACAAAATACAAAATTACAAAAATATTCTACAATCAAAAAATTTATAAAAACATTATACATATATCAAAAATTTACAAAAAAATGATACGGTATATTTTTAATACATATTGAATATATTTTTTATATGTATCATAAAAATACAAAAAAAATTGAAAATAATATTTTTATAAACTAAAAAGCATAATAAAAATGAAATTTTTGAATAAAAAGTGGCATTTTAATGTAATTCCTCTCTTTGTTAAGCCCATGAAGCCTATGCACGAGTCAACTCAGCCTCACCACCATCGGCCATCTTAGACCAGAGGACATAACATGGGCCAATCAATTTTGGAGGCCCATTAGGTATTTTTGCATATACGCTTTGCTTCAACCCAAACCTCTCCGCCTCTTATTCCTCCATCTCTCACCGTGTTCAGAGCTTTCTCCGCCGAAACACCGTCGGGCGAAAACCCGACGTCAGGTTTTTCACCCTGTTTATCCACAAACTTTCAGATCATTATTCTCTGTTCTTTTACCATTTCTCTGTTTTCCTATATTGTACTCTTATCTCTCGGCCACTCTTTTTTTTTCTCAATGCAAATCCTGATTGTAACAGTTTGATTTTTTTTAAACTGTTCAATCAAAAGCAAATCCTTTTGAGCTGTTTAATCATTTCTAAATTTTGGGTTCTTCTTAAGCCTCGAAGAGATGATGTGGGCTTGTGTAAGGCGAAAGCTTCTGTCTGCCACTCCTAATGCTTCTTCGGTCAGTTTTGTTTTTCTTTCTTTTGAGATGTTTCAAATTACAATAATTATTTTTTTTTTGTGGGTGATATTCAAATTTTGAGTTTAATCGTTTGTGTTTGTTCTAAAATAGGTTTTTGAGCAGTCATTTCAAGGTACTCAATCTAATTTGGCACCATTTTCACGATCTTATTATATCGCCGTGAAAGAGGTAACAATGTAATTTCTCTGTATATTTGTCATTTGTTTTTCATTATAGTATATATTGCTATATGTTGAGTAAATTGATTGCAATGACTAATATAAGAAGCTGATGTCTCTAGTTCTCTTTACGTATTACTTGTGGTTTATTTGCAAACTATAGCTTGGATTGTGATTTCTACTGTTAATTCTTATTAGTTTTATGCCTACCTGTTTAGACATTGGCTTGTGGAAGAGGATCATGTAACTCACAAAATGTTGATTCCCGTGGTTATCTAGGTAATTATATTGGGGATAGACACTTCTCTTTGATGAATACTTGTTTAGGAATGTCCTCATATCTTTCTCTGTGGGTTTTTTTTTAATTTAATTTCATGCGTTTGCAGGATTACCCATTGTTGCGAAGCCTACAAGGTCAGCTTTAGCTTACTGTTGTATTTTTCCATTTCTTTTTACATCATGCTCAGTTTTTTGGTTAACCATATCACATTCTCAAAGAACTTGTATCCAGAATGTATGTGTTTTTTTGGCTGTCTTTGGTACATTCTTTTAAGAAATCCTACTATTTTTTTGTTGTACAAAAATAAAGAAAAAGAAAGTGCAAAAAAAATTGTCTTAATTTAGAAAGATTAAACCAAGTTGCTATAATGTTCAATGATACTTCCTTTTTTGTCTTCTTGAATATTGATGTGCTAATCATATTCAATTAACGCTTTATGCCCCACAGGGGACCTATTTCTTTTTTTCGAATGGATGCCTCCATTTCTCTGCTGACCAGGTCCTTTTCCTAGGATAATCAACCTCAAGTACCTTCTCATTCCTTATTAATTTATTTCTCTGAAAAGACTTCGACACATTCAATACACAAAGTTTTGTTATTATTCTTCCTTTTTGTTCTCCTTTCCTCTTATGTAGAAAGAGTCTTGCTAATGCTGCTTCCAAATTTTCAACTTGTGTTGTTGTAGGTAAGAAGGAACATTGCAACAGGACTTCCTTTTGTTGATGCATTCTTGTTGAAAATGAAAAGGAACAAGAATCTTCTTGCTAACCGGAAAATTTGGTCACGAAGATCTGTTATTTTACCAGAATTTATTGGATGAACTGTACGAATTTACAATGGAAAAACATTTGTGCCTTGTAAGATCACTGAAGCAAAGGTCGGTCACAAGTTTGGAGAGTTTGCTTACACACGGAAGCGAAGACTTCTAAGAGCTAGTACTGCAAATGAAAAAACAGCTGGAAAGAAAAAGGCGAAAAAGTAGGTTAATTGCGAGTCAGAAGAAAAGAAATACAAGTTTGGGAAGAGTTGATCTTGTTTGCAATTTGGATTCAAAGTCATTTTGCTGAGAATGATTATGACGGTCAAGCAGTCTTTTTTTTTTTTTTTACTTCAGTCTCTTCAGAATTAACGCTCAAAATTGCTGATGGATGCCCTTGCCTTTCATCATATCTACAATATTGAACCATTTTGTACAATTAACTTATAATAAGATGTAAAACTTTTTGTCGTTGGACCTATGAGGATGTAAATTTTTGTGACTGGCAATAGCAATCAAGTTTTCCATAGTTTGCAATGGATATGTGGCTTTATAATTGGTAGTATCTGCTCTGCTGCATAACGTGGCATGGTACGGAGAATTGATTCTATGGTGTGATTTACATACGTAAAAGACAACTTTAATGTGAATTGCATCATTAATTTTCATTTTATTATCATACCGTGATATGTTATTATTCATGTCTATTATGCAAATGAAGATTTTGCTGACAGAAAAAATAAGAGTTATTATTGTTAAAGTATTCAAGTTTGACAAAAGCAATTGAAAACAGGAACTGAATAGAAAATACAGGGGCTGAAGAACCAAAGGCAGGTTAAGATGGCTTGTAATATTTAGCTGGTACAAATGGCATTTTTGTGACCACCCCATCATAGGCTTTTCCTCGTACTATTAGTTTAACTTTGGTCCCAGCCTTGTGTGATCCAGATTTCACATACCCCATGGAAATGTTCTTCTTCAGGCATGGACTAAATCCTCCACTGGTGATTTCGCCAATTGCTTCCCCTTTCTCATTCTGAATTTCACTGTGAGATCTTGGTGGAGGACCAGAAGAGGTAAACCCTACACGCCGAACTTTGGGACCTTCTTCAAGTTGTTTGAGTATTACCTCTGCACCAAGAAAGCCACCTTCAGCTTTTCGTCTTTTCCCTATGGCCCAAGCCAATCCAGCCTCCACAGGTGTTGTGTGTTGTTCCATATCATTGCCATATAAACACAGCCCGGCTTCAAGTCGAAGGCTGTCACGTGCACCCAACCCAGTCAACCTTACTTTTCCTTCAGATTTTTCTAAAATTGCCTTGGCAAGATCCACAGCATTTTCAGAAGGAACTGAGATTTCAAATCCGTCTTCTCCAGTGTACCTGAAAACTCAGCAAAAAGAACAAGATCCACATTCACCAGTTAAATTTTATACAAAATCAGCAAAAAAAAAAAAAGGAAAAGGAAAAGCTGGTAAAGAAGTGTGAACTGAGTAAAATGTAAGCACAAGTTCAGTGTAAAAGCATAGCAAATATTGTAAGTAGGAGCTCAGGGTAGGCAACAGCCCATTCTTAGTAAATATAGAATAAGTCAAACCTGTAGATTGCAAAAACAAAGTTAAAACCTCTCACACGGTTGCCCAAGCTAGATTTACTGAAGGACTAAAGGGAAAGAGGAGAATGAAATATCATACCCTGTCCGAGTGAGAAAGCAGTGTGATCCATAGATGTCCAGCATACAGAACTCTCCAAAGTATATCTTGCTCAAATCCGCTTTTGTCAGGTGTTGAAGAACTGGGGCAGCAAGAGGGCCCTGCACCAAAAAATCAGGAAAGTTCTTTATAGTGTCGCTAGGGAGACATTTGAATGATCAAAGACAATGATTTTCCATCACTTAATGAGCAAAATAAGTCTATCAAATGTTGAAGTTGCACTTAAAGCATACAAAAGATCCATGCCAAAGTTGAAAGAACTTGATAAATGGATTCACCTGAAGAGCAAGAAGAGACCTCTCATCATGGATGTGCCATGAGACATCACCACCTTTTGCTTTGAATGCCTTCATGTGCTCTTCAATGTGAGCCAGATCCTTGTCCCTACATCCTGCATTGACAACTAAGTATATGTGGTCATCCTTCACCTTAGTGATCACTGAATCATCAATTGCTCCTCCCTTCTCATTTGTAAAGACAGTAAGAGTGCCAGTTCCAGGTGCAAGTCCAGCAACATCAGCAATAACAAGCTTCTCAAGAAAAGGAACACAGTTCTTTCCCTTGAGGCTCAATCCACACATATGGGATACATCAAAGAGGCCACCATGCTGTCTACAATTTATAGTAGAGTCCATGATTGAGTCCTTGTACTGAATGGGCATGCTCCATCCAGCAAATGGCACCATCTTTCCACCATTAGCTACATGGAAGTCATAAAGAGCAGTCTTTTTCAGATCTGCTTCTGAGGCAAAGAATCGACGAGCCACAACCTTCTTATCAGCCTGAGAAAGACGGCGAGTGATTGATTGACCAAGTTGCCAAAGACCTCCTCTCATTTTGTATAAAGAATATGTCTGCTCAAAACAATGGCAGAATAAATGTTTGAAGCAACTAATATTTCAACAATCAGCAGACACAATGTCCAGAATAGCAGTAGGATTTTGATCTCAGGACAAGAATAAAAAGATAACAGAAAATGAGGGCTACAGATATGTTAAATGCATGTGAGAAAGATGGTGTACATAGAAATTCTAGACAATTACAAGCTATGATTAAAGTACCAATAGCATTATTCAAGCAAAGGAAGCAAACATAAACAGACCATTTGTTAGCAAAAAGCTGGTACACTAACATAACAAGCAATCATCATTCTCAGTAGATAAACATAACTGAATAGAGAAAAGTTACCACTATCTTTCTTTCATATGTGCTCAATATCATTCATTGCCTGTAAAATGATTTAATGAAAATAGCATATCCAGGCATCTAATCAATAATCAGCAAATTATAACATCTCTTCCACAAACTGCTAAGCACAACAAAAGGATCTCAAAAAAGGAAAAGAAAAAAAAATTGACTAGCTCATGCAGAGAGCAATCTCAAAACATATAGCATGTCATTGAACAATTCATCTAAGAAAATGGGTTATCTCTAACAGCCAACTGAATGTTCATTCAAGTGACCTAGATCTTGTTTCCATGCTCAATATTCAATCAAAGCAATCCCAAGTCACAACATCTTATTATAAAAGAATCACACAACTGAAAAACAGAAAAGATTGTATCTTTGAGGCAGAAATAAACAACCCAACAAATGGTAAAGGCTTACAGGGGCTGGTTATTGAGTCGTTCAATAAAGAGCAAATCTGAGAAGAGCCCAACAGAGCATCTCTGCAACTAGCATAGATAGAGGGATAAAATAAGGATCCAATCTTTTTTCTTTTATATGTGTTGAGCATTAAATTATATTTTTCTATATATATTTTTTAATAAAGAATAGAGAAATGTTTGGTGGGTAATGAAGTGGGTGGAGGAGGGTTTATCTCTGCCAAATCGAGAAACAGCCAAGTAAACCAAAACCCCATCGGTAGTGAGTGGTGTTGGACTCTGAGCAACCCAATCTCTTCTGTGTCTCCCGTGCTCTCAAATTCACTATCTATCATGGGTACTCATAAAATATGACGGCTGTCACAAGAAACTATCTATCAACAGATGATCTGTACCGTTACTTCTATTGAAGATGAAGAGTATATGATTATTAATTATAGAAATGAGAATATGAGATTAAAGCCATTGACAGATGACCTCTAGTTGTTCGAGTTAAAACAAAGGAAAAGAATGCTTGGTAAATGATTAGGCATGACAGGGATTCCACTTATGATGGGAAAAGAGCAGCCGGGACTATTTTCCAAGTACACTATATGATCGAGCGTGCTCGGTCAAATTGAAAATATATTTTAATCCGATTAAATTTATATATATATTAAAAAATTAAATTAAATTAAATTAAATTTATTTATATTTTTATTTGATCTATAAATTTTTAATTTTAATTAAATTTGATAATATTAAATCGAATTATAATATATATTATAAATATATTTAATGTATAAAATATTACATATAAAAAATTTATAGTCGTATTAGTTCGGTTCGGATTATATAATATATATTATAATTTATAAATATATATATATAATATATGTGCTGATCGGATTCAGATTAAATCAAAAAAATAAATTTCAATTCAACCATCCGATCAAATTTAAATTTTTTTAAAAATATAAATCTAATTTTATCCGTGTATATAATATAAATCGACCGAATCCGATCAAAATGTATTTAATTCAGTCAAATTTAATTAAATTAGATAAATTTGCATACCTCTAATACACTTCGAGTTTGGTGGATCTGGAAATAGTAATATTATTTCTACTAATAGCCTAATTTAAAAAAAAATTGTATTAATTAGACATTTTCATAACACAAAATAAAATTAAGATTAGAGAGTCTCATTTTATTATATAATTAAAATAAATAAGAAAGAAATATATTATTAATGGCTGAATTTTTTTTGTTTTTTACTATTTAGATGTTTCAATATTTTTTGTCAATTAAGATACCAAAATAGAAAAAGTATAAATACTATAATATATTTTTTTCAATATTTATAATTTGAAAATATTGAGTGTCAAAGTCACTTAAGTGGCTTGGTTATAATCTTAGTATTTTTTTTATTAAAATGAGTAATTAATATAAGTAAAAATAAGTTCATTGTTATTGTTTTATCTAATGATCTATAATGTGTTTTCTTTATTTCAAAAAAAAGTAAAAATATAAATGGAGTAACCATTTTATTTATATTTTTAGAAAAATTCAACTCAACTAATTAATTATAATCATCTATATGAAATTTTTTTTTTCGCTCTAAATAATTAGACTATATTTTTGAAGATACATAAAACTATAATATTATTATATCATTCTAAATATGAATAGACCCATTTTATAATAAAATTATGATAATTTAATTATAATATTACTAAATAATATATTTTCTAAAAATATATTATATTTTATCGATTTGAAAAGCCAAATTTTGTGTATAAATTCTTCGTGCACTCTATTTTCTCACGTTAGTTTAATTAAATGTCAATTTTTTTTAGTGTGGAGATTCTTTTTGGTTTAGAGACTATCTCATATCATGTTAGTTTAAAAACATAAATGAAAAATTCTCAAGGTTAAAATGAGATGGTATGATCTCTTTTTTTTTAATTAAAAATTTTAAATTTGAACACTGAATATGATTTTAAACATAAGAAAGACCATTTTATCTTCTAATAAATATATCTAATTTGAATTTATATTAGTCATTTAAGCATATCTAATGTGAATTCATATTAGTATGCGGCTTCTGAATCGTAGATACTAAATGGTAAATTGAGATTAATGTGCGGTCTCTATACATAATATTGAATCGTTAAAAAAATCCAGAAATTAAAAAAACTGTCTTTTTTATTAAAAGAAAAAAGAAAAAGCGTCACCGTTGTTAAGAGGGCGCGAAAACAATGGAGTGAGCAGAGAAGTTGGCCACGCAAAATCTGATAAAAGACAAAGCTTTCAAAGTCTCCCTCACATAAGAATTCTCATGACAGCCGTAAATATAAAAAATTATTAGGAAATTTTGAATCTTTTCTTTCGAATCTTTGGTATCCATTTGCTAAATTCGTGGCCTTGCAACCCAATTCCTAAGATTCTTTTGCTTCCACTCTTTTAACTCTCTCTTCTTAAATCTTCTCCCACCCACTCTAATGAGCTCTTCTAAATCCAAATAAGGTAATACCCTTTTTCAATTTTTTGCTTTTCTTTTTATTCTATTAACTATTTCACTTAATCATGGATTAGATTGACTTTCTATTGATAATCAATATCTGTTTGGTTTCAATTTTTTATCCCCGAAGCATTGAATTTGAATTTTTTTTTTTTTTTTTTTGTAACGATTGAAGATCTAATTTTGTTAAATTTCACTGATATCAATCAGAAACTGTTCATTGGGTTATTATGATTTTCAATTAGCAATCAAGATTATGTCTTTAGCGGCTATTTTTGTGTTGACAGATATAGGATGCTGATAGCAACATCCCTTTACCTTCTCTTTCTTTCTTTCTTTTTTTCTTTTTTTTGCTATCCCTTTTGATAGAACTGTGTGTTTATGTGTTATATATAGTGTTGTAGTATTGGATTGCACACTTATGTTTCTTTGCATAATGTGGTGTTTGTCTTCCATGTTTGCGAAGGTAATGAAAACATGGTTCAACCATGGTAATGGTTTATCTAGCTGGAGATATTAACAAGTGCCACTCTTATCCGGGCATTAACAGACTCCGTGAGGCTTCTCCTTGCAAGATTACCCATGTTAATTCATTGGCTAGTAATGCTGTGTCTCCTACCCTTTTAAGTATTCCATGTAATAATCTAGTTCAGAATTCATCTCTTTCTTGGAATGGGCATAGCCAGCTTAGGATTCATCATGTTTCACAACGAGTGGCTTCAAACAGATGGCTGGTAAGTGTTGGCAGTTGCATGGTTTCTGGGCTAAAATGCTTTCTCTTTTCATTTTTGGTTTATTGAACAATAATTTTAAATGTTACAGTGTCGATCACATGATTCTATTTCACCTGATGATGAGTATCGTTCATCTCGAAATATAGCAATCAGTTTGTTTAGGCGATACAGGAATGCCATTGACCGTGGAGGAGTTGACAACCTAAAAGTATATTTCCGTAATTTTCTCATGTTTGGTGCTTCTTTGATGCCATTTACGAGTAACGTGTTTGAGTTGTGTATATCAGGAGTTCATCAGTGCAGGGGTAAATGCATATTCTCTTGGCTGCACTGATGAAGGATTGCGAAAAGAACTTAATGCTATTAGAGAATCTGGTGTTGAAATTGAATTGATGCAGAATTATGGAGGAAATACCGGTGTGAAATCCAAGATTTTCAGAAAGGAGGTCAGTTGGTCTGATCTACTTTAATTACCATATATGCTTTAACATACTTCTATTAAGAATGAAGAAGTTGGGCCATTAAAAGCTTCAAACAAAGTTAATGCTCCTCAAACTTCATGAAATTGTCCTTAACATGTCATATTGTGTTCTCTGTGTCATTATTGTACCAATCGTTCAGCCTGTTTTTGAATCGGAAAAAACTTCAAAGGGAAGGAGAATGCTGCAATTGTTTATCAAGAATATGCATACTTGCTTTCCCTTGTTCTTTTTCAGATGCAAAATGAATATCGAGAATGATTTGTCCATAAGGTTTTTCTGTATGCTTCTCTCATATAATTTTCCAATTTCTGCATTCCACTTGGCTCTGCATTTAGATTGAATTATGGCTTATGGAAACTTGTCATGAGCGGAGGGAGAGGGGGGCTGGGGGGGCAATGGACCCCCCTTCCCCTCCCCCACATGTGTATATATATACATATAAACTATATAAATTATATAATAAATTAAAATGTTAAATATAAAATAAAAATTTAATATAAATTATGATTAGCGTAATGAAATTTAAACTATAAATTGTGATTAGGTTAATAACATTGGAACTATAAATTTTTAATTACTCGTCGGTAATTTTTTGTATAAATTTTGCCCCCTCCCCTTTGATGAATTCTGATCGATAATTTTTTCTGTGTAAATTTTGCCCCTTCGATGAATTTCTGGTTCCGCCATGAGCACCCACATGCATTCTATTCTATGGTGCAGATTGATGAGTGTATTTTGTGGTTAAGCATTATATTCATCAGTATCTTGTGTACACCGCAACCAACTATAGTCAGATGGTCATCTACACCTCCAGTGTCGGATGAAGTACTGCTTCAATGGAAAGGCTTCTGTGCTCTAATTGCAAATGCATATTATGTGAAGGGAATGGCATGGTAAAGCCCTCTCAGTGCTTTTTCTTTGTTAGTGTTAGCATAACTATTTGGTATCATGCTTATAAATATGTAAAGTTGGATCATTGAGCACAGCAAATGTCCTTATGAGTACATCTGTGAAACTACCCTGTCTTAATGAATTTCATTTGAAAGCAATTTCTAGTTAATACAATATCAGCATGACTTAATGACTTGTGAAATCATATGCTAATCGAATAAGAAAATTTAAAGTTGTGAATGCTGTCGATGATTAAATTATTTTTGCATTAAGATTCCTTGCTGAGTCTTTCTTTTGTTTGCCAAAGGCTTCCTGTGAAGACTCTTCAGCTAGAGCAAATGGCAGTTGTTGGATGCGCTGAGGAACCATCAGTTGTTGCTAGCAGAATGCAACTAGTATTTAGCACTCTTGAGGTTAGAAAAATTCTTGCAAGTTTTGATTAATATGGTTACTGTGATGATCTATCGCACCTCTGGCTGAAGCCAATGCTTCAGTAGAAGAGCGTAATGTCCAGGAAATTTGTGCTAGTTGCTGTTTCTGGCTGCTATTGAAGTTGCAGTATTAAAATGTCACTTCTTGTTGTCCATATGCTCGTGCAGGTAGTAAGCCCACAGTGGCCAAGAGTCTAGCCTCATTCTTCAATGTCAAGAAACGTCAATTTTTCATATGATCTTATTTGGACTTATTGCTCCTCGTTGCTCCACTTGAAACTTGTAAATTGGTGCAGTTCCAGCAATTATTTGTGAGCTTCAATGCAAAAATGTACTTGTAAAATTGTATTTACCTTTGGTACTCTTTGATGATAAATGATCAGGTAATGCTTCTAAAGAATGTACCTGGAAGTTTGCAGGTAATGCTTCTATAGAAATTTGCACACCTAATGCCAACTTTAACATATAAATAATGCACGCACAAACACACGCACGCGCACAGAGGGAGAATTGTTGAATTTTGTTAATTGAGAATTGTTGAATTTTGAATCAACACACACACACACACACACACAGGGAAAATTGTTGAATTTGTTTAATTGAGAACTGTTGAATTTTGAATCAATTAACATTACATTGCCACAGCTTATGCGTTTCCTCTGCAATTACACAAATAATTCACATTTTGTATCAAGGCCAAAATTGAAAGTGGGTAATTTATATTTAAATTATAGTAAATCTGGAGAGGTAACAAAAGCAGCAGAGTTTTTGAGCGCCTTCCGAGCCCGCCAATAGACAGCATTTGCTGTTTCTGATGTTCCCAGCTGCAAAGTAGCAAGTTGAGATTTGTGAGTTACTAGTTACAAAATCAAAGATATGGAAATACACAGAATGAATTCCTTGGCAAAATTTCATAATTCGATTAGTCCAGTTTCCGCGCAAGTTTCCTGAAGTACAATGATACAGGAATGCATACCATATAAGAAGAGGAAAGGCAGGGAAAGAGAGAGAATAAAAAAAAAGAAAGATGTATATATTGAAAGAGCAAGATTCACCTTAACTTCCATGGAATGGTAATCTTGCCATAATCTCACATTTTGATCATGAACTGCAAGCACCGATTCATATATTTTTCGGGCATTTCCAAGACAATCTTTATCACCCATAGATGCAAGGTTCGCTTCCAACTCGATGCAAAAGTTGTATAAAGCAAGACCTGGACGGGGCAATGCAAGAAAACTGCAATTGAAACAGAGATGATAGTTAGCAGGGGAAAAAATAAAGCTCATCTCAAAATTTTCAATATTTGATGTTTTCACATATCATGCAACAAGCACAAGCTTTCGTTTTGCAATATTATCTAAAAATGCAACTTACAACGATCAAAAACCATTATGCAGTCAACAATGACTTTATGCAGGCTATCTGCAAAGAATTTTCTGTAGCTTATAATTTACTAGCATACCGCTTATAAGTCTCTCTAGCTTGCTGAATTCCATCCTTCTGAAGAACATAATTTACAATAGCACAAGAGAGGGAGAATCCATTATCACTGCCGCCACCTTTGGCTACTGAAACAAAAGACATCTCTACCAGCTTATCAAGATAATGTTTTTCTGTTGCAAAAAACTTGAGCGCCTGCAGCATGCGATGTTAAAACTTGGACATTAGTTGTTTCCCTACTTCTATGACAATGAAACTTTGAGAAGTATAACAATCATCTCATGCAATTAAAGAATAATGCAGCTTAATCAAGCCATAGCGGTCTCTACAAATGGACTAATAAATGCCTGACAGTATTCATAAGAAAAGTATGTCTGTGATCTGCAGAATGTTATCCGTCTAGGCACCAAAACGAAGGACTGGTGGAGCATGATAACTGAAGGAAAATAAATTAGAAAAGCAAGACTGAAATCCTAAATGAAAAGGACGTGAAATTTATCCACATAAAAATCTCTGCTATTTGTATTAAAAGTTCCAAAGCCGGATGTTCCTATCTGAGCTAGTATTTTCATTGGTCATTTATACAGGAAATGATGCAAGTATAAAGAGTAAGATTACAGGAATATGAAAATATACCATTTTCCATAAATCCTCAGCTTCTGATATTGACACTTTTGTCAACACACTTTTAAGGAGTCCCAATATGGATTCCAGATCAGCCTCACTTGATCCAGAACTACTATTTGTAAAACATCTAATTTCTATGGAGGCTCTTAAAACCCACAATTTAACTGATTTCAAAAGCTTTCCACTGCAAAGTTTTCCTGCTAGCTTCCTTGCTTCATCTAACCTCCCTACTTGCAAGTGAAATGAAACATATTCACAAGCTAGATCGTCGGTAATGCATCCCAATGTCTCAGCTTTCTCATATATCATCAACAAATGAGAAATAACATCTTCAGTATAACTGGGTAATCCAAAGAGTTGGTTTTCTTCTCTTTTAGGAGCAACAACATCCATAATGAACTTAGCATATAGGTTAAACATAAGAGGAGAAGGCACAAATTGCAAAGCCTCTTCATAAACCTACACATTGCAGAGCATCAAAAGTGATCACTGGATGGTAATATGCAAGAAACACACGTGTAAATTTCAATTTCACATCAAAAAAGATGTTAGCCAAGAGAAAACACACTAAGAAATAATCTTAAGTGTCAAGAATTACAAGTAATTTGGAGGAACTGTACCTGAACTGCTTTTTGTAGTTGTGGAGACATGAAACCTTCATTCAACTCCTGCAAATTTCTAGAGTCAGTCATTTCAAGTCTAGCAAGCCAATCCCAATATTCAGGATCTTTAGAAAAGTCTCTTTTCATATCATTCAGAATCTCCTTACGCATGTCTTCTGAATGTGCCAAATCTGTTGCTTCCAATATCTCAAATAACCGCTTCCTCAGGCCAAAGCTAGAAGGAAGAGCTTCAATAGCCCCGCCATAGATAGTCTGAAGAATACTCAAAGCTTGTTGTCTAAATAAATCCACTTTCTTCTCCGACTCCTCGATATTAACATTTGAACCATCACTATTTCTTAGTTCTTCATCAAGTGACATAAACATACCATTGTTTTCATCTCTCCACTGCTGCTCACCACAATCTCTGTGATCACGAATCAGAGTTCCATTGTCCTCTCCAAGGGCAACCTTCCGAGCTTTTAACTTGTTAAGATATGTGAGTTCCATTCGAAGATACTCTACCCACAAATCTTCTGATGTTGGGCATACTCTCAAACCACTCTGCATAAGAGCACGAGCTGCTGCAACATTTAAGTTATAGTCAAATTCCCAAGCAGCAGCATAAATCCAAACTCCTGGTACCTTCGGATGAAACCTAATTAGCTGAGCCAGGACCTAAAAAAATGAAGAGAAAATATATAAAAATCAGAACTTTATAACATAAATAAAGTGAAAACAATTATATCAACCCTTTAAGTCACAAATAATTCTATTTCTTCAATTTATGAAATTTCCTATAGTTTCTCAGAAGCCAGTCAAGAAGAGAATAAAAAAATATATACTTTTTTCATCCTGCCATTCCTTCTCTCTCTACAAAACTGCAAATATCGAAACCACAGCTCAATATCTCCCTTATATCTCGTCACAGCGAGCCTATAAATATCCACAATTCTAGAAATCCCAGCAAAATCGGAAACCGACATCTTCATTTTCTTATTGCCCTTCTTTTTAAGATCACCCGCCACCGATTTCTTGCGGAGGCGTCGAAGCGAGTCAAGCTGAGTTTCATACTCAATATAGGCTAAGTAATCCTGTTTCAAAGGACTCGGTCGCTTTAATCTATACTCGAATTTTCGTCTCTGCTTGACGATCTCAGCAATCTCATGTCGCGTGAAAAGCCCGCGCCTTTCTAGGTCATCGAGCTCGTCGACCATCCGCTCGAGCCGGTATTGGACGGTGTCCGCCATTTTTGGAGTTTAGTGAGTTGAACTCGGTGAAATCGAGACGGAGGTTTTACAGAGATTGATATGCCAGGGTTTAAGGCAGGAGCAAACTGAGCGAGGAAGAAGAAGAAACAGAGGAGAGAGAATGATTTGTTAGGGTTTATTTATGGGCCTCACAGGCCCATCACTATAAAAATTTTGAGAAAAACGCCGTTTTTAATTTTTTTTCAAAAATATTTAATTTTAAAAATACAATTTATTTAAATTTAATATATAGTTGAATATTTTTAAAATTAAATATTTTTAAAAAATATTTTCGAAATATTTCTATGATCTATTATATCTCTTATGTCCATTATATTACAATAAAATTTTGGAATTTAATTTAAATAATAAATTGAAAATAGATTTCTCATTTCAATATTACAAAAAATTATGTTCCAATGAATTCCAGAGATAATATATTTAAAAATAAACCGTTCACACATTTATTTAGTTAATAATATTATTATTGTTATTAAATAAAAATAAATCTATAATTGAAAAGTTCGTATTTAACATATTTAAAAAAAAATCATCCACTTACGCATATCCTAAATATTTTATAAAACTAGTTAGCAATTAGAGTTACCATATTCAACTAGAAATGATACATAGCATGAGATTCTTAAACAAAAAACCAAAAGTGCAAGAAAAAGAATAAAAATGAAAATAGAAAGGAGAATTATTAATTAATATCATAAAAGAAAAGATATATTTTGGTAAATAATTTGCAATGCAATATATATATATAATTTATGTGATAATATGAAAGTTGATACACATTTTGCATCCATCGCCAGGCCGAAGTTGAAATTGACAAATATATATTAGAATTAAATTAAGGAATTTAGAATCAATGATTTAAGTTTTAAGGATCAACATTACTATTATCATTCGCATCATCATTTCTATTATCACTTCCTATACCAAAACCAAATCCAAATGCCCATTGTGACCCCTCCCTGCTCCTCTTCCTGCACCATCACATCACCATCGTTGCTTGCCCCAAATCCTCCAGCTTCACCACTCTTTCCCTCGCCGCTGCCACCATTCCCATCATTGGCGGGCGCACTATGCCAAGCATCGATCCGATCAATAAATTAAAATATTAATTAATTAAGGTCAAGTTATTAATTTATTCCTATGCAAGCGCAACTGCAACCACTTAATTACGTGTATAATCTAGCTATAATAATAATCAAATAATTGTAGTATTAATTATTTAAAGGATAGTGCAGTAGTAGGTAATGTTATTCTATTCATTATTTCTTATTCAATTACATTTAGTTGAAAAAACCATGTTTCATATGTTACTTAATATGGAGTCTTATCTGTCATTTCATCAAACTTTTCCAAAATTAACAAGTATAATTTTAGCTTGATTAGCTTTGTTATAAGTATAGGTGGCCACCAATAATCTCTTAAGTAAGATGCAAATTAAAACATGCATGTGACTAATCTATGTATTTATTTAATTAGTTCCTATTGTGTAGCATATACATACATATATATATATATGTATGTATAGACTACATTAGACAGTAGTTGATGTAGTGGGCAATTGTAAACCCAGAAAAGTAGAGGCAGTACGTTCAACATATATATATATATATATATATATATGCAATGATTGGCATAAACAATTTACAAGAAATCTAGTTGGTGATTGCTTCCGCTGTTTAATTAAGCTATTTGGACAATAATCTTCTAATTGCCGGAAAACCCAAGAATAAATGTATTTTGGAGCCGTTAGTCAATTTCAATAGAAAAAAGACTTAATTTTTGTGAATCATAAATTTTAAGAGTTTAATATTATCAAAATAAAATTTATGGACTTAATATCAAAAAATTATCAAGTTCATGGACTCCAAAATGCTTTATTCCAAAACTATAGCTACTACCACTGCATATAAAGTATAGTATATGTATATACATACATACTTACATATATGTATATATTTGAAATTCTAAAGTGCAATCCAGTTTCCACATTCGAGAACTTGCTTGCATTTTCTTTCCTTAATTAACAAGCAATTTATTAGAGTTGGAATGGTATTATAAATGGTATTAATTAAGTTGTATAGTGAAACATGATCTAATGGTAGGTATATCTCCTTTTAATTAGAATATATTCAGAGTCGATTTTTTTTATTTATAATTTATTGAACAAAAATAAATAAATAAAATCATTCGAGTTAAAATAATTGATCACTCATTGATTTGTTACATGAGATAACTTAGCATAAAATATAATTTTTTTTATTTGTTCTAATAATTAAGATATAATTCATGACAAATATATCAGATTTGTTATATGAGATAACTTAGCATAAAAGATAATTTTTTTAATTTATTCTAATAATTAAGATATAATTCAATCTTAATTCATGAAAAATATATCAGTTTTTTTACTACATAGTTATCAAGTATATAATAAAAAATTATGAAAATGAGGTTGCAGATTATCATTAGTAAGAGCTAGCGTCCACTGATGATAAGGAGAGAATAACAAAACATGACAATCAGGAATAGCAAAAGTTGAAGATAATACTACTCTAATGATCATAATATTAATTATGTTCTTACAATTAATTTGTTTAAATATTCATTTTGGATTATATGCATTGTGTTTTATTATCAAAGATAAGGCTCCATAAAATATAACAACATAACTATGGTGGGATTCTGCTTCTTTACCAACTGGCCATGAGGCCATCATATACTTAATAATTTATTTTTTTTCCCATGAATTTTAAATTTTAAGTGCCATTAGCTATAAAGAAAAGACAAGTTTTTTGTATTAAAAATAACAAATGCACCTTGGCAAGAGATTGAAAAATTATTTATGGTGAGACATATATATTGATCAAAAGTAAATTTTTTAGTGCATTGATTAACAAATAAGATTTTGCGTAGGTTTATAATTTAAATTTTGGATTAAATTGAAAAGAAAATAATTTTATATTCAAGCTAAATTTAATATATATTTGATTGATTAACTTTTAAGTTTAATAATGGATTATCAAGGGTGAGGAGTGCATCAATATTTAATAATAATTTCATAAAAAAAAACTAAAATGACAATTACTTAAATTTAGTGAAATATAAGAATAATTAAGAGAAATTATATGATATAATCGTGATTTCAACTAGATGTCGTAATTAAAGTGATGAATTAATTAAATAATGATCTTTGGTGATATTTTTTTAAAAATAAATATACACCTATAATTTCATCAGATAAACATTTTAAATATTTTTCAGTCATAAAATATAAAAATATGTTATTTTCAAATTAATTTATTATTTTAAATAAAATATCTATATAAAATTACGATTATATTATATAATATTTCGTTAAACTATAATTATTTTTGTCAAATTGTCTCTTTCGTTCTACCACAAAAATTAGTGGAAGTTGAAAAGCATTAAGGAATGGAAGAAAGATAAAGAATAAATGAGAAAGTCTTCATTTTTATATTAATGTCAATACTGAAATATCTTTATATCAATTATATAGTATTTACTTCTTAATATAATTTTAGTGAAAGGTAATATATCTATATAATTTAATAATACATATTGATTCTAAAGATATTTGAACTGATCTGAATACCAGCACCAAAAATCATACTAAACTGAATCAAATAACTAAAATAATAATTAATTTATTATTAATAATATGAAATTATATTATATTTTATTAATTTATTATTTAATATTTAATATTTTTAACATATATTAAAATTATTTTATTAATTCATATTATATCATGTTATATATTCACTTTAGAATTTTTAATTTTCTATATAATACTTTATATATAAAGATATACTATGATTTTTTTATTTTGTTAATTAAATATATAGATGTTATTAGTATATTTTTATAATACTTGTTTTTAAACTATAAAAATTATTTTATTTCGTTTATAATATTAATTTCATGAGTATTAATTTAAATATAAATAAATAAAAAATATAAATAAATAATTATTTTCTTAATTTAATTTTAAATTTTATAACTATATGTAATGTATTAATATATATATATGAATAATTGCTACTACAAGTATTAATGATAGTAATTCATACTAATTATAGTAATTTATACTGAATAAAGTAACTCAATGCAATAATATATTTTTTTGTCAATAAATTTATTCTAT
Organism: Garcia nutans; assembly: GCA_947685225.1. Taxonomy (NCBI): domain Eukaryota; kingdom Viridiplantae; phylum Streptophyta; class Magnoliopsida; order Malpighiales; family Euphorbiaceae; genus Garcia; species Garcia nutans. The sequence goes on from CANTUV010000024.1 coordinate 80,948,174, forward strand.
TACCAAAAAAAAATGATATGTATAATTGTAAACTTTCTACAGTATATAGAAATCAACTAACAAATACACAAAAACCCAGCATTCATCACCCCGCAAAGCCTACTAGTCCAAGAAAACATAACCAGTAACTTTTTTTTTATAACCAATACATATCACAAGCTGATCTCCTCAAACTTCAGCACCAACACCAAATTACTGGCACACAGCATTTATCCTACGCATTCTAAACCTATCATTCAGTCCCAGACATTCCACCTCCCATCTTTGACCTAATTGCAGTTCAAACAACTATACTTTACAGAGAATGAAATACTTATGCACACTCTTTTCCCATATGTAATTTCATTGTAATGGGTGTCAAAACTATTAAAAAAATTTTATTCCTAAATAAAATAAATTGCGATAATAGTGAATAGGATTGAACCTCAAGAAATTCTTACTTGTTAAAAAAAATTTTAGAACCAAATAAAATAATTAAAATAAGAAATTAAAATGAGGGTTTCGAACGAAATAAAAATTCTAAAACTAATTTTGACTAACTAATTAAATTAAAGCAAAAAAATAGCTGAAAAATTTAATAGAAAAAGATTTAGTTGAAGGAATAATTTTAGGTCGATTCTTAAATTGATCATGAATTTAAATATCATTCTCTTTAATTCTTCAAATCAGTTATAGTATTGGATAAGCTCTCAATGTCAATCACTCATTAAATTTTAAATTAATTAGAAAATGTTATCTAATTAACTCATATCAATAATCTACCCTATAAAATTATCCTTAGAATCTAATTATTAATAGCCTTACGAGCTAGAAAGATCTGATTCTAACCAATAAATTCAATTTTAAAATTTATTTAATTATAATCTCTTAGAATATTTATAATCGCTATCTAAATTAAAGGGTTAAGAATAATTACGGATTTAAGTAATTTGAATAACGTTATATTATTTAACTAATAAGCAATGAGTCATATCGATTAATAAGCAAAACTAAACTAAACCACAGAGAATATATAAATAATGAAGATTAAAAAAAAAGATAAAATTATTTAGATCTTACAATATTTGAATGTGAACTTCAATTACTCTTCAATCAAGATAGAATTAGTTACTTATGCTTTTAATAAAGAAAACTTCAATATTTTGTAAAATTACAGCAGCAAAAAAAAAATTTTAGAGTTGTTGAAAAATTCAGCTTATATACTTTTGTCCTATAAAAAGTTTTCTAAACTAAATCTAATTAGGAAAACCAAAAAAAAATAAAAGAAAATATCAATAATATCCCAAATTAAATTTCTAACTAATAGAAATTTACAAAATCAGATATTCCTTCATAATATCTCTAAAATCGTATCTCCAATGCATCAAAATAAGTTAAAGGTCAGCTGTCAAATTTATCTTTAAAATTGTTAGGTCAAGTCTAATGCTACCTTTGCTTAAGGATTGTGTTAAAGGCTCCTACCAGCAACTTCTTATAACTTCTAATTTTTAATTCAACTTTTCTTCATCTGACTACAGTTCTTCATTAAATCTTTCTCTATAAAAATATCCTAAAATCAATAGAAAAGTTTAATAGCGAGCCTAAATTATCCAAAAACATAAATGATATTTGCTCGCTATCACATTCTGAAGCACCACATTGTTTCTCTCCCTCCATATATAGTACACAATGGCTATTAATGCAATTCTTATCAATTTTACTTTAGAACTTTTACCCTTTGCTTTCTTTGAAAACCAACTCACCTGCCTTTGCCTTCTTCCTTTATCACACTTTTGCAATACTTGCATCCAAATATTGCTAGAGAATTCACAATAAAAAAAAATAGATGCTCCACTGTTTCAGCCTCCTTCTTACATAAAAAAACAAACATTATTATCAACTCAATATAATAATATTAGAAGTTTTTAATAACAATAATGAGTATGAATATTAACAATAATTAATACTAATGAGTAATGATAGTGAAAATAAATAATGTTGTTATATTTTTTATGAACGTGAGTAATAACAATTAATAAATAAATAATTATGAATAAATTTAAGAAGAACATGAATGATACAAATACAATAAATATATGTGTGTGTATATATAACACCATAATAATGTATTAGTAGTAAATAAAAATTTACATAAAAAATAATATTAGGTTACAAAATATTTGATAATAATAATTTTTCGTGAATTGAGATAATATATATATATATATAATTAGTTAATTTAAATTGTTAAGATATTTAAATTTGAAGTTATTTTATTTTATTGTTTCATATTTTATTATATTGAGTTATTATGTAATATCTAATGTTATGTAAATAACTTCTTAATTTAACTATAAAATAAAATAAATATAAATATAAATATAATACAAATATAATAAATAGTCAAGTAAATACAATTAAGTAATTTTTTATTAATTTAATTTAAAATGAAATAAATATATAGATATAAATATAAATTGTAACGTCCATAATTTTAGATACAATTAAAATAATTGATATGGAGAGTAATTATAGTGATAAAAGAGGGATATATATGGTATATACCTAATATATATATATATATATATAATATTGAATATCCAATATATACATGGTGTATACCTAACATATACTTAATATATATACTATTCACTAAAGATAAAATGTGGTAAAAAATCAAAAGGTTAAAAGTTAAAACTAAATAATAATAATAATAAGAAGAAGAAGAAGAAGAAAAAAAAAAGAAAATTAAAAGTAATTATGGAAAGGAAGAAGATTAAAATATCTTGATATTTTAATAATTAATTATTTTGTAAATATATATAAATGTGAGGGGCAAAGTTGAAGAGTTAGAATTATAAAAGAACCATCTTTCTCTTCTTCTTCCATTGTTGGTCGAATTTTCAGGAGACGGAAGGGGGAGATTTGGTTCTTCTAATACATCAAATTTCTAAAGAATTCTAAAGAGGTTAAGGTGATTTTGAAGTTTAATCAAATATTATGTAACTTTTCTTTAATTTTTAAGAGTATATATAATTTGGGTTAGAGAGAGAATTTATTTTAATTGTTAAAATAGATGGATATGAAATTAATATGATGGATATAAGATGATTTAATGATTAATCGGTTAAGTTAAGCTTGATCGGTGAAACTAGGGTTTAAGGTAGAATATGTGAAATTAGGGTCTTTGATAGAGGTAATCATAGTTATTAAAATGAATTATTTTAATGTTATTTTGATGCATATGTGATGATTTTATGGTTAGATGATGGAAATGAATTGGTTATGGTGAAGTTTAAGAAATGTAGTAAAGGGGATTTTGGTGGGTGTTTGGTTAGAATTGTATAATTAATAATTGTTTTGAGTAAAATGAGTATAAATATGGTTTTCATGTAATAACTTTACTTATTATTTGATTTAGGAGTGTTTTGGCCAAAGTTGCCAAGTGAAGGGAGTTGGAATTTGAAAAAAGTAAAGGTTTGGAGAGTGAAATTGAGTTGGTGTTGGAACTAAAGAGGTTAGTGCATACCTTGCTAACATTTAAATTAAATGTTTATGTTTTGTATCATCCATTTTAGCATGCTTTAAAGGATGTTGTCATTCCTTTAAAATGGCATTGTGTTTATGTGCATGTGTTTTATAAAAAATGTGATTAATGCAGTGGTTTAGAAATTAAAATGTGATAAATGATAATATAGTATGAATTGTATGAGAAATGTGGAATTGTTATGAAATAATTATGTCTTATATAATGTGTTGAAAAATATAGAAAATGAATATGAAACAATGTGAAAAGTAGATGTGATCATAGCTTGAGTTGATTAAGCGAAACATGTAAAAATTATAAGAAATGTGAAATGTGAAAAATGGTAATATTTTATAAAATGAGGAAAATGTATAATGTTGATGTGTGTGTTAGCCTTACGCAATTATTTGTTTCAAAATATTGAGATGATACTATCGAGTTGGCATGCCAACGATACATCATGGCGTTTATTACGTCTCTGGACAAGATATATTGGGTGTATCACCTTTATTATTATGCATTCGGGTGAGACACGTTAGTGCCAATCAGGGACTTGCTTCGGGCGGTATGATATGACACACGGATCCCTGGTGTCGATAGGGGACGCGCCTTCGGGAGGTTTTGACACTTAGATCTCCGATGTCAGACCTTCGGGTCACGACAGACCAAATTAATATTTCTGAAATTTAGATATTATGTATGAATTTATTGGACTTAATGTGTGCATTTGTGAGATATTGGTATATATATTATGAGTTAATGAATAAGAAATGAATTTTACATGGTAACATTGGGGTTTAAATAGACTTTAAGGTGTATAATATGATAATAAGTGTTGTTTGTATTGGTATCATGATGTGTTATGTAATACGAAGGTATGCATTAATTTTTACATGTTTCTCATTAACAAAGTATGTACCTTTAAGTTTGTAAACTTAGTGTGGTTGATTATATCGCACAGGTGACAAAAGTGCAGAGCAAAGAAGTTCTGATAGATTTGAGTGGACTAGGCTTAGAGATTGTTAGTAAAGGTAAAGTTGTACCACGAGACCAAGACAGTCTGTACTGGATTATATGTATAAGTTTATTTTTAAGATGTTCGAGTTTATGTATAATAAAGTTATTAAGTATCAATATGTTGGAAGCAAATGAAGTTTACTTGTATTATATATATAATGTACATTAATTATATATGCAAATACTTATAATTATGGAGGAGAAATGGATGATTTTGGAGAAACTATACTATGAGAGTGTATTTTGTTTGTTGCAAGATGAGTTTTATTTATTTAGGATTTATTGAAATTACAGACAAAATTTTAGCAAATTTTTTCAAGAGATTTTCTTTTTATATATTTAATCGATTATATTTTAATTATATGCATACTTAGTTGTAAATTATATATTTATATACTTATTATATTTATGTTTAGAAATTATAATTATTTTGTATACTAAATACGAGAGTTACTATAGTTATTTATTGCTGCACTATTATATTTTATATATGTATTACACGAATACGAGGTTTATATATTATACATATAAAAAATATAAGGGTGTTACATAAATAACATTATATACATATATATATATACACACACTATATACTACAATATATAAAGTATAATATACTATATAATACTATAAATTATATATTTTATGCAGTAAACATATTTATATTATATACTATATTATATTATATACTATATATGCAATATGCCATCGTTATATATATATATATATACACTACGTATGATACATATATATAAATACTATAAATATTTAATTAATTAATTTATATTTTTTTACATATTAAATATCATTTAAGTTAAAACTATGTAATTTTAAGATAAAACTATACAGTTTTAACTTGTATTATAAAATATATTTAATATTTTATATATTGAGAGAATTTGTAAATATACCTCTAATATTTTTATAAAAATATACATTGGCCCCTAAAAAATTTTTTGAGCTCAATTATGCATATATTTTTCTAAACCAACTATTTAAGCTCTTGATTAATAGCTGATATATAACTTTGTTAAAATTATAATTTTTATTTTCAAATAATAATCAAATAAATTTTTTAAAAATTAAAAGTGCAAGACATTGAATGTCATATCTCATTCTCCTAATATTCAGGGTGGAATTAACTTATAATTTAATAATATCTCTTCTAATTTTTTTTTGTAAGAAAAGTCATAATATAAATCTTTCTAATTATATGATTCATAACTCTAAATACTCAATTTCCTTTAAATACACATATTTATATCATTATCTAATAATTATTAATATCTTAAAATATATTATTATTTCATACAATAATATAATATTCCTTAAATAAAATCAAATGGCAAATACTAAATTATTGGCACAACTTCTTCTACACGTTGATGGACAGAAAGAAAAGGAAACCTATACTCTAAGAGTATCTGAAAATGTTAATACATTAAGAGATAAGTCCAACTACTCAGTGAGAAGATAATTATATAATAAAAAATGAATAAATAAGGTTTTTCTCATATATTTATTATTATAAAATTTTATACTGCTGCATAATAACTTTCTTTCTTAATGAATATAAATTCATAATATCATGTCATAAAATATAATCATATAATTTCACACATTCAATATATATAGTCTATAAATAACATAATACCTTAGGCACAAGTAAATATATATTTACTGGCAGCCTAAGAATAAAATATGATATCTTGGATATAGTGATGATGCATGACAGCACCAAGAGTAAATAATCATGGTCATAAATATATGCAGAGCTGTCCCCAGAAGATGACCACCTGATATACGTGCCTAAAGGTTATATGTATATCAAGCGTTATCCCAAAGATAGTATCATAATCATAATCCGTCAATTTCTTTAACACTTCATCATCACTGGTATCTCTATTAGTAAAATATATAATGAGTGTATTTAGAGCATTTATTCCAATAAATAATTATCATACCATAATTTAAACATCAACATATCATTATTTATTCACATTTTAAATATATTCATAAATAATATTTTATCTTTTCAAATTCCTTTATAAATTTACTTTTATCATAAAATAATTTTAACAAATTAATATATATATAATTTAATAAAATATTGATATTATATAATTATCTACTCACCTTAATTAACAACTCAATTATTTAATTGACCGAATCACCTCTATATTCTACTATTATTGTTCAATCCTCACCTAAAGTGAAATAAAAAAATAATAATTTATTAAAGTATTATTTAGGATTATTAACTAATATGAGGTGAATGACATGAAAAGAAAATGTAATAATGATTTCTAAAATTCTAGCGAATTTTCGGTAGAGTTTCGACATAATTTGATCGTTTCCAAAATCTTACAATAATACTCCAATGAGTATTCTTTCAATTTGTCAATTATCGTGCTCATCAAATTTTTCAATAATATTTTTTAACAACTTAATATAATTTGAGTGTCTAAATTTATTAAGTATTTATACTATTTTAATATATAATTTTTGTTCATTTATTTTAATAGTTTAATAATTATAATTATAATAATATTTATATTATTAGTTAATTAATTCAATTGCGTCTAAATAATATTTATTTAATTTTTTACATTTTAAGAAAATAAAAACTTATATTTATTTTCAATGAAATTAAATTAATTCATATACATATTTAAAATTTATTTAACTTAATTTTTAAAATAAGTTTGTTTTATAATAATAATTATAATAATATATTATAATAAAAAATTTATTAAAATAACAATAACATCATTTATTTAAATTTTGTTATACTTTTAAAATATTATAAATAATGACACTATTAATAACATTAGTAATAAAAATAATAGTTACTTAGATATAACATTATATAACAAATTTTTATTATTTAAAAATAATCTCTTAATTACATTTAATTGAACTATAATAATTTATATTAAGTTTAGTAGTAATAATATTAATAATACTAACTACTGAAATAAACTTATAATAAACTTAAAAGTAATAAATATAATATATTGACAATAGTAGTAGTAATAAAATTAATACTAATAATAATTATAAAATGACAATTATTATTAATAATAATTATAATGAATTTAGATTATTCTAATAATGACACTTTATTTTTATAACAATAGTAATAATAATTGTTAATCACTACTTTATCATTTTAAGTTTAAAAATAAATAATAATTCAATTATTATAGTTATATGAATAAAAATTTTTAATTAAATAATTAATTTTATGAATTACTATAAATTTTAATCCTATTATATTTAACACTTATTTTGGTCATTTAATAATTAACTAACTTAAATTAATTCATAAATAATTTAATTAACTTAGTTCAAATTGTAAGTAAAAATTCTTATATAAATAATAGTTTAATAGTAGTATTTAATATAACTTAATTAGCAAACTATTAATTTATTAGCTTATAATTAATTTTATAAATTTTATACATACATTTATTCATATTCTTATATTTAAAATATCATTTATTTATTCTGTAATTTACTAATAAAAATTTATAATTCAAGAACTTAATTTGTTTTTATCCATAATTATTTTTTTATTCTAAAGTTAATATAAATATGTATATTTATTTTTATTCTAATTACAAATAATTAATCAATTAATAAATAACTATATATATATTAATAAAATTTCTTAAATATAATTAAATGATAACTTTAAATTTACTAATTAATAACTAATTGTCAATTCATCAATTTCATATAATATAATTGATTTATTTTAAAATTTACCAATAAATATTTACTACTCAAATATTAAATTTTAAATTATAGTTTTTATACATATATATATACTTATTATCTAATTATTTTTATTATTTTAATTTTTCATTATTATTGTAACTATTTAATTAATTCTATAAATAAATAAATGAATAGCAACTATAATTATTATTATTTTTAAATTAGCAATTGATTTATTTAAATCAATTAGTAAAATAAATAATTCTAAATAAATAACCAACTGATAATAAAAATTTTAATCTAACTCAATAACTTACTAATTATATTTTAATTTAATATTTATAATTATTAATTTTAATTTTAATTTTAATTATTATTTTAAATTAATTATTGATTACGTTTCTTATATATATTTATTTTTATTATATATATATATTACTATTTTACTATTTATAAAATTTCTAAATACTCATCATAAATTAATAAATGAGATACCAAATTGAAGTTCATAAAGAAAGAATTTTAAAAATATATAAGCCTCCAGAAAAAGATGTCAAAAAATGGTTAAAATAATTATCAGAAAGTCACGCTGATGAGTCTCCCAGATGGGGCTTTGATCGGCACATCTGGGTACTCATAAAGTCGGATGATCACTTTTTCCTCTTTCCTTCTCTTCTCTGTCTCTTTCACTGTCTCAGTCTCTCTCTCACTGTCTATTTTTTTTCTTCGTTTCTATTTTTGCTATGTTCTTTCACAGACTCTCTCTTTTCTCTATTATTCTTTCTTTGCTTCTTTGTCCAATTAAATAATTTCTCCTCTTTTATTATTATAATAACACAAATTTACAACTATTCTTCAGACAATTAAGAGGGTGTTTCTCAAAACTGTAGCTTTTCAGCTTATTGTGAATAAGTGATTTTTAGATTATAATCAGATTAAAAATAAACAGTTAAGCGTTTCTGTAAACTAGTTAATAATCAGCTGATAATCAGTTTATAATCAGTTAAGTGTTTCTGTAAAATCAGCTTATAATCAATTTTTAATTGCAGAAACTGTTAAAATGACCAAACTATCCCTGAGTTTATTTATTGTATAAAAATAATTTTTTAAATGTCAATTCAAAATTTATTTTGTAATAATAATAATAATAAAATTTATTTAATAATAATAATAATAATAATAATAATAATATGGTCTTTTACTTGGAATATTGAAGATAGTATAGAGTGAGTAAATTTGGAATATTGAAGATTAGGTAGAGATAGTATGGTCTTTTATTTGGTCAAAACTGCTTAAAAAATAAGTGCTTAAAAAAAAGTAGCAAAACCTAACTTTTAAAAAACTGATTAAAATCAGATTATAATCTACTATTTAAGTTTTCAGAAACACTTAAATAAACAACTTATAATCTAAAAACTGCTTATAATCAGTTTTGACCAGCTTTTAAGTTTTGAGAAACATCCTCTAATTATGGGTTTGGTGTAGTGGCTTGAGCTTTAGTTATTTTATATTTAGTTTTTTGTTTGTTTTTGTCTCCCACTAATTTTAACTTTAATTATTTTGTTTTCCCCCTTTTTTATTATTATTATTTTTTTATTATACTAACTAATACTTTAAATATTTATTTACTTATTTATTATACATATAAATTTACTTTATTATTATTATATATATATTTACAAGATGTTTCACTGAAGAACACTAAGAACATAAATAAAAATTATGCAGAAGAACAAAAACCCAAAATATAGAAGAAATATATTAAAATCACCAACTCAGAGACATTAACCAGAAAAAAGAAAGAAAAAACACAATTAGGAAAAGAAAAAAACAAAGAAATCAAAATATAGATTTGAAAGAACACAAATATGAAAGTAAAGTTAAAATCGAAAAGAAAAAGAAAAATAAAAATAAAAAGAATAAAGAGTAAAGAATAAAGAACGAAGAATGAAGAATAAAGAATCCAAATTTATAAATTGTAAAAGAAAAAACATAGAAATCAAAATCCAAATTGATTTATGAAGCGTTATTCATTAAACAAAAACAAATCTAAATTCCAAATTGACTCAACCGGTTGGTAACCGATAATCAAAATCATCCACACAATCATTTTATCTCCCACAAAATCACTCACACAATCTAACGCTAAAGAAAAGAATTAGCCTATGTTTGGATGGAGATAAGTTAGAGATGAAATTGAATTTACTTTAATGAAGGAAATGAGAGTAATGTAAAAAAAATTTACTTTCAACCACTTCACATTGTTTGGCAATTTAAATAGGGAAGAGAATAATGCAAATTTCTCTTTTATTTTTAAATAAGGAAATGAGAGTTAGAATAATCATTTTACTTTTTTTAATAGAATAATCATTTTACTTAATTGAGCTATTACTTACTTTTATTTATCATATTTCTCTCCATTTTGGAGAGAAATATTTTAGAGGTTGGAGAGTAAATTGAAAAAATGAATTTCTTTCTCTTTACACTTATTTACTCTACTACTTCTTACACCAAATAAGAAAAGTATAGTAAATTTTATTTATTTTGTCCTCCTTCTAGTTACTCTCATCCAAATGTAGTGCTAGAGAAAGAAAAGAAATTAAGAAGCAAAAATTGGATCCTTCAACTCTACTTCTAGCCTTTGCTTGCACACAACATATCTCTCTAATCGTAATTCGTAAGTTAAAGAAGAAAACTTTGATCAAATCTTCACTTTAGTTATCAAAAAGTAGCAAACCCAATACCCAAATGCAATCACTCAATAAAACCAAATTCCTATGTCACTAATCAAAAGAGCTTATTCAAAGAAAAAGAGGTCTTTTTTTGTTTTTTAAAAAATACAAAATCAAACACCAATAAACCACATCATTGCCCAGAATTTTACAAACTAATTATTAAAAAACAACTAATAAAACTAGAAAATAAACTTGGGTTTAGGGAGAAGTTAAAGATCAGAGAGGAGAAGTTGAAGGGAACTATATCTAGTGCAATTACAAATTGAGAGAAATCATTTGTGACTATCTTGTAGCACATTAATTCAAGAATTAGTAATGAAAATTCCGGGTTTCAATTGATTACACAATTTCTCTCTTATTTCTCTAATGGTAAATAAAATTGAATTTTGTTTTGTATTTTAGTTGATGAGTTTGACGAGAAAGTGGAGGAAAGAAAAAAGAATATGTATTTTTTTATTTTTTTTATTTTTAAGAATAAGTTTTTTTAATAAATCAGTTGTTGTTATTGTTATCCCATTAGAAAGGGGCTTAAATAGTTTATTTCCATTAAAGTTGTGTTTAATTGAGTTAAAATTTTTTAAGGGCTAATGTATACTTTTGCAAATTTCAAAAATTTATTTTTGCCTTCATCTTTTATATATCTAATCCTATTAAATTTTAACACAGCTGTATACTAAGAACTTAAACTCGAGACCTCTTATTAAATTAGAAAAATTTCTTACTAACTGAGCTATATATTTGGTGATAGATTACAATTTAATACAACATATGATGGAGCAATATAATATAGAATTCCTAAAATTTCTTATTTTCTAAATTTTGATTGACCATGCATGGTTGTAGTTTCAATTTTTGCCACCATCCTTCCTACTCCACACATAAGAAATGAAAAACGTGATGTTTGCTAATCAATTGACAGTACTTAGTCATGTACAAGCAGTGGTGGAACCAAGGGGGAGCAAAATTTTCACAAAAATAAATACCTCAGGCAGGCAAAAATTTGATAGTCGGTGGCGTGGTGTAGCGATAGCGGTGGGTGGCTCACCTCTGCACTCTCTCTTGCTCGCTTGCTTAGGTAAAGAGTATTATTCATGTTTAGTCTGTGAATGCCCAAAAAATAAATACGAAATGAGAGAGAACTTCTTTTCTAAATTGTTATTAAAATCTCAAAAACTAATTCTTTGAAAGTTAAAGCTCTATGTTCTACATCATGCCCCCCATGATAAAAAAAATTTAGCCTTGAATTATCAGTAGTATCATCATCATCGGAAGAGACCCTTTGAAAAGGAATCAAATGCTTTACATTAAATACATTGGCAGTACGGAAATGGCTGGGCAATTTGAGGTGGTAGGCAATAGGATTAATCTTTTCAATGATTTTCACAGGACCAATCTTTTTACAGAAAACTTATTATGTTCTCCAATTGAGAAGCGCTCTTTAGTGAGGACAACCCATACAAAATCACCTACCTCAAATTCAGCATGGCGGCGCTTACGGTCTGCAGCTTGCTTATACTTGGCGTTGGCTTGTAATAAGTTGGCGTGCACTGCCTTATGAACGTCCTATAGATTAGCCACAAAATATGCTGCTTTGAAATGAACTCTGGTTTTGTCAGGTAGAGGAAAAAGATCTAAGGATCCCCTGGGCATAACCAAATACACAACCTGAAAATGGCTGAAACCTGAACTTCTGTTGACAGCATGATTATGAGCAAACTCAGCCTGGCAGAACTTCTGGTCCCAACTCTTCACATTATCACCAACCAAACTATGAAGTAGAATGCCCAATGATCTATTCACCACTTTAGTTTGACCATCAGTTTGTGGGTGATAAGCACTGCTAAAATTCAATTGTGTATTAATCATTTTTCATAAACTGCGCCAAAAGTGACTTATGAAGTGGGTATCTCTATCAGATACAATAGATGTAGGTAGACCATAAAGGCGATACACTTCACGAAAATATTATTGGGCTACATTGACAGCATCTGTCATTCTCTTACATGAAATAAAATGAACCATCTTAGAAAAATAATCAACAATAACAAAGATGGAGTTATTACCACGCTGTATACGGGGCAAGCCCAATACAAAGTCCATGTTGATGTCCACCCAAGGCTGAATAGGTACTAGCAGGGGCATGTATAGGCCAACATTAGTGGTTGTACCCTTAGAAACTTGGCAAATCTGACATTGCTGCACATACTTGTCCACTTCTCTTCGCATAGTGGGCCAGAAATAGGAAGCTTGAACCAGTTGCAAGGTTCTGTCACGACCAACATGCCCTTCGCCATGTAATTCCTGAATGATCTTAAGGCGCAAGCTGCAATCTAGAATACATAATTGGTTCCTTTTAATAAGAACCCATCATGCAGCAATAAATAAGTTCTTTCACCTGCTTGAACCTTTTTCAGAATAGCAGAAAAGAATGGAACAATAACAAACAAGTCATAAAAAGAGTCCAAGCCAGGTACCTCAACTCGCATTGCAACCAGGAAATTACTCCTGCGGCTCAAAGCATCAACAACTCTATTTGTAACTCCTGACTTGTATTTTACCATAAAAGTAAATTGTCCGAGGTAGGCTACCCATAGAGCATGTCGTGAAGACACCTTATCCTGACCATGTAAGACTTCAAAGCCTTGTGGTCTATGTACAATACAAATTCTCTGTTGTATAAGTAGTGCCTCCAATGTTTTACTGCTTGAACTACTGCATAAAATTCTACATCATAGGAATTGTAATTACGCTTAGAACTTGAGATTTTCTCATTGAAGTATACTACATGCCTTTCATTTTGACTCAAACAGCCCCAATGCTCATTTTAGAAGCATCACAGTGTAATTCAAATGCTTGTGAAAAATTAGGAATCACTAAGACAGGAGCGGTGATCAAGCGTGCCTTAATAAGCTGGAAGGCTTCCTCTGCTGCCTCTGTCCATACAAACTTGTCACCATTCATACAATCTGTCACAGGGGCCATGATACTACTAAAATGTGAGATGAAGCGTCTATAAAAAGAGGCAAGCCCATGGAAACTCCAAACTTCAACAATTGTACTAGGTCGAGGTCGCTGCCTAATCACCTCAACTTTGGACTAGTCAACCTATAGCTCCTCTCCAAAAATCAAGTAACCCAAAAACAACACCTTAGGCACCAAAAAGATACACTTTTTTACTACTGCATAAACTTTTTTTTCCAGCGAAGCACAAATAGAACTTCTCACAAATGTTGCAAGTGTTCTATAAGGTTAGCACTGTAACTCAAAATATCATCAAAGTACACCACAATAAATTTGCCAATGAATGGCCTCAGCACCTAGTTCATCACCCGCATAAAGGTACTTAGTGTATTTGACAAGCCAAATGGCATTACCAACCACTCGTACAACCCTTCCCGAGTTTTGAAGGTCATTTTTCACTCATCTTCTGGCTGTATTAGAATCTGATGGTACCCACTTTTAAGGTTTAGCTTGGAAAAGGTTGTTGCACCACTGATATGATCTAATAAATCATCCAAGCGAGGGATGAAAAACTGTACCTCACGGTGATCTTGTTGATGGCTCTACTGTTCACACACATAACCCATGAACCATCCTTCTTAGGAACCAATAGGGCTAGCACTGCACAAGGGCTTAAACTTTCTCGCACATGCCCCTTCGCTACTAATTCTTCTACTTGCCTTTGCAACTCCTCATGTTCACTAGGGCTCATCCGGTAGTGAGATCTATTTGACAAAGTTGCACCAGGCTCCAAGTCAATATGGTGTTGAATGTCAAGTAAAGGGGTAACCCATCAGGCAGCTCATTTGAAAAGACATCTTCAAATTCTACCACTAAAGGGACTGCCACATTAGGAACTTTCAACTCTGCGGTAACCTCTTTCCTAACAAAAGCAAAAACCATTTCTATTCCATGCAACTCATCAATAAATCTAGCCAACAACAACAGCTTGGTATTATCCCCAGTTGGTCTTACCTTTTCTGGCTCTTTACTAGGCTGTGATATAATTTTTATATTATTAAATACAAAAGAATATGTATTAGCACGGCCATCATGAATGACCTTCCTATCATACTGTCAAGGTCTCCCTAACAATAAGTGAAATGCATCTATAGCAACCACATCACACCACACACTATCTTTATATTTAGAACCAATGGAAAAGGTTACCAAAGCATGCTGTGAAATAGTTACCTCACCGACCTTCTTTAACCAAGTCAGTTTGTAGGGCCTACGATGCTTCTCAGTCTTCATTCCCAATTTCTGCACTACCTCTGCTGCAATAATATTCTCACAACTACTATCATTAATGACAAAGTGACAGACCTTACCGAGAATGGTGCATGTTGACTGAAAAATATTACTCCGTAGCCAATCTTCTTCAACAGCCTTAGAGGTCAGACAATATCACTTGACGACCAAAGCAACGCCTGTATCTCCTACTACTACCTCTTCATCAACCACCTCTTCATCATCAAACACTGGCTCTCCTATAAGGTCTACACCTCCATCTTCATAGTCATCTGCTTCCACAAAAAGTGCTTTCTTTCCTACTATTTTTTTTGCATTTAGACTGCCTATGCCCAATCTCACCACAACTGAAGCACTTCAAACCACTACCAGTTGTTCTATTATGCTGGTTTTGATTGGCAGTGCCTTTGTTAATCACTTCTCCTACTTAGTTAGATGCACTACTGCTACCAGTGCCACTGCCATTGCCACTGGCTCCCACATTGGTAGATGACCCATAAGTGCCTTGAGTGTTTCTCCACCTATAAGGCTTTCTGATGAACAACAGAGATAGAGACAGGATCAAATAAATTGATAGTATCCTGAATCTACCCCCTAAGATTGCTAATATATCTTGCCACCAATTGATCCTCTATCTCATGTATGTCATTTCTAGCTATCAACTTGTGAATTCAGTGGTGTAATCATCCACTGACCAAGCTCACTGCCTTAGATTCTGCAACCTCTGGTATTTTAACATCTAAAAAGTTGTGAGGCAAAAACTCATAGCGCAAATGCTTCCTCATCTTTTTCCAACTGACAATCATAGCCTTGCCTTGTCCGTTCCTGATTAATTTGGACTGCTGCCACCAGGCCGCTGCCCTGTCTTGCAGCATTGTTGTAACTAAGGAGAAATGTTTATCATCAAACACTCCTTTAAATTCTATGATCTCTTCTGTTGTAGCCAACCAGTCCAAAAAAATTTATGGTTTAAGGCCGTCATGAAATTCTGATATTTCTGTTTTCTTTCAAAATTTTCAGTGCCTATCTTTAATAGGAGCTTTATATTGTCTGTACGGCTCTTCTTCATAATAAGCTCCTCCTTTAATATTAGAACCCCCATCAGATCCATCTATACTAGGGTTCCCCCGCTGGTTAGGGTTTACCCTATTCTGATGCACCATTCGAGTCCATGCTCACAGTGGATCATGAGATTATGCTCATAAACTTCCTCTATGCATTGTTGTGATTGTCTTCGTAGTGCCATAATTCTCCAGAAGCAAATATGGCTCTGATACCAACTGACGTAGCGAAAGAAAAATAAGCAAGAGTAAAGAGTGTTATTCATATTTAGTCTGTGAAAGTCCAAAAAATAAATACAAAATGAGAGAAAACTTTTCTTTTGAAATGTTATTAAAATTTCAAAAACTAGCTCCCTTATCACCTCTAAAAGGTTACATTATATAGAGTTAGGGTTATATAAATCTTTATTACAAATAAGGAAACTTAATAAATTGATAACAGATTGTCAAAAATAGAAT
This sequence comes from Garcia nutans, assembly GCA_947685225.1. Classification (NCBI taxonomy): domain Eukaryota; kingdom Viridiplantae; phylum Streptophyta; class Magnoliopsida; order Malpighiales; family Euphorbiaceae; genus Garcia; species Garcia nutans. Next base: position 80,964,925 of record CANTUV010000024.1, read on the forward strand.
GAAACACAATATGAAAATAAAATAAATACATAGCTAGACAAATCTCTAAAATAATGCTTTGATATGATATTCTTAAATAAAAAAAATAAATATTTGCTTCATCATTCTCCTTTGCTTAAAAAAAAATTCGACCTCAAGTTTTGTAGTGCTGAAGAATCAATAACTGAGATACTACAATGGAATGTTCATTATTTTGTAGAAATCATGAATTTTCTGGCAAATTGTCATCAACTAACTCTTTTAACTCTTTAAATGACTGCTGAATTTAAACAGAATATTGAAATGCTTCCCAAATCGGGTCATATATTTTAGAAAATATGTTTTTATTGAATTGGCTGATTCTAGTGTTTGTAGAACTATCAACCAATTCCTTTGCTTCTTCCTCATTCATTGTTGTTGAAATATTAAGTTCCTTCATCTCCTCACAATAGTTATCAAAAACTAGTATTGATTCTTCAACTTTCTCTATCTCATCATTATATTCATCAAAAATCGGTTCTAATTCTTCAAAATCATTTTCTAAATAATCATCCACATGTAATTTTTCATGGAGTCAAATACTTCAATTTTGGTTCTTCCACTATTTAAACCATGAGCATGCGATAATCGTGCTTCCAATTGATCCTCCATATATTGCATCATTCGTTATGTTAATCGGTCCATCATTTGTTCGAGTCGATACTTAAGGTGGGTCATGAAATTACGCTCATAAACCTCCTCTATACGCTGTTATAGTTATCTTCGCAGTACCATAATTCTCCAAGAGTGAACACGGCTCTGATACCAACTGACGTAGCTGAAGAAAAATAAGCAAGGGTAAAGAGTATTATGTTTGTTTATGTTGTGAATGCCCAGAAAATAAATACAAAATGAGAGAAAATTTCTCTCCTGAAATATTATTAAAATCTCAAAAACTAGCTCCTTGAAAGTCAAAGCTCTCTATTCTACATCATTTCCCCCAGGATAGAAAAAATTCACTCTCGAATTATCAACAATATCATCATCATCAGAAGAGTCCCCTTGAAAAGGAATCAAATGCTTCACATTAAATACATCAGCAGTACAGATATGTCTGGGCAATTTGAGGCGGTATGTATTAGGATTAATATTTTCAATGATTTTCACAGGATCAATCTTTTTGACAGAAAACTTATTATATTCTCCGACTAAGAAGCGCTCTTTAGTGAGAACAGCCCATACAAAATCACCCACCTCAAATTTAACATGGCGGCGCTTACGGTTTGCAGCTTGCTTATACTTGGCGTTGGCTTACAGTAAGTTGGCATGCACTGCCTTATGAACGTCCTACAGATTAGCCACAAAATCTGCTGCTTTGTCATGAAATCTGGTCTTGTGAGGCAGAGGAAAAAGATCTAAAGGTCCCCTGGGCACAACCGAATAAACAACCTGAAAAGGGCTGAAACCTGAACTTCTATTGACAGCATGATTATGAGCAAACTCAACCTGACATAACTTCTGGTCCCAACTCTTCATATTATCACCAACCAAACTACAAAGTAGATTGCCTAAGGATCTATTCACCACTTTAGTTTGACCATCAGTCTGTGGGTGATAAGCACTACTAAAATGCAATTGTGTATTAACCATTCTCCATAAACTGCACCAGAAGTGACTTATGAAGCGGGTATCTCTATCAGATATAATGGATGTAGGTAGGCCATAAAGGCGATACACTTCACGAAAATATAACTGGCTACATTGATAGCATTTGTCGTTCTTTTATATGGAATAAAATTAACCATCTTAGAAAAATGATCAACAACAACAAAGATTGAGTCATTACCACGTTGTGTATGGGGGCAAGCCCAATACAAAGTTCATGCTGATGTTCACCTAAGGTTGAGTAGGAACTAGCAGGGGCATGTTTAGGCCAACAATAGTGGTTGTACCCTTAAAAACTTGGCAAATTTGACATCGCTGCACATACTTGTCCACTTCTCTTTGCATAGTGGGGCAAAAATAGGAAGCTTGAAGCAGTTGCAAGGTTCTGTCGCGATCGACATGCTCTTTGCCATGTAACTCCTGAATGATCTCGAGGCGCAAGCTGCAATCTGGAATACATAATTGGTTCCCGTCGAATAAGAACCCATGATGGGTGTCGAATCCACCAAAAATAATAAACCTGCTCTTCCTACAAAAGAAAACTTGTAAATAGGGTGAGAAGGGTCGAACCCAAGGGACTAGCCTTGCCCAAGGCTAACCAGACGTGCTACCTGCTGTGAGTGAAAATTAAAAATAAAATGGGAGAAATAGCTTAGGTAAAAAAAGACGAAATTAATAGCAAGATTAATTAAGAAATAAATTAAAACAGCAGAAAAATAATTAAAACTTAAAATCAATGGAAGTGAACTCAGTCAAGGACGATTCGCGGTATGAAGTTCTCACGGATTGATCACGGGCTAAAAATAATCTTTTTAATTCATATTCACAGACAAGTTATAGCCTTCAAGCTAGCGTCTCCGACCAATCTTTCCATTCTGAATAGGTTAAGCAAGACATAGCGCTATGAATAACCCCTAACCAATAAACAACCCTAATACTAGCGACATGATTTAATTTATTGATTGCAATGAACACTAGAAAGACCTTGCCCTAACCAACAAACCTATTAGCGAGATTCATTTAGATTAGATCATACAATTGCTTAATATAACCCAAAAGCCCGTCACAATCAAGTTATACCAATTGCCACTTGTATCAACTCGAATAAACAATTACGGATTTAATCTCATTGATTAGCTATATGTATCCTATCAATTAATCAATTGGCCAGATCAATCAACTAATAAAAATACATTAAGGATGGATTTTCCCAATAAGCCACAGTAAAAGTATGAATGCAAAAGAATCAAAAAGAATAATTAGGCACAATCAAACCTCACAATCTTAAGAACTTCAACCTTGAATTAATCCTTGACTGAAATAAAGAGTTTAGCCAAGCACGGCCATGGAAGAACAACAAAAATTATGTAAAAGATAATGTAAATTCGGAATAATCAAAGAGGAGGTAAAAAGTGTCCTCTCCAAAACCCTAAAAATAACTTAAATACTTAATAAAGGGTGGGGCCAACCTAATATAACAAAAAGGCCCACTAAAAACTACTTAAATCCTATTACAAGTCAGTTTAGAAGTCCTCCAATACAACTAAATCGTATGGGTCCGCCACTTTAATTAAATCAGCCCGTTCAGGTCTGCCTGGCCGTTAGCCTTGGGCAAGGCTAAGGCCTCTGCTGTCAATCTGCCTCCACAAAAAAAATTCAGCTCCATGCCATTTTGCTCCAATACTTCCAATCAAACTCCAAATAAGCCTCTCTATTGCAAATCCACCATTCCTGCCCAAAATAATAAAAACCAAGTAAAAGCTCTTCTTTTCAATATAAATAACATCAATTAAGCACAAAAACAAGGTAACAAATATGTCGGATTTGCAACCTATCAAATATCCCCATACTTATCCCATGCTTGTCCTCAAGCATGACTCAAAACTCAAAATCAAATCTATAAGGAGACCACATACTTCACCCAAGAACCCAATCAAACACACACATGTTCCCCGACAACTCAACATCGCAATTAAGAATCTAACCATCAACATCATTCCATCATTATGAACTCAATTGAAAAAGGTTACACTAAGAATTCTTAAAACACGCACACACACATTCGAAGTTTGAATCAACAAGTGTTTTAACGAGCAAGTAACAAAACATATAAAAATATTTTCATAGCTTCATTAAAACAGAATTAAAGAACAACCATAGGCTCCCCTCTAAACTCCCTCTCCACTAATGTAGGTCAAGTCTCAACCAAAGATCATTAGGTCTTTACATGGGTTAGGCTAGGTGATGGTTACAAAAGATAGGATAATGTAAGGCTAAGAATAACAAGAAAATAAGTCTTTTACAATTAATTTCAAAAGAACAATGCACGAACTAACTAATGGCGATAAATGCGACTTAAACCAGAGAAAAGCTTAAACTAGAGAAAAACTAAAACTGAAATTGAATACACTTTTTTTTTTCGTTTTCTTTCTTTTCTGATTTTTTTTCATTTTTCTCTTTTTTTTTCACATTCTGTTTTTTTTTTTAAGGAAAACTAAAACATAACTAAAGTACTTACAACCAACTTAAACCCAACAAACTTTAAACACATAAGCCACAAGGACCATTTATTTCCACAAACTAAACAAAGTCAATGACATTAAGCAAAAATGCAATTGCGCCAATTCTTAATAACTTACACATGTGCATGCTTAACAATGACTAAGAAGACTATTTTCTTGTTCAAGGGTGGTAGGCAAAGGGTTTTTTAGTGTATATGGTTATATTGTAGACTAAGAAAAGAAATTAGAGTACGCATTTAGCATACTTCGTAGGCTAGAAGGGGTGAAAAGAACGGTAGCGTAAAGGTGAAAAAAACGTAAAAGGAATGATGAATTGACAAAAAAAACGCCTAAATCATCTCAAAAGTCGAGACTAGCCTAGGATTTCGCCTCAAGGGAGCGTAGAAAAGAACATATGTGTTCAACTAGGTTACAAAGGCAAATTACTCCTCTCTAGAATTTCCTAAAAGTTCTAAGTCATGTTCAAGAACACAATGATCCAATAAGTAATCCCAAAATCAGTTTAACACATCAAAATTGCAAAAATTTACTGGAAATGTCATGGGATAAGTGTCTAATCTTCCTAACTCAAAAGTCACATTTTCAAAAGTCAAGTCTCAAACCAGAAATTAAGCATATGGCAGCAGCTATTAATCAACAGAAAGCTCAAAATTTCAGCACTATAACATCAAAATTCCAGCTGTCTCAATCACATAAATCAGTCCCAAAAATTGCAGCAAAAACATTCTCATATCAAATCCCCTCCCCACACTTATTTCACACATTGTCCTCAATATGGACAAATCATAATCAACCACAAGAAGAGGATCTCTAGCAAATAAAATTAAAAGAGAGTGGAGGTGTAGAGATACTGTCCTGTTATTGCCGAACAATTGCTTGTCAAACCTCAGCGATAAGTTAGTTTTGAACCAAGCGATTTACCAAAGTCACAACTTACCTGCAAGAAACTCAAGCACCAAACGCAAACCAAAATGAATAAGCAAACAAGCGATTGACTAAACAAGTAAGCTCAAAATTATTATCAAAATTTGGTCAACACTTGTTACTTGACTAAGCCTAAACTGAATCTTGAAGCATTTAGGTAAACAACCAATTAATGCTCACAATAGCATGACTTCCAAAGAGATTCAGCCAATTAAATTCCAGCAATTAACTCTCCAACAACAGTAATGCATTATGGAAAAAGTGCATATTAGAGCAGAATTTAGGTCCTCTTCTAATTCAGATAATCACAGTAAAAAAAAAACACACAGCACTGCAATAAATTAGAAGCAAAAATGCAACTCTGACAAAAGTAATTTTAATTTTAGTTCAGAAATTCTGTTCAGTACCTACCTCAAGAGAATGAACTTACAAACTTAGGCATCCAAAACTATGAACCCAACAACCCATCACACACCCTTCAGTTGTTTAAGCATATACTCAACATTCAATCAGAACTCAAATTCATTATCTGGAATTGTTGTTTCGATATCAGAAAAGGAAAGTTAATATGTGAATCTTACGGAACTCAAATTGTTAAAGGGATTGCTCACCCAATTGAAAATCCCCACACTTAGAAGAAAACCCCCAAAATGAAAAATTGAAAAAATTGAAAACCCCCAAGATTAAGATTTGGTGGCTGCCGAAAGTGAGGGCTTGAGATGCTGGAGTTTCGAAATTGTTGGGCTGCTGGTTTTTGAAATTGTTGGGGCTGCTGGTTTTTTGAATAGAGAGAGGGAGAGATATGCTGGATTTTCGAATAGAGAGAGAGATAGATGCTGGGTTTTCAGAAATTGAAAGGGAAAAGGGCTGCTGGGTTTTCGAAATTGTTGGGGCTGCTGGATGGGGAAGAGAAGATGGTGGCTGGTGGAGACCTTTGAACGGGAGAGAGAGATGAATTAAATACCTGCTGTAAAAATAAATAAATAAATAAACAAATAAATAAAATCAAAATTGTGCTCAAATTTCACACATGGGTGTGAAATCTACTGCTCAACACAGAAATTCTAAGATTTTTCACACATGGGTGTGAAATTCTCTGCTCACTCATTCAATTTCACACATGGTCACAAATTAACACTTCATTATTATTATTATCATTATTTTGAAATAAAAATTGAAATTAAAACTAAGAACTGAAACTCATTAGGCTTGGGTTGCCTCCCAAGAAGCGCCCTTGTTTAATGTCTTAGGCTCGACATTTCTCGAAATTTTAACCGAACTCCATCGGGCTTCCAAAAGCTACGTTCCCCGCCCTTCCAAATGTATCTTTGTATTGGTTTAGCACTCGAATCAACTCACTTTCTCGCTCATTCCTTAACTCTTTGGAGACAATTAACGCAATCGGATCTCCATTGTCCAAGAACACATATTTCAAATGGCTCGGCAATGGTTTTAGTCCCAACTTTAGCGCCTTTTCCAGCTCAATATCCTGCAACTTTTCATCAAACAAAACCTTCTCTTTAAACTTGTTAGTGCATTCATTATCAAAATTCCTAGAATGAACTACAGTAAGCTCACCATCATCATTAAATTGAGAAGACTTTTGACTTTTAGGATCAAAATTAGTCACGCCACTAACATTAGAAACAATATTGGCATCTTTGACTTCATAATACATGCTAAATTTGACAACTTCTCCATCCAGCTCCATGGTAAGAATACCATCAAAAACATCAATTTTAGTCCTAGCTGTCCTAAGAAAAAGTCTTCCTAAAATGATTTTACTAGAATTTGGGGATTTAGCATCCTCCATATCAACCACATAGAAATCAGCAGGGAAAATTAAATTATTAACTTTCACTAACACATCCTCTAACACCCCTTCTGGATAGATTATGGACTTATCCGTCAATTCAATGCAAATACTAGTTTTCTTTAAAGCACCTATATTCAAAGAAGAGAAAATAGATAATGGCATAACATTAATTGAAGTGCCTAAATCACACATAGCTTTTTTAATTTGTACATTGCCTATTCTACAAGGGATAGAAAACATGCCTTCATCCTTGCATTTTGGGGGAAGTTTTCTTTGCAAAATAGCAGAGACATTCTCCCTCACACTTACCTTCTCAACCTCAGCTTGCCTCTTCTTACTTACACAAAATTCCTTCAAAATCTTTGCATATCGAGGTATTTGCTTAATTAAATCGAGAAAAGAAATATTTACCTCAACCTTGCAAAAGATGTCAAGGATATCTTTCTCTTCTTTCTCCCTCTTGCATTGCCTCAACCTTTCGGGAAAGGAGGCGGTATAATAAACGTCCCAGGCTGCCGCTTTTCAACTTGCTTGGGAACCTCCTTTTGCTGAATTTCTACCTCTTTTTCAGCTTCTTTCTTCGACCTACTGCTGTCTTTCTTCGGGGCTGTTGTATTTAGCTCTTTTCCACTACGTAAAGTGATGGCACTTACGTTCTCTCTTGGGTTGACAATAGTTTGAGATGGTAGCTTCCCTTGTGTCTCCAATCTACTCAAAGAGGAGGCTAGCTGGCTGATTTGAGTTTCCATATTCTGCATATTTTTCTTTGTTTCTTGCTGAAATTCTTGTTGGGAAGTGGCAAGTGACCTAACTATATCTTCCAATGGTATTTTTGAAGATGAAACGTGTTGTTGAGGCGGTTGAGCTTGTGGGAACCCTCTGTATTGTTGAAAATTCTGGTTTTTGGGTCCATAGCTGAGATTGGGATGATTTCCCCAAGCATCATTGTAGGTGTTACCCATCGGTCTCTGGGGTTGTCCAGAATAATCCCTCATAGCATTCACTTGCTCTTGATCATCTTGCCATGACAAACACGCCTCAGTCGGATGGTCGTAAGCCATACATACTTGACAAGGGGCTGTTCTCTTTCCTTGACTTGCAGCCATAGATTTAACCAAAGAAGTTAGTTCATTTATTTTAGACTCAAGTGAAATATCACTTACCTGATATATCTTCCTTGAAGGTTCTTCTTGGCCAAATTGTTGTGAATTGGCTGCCATGGTTGATATAATCTCTCTTGCTTCGGCTGGGGTTTTATTAACAAGTGCTCCTCCACTAGCTGCATCAACCATTTTTCTCTCCATGTCTAGCATCCCTTTATAGAAATATTGGAGTAGGGATTGCTCGGACATCCCATGTTGTGGGCATGCTGCGCATAGCTTTTTGAACCTCTCCCAATAATCATAAAGACTCTCACCAACAATTTGTTTGATTCCACAAATCTCTCTACGAATGACTGCTGCTCTAGAAGCGGGAGAGTACTTGTCTAGGAAGGCTCGGGCCATAGCTTGCCATGTGGTGATGGAACCGGGCGGCAAATTAAGCAACCATTCTTTAGCGGCATCCTTCAAAGTGAATGGGAATGCTCTCAACTTCACATGCTCCTCCGCTACACCATCCGGTTTCATGCTCGAACATACTCCATGGAATTCTTTCAAGTGGTGATGTGGATTCTCATTCTTCATCCCATGGAAGGTAGGGAGTTGATGAATCAAACCTGATTTTAGCTCAAAAGGCACCTCCAAATTCGGATAAGTGATGCACAAAGGTTGCTGCTCCACAGGGGCTGCTTGCAGCTCTCTAACAGTCAGATTATCAGCCATCTGTTCCTCTCTTTCAGATTCTGTTGAGGTTTCTTCTAATTCGGGATCAAATTCAGTTGAAGATTCAACTAAATCAGTAGTTATAATTTCTGGATCAGCTGTAGAAGCAGTTGCAGCCCTTTTTCGTAGCCTGGTTTCCTTCGTCAATGTACGGGTTGTCTTCTCTATCTCAGGATCAAACGCTAATGGAAAATTTTCAGATCTGGTCATCCAAAAAGACAATAAACAGTAAAGTTAACTAGTCCCCGGCAACGGCGCCAAAATTTGATGAGTGTCGAATCCACCAAAAATAATAAACCTGCTCTTCCTACAAACGAAAACTTGTAAATAGGGTGAGAAGGGTCGAACCCAAGGGACTAGCCTTGCCCAAGGCTAACCAGACGTGCTACCTGCTGTGAGTGAAAATTAAAAATAAAATGGGAGAAATAGCTTAGGTAAAAAGGGACGAAATTAAATAGCAAGATTAATTAAGAAATAAATTAAAACAGCAGAAAAATAATTAAAACTTAAAATCAATGGAAGTGAACTCAGTCAAGGATGATTCGCGGTATGAAGTTCTCATGGATTGATCACGGGCTAAAAATAATCTTTTTAATTCATATTCACAGACAAGTTATAGCCTTCAAGCTAGCGTCTCCAACCAATCTTTCCGTTCTGAATAGGTTAAGCAAGACATAGCGCTATGAATAACCCCTAACCAATAAACAACCCTAATACTAGCGACGAGATTTAATTTATTGATTGCAATGAACACTAGAAAGACCTTGCCCTAACCAACAAACCTACTGGCGAGATTCATTTAAATTAGATCATACAATTGCTTAATATAACCCAAAAGCCCGTCACAATCAATTTATACCAATTGCCACTTGTATCAACTCGAATAAACAATTACGGATTTAATCTCATTGATTAGCTATATGTATCCTATCAATTAATCAATTGGCCAGATCAATCAACTAATAAAAATACATTAAGGATGGATTTTCCCAATAAGCCATAGTAAAAGTATGAATGCAAAAGAATCAAAAAGAATAATTAGGCACAATCAAACCTCACAATCTTAAGAACTTCAACCTTGAATTAATCCTTGACTGAAATAAAGAGTTTAGCCAAGCACGGCCATGGAAGAACAACAAAAATTCTGTAAAAGATAATGTAAATTCGGAATAATCAAAGAGGAGGTAAAAAGTGTCCTCTCCAAAACCCTAAAAATAACTTAAATACTTAATATAGGGTGGGGCCAACCTAATATAACAAAAAGGCCCACTAAAAACTACTTAAATTCTATTACAAGTCGGTTTAGAAGTCCTCCAATACAACTAAATCGTATGGGCCCGTCACTTTAATTAAATCAGCCCGTTCAGGTCTGCCTGGCCGTTAGCCTTGGGCAAGGCTAAGGCCTCTGCTGTCAATCTGCCTCCACAAAGAAAATTCAGCTCCATGCCATTTTGCTCCAATACTTCCAATCAAACTCCAAATAAGCCTCTCTATTGCAAATCCACCATTCCTGCCCAAAATAATAAAAACCAAGTAAAAGCTCTTCTTTTCAATATAAATAACATCAATTAAGCACAAAAACAAGGTAACAAATATGTCGGATTTGCAACCTATCAACCCATCATGCAGCGCTTGAACCTTTTTCAGAATAATAGAAAAGAATCATTAACAAACAAGTCACAAAAAAAGTCTAAGCCAGGTACCTCAACTCGCATTGCAACCAAGAAATTACTTCTAAAATATTATTAAAATCTCAAAAACTAGCTCCATGAAAGTCAAAGCTCTCTACTCTACATCATTCCCCTCAGGATAGAAAAAATTTACCTTCGAATTATCAGTAATATCATCATCATCAGAAAAGTCCCCTTTAAAAGGAATCAAATGCTTCACAATAAAGACATCAGCAGTACGTATATGGCTGGGCAATTTGAGGCGGTAGATATTAGGATTAATCTTTTCAATGATTTTCACAGAATCAATCTTCTTGACCGAAAGTTTATTATATTCTCCAACTGAGAAGCGCTCTTTAGTGAGGATAGCCTATATAAAATCACCCACCTCAAATTCAACATGGCAGTGCCGACAGAGAGACGGATTGTCTTAATACCGCAGTTACCACCATCACCAGAGAAGCAAACTTGATAGTGAAAGAACTTGTATCGGAAAGAAGTATCTTTAATGTTAGATTTCGCATGAAGGATGCTCGCATATTTAATGAAGAGCTACAGTAGCAGGCTTTGAAACTTCTGTTAATGAAACACGAGAAACAGCTTCTTTATCTGTCATAATTGGGTATGATGATTCTACGACTTATTCATTCAGCAACAGCTCATCTATAATGACAGGCGTCAATATCGCAATCGCTACTGGTCTTCCACGGATTGCAGAAGGAAAGATTGAAGTGTCTACTCGGGTAACTAAAGCATTTGAATGGAACAGAAGGACCACTGATACAAGAAGAGTAGAGGCTACATTTGCAGCTGTTATGCAGCCAAGGAGTAAGGTTTCAGTTACTTTCGTAGCAACACAAGGGACCTGTAATGTTCCTTTCTCTTACACCCAGCGTGATAGGCGTTCTAGTGATGGCCGTTTTGTTACTTCTCAACATGTAGATGGTGTTTACACTGGTGTCAACTATTACAGCTTCCACTTCCAGAAACATGAAATAGAACCTCTCTGAAGTCTAGTTTAGTTTTTTGCTAATTGCTTGTAATTATAAAATAAAGTCTCTTTTACTATTTTTACTGATGTGTTAATGTCATTTGCTTTCTGGAATAATAGAATCATTAATATAATTATATTTGGTATAATAGAACTATTTTTTTTTTTTAATTTTTAACAGAAGAATGAAGACATTTGAAATGTATACTAGCGCAACTATTTCCAGTGAGTTGTTCTACTGTTTGCCATATAGAGTTACTCTATTAATGAAATACTTAATTTGGCTGGTAATTAGGAGCCGATCGAAAATATGTATATTAAATATGGCATATCTCACTCTAAATTAATTATTTATTTCCTTATTATTAACCATAATAATTTTTTGTATACAAATTACTCCAACATGACTCATTAAACACGAAAGAAATTAAAGCCCATAAATTTACTGTAGTAGCAAGTTATTTCCCACACAGCCTAAGACAATTTAATTAGAAGTTAAGGCTTTCCACCTCCAAAACCTCCGCCATATCCTCCCCCGTAACCACCACCTGATCCATTCTTACCTCCTCCTCCACCACCACCTCCGCCTCCACCTCCACCCCCACCGCTTCCTTTACCTCCTCCACTTCCATATCCAAAACCACCTCCAAAGCCAGACCCTCCTCCTTTTCCCCCTCCACCACCACCACCACCTCCGCCGCCACCCCCGCCCCCTCCGAAACCTCCAATTCCATAACCAACTCCACCACCAAAACCAGACCCTCCACTTTGTCCACCTCCACCACCACCACCAAACCCTCCTCCTCCAACACCCCCACCAAAGATACCACCTTCAACACCACCACCACCGCTATAACCAGGAAAAAGGGAGAAGAGTGTCTTCTTATCACCAGCTGCACCGTTTTTTGTGACAGCTAGTTTCCTAGCATCAGTGGGAAAATAGAGTACTGCACCAAAAAGAAAGACTAAAAAAAGCCTAGTAATTGCCATGATCGCAATAATGAAGAGAATACTAGTAATCTCTACGTACTTGACATGGCAGAAATGGCACGAAAGCAAGGAATATATACATAAACAAAGTGGCAGTTGAGAATGTTATAAAGATGAAGCATTTTATCATCTAAATCTCGTTGGAAAGTTAATACAGCCATCTGCCGTTCTAGGTAGCTTAAGATATCTATTCTCATTATTATTAGACCTATCTTGAATTTTGGCCTCTAGACATCTTAACCACCATTTTTTTTAGGCCCCCATTTTCATCCACCTTTTACTATTCTATCTTAAATTATATTGCATGCTTTTAAATTTTGGGTTATTGTTTAAATGTAATTTCACAGTTCAAAGAGCAAGAGATTTCAACAGATCTTTCAGCTCTGTTTGTTGATAATGTGTTGGATTTTTAGGATCATATCATAAATTTTGATTTATAAATTGCCTATATTAACCTAGGAACATATAGTACGCCAAAACTGATAAAATCTATCTGTATACAGTTAAAAAGGCGAAAATTAAATTCATTTTTTGGTTTGATTTACCTTGAAAATAGAAGTAGATATACATCTAAATCTATTCAAATAAAATTTATTTCTTCAATGATTAAATAAATATTTTTTTATTTATTAAAAATAGATATTATATCAATATAAGTTAATTCTTTTTGTTTTTGGTAACAATATAAGTTAATTCTTTTAGAATGAAATATATAAGTTAATTAATATAAGTTATTTCAGTATATTATAAACTATTAAATAATTTCATATCTATGAAACATATTAACCAGCAGGCGTCGGTCGTTTTCAGTATAAATTCGAACTTTAATTTTTGATATATACAAGCTACATTTTTTTATTAAATCATAAAACAAATGCTATGGTGGTCTTGTCAACCTTGTGTTCTGTACTAGAGTTTAGAAGTAAATGAATATAGTAATAAGCAATTAATTTATAACATGCTTTATATGGATGAAAAAAACATGGCTTCGTTTGTAGGTAGCAAAGGACAATATTGTATTAACTGACCGACTTTGAAGGTCGAATAGAGTGTATGGCATCCTTCCTTATGTGGCTGCCGACATTTTCTTTGTCGTATTGGGAAAATTTTATATTACCTTATAATTAATTAATCAAGTGTTGGCCCCTGGGGTTTGTTCTTCGCTTAAAGAATTCTAGCTTTTTTTTTTTTATAACTTCAGTAGATAACAATTCACATAAATGCTAAAATAATGAATAATATGTATACATTTAGATATAGTTTAATAGTAATTAAGATCAATAAATTTAAATAAGTTTTCCCATTTTCAGTATAAAAAAAAATTAAATAAAATTTCATCAGCAGCTTCTTTTCATTAATGAAAGCCTATTAATTTAGCCTCTTCTCATCCAAATGAGCATACCCTATTAGCCTCTAATTCTAATTTGCTAGTTTCTTGTTTTTTCACATGAGGATCAATTGCATCCAATAATCTATCTTCTTTTCAAATCTTTTTTGCCTTTTTTGTCATCATAAAAAAAAAGTGTACAACAGAAATAATACATGCATACTCTTTACAAATATTTTACATTTATATTGTATAGGTAAAAAATAAATACTAAATGACAATATTGTGTACAAAAAAATTTATTTATTGTTATTATAAAAAGATTATTATTATTTGTTAATTTCTTTTGTTTTTTCCTTATGTATATTACAGCACTGCGTTTTTATTAATCCTACATGCAACTAATACTAAATATATATATATAGATAGATTAATGTTTGAAAATTAAGAGAGATAACTTAAATTTGATTTATTAATTAAGAATTTAATAATTTATATATACATATATACACACACCATATAAAGCAGACAGATAATTTAGCTCAAGAACTTGCCACGTGGCAGCTCATTTTTTATTTTGTCACGGGGAGTCAATACTCATCCATTCATTAGTTGCAGCTTGCAAGTAAATTGAGTATCTTATTAAGTAATATTAATCACAAAAAAATAAACTAAAACCTTATATTATACATATTTAACACCAAAAAAAAATCTTTGTAGGATATAATCAAAAATAATTTTGCTCTCTTTCAATTCATTTATATTTTTTTGGATTAGATTTAATAAAAACAAACTACAGAACTATTGTCTATGAAATTCAGAAAAAATTCCGCATAAAGATAGTCTAAAAATTAAATTACCAAAAATCTACTGTGTTCCACAATAAAAATTTCAAAATAACAATTATATCAAACAATCAGATTTTCAACAATTCAAATGGTAATGTAGAATCATATATTAACTCAAAATTTACGAATTACCCATGAATTTTTAAATTCATACATCAATGACATCAATTTCTTCATGTCATTATTTACTATTTCAAATTTAAAATTCTTATATTCAAAACTATTCTTTTGAAATTTAATTCTACTTAATTTTATATTAAAAATTGTTATTATTATAGTTATTATAATTATTGACTTTCCATATACAATAAAAATAAAAGAATAATGTTATGTTTAAAAATCTATTATAGTCGTTCACAATTAATTATAATTTAAAAGTAGGAAAAATAACATGGAATACCTTGTTTACTGTTACACTTTCAAATATACGGACTAATTTTTTTTTTTACAGTGCGGCTTTTTATTTCCTAACTTTCAACATTCTTTTTTCTTTTTTTTCTATTATATAGATATTTTTTATTTTTAATATTTTATTTTTATTTATATTTTCTTATTCATAAATAATTCTTTATTTTTATATTCTCACTATATACACAAAAAAAAAAAACTAAACATATATAATAACATATCTGCAACATATCCACAATACATAAAAAAAACAGTAATATATCTGTAACATATATATAACACGTCTACAATAAATATACTATAATTAATCAACATATAAAAATTAAAATATATATATCTATTATATATATACTATAATTAAGTAATATATAAAAGTTTTATAATATATACACAATATATATAATATATCTATAGCATATGCACAATATATCTGAAACATATAAATTTATGTTACGAAATAATATTTCTTAAATTTTTTTTGAGAAATTTTTATGAAATTATATTTTCTCTTAAAGGTATTATTTTACAAAGAAATATTAAAAATAAATTTAATTTTTATATTTTTTTTGAAGAATTTTATAGCATATACATAACATATCTATAACATATACAAATTATAAAAATATGAGGATACGGGGTATTTTTGTAATTTCATAAATTTTTAAGTATTTTTTTAAAAAAATTTATATCAACAATATTTTTAAAAAAAAATTTGATTTTATAGTTAGTTTTGTAAAAAGCCCTTAAAAATAATTATGTATGCCCTCAAATTTGATCACTAAATAAATTCGATCCCAATTAAAAATTTAAAAAATTTAAATCATCGGACATGCCCGAATCATGGCCAATTGGCCATGATTCATGAACCATGAGTCATGTCAAATGAGTCATGGCAAATTGCCCATGGCTAATTAGCCAAATTTAAACAGGTCCGGCAATTTAGATTTTTAAAATTTTTAATTGTGATCGAATTTATTTAGAGATTAAAATTAAGAGTCTATAAATTATAAAATTTAAATTATCCTAATTAATTATATTCTTATTATGATTGAATACTAGTATTTTTTAATTATTAGATATTGTTTTTGTGAAAGATAACTAACATCAATTTCACTTTATTATTTTAAAATATTTATTTTTTAGGAAAATAATTTAAAATATTAAGTTTATTCTTATTTAATAAGGCCCCAATATCTCATTTTATTTTTTATTATAGAAAATTCAAAATTTTATACTCAATCAATTATTAATTGTTAAAGCATTAAAGCCACCAAAAAAAAATGTATATACTATTAAATTCAAATCCAATTTTTTTAATTGAAATTCTAAGTTAAATAAATTATTACCACTTATATTTACTGTATATATTGTCTTAATATGATAATATATATATATATATAAATAAATAAATAAAGGGATATTGGGTGTACGAGATTATAAAATTTTATATGTTCTCAGACCAAGCTAACTTCTAGCAGAGCTTTGAATTTTATTTTTGGAGAGCCAAATGAAAATTTTTTTATAATATTAATTTTGGGGGCTAAATATTAAAAATATATATAATATTATTATTTTTTTAAAAAATTAACTATGTGAAATATTTATTAAATTTTCTTTTTGAAAAAAATTGCAATGCCATGATCTATTTGTACTAAATATTAAAAATATATATAATATTATTATTTTTTTAAAAAATTAACTATGTGAAATATTTATTAAATTTTCTTTTTGAAAAAAATTGCAATGCCATGATCCCTTTGTATGCCCCACAAAGATCCTCACAAGCAAGAATTTTGTTTAATATCAGATATATGTTTATGGTAATTTGCAGGGAAACTAAATTTAGGAAACACAACAAATGTAACAGAGAAAGTTAGAGAAAGTTCCGAAAAATGTCTCTGCTGCATATATGTATAAATATATAAATATTACTATATGAAAAGATTCTAATTTCTAACCAAGAGTAAGCTCGAGAGAAACATCATCCACATATGTTCTTTCCGTGTTCCTCACCTTTAATAATGACTGATCAGAAGATTCTTTGGACTTTACTAATAAACTCATTTTGTCAACTTCTACTCTTATCTCAATATGTTCATTATTATTATGGTTTTCTTGTGATGATGATGACTGCATGACCTTATTATTATCTTCTTCCTGAAAAGATCAAAAAATTATATAATTTTATTTTATGGGTATTTTGAGAAAGAGCTATATATAATGAATATCTGTTAATAATTTACTTGTGTATTGCAGCTTTTGAGTAAATCTTTGAAGATGATATAATAAGAATCAGGCTTCTGCTCCCATTCTTTTCTTGTTACTTGTTCATGTGGGATATTTGACTCACTGATCACTGATCTTTTTCCATTAATCCACATCATTTCTTGCTTTTCTTTACTGCAAAAATTAACCCTACATATGGTTATTTAACTATCACAACATATATATATTAACAAGCATAATTTATAACTGATATACATTCATGAACCTTTGTGTTGGCAATGGCATGGTGGTGCTTTTAAGAGCAAACTTGTAGTTGGAAGTGGGGTTATGAGCTGATCTATGGCCTTGATACAGTAATGCATTAATGTTGTTTGATCCCTTGTGATCTTTCAATTCACGATCATTCTGTTGGCAACTAGTTGAATCCAAGTGTGAGAAATAGTTTGAATGGTAAATCCCACTTGCCTTACTGTTCTTCTTTGCTTCCATAGCAGCTTCTGCACCAGAAAATTTTTCATTTATTATTAACTCTTTAATCTTTTGTAATTCAAGCAAATTAAATTACACAGAACATCCAAATTTCTATGAGGAACTATATTTGGTAAGAGGAACAAATTCACTTGTTAAGAAAAGATGACTCTTAAATCTATGAGTTAGTGCAGAACCGAAAACACACCAAATAGTTCTAACATTTATAGAATAATTTGATCGAAAACTGCTTTAATGGTAATTTGATAATCCTTACCCAAAAAAGTTAAAGTTCGAATTTAGACATTTGGGTAAAATTACTGAATTCTCATCAGAATAATTTTCAATCAAATCGATTCATGAATATTAGGATTGTTCAATCGTTTCATGAATGTTATTAAGAGTATCTGATCTGTTTTTGTTATGCACCATGGGCCTGAAAACATTTTTTCTTAGTACAGCCTTGTGTAAATCCATTAGTACTACCGTTTCAGTTTTGGATGTGATTATAAATTTATAAGTTGACAACTTTCTGACATATATATAAAATAAATAAAAAGAAATTTAATTATTTAGACAAATTTATTAACAAAAGACTAAGAAAGGAATAATAATTCACATGATGACAGATTTTGATGGGTTGTGTGTGTCAGTCTCACATTGTCAAACCAGTTTTTTCTTACGACACCAAAACACTCTTATATGGTTAAATTCCTTTCATCATCTTTTACCAGCCAAGAAATTAATGCATATTCCTAAATTAGGGAAATGAAGTAATGAACTTACATTATACGTATAGTTTATAATTATAATATATTTATTTAATTATATAGTCTAATTTCATATAAAAGTAAAATATAATAAGGTTAACAATATAATATATATAAGTATACTATACCATGTATCATCTGCTCATGCTTCATGCTCCTGTACATCTGTTCATAACATACCAAAAAAGGTTACAGAAATTCAAGAAAAAGGTTCAAATTCTCACATAAACATAAAAAAAGAAAGAAAAAGAGTTGATGATAAGAACCTGAAGATGGCTCTTTACGTGAGATATAGTAAGTCCTTTCACATTCATTATCTGCAAAACCATTTTTGGGGTTGCTCCTGTAATAATTCAAATTAATCCCACTTAATTAATTAAAACATAGATTAACTATCGAGCTAAAACACGATATTTCGTGGATTTTTCTGATGGTTAGGCCTATATATATGATCGAATGTTTATTTTATAGTGCAGAAAATTATTTATCAGTAATTTAAACTCTACCATTTCATATATAATTAATATGTGTAAGTAAAGATTAATGAGAATAAATAAATATAAACTTACTGTCTTCTCCACCAAGCCTATCAACTGCATGTACAAAGCAGCGATGAAGATCAGGAGTCCATCGAAGTCTAGGCATTTTTGATCGAACATAAGGTCTAACCATGGGAGATTTCAAGCTTGTTCCTGAAGAAGAAGAAGAAGATTTTCTTGAAACTTTCACATCAGTGGATGATTTTAAACATTTGTCAAGAGAAGAAGTAGAAGATGGAGAGGTAATAATTTTCTTCATATTATTTTTCTCTTTTTTTTCTTGTTTTTGAGAATTAAGGGAGAGAGAGAATGTGAAAAAGAAATATTAAAGAGTAATTGGGGTCTTTGGAGATAGAAAAGAGAATAAATACTAGAAAGACTATCTGTTGCAAAAAATTGGAATTATGTGCAGCTTTTTCTCAACTCCCTATATATTATGGTCAGTTTAGTCCCTTGGAGTTTCGATTAGCAAAAGGAAAATTTATACACGGAATTTCAGACTTTGGTTTTGTTCAAATATGCCTTCATGATTGGGTGAAAATTCTTTCTTTTTTTACTTACAGTCAAAACTTTTATCATAGTTTGATTACCCTTTTTTGTTTTCTTTATTTTTCTTGTCATTCGATGCATGTCCCAATCGTAAATGTATATTATTTGGATAATAAATTTTGAAATAATAGGTTCAACATCAATTTCACCTCCCTATAATAAATTAAATATCAAAAATAAAATATTTTAGACATTTCTTGTAATAAAATATGAATTATCAATCAATTTTAATTCAACAATTTAACTGAAATAAAATTATCATAAAATTAAAAAGGATTAAAGCATAATCAAATAAATAAATAATAAAAAAATTTATCTTTTTATTTTTTTTTAATTTAGAAGTGAATGTAAAATTGAATATATGATAATTAATTATATTATATGTAAAATGAAGGACTTAAAAGGAATTTTATTTAAATTTTTTTTTATTATTCCAAATATTTTTCTACTCATATTCATTTAACGATCTAAGTATAGAACTAATAACAATTTATAAATTACAGAATTTACAGATTAAAGTATCATTGCTCCTCTCTAAAAGTGTATTTAATGAAATTCAAACTCTTATCTCCTCTCACTTATTCAGTTTTATTTCAACCAATTGGGCTACTTCTATTTATTTATTTAAAATTTTTTTTCTCTTATTTGCGTGTGTATATATATATATATATATATATATATATTGTTGGTAGTGGTGGTGCATATCACAATTATTCTTTGTGAGCTCACGTTTTATCAAGTAAGACAAAAAGTATATTAAGGCTCTCAAAATGGCAAACCGGGCATATGAAAGCAACAATTTCCATATCAAAATTCCCAGGCCAATTACCCAAATCCGACGTTATATGTAACTAAAAATATATATGATAAAATTATTAAAAATAAAAATTTATTAACTAATAAATGCTGTACAAGAAACAAAGATATCAAAAGGGATTTTCTTAAAAATATATAAAAAATAGAAAATTTTAAATTAAAAAATATTCATTTTTTTTAAAAAAAAATACTTATTTTTTAGTTTTTCAATTCAATAATATTACTTTTTTAGAGAGAGATATTTAATATAATATCTAATATATTGCTGGTAGATTCAAAAAATATATAAAAGATTTTTAAAAAATTAAAAAATATAGATATATATATATATATAATATAATTTTCTCAAATTAAAACTCAAAAATTCAAAAGGGGTCCAAACCAAAAATAAAAAATTGAAAAATAAGGGAAGATGACCTAATCGTTTGCATAATCAAAAGAAAACATATACACCAAGAAAACCTCTCTGCAGCATCCCTCAGCCCTTTTGCAAATTCGAAACGCCCACAATATTCTTCTTTTTCAAACATCATTTGTTAGTCAAGTTTCCCTAATTTCTGCCTCAAAGTTTTACCAGCTAATTACATCGATTATCTTTTACCCTTATTCTATTAAAATTTTTAAATTACATAAAATCTTCTAACTTCTACTTTTATCTAAATATCTCTGAAATCATTTTTCAGCCATCATAGTATACTATAATATATAGCCACATATGACTACATGCTAAAAAAAAGAAATACAATTTCACTTTATTACACTTTCATATGTGAAGAAACAATCGCTGAACATATAATTTTAAATATGCTAAAAAAGATTATTTTAGATCTATTAAAGAAATATGGATGAAAAATGAGAGAGGATTAATTTTTTTTTTTGGTTATGTAACAATATGAAGCTGCTATATTATATTTTAATTATCGAAAAACAGTCTTAAAAATTTTAATGAAACAAAATTAAAAGTTCAAAGATTTTTATCGTAGAGGTTTTAATAGAATAAAAGATAAAAGATAGAGATTATGGTGCAATTAAGCCAAGTTTTATCCAATCACGAACTAAATTTAACAAATCTCATTTATTAATAAACTTTTTACATTTGCTTTTGGTGATCTATTGATAAAAAAAGCCCATCATCTAAATTAAAATTAATTAAATTTCAATTGGGATTAAATTTATAGTAAAAACAAATATAATAATAATAATAATTAATTTTAACTCTCGACCATTAATATTATAACACGTGTTGCCACATAAGTGCATGGTATGAAACATTGGCATTCCTGCTATGTGTGAAGCATTTAATATTAGTGATTACGTATGGAAATAAAAATCTCTATATTTTATTTTATTTAAATGTGTAAAAATATTAAAAAAAAAAAGAAATTAGGGTGAATTGAAGCCAAAATGGCTGAAAGAAGAGAGTTATGTTTGTTTGTGGAGAGGCTGACAAGAGGTTGGAGAATGCAGAAGGCGGTTTCAAATTGGGGAAATATTCTTTGGATGGGCATGTGTTTTCTCTTCCCCTAAGCAAACAAATCATCACTCCTTTGGAATTTTTTGCATTTGCTATTTTGTTTTTTCTTTTTTTTTTAAAAAAAATTATCATAGGTTTGTTAATTCATTCTTCTTTTTAATCATAATTGAATAATATAATTTTTTTTTTATTAATTACAAATGAAAATATGAAATATTTAGAACTTAAATTTAAAATTTATACAGAAATAATACATATTTTTTATCACTAAATTATATTTTAATGATTAAATAATATAATTTTTTTATTTGGCATACATGATCAATTATAAAATTATATTCTTTTCATTTAGAATTGATAAATACTTTTTTATTTCATAAAAATTTTAAAAATACATATTATATCTCTATTTTTATTATGAGATATAATCATTGAATATTTTTAATAAATAACATTAAATATTAACATGTTAAGTAAGTTATTAAAATAATAAATAAATTATAATTTAAATAAATGAAATTGTGTATTTATATATCAATTCGGTATGAAAGGAATATATATATATATATATATATATATAATATATATATTCTGATTCTTGAATTAGAATCTTATTAGCTAACTTTCTTATGCACAAAAATATTATTTATATTTCTATGGTCAACATTTCTTATATTTTTAACGGTTGATTTGATCACAAAATTCATGTGTAAGTTGACCATAATATTATTAATTATTGCTATATTTTGAATATTCTATTATATAATATATACAATAGATATTAATAAAACATATATATATATACATACACAATAGATAAAGTTAAATTTTTTTAAAGGGAATTTAATAAAGTTATTCTTGAAAACACAGAGAAGTTAAATAAAGAATTTAAATTCGGATCTCTAGTTGTTGCAGTCACGAGAATATCTTAGCTAGTTGTTAATTAATTAATTATGTGGCCTTAATATAAGACAAAGTTGTGGAAGACATGCGAAGAAAAAAAAATTTTATAAGGTTTTATGCTATTTTCCTCCATATTTGGGAGAGAGAGATAAATGATAATTAATGAAGGGTATATATGATTTTTGGAAGGTTTATTGTCTAAATTTTTAAAAACTTCAAACATCATCTAATTTATAGATCATTAACTCAATTAATATCAATAAAATAAAACAATTTTAGCTTAGTTTATTTCATTTTTTGAGATACATAAATTAAAATGATAAGTTTGTAATGAAACTAGTAGGTTGTGCCAAATAATAAATGAGAAAATATATAAAATAAATTAATTACAAAAAATAAATATATAAATAAATAATTGAATAAGTAGAAAATATACTTTGAAATTTTAAAAAGCAAGGAATGGGTTTGATCATTCTAACTAGATTGACACATTTTTTTTTAAATTTTAGAAAATATAATTATAAAATAAGTTGATTAAATTTATATAGAAATATGATAAAATTAAATTCACATTTTTTTATTTAGAACATATTAATGAAAAAATTAACATTACAATATTTACAATATTATCTTCCCATTGTTGAAAGGTGAAAACAGAACAGAACTATAATTAATTAAAGTAACCTGTTGTAAAGTATAGAGAAACAAGACCAAGCTTTGCAAATTGGGCTTATGACAATAAAATCATAATTCAAGGTCATAAAACACAAACAAGAACAGGGAAAGATTTAGCTCAAGTTAAAATCAACTCAAAGAAAGAGTTACTCCATGGCCTCAGGCTAATATATAAACACACACACACACACACACATATATATATATATATATATATATGTCACCCTCTCGTGACAAAAATTTTATAATCTAAAGCTAATAATTCAAGCTTCTAAAGTGGCCTAGTATGGCGGCCTCTTGCTCGGCCGCAAAGAAGAGCATTTCTTGGGATTGGTAACTCATCTCTCCATGAATTTGCAGGTGAGTAAACTCTGAGATAGAACTGCTGTCCTAAGTATTGTCTAGACCAGTTCTCGGACCGAATGTTCCACATTCCCACGTTGTCTAAAGCCATGTAAATTGCTGTCCATGACTTTGGATATACCTACAAAATTCAATCTAACCCAATTATTAAGCTAGAAATTTACATGCATTTCTACTTCATATAGGTTTTTTCTAGATGACTGACAGTGTAGTTTAACAATCTACGGTATTATATGATATTATACTGTAAATATTTTATATTATATATTATGAAATCATGACAAACCATGAAATAAACGACGAATTAGCTTACCTGAGTGGTGCATCGAGCAACAGCATCTCTCAGGTTATAGCGAACCCTAACAGCTGGTGTCCACTGTCCTCCATCCATTCTGTTAAGTTCATGCATGAATTAATCATCAATTAATCATTAATGTATATATAAGTATCAGGACTAATAAGCTTACCCCACAACAAAGAAGGAATGTCCATCAATGTGCCATGACTGAACTGTATCTTCCCAGTTTTGGAAAACAATCTCAATGAATTCACGGAAATTAGCTGACATTACTGAAGTCTGAAGGTAAGCATTTCCCCAAGTGGGGTAACTAGGAATGCTTCCCAGGTAGAAAACGCTAGGAATCTTGAAATAGTCTGCAAGTTTTAATGGGGTATCTGGAGGAAGGAATGAGACACTATTAACAGCAAATCTCTGCTTACGATTAATAATAGGAGCAGAGTTTGCAAGAGTTATTGTGTGGCTAGTCTTGATCATTCCATAGTGGTACGAGCCTTGGGGGTTCGGCCTAGGCCCACTTGCAGTCAGATTCCAACTGGTTTGATTTAACACAACAATATAAACAGTGTATTAGCTATAATAAGCAAAGGTCTGCACATCAAATTGTAAACAATGCAGTAGCCAAGTTACCGTATAGATCTAGCCTGGTTGAGGGACCAATCAATCTGAGTAGTAGGGCCACCTGGGATTGGACCAGAAACTCCTTTCCAAGAATTGCTGTAATGAAGAATGGCTGTAGTAGTGAGTACACGAGTGGTGAAGCGTGTCGAAACGACAATGTAGTAATCTATGTTTGGCTGATCAGCTGTAACCAAGACAGAGTAGGACTGTCCAAGATGAATGTCAAGGGCTGAGTAGGTGTTTTGTAGTGTATGAGATCCTTCAACCTCTACTAATTTTCATTTTGTGTCCTTGAATTCTGAAGTTAATTGATGTTGCAAGGCCCACATTTGATATCCTGAACCTGTATGTCTTACCTGTAAATTGCAATTTCTTATAATGAGTTATAAATGCTCACAAGTACAAATTAAATGCTTAGAAACACTGCAATAGATGCATGCAGCAACTTCATGTAAGAGTAATAAATTCTGGGTTCTCATCAAGAACAAATTTTGATATAGAAAATATTATAAATTTCACAGTGCAAACATCAGTAAAAAGGACAGTGCAAGTAAAAAATTGAAAAATTAATATTATTCTGTGAACACCTGGATCCACTGTGAATGTATATCCATTCCATCCACGACCATTGATGAGAAGGCCATCAGGGAATGGAAGATCATGACCAGCATCCAATATTCTTCTCAATTGCTACAAACAGATCAGAGAAACTAGCATACGTAATCTGTAGTTAAAAAATAAAGATGGCAAACAAAGACAGTTAAGACTGCAATAAAAAATGTGTGATAATCAAATGAAAGTGCTTACATAGTGATTTCTTTGGTACCAGTCTCCAGCTAGTACAGTAAAATCCCCAGCAGGAGGAGGGAAAGGTACAGGAATCCGAGGCCGGCTCCAGATTCTTATGCCTCCAAACCCTCCAGCAGCCTTGTGCATTCCAAGTGATGGGAAGTAGAAAAAGCTACCAATTTGGTCCTTTACTTGGAGAACGTAAGTGAAGTTTCTCCCTGGTAGGATTGGACAATTGGTGCCATACACTCCATCCTGCCATGAGTTCCTCCTCTGTTGTATGCCATTCCTGTTTGTAACACAAAGTCCATGGCATGCAAATATTCAAATTCTACATCAAAAGCCATCTACCTTTGACTACTTTTATCATAGACATAAGCTCAAAGGTCAATACAATGTCTCATTGTTCTGAAGAAGGGGGAACTGTCAACTTTCTGAGTGGAAAGTAATGACAGTTTTTAATTATATTGATTCATTACAGAAGTTGATAACAGTATTTTTAAGAAAATTTAATCATGTAAAGTTTTATCTCATTTGATTAAGCTGTGTATTTATTTGAAGCTACGCAATTGGTTTGCAAATGATGCAGTACATAACCAAAGCCAACATAGAAAAACCAGACCTTTATTAAATAATTTTAGACGATACAAGATTAAAGACTAATCAGACATTATCAGAACCATCAAGATACAGATCTAATATGAAAAAAAAAAAAAGCATAAAGACAAAAACATAGGTCTCAAGATCCAGAGGTCTAGCATGTGGATAGGAAATTAATTAAATGTTGCCAATTGCAGAATTGGGATATTTTAATAAATTAATTTAGTGTTGACCCATGAATTAGTACTGTGGCAAGTATTACAATGAGATTTAACCATGAAAAACATCATTTAAGAAGTCTCAGATTCTTAAGTGATTATTTGTAGTATGTCAGTTAAAAAAAAAATAAAAGGACCAACAAAAAGAAAAGTGGCTGAAAAGGAAATGATGCTTCTCTGTCTCCCCACATTTTCTATGATTTCTGTAGAAAGCAAACCTTCTATCACTTCAATGGCTAAATTAAACAATGAACTATGTGCATTTCCATTTCCCTATGCATTTGGAGTGTGAGTTAAATTCAATTCTTAGCCAACAACATAACATCCCTCATCTATGTACAAGTTTATGGATTAATATTTTCTCATGCCCTTCTTTATAACCCAGAATTTGCAGTAAATTCTTGAAAAGAAAAAATTTTGCAGTATCAAGGGATAATTCAAAAAAATGGGATTCAAGAAAGTTACTATCTTGATAGTGATTCATGCATTAAATTCTCAAGAATGTTTTGTTAGTAGATAGTGAATTAAGGTAAAGTAAAATAATAATCCTTCATCTCTGTTAATGGGTTGTTTTTGGCTTCATCTCTGTTAATGGGTTGTTTTTGGCAGCAGATCTGGTTGAGTAGATTCAACTTTCTTTTTAGTTTTGATTAGTTATACAATTGGAAGATCTATTCTAAGAGTAGCACATTGTTCTGTTGCAGGGAAAAATTGAAAGAAAAGAAAATGATAATGATAATGAGACTTAGAAGTGAAACATCCAGGTCCCAAAATGCTTACTTTCTTTACTTTCACTTTCCTACATTTTCTATCCAACCAAACAGGAGCATGAAATTAATTGGAAACTGTATGTAATGGAGGTAAGGAATAGTGGGTAGTCGTAATTACCAAGAAATAAGGAATGGCTCTCTTAAATAATTGAAAACGTTGATAATGAGATTATCATTTGTAACAGCATCTAATTGTGGCCCTGGAAACTGCCCATTAATCAAGATTCCCTGCAAAGCCAGTCCAACAGTAGAAGGAAAAAACAAAAACCATCACTTCCTAAATTGAGAATGCCTAATAAATTCATTAGAAAGACAGATAAAATTTTTTTTTTCCAAAATCAAGAAAGTGGTACAAGGAAAAGAATAACATTACCAAGAAAAACAGAGCATAATATAGTACCTGTTGCTTAACGCCAAGAGGGTATATGTCTCCATATGTGACCTTCCACGTGAAGAACCTATAAGGGTTCTCGCCATTAACACCAAGAAGAAGAAAGAACAAGAGAACAATGAGAGGAAGAGAATAAAGAGCTCTCATTTCTTGACAAGCTCACCCTTCTCTCTTTCTTTCTCTCTGCAATGATAATAACAAATTTCAATGGAACTTTTAGATCTACTAAAAAAACAGAGATTTCAAAGGCGCATATTATATTATAAAGAGACCAAATGGGTCTCCATTTCTCAGTGTCTCACTTCCACTAACTCTAATAACAAAGCTCTGTTTTGTAATGTAACTAGGCAGATAAAGATGGTGTATCAGCTATCACTTTGGTTTTGATCACATGTGAAGAATCTAGTGGACTTTTTCTGGTGCAGTCAAATCAGCTACCGTCAACTTCAAGTGGGTCAGCATCAAAAGTTTGGGTCCACAAGTTTTGATTGTTCATGATTGGATTGTATTGGATTTGTGGGGATAAATAATGAAACAAGTGCATGTGATTGATTTAGGAAGTGAAGCAGAGCAGTAACCATTTATGCATTGACGTCATCACGTGCAGCTGCGAAGTGCATGATAGAATAATACTCTACTGGTAGATGGGTTTAAATTTAATACAATCAGTTATTTACATTAGTTTTTTACTGAATAGATTTATAAAGTTGCAATGTTTATTTTTTGCCAATAAATAATAACTGTCTGACAGATGTTACAAATTAATGTAGAAAATAAATAAAAATAAATCTTAATAATTGAGAAAGTTGCACTTATAACCCCCCTAAAATCTCAATTTTCTTCTTTATTTTTTAGTAAATTTTATAAGCCTTGCACGCTTTTTTATCAATTTTCAGAGGTTTTGAATGGATGGCACTGTTGCTATGGTGATTCTGAAAGCCACTTACAATGTACTAGAAAATCAAGAATTACGTAAAAGAATATATACATGTATCCTTTGCCTCATTTTCTGCTTTCTTACTGCAAGGGGGGTTTTATTTTCTGCAGTTCATCTCATAAATTGTATACGAACTCTGAAAATGGTAGTTTGTCATATTCAAAACATGTTTTCTCCAATATCATTGCATTTTCTAATGTTTTTGACACAAAACTTACTTTAGCTTGGTGTAACCAACCCTGCCTTCCATGGCAGAATTTGAGAAAGCTCTTGTTAAGTTGGCACTTGCCAGCTCAGGCAAAAATTTATGATCATGGCTACACAGCTCTTTTTTAATGCTTCATGTCGAATTGATTGGCAAACAGATCATATTTGCCTCATAAAAACAGTGAAATAAAGAATTAACCTTCTTTTACTTCGAATTATAAGTAAAATTCCTGGCAGAATCAGTCCATGTGCATGCCAGTGCTGCGAGCCAAAAAAAAAATCATACAGCCAAATTTAAGAACAAACAGATTAAATTCTTTGAGCAATGTGAAAGAAAGAAACATTTCCGGATAATCTGTAAAATGATCCTAGAAATAGCAAAATGGAAATTCAATTCAAGTAATTAAGGAGTTAAAATCATCTCCATCCAAGGAGATTCATACAAAATTGGTAGTAATAAGCTACCCAAAAAGCTCAAGCCTTTACATCATTTCATTTGTTGTCTGTACAAAATGGAAGCAAATTAAAATGTGGAGTTCAGTCTAATCGTCGATCTTTTCCCAACCATTTGTTCAAATGGTTATCAACATCACCGGCTGGAAATTGTTAAAAGCAAGCCATAATGATCACTTGGTAAAACAGGAAGCACCAGCTTCTTTACCTCTTTTCTCACTTTCTTCTCCTTGATATGTGATAACCCAGGTATTGCATCCTTACCGATCATGTCAATTTTACTTATTTTGAAATCACGCAGACTGCATAAAAATCGATCAAGTCGCTTTTGCGATGGAAAGTTGCCAGACAACATCTGATTAGACTTGGTATCATAGGTCCATCCACTGTCCCCTGGTTTTAACTCTGCCCAGGCATCAACCCATCCATCAGGTAAAGGAATTTGACCATCTAACTCGTCATCCCAGTTCATGTCCCCAGCAAAAATCACATTCGGGTTCTTCTTAAGAATTTCAGTAGCCTCCTTTGCCTGATGTACACGTTCCTTACTGAACATCTGATCCCATGTTGGAGGTGCAGGGCAGGGACTCTCAAGGTGGCTTGTGGCAACAACCAACGGCTTGTTCGGCTGCACTTCAAGCTCAGCAATGCAAAGCTCTCTCCCCATTATAGAATTGTTGAAGGGCCTACAGCTAAAAGATTTTACTGGAAGTTTGCTTAACTGCAAGCCAAAATATAAAATGTAGACAAAAACAATGCTGATTGTAAGTATTTGTGCTGGATCAAAATGATTGTAGAGCACAGAAATATTGTTGACATTGTAAAACACCTTTTATACCAAGCTCATCAAGAAAATGATTGATATATAGAACAGTAATAAAAAAAAGTGATGTATCAGAAGCATCCCTCGTAAGTATGCAAGCAGTATGCTAAACATGTGTCATGTTAAAGCTTGACAAGGAGAACAGTAAATAAACTTCTAACTGAATTTGAAATAATGAGATGAAACTAAAATGAAGATGAACATTACAACTTCTGGAATTAGATTTGTGAAAATACCTTTGTGATCCAATTCAATGAGGCTGCAAATTACAAAACTGACAAATGACAGATTAACATACAAAAAAGATGTTATAGCTAATGAGAGCTTACTTGCATGCAAAAGTATGGTCTGGAATATGCCACCCCATTTGCAACAGAGCAACGATATGCTTTCCACCAGCTGGATGATATATATTTGGAGTGACCTCCTAAAAGTAAGATGGATGTAAGCAAGAGGAGAATATCAATGACAGGCTGAACCCAGAGCTCCATTGAGGGAATACCAAAACAAACAAAAACCTGAAAACAAATCACGTCTGGTGAATGCAGCTGAATAAGATCACCGAGAGCTTTCATCCTCTTATGCAGCTCCAGATCCTCTCGAAACCAAACATTGTAGCTCAATATCTTGAATGATCTTAAAATTGCTGGTGAATTGGTGTCTGCCACACATTTAAATGTGTAAAAAGGTAATATTGTTCAACAAAACAAAAACCAGACTTTAAAAAAAACAGTATCATCCATCACAGAACCTTTGGTTTCTGATAATTTATAAATGATAAAAAAAATAATCATTTAGAACCAACTTTCCCTTAAACAAATCACTTATAAAAATGGTGTTTAACTTGTCATTTTTGTCATCACTGACTAGACTGCAAGATATGCACACAAGGTAAGAACATATACTTTCACATGGAAATTTAAAATCTGCAGGAATCTTTTAAAAACTCCTAATGCAATAACAAAATTTCTTTTGCTAGGGGAAATAATAGATATAGCCATGTACCTCTAGTTGTCATTAAATCGATGGCATAGTTGCCTACACTTTTGTTTTTCAACTGCAGAAAAAATATATCAGGAAGAGCTTTTGGATAAAAAAAAATCTTCCTGTATTCCTCTAAACCTTCCTATGTTTTCTTTCAATTTCCCGGCTAACAAACATATCGTTATGATTAATGGAAGTTGGTCTTACCACAATCAGTATAAACTCTACAATCCCATACTAAAAGAAAAAATCAGAGAACAGCAAATAGATTGAGCCACAAAATTTTCACTCACCCTTTACAACAGTCACTGCCTTATTTGATTCCCCAAACCCTTGAAATCCACCCAATTTAATGCAATCTATATCACCCCCATCAGTAAAAATTAGCACCATTCAGTAATAAATCAGCAAATAAATTGTAGAAATCAGAGACTAAGCACAAAAAAACTAGAGTTTCAGTAGAATACACAGCGACCAAATGAGAGAAAATTATCTAAAAAGAATGCATATTGCTTCTCGAATGACCTGTATGTACATTAAAGTGTATATATGTACCAGAGTCTAATTACTAAAATCTCCTTTACTTACAACTGAAATTACAACAATAAACCATATAATAAATTACAGCACCATATATTCTAATATCCCCCCTCAAGATGGAGGTTGGTGATGAACCAAACCCATCTTGGACAGCAACAAATTATAGGATCTGGCACTGCACAAACACAGTAGCAATGAATCCTTCCTTGACTTTGTTTCTCATCAAGTAAACAATCAATATCTAGATGCTTTGTTCTCTCATGGAAGACAGGATTAGTTGCTATATACATGGCCGCTTAGTTGTCACAGAACAAGGAAATAGGCAACTGAACAGAAACACCAAAATCTCGAAGCAAGCAAGAAACAAAAAGAATCTCCCAAAACGCTGAAGCCATGCTTCTATACTCGGCTTCAGCAGAAGATCTTGAGACTGTAACATGCTTTCTAGTCTTCCAAGAGATAATAGCAGGCCCCAAAACAAACAATAACCAATAAGAGATTTTCTACTTCGAGTAAATGCCCCCCAATCTACATCTAAATAAGCAAACAGCTGAAGAGAGCTTTGAGAAGAGAAAAATAGACCAGTAGAGATACCTCACCAGATGAATTGTAGCATCCTAGTGACACTGTCTAGGATCAACCATGTGCTGACTAAGTTATTGGGTAGAGTAAGACTAGGGGTGGGCACGGGTTGGATTCGGTCAGATTTAGAGCATTTTTCAATCCGACCGAACCCGACATCCAAACTGAAATGGTCACCCGAGCTCGACCGAAATAGCAAGAATTTCCGACCGACCGGCGTACATTTAAGCTCGTTCGGTTGAAATCAGATAAATTCGGATTAGTAAAATAAAAACTTAATATTCAGAATTCTTTTTTTAATGGAAAAATCAAAACATGAACAAAAAAAATTAATGCAATACACTAACAAAAACAGATACATAAATAATAAAAACCCTAATAGAAACAAAAATCAAACAAAAAACAAAAAATATACAAAATTCATATGGCAAACACAAACAAAAAAAATTAAAACCCTAACAGAAAAAAAGAGAAAATTAAAAATTCTAACGCTAACAGAAATGAGAAAATTAAGAACACAAAAAATACAGAATTTACAAAGAAATAGTTAGGTCGGTGGAAATTGAAGATAAGATAAGATGAATTAAAAGAAGATTAATACATTTAGATATTAGAAAAAAGTGAAATTAAAAACCCACAGAATACTAAAAATACAAAAGAAAAACTCACATAGGAATTGTTAAGCTCAATGGAGACAGAAATTGTTAAGCTCGATGGAGACACTATTTTGTGATGACTATTCTTGTAAACCTGAAAATTGAACCTAAGTATTCTCTGATGCTTATTAACAATTGTTAATATTCTGTAGGAAGCAACTGAATTTGGTAAAAAAGCAAGAGAATGGAAGAAAGCAGCTGACGCACTCTATCTATCAAGAAGAAAGAAGTGATGAACTAGAAGAAGATTTTTATATTTATGTATTAGAAGAATTGAATCAATGGACAAAAAAATGAAATCTATGAATTCAGTGAACTAGAGAGAGGAGAGTAAATTTTAAAGAGAAAGAAAGAAAAATATGAAAGTGTGTGGCTATTAGGTTTTAACAATTCACATTTATGATGCTTATATATGCATTATATACGACATCATATCCTATTGCATATAAGAATATAATATTCGGTAGGATTCAGGTTTTTGTGAGAAAGAAAATTTCAATCCGACATCCGACTAAACCCAAGTATTTTTTTTTAAATCCAATCCGTCATCGCCCGCTTTTTCTTTTACAACCGACCAAATCCGCATGCAATTGCTCGGATTGGTCGGTTATGGGCGGTTTGCTATTTTATGCCCAGCCCTAAGTAAGACAAATCTAGTATTGAAAGATTCAAATATAACAAACGCCCAATTAACCTTCTGAATTTTTGAGGATCAAAATAAAGAGGTGAAGATTCAGAAAGTTTTAAACCAGCAGGAAGATGTATTTTGGCAGGTTTACAAGCAGTCAGACTAGTATCTTCTAACAAATCCACAATATACTTCCTTTAATTAAAATATAAACCAGTTGTGGTTCTATGAATCTCCAATCCAAGGTAGTATTTAGCAGAACCAAGATCTTTAATAGAAAAGGCATCATCAAGAAAAGCCCTAACAGACTTAATGTGATCTTCATTGGTTCAAGTTATGAGTAAGTCATCAACATAAACAATCAAAGCAATAAAATGACCAACTGATGATATAGTAAACAAACAATGATCATTAGATAACTGCATAAAACCTATAGAACTCAGCTTAGTTGTTAACTCCAAGTTCCACTATCTAGATGCATGCCTAAGTTTATATAATGACTTTTGAAGTTTACAAACAATATTAGGTGTAAGGGCTACATAACCTTCAGGTAAAGTCATGAAAATTTCTTCATCTAGAAAGCCATGAAGAAATGCATTATTTATATTAAGTTAATGGATTGGACAGTGTTCAGCACCAGCAATAGCTAAACACAATCTGACAGTGACTAACTATGCAACATGAGAGAAATTGTCATGGAAGTCAATGTCCTTTATTTGGTTATAACTTTTAGCTACTAATCTAGCTTTATATCTCTCCACACTCCCACCAACTTTAAACTTCACCTAAAAGAGCCACTTACAGCCTACTGGTTTTTTGTCAGGAGACAAAGGAGTAAGAACCCAAGTATTCTTCTTTTTTAGAGCAGCCAACTCCTTTTTCATACTGTATGGTGTTCATGGGCCGGGTCGGGCTTCACCCCCCCAGCCCACAACCCTGGCCCGAGTTGTGCTCAAGCTCCCAGTGGATGCCCGTGGCTCAACCCTAATCGATCAAGCTCGTCAGGCCAACATGTTACACTTTTTTTTTCAACTTTTTAAACTTTTTTTAAGCAAAAAATTTTAAAGCCCGAATCCTCACATGCCAAATGACAAGAAATTTAAATACCCAAATCATCACTTTTAAACTCACATTTCCAAAAGTAAATAAAAGTTAATAAAAAAGAAAATGAACTCAAGAAATATTGACACAGTGGAGTAATTAAAGTGATAACCCTTCTTTTTTCTTTACTGGGTCCAAAAAACTTTCAAAATCTTTAAAAAGAAAAACCAAAAAATGCAACTTTCTTTCAAATTCCCACATCTTCTCATTAACCAAACAGAACATTATCTTAACAAAGAACACCAAAAAATCAATCGTCTTCAAATGTCATGTCCAAAACTTTGAAAGTTTCACAAATTGGAAAATGGAAAGAGCGCAACAAAAATCGATCTATAAATGAATAAACCTACAAAGATAAAATGTAAATATGAGAAAAAAACCAAAAATAATATATATATTTAACAAGAAAAACCATTTTGTTATTATCGAAGTAGTTTATTTGTTCATCTCTGTAACAAATCCTTGTCCAATTACACATACACAAAACAAAATTTTACCCAAAATCCAAAAATTTTAACATTCACATACAACTTCAAAATAATCCAAACTCAAAACCTTGCCCATAAACTCAATGAAAAAATAAAAATTAATTAAGTAAAATAAAAACAGAAAATAAAAAACTAGAAGCTTTACAGATCAAGATGAAGGCCAGCAGGAAACAAAGATGGTCTAGATTGATAATAGAAAGAAAAAAAGACATGCAAATTTTTTTGCAGAAGAGAATTCTTGGGCGAAAAAGAAAAGAAATAGAATAAATTGAAAGACAAGAGAGAAAGATAGAGAAAAGAAACCATAAAGGCGAGAAAGGTTGTTGGTGGTGGCGGCTGAGGAGAGTGAAAAGAGAAGAAAATTAGGGTAAATGAAAAATGATATATACATATATATAAATTTTGGGTTGGGCTTGGTTGGCCCACAATTTTTAGCTAAACCCGTATCCCGGCTCGAAATAAAATCGGGTTACTTTTAAGTGACCCGAGGACCAAACAATAAAATAAAAAACTTGGCCCAACCAGGCCGGGTCAATCGGGTTAACAGGCTTAATGAACAGCCCTAATGCGTAGCCTCAATCCAATGCGGGTTTCTCATAAGTTGACTATATGTAGTGGGTTCCTTGATAGTAGATACAAAAGCTACAAAATGCATACGAGTGAGTGGGATTTTAAGTATGGTGAAACAGTGCCAATAAAAGGTTGTAAAGGGTAGGCTACTGAAGGTTGGGACAAATTGGTTGAAGAATTATTAAAAGAATGGTCTGGATCTAAAATATTTGAAATAAAATCTTGCATCCATTTGAGTTTAAAAGTAACTCTGTTACTATGTCTGAGGGGAACAACAATATCATTGTAGAAGGGAATAACAAAAGTAGAAGGAATATCAGAGGATGCAGAATTAGGAGAAGCAAAAGTGGAAATAGGAGAATCAGAAAAAGAAGAAGAAACAGGAAAAGGACTAAAATCAACAGCAGGAGAAACTATAGGTAATATTGGAGAAGAATCAGAATTATTACATGAAGCATGAAAAGGAAAAACATATTCAAAAAATTGAACATCTCTAGAAATGAACAAAGAATGAGAATCTAAATTGTACAGCTTATAAGCTCTTTGACCAACCACATACCCTACAAAGACAGACTTAAATGCTCTAAGATCAAACTTATCTTTGGAAGGTTTAGTATTGGTGGCATAACAAAGACATCCAAAGGTTATAAGGAAACTATAATCAAGTTGTCCATTATGCAGTAATTCAAAAGGAGTTTTCCAACCAAGAATGGAAGTGGGAAGTCTATTAATTATGCATGTTGCAGTAAGAATAGACTCACCCCAGAACTTCTTAGGTAAACCATATTGAAAC
This sequence comes from Garcia nutans, assembly GCA_947685225.1. Taxonomy (NCBI): domain Eukaryota; kingdom Viridiplantae; phylum Streptophyta; class Magnoliopsida; order Malpighiales; family Euphorbiaceae; genus Garcia; species Garcia nutans. The sequence goes on from CANTUV010000024.1 coordinate 81,001,099, forward strand.
ATTAAAGCCGTAGTAGTTTCTAGGTGTTTATGTTTTCTCTCAACACCACCATTTTGTTGAGGAGCATAAGGAGTGGTTTTTTTTATGTAATATGCCATGATGTAAGAACAGATTTTGCCAAGTATTGACAAACTTAATCCCATTATTTGTTTTTATACATTTAACTTTTGAGGAAAATTAAGTGAGGACCATAGAAATAAAATGTTATAGGTGTTAACAAGTTTCAGTTTTATGTTTTAAAAGAAAAGTCTAGGTGGTTCTACTATAGTCATCAACTATAGTAAGAATATAGTGAGCTCCAGAAAGATCAAGCTGAAGATAAGGAACCCAAAGATCAATATGAAGAAGATTGAAAATACCAACAGATTTTGTCTGAATAGAAGGAAAAAGAAATCTATGTTGTCTAGACAAAGGACAAATAGAACAAACTAAAGACTCGGAAGAATCAAATGTAACAAGAACATCCAATTGTCGTTCTTAGATTTAGAAGTATGACCTCATCTCCTATGAATTAAGTCAAAAGAAATAGTAGGAGTAGTTTTATTAGCAAAAACAAAATTTATACAAGTGTGAACTTTATTAAAAGTAACAAAATTCAAAACAGTAGAAGACTTATTTATAAAAGGATCAATGACATGACTAAGAAAACTAGATTTATCTAGAATACAAAAGCCAGCATGAATCTTCCCCACAACAATCATTTCCTCAGTCAAGAGGTCCTTAAAAAAACAGTGTGTTGGATAAAAAACAACTTGGATATTAAGGTCTTGAGTAAGCCTATGTGCAGAAAGTAGATTATATTTGAAGTTTGAACAAGTAAAACTTTATGAATGGCAAGTTTACAATGCAAAATGATGGTACTAGTATGATTTACTAAAGTAGTTGTTTTATCAGGTAAATGAAGAACAGTAGGTGATGGTAAAGAAACAAGATTAGTCATATATTTAGATGCAAAACTCTTATGATTTGAAGCACCTGAATCTACTATCTAGAAACTACTAACATCACAGTCAAACATAAAAGACGCAGAAATAGAGCAGTAGATATACCAGCAAAGTCGGTATAATTCACACATTGCACAGCATTAGCAGTTCAAGCATCTATCACAATTTTGCCTTTTTAAGGCATTTTGGTACACTTCCTTCTCAATCAAAGAAGCAATATTAGCAGACCAATCACCCTGAGTTGAATGATCGACAGAGTTAGTGCCTCCCTCATCAGATGAGTGAGTTACTTGTCCTACAAACTTAGCCTGAACTCTTCATTGTTGCTTCTTAAGATCATTATACCAATCAGGATAGCCAATTAACTTGAAACAACAATCCTTTTCATGACCCTTAGTATTACAGTGTGTGCAAAACCAATCTGCTTTTTTATTGTACAGTCCCCTCTTAGTATTGCCTCTCCCTGAAGTATCTCCCTTAGCATAACCATGACTCCTAACAGCCATAGCACAGACTTCTACTGAATCAGTGAAGACATTATGAACCTCCCTCTGTTTTTCAACCCTCAACACCATAGAGTATGCCTTGTTCACCAAAGGCAGTGGCTCCATAAGTAAAATCTGGTTTTTAACATGATCATACTGCTCATCAAGTCCCATAAGGAACAACATCAGTTTAGTCACATTTACCGAATTTTCACTCTCCCTAGCAGTACCACAAGTACATACAGGAACCCTTATTAGACAAGCCAGCTCATCCCAAAGCTTAGTTAGCTTTGTGTAATACACAATAACAGACATACTACCCTGAGAAATAGAAGCTATTTCTCGTTGAATCTTATAAACCATAGGCCCATTACTCTCACCAAACCTATTAGGTTGAATCTTATGAACCATAGACCCATTACTCTCACCAAACCTATTAGCTAGCTCATCCCAGCGCTCTTTCGCAGTGTCAAAATATATGAACGGACCATCCAGTCAACCTTCTTCCAAACAGAATACTCAGCAGATGCACAATCAGGCGCAACAACAGTACCATCCACAAACCCTAACTTATTCTTAGCTTCTAGAGCAATTTTCATAGCACGATTCCAAGTAAAATAGTTAGACTCAGTTAAGGGAGATGTCACCAAAATCATACCAGGGTGATCAGAAGTTTGCAAATGCAGTGGATCTCCATGATCGCGATCATTATTACCCCTCTGAACAGGAAGAGGCTGTGCATGTGCAGCTTGTGTCTGAGGTAGTCCTCCATTCTCAACTTCTCCAGTAGGATCCATAGTAGTAAAAGTAATAGATCGAGAGAGCACAAAAAAATGCTCAGATCGCAGCGAAGAAAAAACAAAATTTAGGGTTTTTGATATATGAAAGAAAAAATGAACAGAAAAGTACTTAAAAGTATAGGAAAAACAAATCGAAGAATAGAAATCGAGAAAGAAAGCTCCGGATCTAAAAAAAATATGAATCGATAGTAAGAACCCTCGGACGAACTCAATCTAATGAAAATCAAGGAAAAACAGAGTAAGAAAGACCCTAGATTAACGAAAACAAAGAGCTTAGAACGAATCACAGGCAAAAAATTGTTCTGATACAATGTAGAAATCAGAGATTAAGAACAAGAAATATAGGGTTTAAGTAGAATACACAGAGAACAAATAAGAGAAAATTATACAGAGTAAAGTTTACATATGCACTAGAGTCTAATTACTAAAATGTCTTTTACTTACAACTGAAATTACAACAATAAACCATATAATAAATTACAGCACCATATATTCTAACATAAATCCACTAAAAGGAGGGGAAAACTACTAACCCTTAACATTAATGGACTTAATTCCACGAAAGCTACTAAATTCAGCAGAATCCTTATCGCCCTCATAAAAAAAATCCGTAATTTTTCTTTTGCAAGACCTCAAGGGCATGAAGACAGAACCAACAGAAGAATCCAAGTCCTTATCAAGACCAATATCATTCGGATCATCGAAACTCGAAAGGGAAGAAACAAATGTCCTACTGCCACAGATTTCACAGCTGTTGTTCTTGTATGAGTTTAAGAAAGTGCAAGCCTTGCAAGACCATTTTGGGGTCTCTTGTTGAGAAGATGAAGGCGAAGAAGGAAGAGGAGAAGCAGTTGATAAGCAGATTTGGCAAGAGGGTTTTGGTTTTGAGGATGGGGAATTGATGAAAGTGCATTTCTTGCAAGTCCACGACATGGGATTGAGAGAACAAAGCAAACTGAAGGTTTTGCTGAGATGGGTTTCGATCTGGGAATAAAAGAAGACTGCCATTTTAAGTTTCAAAATTCTAACTTGTTGCCGCTTTGGTAGGGTCCAATCAATTGTTTTGTGCACAGTCATCAAGTATGGCCCACTTAAGGATCACACGTGGTTTTAGTGGGACCCGTGATGCTTATGAACATTTTAAAGATTAAATGATATGTACTTTTTTATTTTTTAAAAATTTTAAAACTATTTATTTTTAAAAAAATTAACTGAAAATATTATTTATGCATTTTTACTACACCATAATTAAAAATAAATATTCTTAAAATTAAAAAATATATATTTAAAAAATAGTTTTGAGAATATTTTTAATTTTAGATAATTTTTTACATTAACAAATTTTAATTTAGAAAAATTACATGATATTTTTAAAATTTTTTTAAAAAAATAAAAATATTTTTAAAAATTTAACTAAAAATATACTCTTTTTATATTTTTAATATGTTCACTTAGATGTAAAAGGTCAATACTTTTAAAATTAAAAATTAAAAAATAATACTTTCGGAAGGAAAAACATAAAATATTTTTATCTATTAATTTGCAAGGCGGTCACTACAACATTTGCTTGGTCTTTGTGAAATTCTTAATTTGGCTCTTTACTCGCACAATAAATGATACCATAAGAATGGGAATTATAGGATCATCAAGAGGGTACTTCATAGCCAAAATTTTACAACGACCAAAGAGAGAGATATAGAGTAAAAAACAATCATATTTACCCCATCCACAAAATACAATATATTTACCCCATCAAAAGTTTCCATTACCAAACCAAAGAGTTCTAAAGTAATTAGCAAAACTTTGCACAGCAATTGCTAATTGTAAATGAATTTTTAACACTTAATAATAACAACAAATATACTTCAAAATTTGTTTTATTTTTTGCACCTCAACACTAGAGCACAAAATCCATGTATAACAAAATAAAGAAAATTACAGCCAAGAAAGCACTACTTAAACCCTCATTGATTGTGATTATTCTACTGCCTTTGAAGCTGATTAACCTTAAACTATTTGCTGCACCACTTGATACAGTTGTGTTCGTAACCGTCCTTGTTTTACTGCTTATTTTCTTACTGCACCCAGAAATGAGACCTCCATTAATGAAAATACAGAATGCAAGTTGTTATACTTAATCAACATTTGTTACCTTTTGAAACCCAGAAAATGAAAAAAGAAAAAAGCAACAATTAACAAGGTGTTCACCTTCCAGGAAATATACAGCTACCATGACCTGAAAATATTACCAACAAGGAGAAAGACAAATGCATCAGATAATCTACAAATGGCTCAGTACTTTTCAAAAGCAACTCAATTCCATAAAGCTTTAATCCTAAGTTAATTAAGGTCAGATACTTTTTAGAATCAGAGAGGAGAAAAAAACAGTAAAACAAAAACAGAAGGACCCCATTTGGCCTTAAGTCATCTTTTGGTAGATAGAAGGCAATAATGGAAGTTACCTGTGAGAATTATATGGGACAATATCATTTTCTAGGGCAATCTTATACATGAAACATGACATGAAGTAATGGCACTATCCTTAGCTCAAAAGGGCTCTTCCCACTTAGGCCAGTGTCCAAATTGAAATCATAATTTTTTTTACTTGAATCAGAAAATGTTTTATTCTATGGCTTTTCTACACTCCAATCACTCAAGAGGCCATGTGCATATGTCAGGCTGGAATCACACACCATCCCACTTTTTGTCCTTATGGATATCTATGAAGATTATGATTGAAGGGTGCCAGTGTTCTCATTAGTGTTGTAAGATTAAGCAATTTGAACTTTTAATAAATTTAACCTTACCCCTCAACATTCAATGCATTTTTCAACAGTTCAATAGTTATGTTAAAAAGATAATAAAAAAGCAAACCATCTTACGTAAAAATATTTCCTTTCTCATTTGTGTCCTGTTTTTGAACATATAGCCAAAATCGATTTTAAAATAGCACCCACAAGATCCAAATTTGCATATGAGACAGTCATATCAAAATCCTGCCTTTTTTTTTTCGAAAAGCTTACTACTGTGTAGAAGTAAGAACTTGATTACCAAAGATATCTCAATTTCATTAAATTCAAATGGAATATAAACACCTATACCTTCAATTAAAAATCCAAAACGTAAAAGAAATGCAAGAAACTAAATAAACTTACTTGGGTCAGTGGTAGTGATCATGGCCACACCCTTGAAATCACAAGACCCAGGAGCCTTCCCTTCCATCTGGTAATAGCTATCAAATGCATAAGAGGCATGGTTCTTCACATTGTTGGGCTGGTAGCAATCTTCCCCTGGCTGTATCTCACTACAATTAGCCCTTCCAGGTCCACATGCCCAATCCAATGCTGCCTGCAATGTTCTTGAATCAATAACATCCATTGCAATACAATATGTTCGGTTTGTTGTATCATTAGCTAAAAAAGTCCCACTTCCATAAACATGAAGCAAATACACTGGTGTTGCATTCCCATAAAAAAGTCCCCAACTTGCTTCTGATACAGGCGGTGACCTCAAATCCTCATTGAACAATTCATATATATACACGCTTGAAGTGACTTCTGGGTGCAAAGGAGTCCCACTACGATCAAGAACATGCTTAATCAAGTTAGAATTATATGTATCAGCATTGTCAATAGTAGCATAAGGCTCCTTTGAATCGCCCTTTGAAGGCCAACCAGTCTCGGTGACAAGAACCAGAACATCAGTAATATTCAAATTCTTCATAGAAAAATAAGCAGCATCAATCATAGCATCAAGCACATTTGTATAATGCAACAAAGTATTAGGATCAACCATTTCTTTAGATGGTGTCAAGGGCTTAAACAAAGAATTATCAAGCGGCACCACCCCTTTGTTTTGCATAAACACATAGTAAGGATAAAGATTCATCATCAATGGAGATCCAGTTCTTGATAAAAACTGAAGCAGAGGAAGCATAACAGAGCTCCAACTCTGGTTAAAGAAAGACTGAGAAGGGGGAAATGGATCAAGAATTATAGAAGCTGCATGCGGTGTTGAAATCTTGATCTGGGTATGCAAATTTGCAGCAACTAAAGCACTATAAAGCGACTCTATAGCGGGCATAAGCAAAGAAGCTGAAGAAGGTACAGTTGTTAACACTTCATCACCGACAGCAATTGCAGTAATTAAAGTCTCTGGATAATAAGCAACAACATTACGCCCAACCCAGGAGGCTGCTGTAGTATTAGAGGAGCCAATAGCAAGAAGCTGATTATTGGGGACGCTAATAATGACCTGGATCTTGGTTTTAGCTAAGGCTTTAAGGATATCATTGTCTGCATCATATAATCTGATATGGGTAATTTTTTGAGCTTGAAGAAACGAAACGATGTCTGCCACTGACAAAATATTAGACACATCTGTGCCTATGTTAAAACCCACAAATGGTTCACTGTTTTGATGCTGCTTTTGCTGCTTGATTTGTGTCACTGCTAATGGTAATGATTTAGCTGCAAATTTTCAAAAGAAGATGTCAAAAAAGGGTTACCATTGATTTTCTTGATGTGGTGAGTTCAAAAGTAAAAAATACCTTGTGAAAATCTGGAGATGAAAAGCAAAATGGTGATGATGAAGAGGACAAAACTGAACTTAGAGTATGCCATTAAAGAGGAGCTCGAAGGTTAATTCTTCATCCTCTGTTTCTGGTTCAGCTATAGATTCTTGCATTATCTTCTGAACAATTGATATTATTATGATTATTTTTAAAGAAAGATTCAATCTTTTTGTGAATTTCTTGGTGGGTTTGATTTTGGTTATTTGCTTGTTGACTCAACAGATCTAAACAGCTTCAAAAATTAGATGGTGAGCGCAGCAAATCCAAAGACTACTTGCAAGTAACTTTGTAAGAGTGTGGTTCTGGTTATTTTTAGAACTGTAATAATAAAAATTATATTGTCTTTACCCTTGATAGGGTCGCTGCCGCGGAGCACGTGAATTATCCAAAATAACCTTATTTACTGCGACGTAGCCATAGGGACAAAGACGTAAAAAGGGATTAAATTGAGGACCTTTATGGTAATTTACATGAATGACGGGCCTTTTCTGAACTTTTGAGACGTTTCTTGAAGTTACTCAGTCAGTCACAGGCTGGCATCTCGAGAGAGTGACGTTAACTCCGCAATCCATTTTTTTTTTCCAATTTTAGACATTTTAGCTCTCTTTTAAAAAAAATAAAAATAAATTATATTTATCACTAAATGACACCTCCAAAAATTTTAAATTTATTATACATATAATCATAAAAATAAAATTATATCTATAAATTATTAATGAATTTATTAAGTAAAATAAAGTTTAAAAAAAAAGAGTTAAATATTCTTGATATTATCACTTCAACTCATTGATAGTTCATATAAAGAAAAATTACATTTTATACCGTATTTTTTAATTTTTTAAAAAAAATATTTATATTTTTAATATATTTTTAATATATTAAATATATATTCAATGTATATTTTTAAAAATTAAATATATCTTTAATATATAAAAATATATCTTTAAAAAAGAGTATTTTTAAAATTAAAAGTTAAAAAAATATTTTTAAAATTGAAACTAAAAAATATTTTTATTTTTTAAGATATTTAAAAAAAAACCCTTCATAGAATTAATAATAAGTACGTCATTAGTTTGATGATAAACTCTAATTTGAATTTATCCTCTTTTTATATTGAAAATGTAAGTAGTTTCTAAATGTATAAAATGATTGTGTACATACATTATTATTTATTAATTTATTAAACAGAAGTGTACTTACATTTTAAATTTTACTAAAAGAAATATGATTTTGATATAATTGATCGATTTAAAAAAAAAAAGAAAGAGATGAGTATGGGTTCTCAACCTTTGCTAACCTGATATCTTTACAACAAAATCCAACTCATACATTAATAATTGAAAAATATGAAATATATACATCTGTCAATTGCACCAACCATTTCAAATTATTTATTTCTCATTTTAAAACCTTCACTTTTATTTTTTAATTTTACAGTATGATATACAAATATGCTGTATACAAGTTTTGAAAAAGAGTCGAATCCATAAAATTTATTATATATTATTTTTTTATATAATAATAAAATATTATTTTCATAATTTTAATAAGTTATCTTAAGCAATATGATAATAATATTTACGGTCGTGCTAAAATTCTATAACTCGATACTCTTATATCAATGTTAAAAATTTAACACAAATCATGAGTTAAATTGGATCGGCAAAACAAAGCATTTTGACTTCTTGATTGAAAGAAAAACTATGAAAATATGTAAAGAGACAGTGCCAGGCAAAAGCAATGGTAGAAACAGTGTTGTAGCAGCGTATCAAACAAAACAGACGGTGTACCATAAGCAACACAGGCTTGTTCACGAGCATAATAGAAATTAGAAAACGACAACAACTGCACTCCATTCACATGTGGGTCACTAGCCCAGCTTTTTCTTATTTTATATATATAGAGAGAGAGAGAGAGAGAGAGAGAATTTGACATTCTTTTGTAATTATATGTATTCATTATTTGGCCATGTTTTTTATTATATTGTATTAGGCTTTTATGATGATCCTAATTTGGGGAAGCATAATGACTAATCTCCATAATATTGAAAGGTTTTACTTTCAGAAAAGCAGTTTAAAAGTTGGCTTTTATTTTCTCTTCTTTATAGTTTGAGCAGAATGAGTAGAATATAAAATTATGCAGTTCAACTAAGAAAAGAATAGCTGCTTCACTGTGTATAAGACTATAAGTAATTATAAAGAACTTTATGGAAAGCAAAATTTATGCAAATATGCATAATAATTATAATAATACAACACCAAGCCACACCATACAGCGAGCCAGATATAAGTGCATATTTTGATAGTAAATTTTAAATATATTTTGGCGGAAAATACATATTTCCTTATACTATACAACCTGCATCTTTTCTTCCTCCCGCACCAATAATTATTTTGGTTGCTTAAGACAAAAGAAAGATACTTTTCCTGTAAAGAAACATGAGAATCCTAAAAATTTATATATTGGAATCCAACGAGACAGCTCATATCTTTTTATTGCCTGTATCACACAGAGATATATATATATATATATGCAGTTCAGCAATGGTTTTAGAAAATGGGGATAGAAAATGCTATATCTCCTTCTATAACTCTACTTTCCTTCCCTCTTCTCTGAGCTTGTGGGTCTTGAAACATTAGATAATGTATCTTTTAGGAAAGGTTTTGGATTCCAATTAGAAAGCATATAAATTCAAGCCTTTCTGATTTTCAAGCCACATTTCACCTTTTTTTTTCTTTTGCTTCTTCTTTATGATTCTTTTTAGTAATAGCTCCCACAAAAAGTCTTGCCTTTGTAATATTTCAAATGCAAATTTCACCTTTTCAAATTCTTGATTCGTGCAACGTTGTAAGAAAATTACTTTCATCCATTTTAAACAGTGGATGATAAAAAAATTATTAAAATTTCAATGCAAAAATAGCATGTTGTTCAACTGCCTAAAAAGCCATATTTGGTCAAGCCTAAAAATTTTTGCCAAGGGACCCAATAAGAAGAAGCATAATGCATTGGGTTAATATACATAATAACATATAATCCATGATCAGGCAGTCAATTGTGATCTAATTTTTTTTCTTTTTTTTTTTAATATTGGTATGGAGAAAATAATCTATCACCCAGAAAATATACATTAATCATTAGATTGTGTCTTATTTTTTATTGAATAAAAAAAAGGGAAATGTGTTCTATATCTTGTTAAAAAGGCATTTGTTACTTGGGTCAATCATAACATAATGTAATTCCTGCAATTTGGAATCCTAAGAGAGCTCAATATTCCTCTTGTTTAGCTCAATCGTGAAAAGATGGTACCAAAAAAAAGAAAAAGAAAATGATAGATCCACTAAAGAGCAATTACTCTAAAGTTGGCTTTTGGGCTACACAGTCAAAATCAGCAGCCCATATTTACATTTTTCTTAATACGGGGTGTTTGGTTTAGCTGTTTGATGCAGCTGATAGAGGTTTGAACCCCAAACAGCAGCTGTTTGGTAAAATTTGATGTTTGGTAAAATTTTAAAACAGCAGCTGATAGCTGTTAGAAACCCCAAACAGCTGTTGTTTAAATAAGCTCCTACTCGGAGCTTTTTCATATCAGCTGATAGCTGATTCATATTAAGACTATATTAACCCTATTAAAATAAAATAAAAATTAATATTTATTAGATAATGATATGTTTATTGGTAATTTTACATTCAAACTGCAACAACTATTGTATTTTTACCAAACACTAACCCGAATCAGCTACCAGCTATCCGCCACCATCTATCAACAACTGTTATCAGCTACCAGCTACTACGAACAGCTAAACCAAACAGGCCTGCATGTCATTCTAGTGTATCCTTGAGCAAAATAATGATTTTACTGCATGTGACGATGCTAAGATCAATTACTCCAGTGCTTGTCCATGTTAAGGCTTTTTGGAATATTTTCTTGTTTGAAGTTAGTTTTTTTGTTTGGTACAGTTTTGTGTTTCAACCTTCAATATGAATAGACAAACACAGGCTTGTCTTTAGTACCATGTTTTAAATGGGCTAGCTATTTATAGAATGGTAATACTCTTAGCTAAAACATGAAAAAAAAAAACCTAAAAAGGTTTTTACTTGAACAAGAAAACAGTTTAGTTTGAAAAATAAACTATAACAATAGAGATTTGCACTGTAAATTTTCTAAGGAACCTTAGTACTGGGACAAAAATTGATACACTGACACTACCTCTCATTTCAGTAAAAAAGTTACTCTAAAGAAACAATCTATAGAAACCAAACTCAAAATTCTGGCCTACAGCACTGACACAACTTCCAAAAAAGTATATACCAACACTATACCCTATGTTTGGCATGGCTGCCAATGCTTGAAGAAGCAAACAACTAAGTTTAGCTTAAGGTTGAGGATTGCTGCCTACACCGTTAATTCCATTTGTCCCTGCAAGTTGAAATTTCCTTGTAGCAATGAATGCCCCAAATTCATGAGGATGAAAGAGAGCCTTGGACTTCATGCTCTCAACTAATTCAACCAGCTATTTTTCAAATGATCTTTTATTTATTCCCATCAGCGGAGAGCATTCACAAATGTCATCAAGGAATCTACATCTCTTTTCTCCGAGGGATACTTGATCGGCCGAGAAGAGTGTTTGGGGAAGAAAAGGATTGTTGGGAAGCTCCCCAGCAGCAATTCCTGCTTGGCAAACTCCTTTTGATCGCCGTCTGCCCTGAATTTCCCCACCTTCACTCCACTCCCTGCCAACTTATCAGCCAATTCAAGATAGGAACTCTCCATTCCCTGGCAGAATTGGCACCATGGAGCATAGAGAACAACAATCCATGGTTCTTTTCTGTTCTCCAATCTCAACAAATTCTCTATTCCAGTTCTACTCAAGTTGACCAAATTCTGTGAGTTGAAAATATCAGCAACCGTTGCAGCTCCATTTGAATGGGTAGTCCCATTTCCGTGGCCATTAAATTGGGCTACATCATCCTGTTTTAGGTTTCCTTTGTGAAGGCCACACTCCTTAGCCCTGGCATCCTCCCACCACCATCTTCCTTCTCTCTCATGTTGGCCTGGAAGAACTGGCCTTGTGCAAGGCTCACAACCAATTGAGACGTATCCTTGTGAATGCAATGAGTTTACTGGCACATCCATAGTTCGAAGGAAGTTCCATATGTCTAGACCATCTACATTTGCTACAGGATTCCACTTGATCAAACTGCCAACCCCACCGTCCATTCCCTCAAAAACTGGGTCAACCTGGACAACAGGAATTTCAGACCGAGTTCCAGGGGACTGATCTTTCCTTTGGCCAGTGATCCAGGCACGTAGTCCCTTCAGAGCCCTCCTCAAAGGTCTCACCTTTCTCACACGGCAGCACTCCTGGTGCCCATCCTCATAGAAAGAGAACAGACCCTTACTCCTTACCAATGCCTGAACTTCAACTGCATCGGGAAACATGTATTCTATGTGGATGCCATAATGCTTTTCAACAGTGTCAAAGAACTTATATGTTTCTGGATTCAACCTCCCAGTATCGAGGCTGAACACCCTAAATGGTCTCCCTGTTAGCTTAGCATACTCGATCAAAGCAACATCTTCAGCACCACTGCAAATGAATGGGATACTTGTTACTAAAAAGATAACATTTCAGATGAAAATGCTACCAACTAGGCAACTGCTCTATCTATGCAAAATTGAATGCTTAACAAAATATAATAGAAGTCCAGAACATATGCAAGAGCCATCCAATTTCACAGTACTGTTGTCGAATTTGTTATGAATGATTAGTTCAAATGATTTTCTCCTCATTTTATTCAATAGTCAAGTAATTTCTTGAAAATTTAATCATTGCGCAATACCATGGTAAATCACAGGCCAAATAAATGGTTTGGCACTTTGACTCGATCAAACTCCAAGCACAAAATAATATTCTTTACAATCCAAGGGCAAATTCAAAATTATCCTCTCACTTCAACTATTAACTAATTTGATTGCAAGGAACCACCGCATGCAAAGAATATCCAACACAACAATAGCACAATTTAAATTTCACAATTGCCACTAAAAATTTAAAAATTTTCTGCAGTTCAAACTCAAGTAAAGCTAAATTATTTACCTGAAGGCAATAGCAATATCATTTCCAAACTTCTCAAGCGCCTTATCCATAATCTCCAAAGGAGAAGACTTCTCAAGCTCCTTAGCCAACTGCTCATAGTCTTCCACCTCTATTTTCTCCGCCACCTCTGCAAATTCCAACACAAATTTCACCTCTTATTTCTTTTTCTTAAACAAAACATCAAACTAATCGCATTTAAATAAGTAAAACTCACCAGGCTCAGCAATCGTTGTAGCGAGAGGAACAATGGAATCGTTCCTTTTGGACTCTGCATTTACAGGCTTCATCGCACACCTACGTTGAGATAATAAATTCAAAGCCGCCGCCGGCCGATCTAAGAGCCGAAATGAACCGATTTGCGGAGCTGAAAACAAAAAATCATAAGCTCATCGTTAACAAAATTTCCAAAACAGAAAAATAAAAAAAACATATATAAAAATTCAGAAAAAAAAAAACAAACAATCAGACCTTTGAGCTCACGAGAAAAACTAAAAGCAGAAGAAAAAGCAGTTGTAGAGGACGAAGAAGAAGACGAAACACTGAAAGCCATTGAAGAGTTTTAGAGAATTGAATTGAAATTTTTTTCTGAGTAAAACTTAAATTTTTTGAATTTTCTTCAGTTGATTTTTGTATATTTTTTGCAGGTTAGGCTATGGAGAAGATTGAAGAGATGTTAAATAGGAGCCAAATAAATCGCGCCTCACCACGTTCATTGAACCTGGACGCATTTTTTATTTGCGAGAGTTTCGGACTTTGTGCTTACGTGGCTTCAGGTGATTGGTTAAACCTTTCGCTCATGGACTCATTGCTTTCGTCACATGTTCTGCGGAAAGAGACGCATTGTGAGAAGGAAGCCGCTTAGATCCTTCCAAGGGACGGACATAGGAAGGGTCTTCGAGGGTAAATAACCCCCCTTCGTCGGTAGCCAAAAATATATATAAAGAGTTGTTCTGGCTGTCGATAATGGCAGCATAGAGCAAAAAATTCTCATTTTTTAAATGTTATAAAAAATGTTGAACATCTATTTCGTAAGCTCAAGAGGAAATGACTCGGTCGGTGCAAATAACTACTATAACCTATGGGTTTTTGCTCGAACAGCTCCTTTTTATAAGTAAAATGTCATTTCATCTGTCAGTGAGAAACACAGAGACCAGAGAGAGACGGAGAGCGAGGCAATCAGGCTAGCAGGAAGAGGACGAACGGGCAGACTGTGCTCGCCGGCAACGCACGATACCAAAAAACTGATATCACTGGTCAACCAACTTTAACAGATTTTTATTTTTATTTTTTTAATTGATTTATGTGTTATTTTATTTGAGATTATATATAGGTAAAAATTAGGGACTTTTTTTATGATTGATAAGTATAGTTTATTTGAAGTTGAAATAAATATTTTGATTTATTTTAAATGATTTTTGATGTGATTATATTGAATTAATTTGTGTATTTTGTGGTTAGGGTTTTAGATGAATTTTAGAATTTTATTTTTTATTATAAAAATTAGTTTATTTTGAGATTAACTAAGTATAATAATTTATTTAAAATAGTTTGTATTGTGATTGGTTGAATAATGAATTGATTTTGTGTTTTGAATTCTATATTAAATTAATTATAATTATAAATTAACATGTTAAATATAAAAAAATTTAATATAAATTGTACTTACTAAACTATAAATTTATAAATTAACTACTGGATAAATTTATAAATTAACTACTTAATAAACTAAATTTATCATAAATTAAATCAATTTATAAATTGAATATAAACAAATTAGTTTATAAATTAACTATAAATTTATAAATTAACTACTTAATAAATTAAACTAATTTATAAATTGAACATAAAAAAACTTAGTTTATAAATTAGCTATAAATTTATAAATTAACTACTTAATAAACTAAACCAATTATAAATTGAACATAAACAAATTAGTTTATATTGGGAGTATAAATAATTAATAGTTAAATATAAATTGAATATAAATTAAGTATAAATTTAATATAAAGTACTTATAAAAATAAAAATTTATGAACTAAACTCTAATTTTAACCAAAAATAAATTAATTATATTTAGAATAAAAATTAAAATAGATATGGATAAATTTGTGATAAAGACTAAGAGATTGCGGAATAAACATGGTGAATCATCAAATATTCTGACTCCGATACCAATTCAGACATTTAGTAGTCATGCAAGTGTTATAGAAATTGCGATACAATAGAGCATCCGGAGTATAGTTTTGGTGATATTTGTGGGTGATCAAGCATTGTGTAAAGCAATTTAATGAATTTGATGTTAGAATTAGGGATGATGTTAGAAAATAATATGTGGCTAAAAGACCTTGTCAATCATATGGCCACAATTTTTCTCAAGCATAATTTGAAAAAATTATGAGTGGTTTTAGAGATATTTGGTTCTCTAAATTTGAGTGGTTAGAATATAGCATTTCCAAATATGCAATATTTTATTTATAGTGTTATCTTTTTAGTTCGAATAGAAGATCTAAGAGGGAGGATAATGTCTTCACATAAGTTAGATTTTAAAATTGAAAAAAAAAACCATGAAGAAGTTTAATGAACAGGTTGGTGGTCCAAATAGTCCACACAATAATGCTAGAATGTTATATATTAATTTTAAAAATCAAAGATAAAGTGTATCTCATGTCATATTTTCTCACAGCTAAGAGCAAGAGGCTTATTACCGAACACGTTTGGCAGCTATTGTTGACTGTATTCATTTTCTATTAGCAAATGGATTGACTTTTTCGATAAAATGATGAGTCGAAAAACTCACTTGGCCGGGGTAAATTTCTTGAACTTCTCAATTGGTATAATCAACGCAATATTGAAGTTGGGAATGTAATTAATTCAAATGCTTTTAAAAATAATTAACTCGCTTCTCCACGTATCCAAAAGTAAATAGTTAATGTTTGTGCTTTAAAAACGACACTAGCTATTATTAAGAATATTGGATATGATTTTTACTCTCTATTAATTGATGAGACTCGAAATAATTTTATAAATGAGCAAATGGTTGTAGTATTGAGATGTGTTAACAAGCTGGAATAAGTGGTTGAGCGATTAATTGAAGCGGTATATGTGAGTGACACATCTGCTTCATATTTGAAAAATACATTTGATGATTTCTTAGCCAAACATGGGTTGTCTCTTAGTAGAGTTAGGTGTCAATGTTATGGTGGAGCTTTTAATATGCGGGGTGAATTTAATGGGTTAAAGATTCTCATTTTAAATAAAAATTCATCGGCAAGGTACATTCATTGTTTTGCTCACCAACTCCAATTAGTGTTTATTACAACAGCGGAGAGCAATAGATTTGTGAGTAATTTTTTTTATTATGTTGCAATGATTGTGAATATTGTTGAAGTTTCATGTAAAAGAAGGGATGCTCTCCGTCAAAAATAACATGACGAAATAGTTCGACGCCTAGAGAGAGGAGATATTCAAAGTGGAAGAGGCTTGCATCTAGAAATAAATTTAACTCGACTAGGAGACATGCATTGGGGTTTTCATTATAAAATAATTGTACATCTTCTCTCTATATATTTACTAGTGAAAATAGGTTCTTATGAATATTTATGAGGATGGTGTTGAACAAAGAAATCGAGGCACAATTGTGGGCTTGATTGATAAAATGAAAAGTTATGAATTTATTTTCATTGCTTTTCTTAATGAGAAAACTTTTAGATATGACAAATAATTTATCTCAAGTTTTACAAAGGAATGATCAAAATATTGATAATATGATCCATTTGATTGCAACTGTGAAACAATAATTGCAAAGGTTCAGGGAGAATGGATGGAATGAATTATTGAAAGTTGTTGATGACTTTTGTATAGATCATGATTTACATAGCCTAATATAAAAGATAATGCAAATTATCTGCGTTCCAAGCGTGCTAGTGTTCTTACCACTTATTATTGCCACTTTTGAGTGAAAATATTTTGTCAATTACTCTTTTATCTTCGTATTATCATATTTATCTATTTATTATTCTACAATCTAATTTTTGTTCATTCACTTATATGTTATTGATTTCATTGCTCAAGAAATGAAAAATCGCTTTACAGAATCAAGTACTGAATTATTTTTATGCATCGCTTGTTTTTCTCCTAAAAACTCATTCTCCAATTTTAATTTATCCAACTTTCTCCTTCTCGCCGAACTATATCTATATGATTTCTTTATCACCAATCGGATGATACTTAAAGATCAATTTAATATCTGCAATGTTGATGTAAAAAAGGAATATAATTTTCTCTAACCTCGATGACATTGGAGCTCTTGCTTAGAAAATGGTTGAGACAAGTTATGACATTGTATTCCCTTTAGTATATCTGCTAATCAAGTTGGTTTTAATCCTACTTGTTGCAATTGCTACTATTGAGAGAGCTTTTTCAACAACGAACATTATCAAGATGGATTTGAGTAACAAGATGGGAGATGATTTTATGACAGACTGCTTGGTGTATTTTATGAAAAAAGATATTTTTTAAAAATTAAAAACGAAACTATTATATAACGTTTTTAAAATATGCAAATTCGTAGGATACAGTTATCATCTCTTAAGCTTAGTCAATCTAATAATACATATTAATTGTTGAACTATTATAATATTAAATATTTAATTTTATGTTGAATTTTTTTGAAATTTTTTTCTGTGAAATTTTTCTCCCCTCATTAAATTTATAGTTCTGTAACTAATAATACCTGCCTATTTTATTTTCTCCGCCTCAATTTAGCTATTTTTTTATAAAACACAAAAAATATATAAAATTATAAAATTTTAATATATAGTATACATATTAATATAAATACATTTATTTATAAAGTTGGACAAGTATTCATTTTTAACTTATTGACTTTATTTGACAGGGAACTTGCTATAATTCATATATTCTTTCTTTTTTATGTTTTTAGTATTTGATAATAATAAATAAAAATAAAAAGTAACTTCTATAAGTTTAAATATTTTATTTGTTTATAAATTTAAAAAATTATAATATATTCTAAAAACAAATAATAATATTATTATTATTATATATGAAATTGGGAACAAAAATTTAAAATTTCTAATTGTATACTTATTTTAAGACACTATTAGCAGAATACAACAATGTATTAAGATTTAAAATTTAAATTTGATTGCTATCAAAATGAATTTAGTGTCATTAAATTAAATAAAAAGTAGGAATATTTGAATTTGCGAGGCTGAGTTCAGTGAAATTTATATTTATGGGTTTTTGAAAAGGAGAGATGGGATTGTTTTAGCCATTTATTATTATTTAAGCTGAGAAATGGATAGCCAAATACTGGCTCTTATTATTCAACTCTTTTTAACCTCATTTAATAATTATATGATTTAATTTTATTTTGTGGACATAACTAAACTACATTATTTTATAATCAAATAATAAAACAATAACGAAGAATAATCAATTGGAAGATGCCCCTTTGCTAAAACGACAATATTCAAACATTCATGTTCTCTTAATACCAACCTAAAACGACATTTTTATATGATGTTTATATGCCACTCATTTCACATTTGCATGGCAATTTGAACTATTAAATAGAATTACTGATGTGGGTGCAAAATTAATTAATATTCAGTAATGATAATAATAATAATAATAATAATAATAATAAAAGATTCATGATATTGAGATTTTAATTTTTGAACTATGATAATGAGATTTGAGACTATAAATAATAGTCAATATATGTTTTTTTTTTTTATGTATGCGAGTGGTTGTCTTTTTTTATTTTATTTTATTTGGATGTTAATTGATATTTTCTAGAGGGCATTAAAATAGATTCGAAAAGAAAAAAAGTAAGGCCACTACAAACACACACACACACACGAATATATATATATATATATAATTTTAAATGGACCTCAAATATATATGTCAAAGAATTTTTTTTTAATTAGTGTGAGATTTATTTATTTATTTTAGTATTCCTTTCTAATGTCTTTCCTAAAAAAAATGTGTTTTCTCTACTTCTTAAGTGTAACCTCTAATTTCTACGGTGAATATATTCTTTTGACAAGTTTCTTTTGCAATTAAAAATAATAATTTTTTTATACTATAAAAATGAAATTATTAGAAATGATATTTGTGTTTTACCATCTATTTTTTAGATTTAAATTTCTTTTAAATAAGAGAAAAGATTTCTTATAAAATAAAATTTAATTTTAAATTTTATTCTAGATATATTATATATTAAAAAAAGGAGGCAAATTAAGTTAAAAACACCATTTCTTGATTCATATGAGTGATGTTTCCAAAAAAAAAAGAGTAAATGAGAATTGTAATAAATAAAAATAATTTCAAATTTTACTATATATGTGAAAGCAAATTATTATATATATATATATATCGAAATTATCAAGTTTGTTTTTTATTCAATGTTAAATTTTATTAATATTTTAAAGATAATATAATTGTTATATTTGATAGTGGAAGAATTAGTAATGTTTTAACTTGGTATCAAATTGAGGTAATAAATTAAGAGTTATATTATTTCCTTTTCCGAATAGACAAATCAGAACAATGGCTATTGGGTTGTTTCTGGGGGTCAAAAGGGCATGCAATTTGCATTAAATTAATTAAAGAAATATACTTCAAAAAAAGAATAATAAAGTAAATGGGACTCTTTTAGAAAATGTTCATGGTTGAACACCTTGCACAATGGCGACTAGATGCAAGTTAGTGTTATTTTTTAATTTAAGTTGAACAAGTAAGCTTGGCCGACTACGCTAACCCACATTATATTAATTACAAAATTGTCTTCTTTAACTTTTTTTTTCTTTTAACAAATTTTTATAAATTTTAATTTTACCTAATCTAAATTTTCTAAAAAAGAAAACCTTAATCTATGGAGAGTAAGTAAAAATATATCATAATTTTTTATATTGTCCAAAAATTAAATCTTAATTTCTGATTGATTTTTTTTGAAAAATTTAAATATTAAATCAGATTACTAATTAGTTCAAAAATTATTAAATTAACTCAACTCTATCCACATTCAGATTCAAACTCACAATCACAAATTGGCTGAATTTCATTAATCGTTTCACAAAATATAGCACGGTAACTTTTCACTTTTAACCATATTCTACATTATAAATCAAATAAACAATTGAAGAGGGTGTTTCTCAAAACTTAAAAGCTGGTCAAAACTGCTTATAAGCTGTTTTTAGATTATAAGTTGTTTATTTAAGTGTTTCTGAAAACTTAAATAGTAGATTATAATCTGATTTTAATCAGTTTTTTAAAAGTTGGGTTTTGCTACTTTTTTTTAAGCACTTATTTTTTAAGCAGTTTTGACCAAGTAAAAGACCATATTATCCCTACCTAATCTTCAATATTTCAAATTTGCCTACCTTATACACTTTAGTTCCCATCAAAGAAATTTTATTATTATTATTATTATTATTATTATTATTAAATTTTATTATTATTATTATTATTATTATTATTATTGTTGCAAAATAAATTTTGAATTGACATTTAAAAAATTATTTTTATACAATAAATAAACTCATGGACAGTTTGGTCATTTTGACAGTTTCTACAATTAAAAACTGATTATAAGCTGATTTTACAGAAACACTTAACTGATTATAAACTGATTATCAGCTGATTATTAGCTAGTTTACAGAAACGCTTAACTGCTTATTTTTAATCTGATTATAATCTAAAAATCACTTATTCACAATAAGCTGAAAAGCTCCAGTTTTGAGAAACACCCTCGAAGTAAGAGGAAATTACATACTATACTACATTTCAAATTCCATTTTTATTTTTACTGTAACGGCTTATTTTTTTCAATTTTAACCTCTTTTTTTTTTTTCAATTTTAAGTCCTTTTATCTTTTGATTTATCAATTCTACGTCGTTAACAGAACGCTTTACGATAAAATATTGGCAAGTGGGTTTGGTTCAGTTCATTTCCTCTTGTATACTTTGTACAAGATTTTTGGATGCTTTGTTAAGTTCATTGGACAATTTTTTTGCATTGCTCTGTTAAATCCATTAGATAAATCATATATTCTTGCAAGTCGTGTACGCTTTTATATGAACCATAGGCATATTCCCATTTTAGTATCCAAAAACATATGGAAAAGTAAGTTATTTGCCCTTATTCTCAAAGTGATAATTATATTATTTTCTATAATATCTTACTATTAATCATGTTAAAATTTATTGTGTATAACAATTTGCCATTATTTTCAAAGTAATAATTATTTTTATAAAATTATTAAAATAATAATCATATGAGCTTAGTTTCATTTAATAATTTTATTGTTATTTCTTATTTTTTTAATTATATTATATTTTAAAATTTTAAAAAAATAAGAGTATAAAATTATTATATATGTAGTTATATGTTGGTATTTTTCTATATATATTGACATATATTACATATATTTTAACTATAAAATAATAATATATGTAAGTATATATTGATATATGTTGATATATGTCGGTATATAACTATTTTATATATTTATTTATACGTGAATAAATGTTATATATAACTATATTTATATAAAAAAAATTAATAATATATGTTGGTATATATTATACATAACTAGATATATATTGCAAAATAATAACAATATATGTTATATATATATGTGAGTATGTGTTAGTATATATTATATATATTTTAATTAAATAATAATAATATATATCAATATATGTAGATATATGCCGATATATATTATATATAATTAGATATGTATATATTATATATATGTAAGTATATATTGGTATCTGTTGGTATATGTTATATATATTTTAAGTAAAGAATAACAATATATGTGAATATATGACAGTAAGTATGAGTATATGTTAGTATATAAAAGTATTTGTGAATATATATAGGCATATAACTATTTTATATATTTATTTATATATGAGTGTATGTCATATATAATTAAATATATAAAAAAGAATAACAACATATGTTGATATGTATTGGTATATATTATAAATATATCGGTATATATTACATATATTTTAATTAAAAAAATAATAATATATGTGGGTATATGTTATATATAGAATAGTATTTTTATATTAATTTTTTTTTATAAATATTTTAAAAGTTATATGCTAATATATATATATATCACTACATATATGTTAGTATATATCGATATATATAAGTATATGCCGATATATATTACATATACTGTAACTAAAGAACAACAATATATGTAAGTATATGTCGGTATATGTTGATATATATTACATATATTTTAACTAAAAAATAACAATATATATGAGTATATATTAGTATATGTGGGTATATATGGATATATATCGGCATATAACTATTTTATATTTAGATGTGGGTATATATTATATATAACTAGATAATAAAAAAACATAACAGTATATATTGATATATATTATATATAACTAGATATATATGTTTAGCAGTGTATATTATATATATGTGGATATATATCCATGGGCGAAGGCACGTTGAAGTGCCCCCCTTCCCTTTTTGAAAACTTATATATATATATAATATTTTTAAAGATTTTTTAAATTATTTATTTATTTTTTTAAAAAAATTTAAATTGCCCCCCTCTTTTTTTTTATTTTTACAAGAAATAAAAAAATATAATAAATTATTTATTCTATAGCAATAGTTCTTATTTAAAAAATTGACAAAATATTAATAATATACAAATACAAAAAAAAAGAAAATAAAATGATAAAATTTTCAACTAAATTAATTTGAACACATTTAATAAATTAAAGAACTCATTTATTTTAATTATTTTTTAAGAAATTATATTGATTGTTTAATTTTTTTTCTCTTTATTTTATTTTTATTATGAAAAATTTTATAAATTTAAAATTCTGTACATATATATTAATATTTTTTTATTAATTAATTTTTAATAATAAAAATATATTATTAATAAATTAATAAATTTATAAAATACTATTAAAATAAAATGAGAGATAAATAATTACGAGGAAGCTAAAATTTGCAAAAAAAAAAAAATTTGCCTCCTTTATTCCAAAGCATGGCTTCGCCCTTGTATATATCGGTATATATTAGTATATATCAATATATGTTATGTATACTTAAACTTAAGAATAATGATATTTGTTAGTATGTGAGGATATATATCGGTATATATATTACATATAACTAGATATATATATTATATTATATATATATAGATATATATTGATATATATTGATACACGTAGATATGTCATTATATATTACATATAATATATATATGTGTGTGCGCGCGCGTGTGTTAAATTTTTTAAAAAATAAGAATATAAACTATTTATATATTTAATTATATATCGGTATAGGTATATAAAACTTATATGTTAAATTTAAAAATATAAGAATATAAAATTATTATATATTTAGTTATATGTTATATATAATAACATATACTTATTAAAATTAAAAAAAATAAAAATAAAAATATGATACATGTTTAGTTGTATATCGGTATATATTATATATAAAAATAAAATATTTTTAAATAATTTTTATAGTATATAATGAAATTATTTTAAAAAAATATAAATAAAAATGTTATTATAATAAAATTAATTTTTTTAAACATAATAAATTTTAAAAAATAATTTTTAGGTTATTTATTTATGTAATTAGCTCTTAATTATATATAAATATATGTTGCATATAGCTAGATATATGTGAATATATAATTAATTATATATGAATATATGTTACATATAACTATATATATATATATGAATTATATTATATATTAAAAAAATATTTTTACATAATTTTTATATTATGTATTAAAGTTATTTTAAAAAATATAAATTAAATAAAATATATAAAAATAAATAATATATATTCACATGGTATAATACTTTTTTGAACCGCCGTTAAAATTAAGTTATTATTGAAATTAATTTTTGAATATAAATTAAGTTATTAGTGAAATTTACATTAATCCTTGCTAGGCTTAAAAGATTGGGCTTAAGTTAATAGGCCTATGAGGCCTTTAGGGGCCTTAATGACCCATCAACCTCAAGATGTTATCATATTAGTGAACAACAAAACTTTAGTTACGGGTGAGCTCGTGTCGGGTCTGATCAGATTGATAATATATTTTTTTTAAACCGAATCCCAATCAAATATTACAATAATTAAATTGATGCCGTCCAAAATTTTTATATTTTCGATCGATCCGATTTAATTTTGAGTTTGGTTAGATCAGTAGGATTCAAGTGAGTTAGTATTCAACTTTGAAGTATTATTTTTAGTTTCATTTTAGTATTATATGATTTAGTTGAGCTGGATAGTAAAATAAAATAAAAAATATATTTTATATAAAAATATTAAAAATTCGGTAGGATTTAGATTTAAATGAAAAAAATTATTTCAACTCGACCGATTAAATAAATGTAAAATTTTTTTAATTTTCTAAACCAACCCAACTTAAAGTATATATTTTAAAACTGATAAGATCTGGTTCAATCCGATTAGTTCAGTTAGATTAGGTCATTTCGATAATTTTACTCGGGCCTAACTCTAGCTTAGAAAAAATCTATTAGATCCAAAGTTTTAAGTTTGTAAAATTTATTAAAATTCGTTAAATTATTAGTTTGTAATTCAAAATTGATTGTTTTATGAAATTTCTTTTCTCATATAATTTATTATATTGCAAGGTATTTTCAAAAATAAAATTCAAAGATTTTCTTTAAATGAGTGATCCATAAAACTTTGGAAATATTTTACATTCATTACTATGCGAAATTAAATATTTTTGGTATAAATTTATAAGTTATTCAAAATCTCACCCAAAAACCCATTATCCATATACAATCTTTGGAGTTTGGGCAATGGTTGATTGCAAGATATTTAAAGTTTTTTTTTTTTTTAATAAGGAGAGTCATTACTATGATAAAGTTTAGCACAAAGGATTAAAGGGCATCAATAACAAATATACTTTCCACTCTTTAAAGTTGAAAGCAACAAATGATACAAAAGCACATAAAATTCTTTTTATATGAAGCATTCCAAACACTAACAATCAATATGATTTGCAAATTGTATTTGCTTAATAATAACTACAACCTTTTTACCATAAATTGACCCCATATGCCAAAAAGTTGGTACGGTGAAAAAAAATCTACAAAAATACACACACATATATATATAATTTGAAAAAATAAATATATTTTTTCCTTTTTTATTTAATTTGCCTTGCCAGATAATTTTTTTAAAATAACACATATATACACAAAAAACAATAAGTGAATACATATATAAAAAACATATATTTAATATTTGTAAGATACTTTAAAAGATAATTAACAGATATATAAAATAAATTTACCATAAATAGTTGCAAGATAATTAATAAAAATATAAAATATAAAAATCAAGTCTTTAAAAAATCATATATTTAATAAATAGTAATAAATAAATAACTATTTTCATTTCAATTCATTTTATTTTAATCTATTTTGTAATTTAAAAGAGAAATAAAATCATTATAAATGAACAATAATTTTATTTTTATTTTTTATCCATATATATATATATTAAAAAATAAAAATTCTTTTTATTTAATATAAAATATTAAATAGACTAAAATAATGTCACTGTATTACTTTAGAGATATATATATTTTAATTTTTTTATAAATAATATAAAATGTTATTAATATTTATTTAAAAGAGAAAAAAATAAATCAAAATTAAGAATAAAATATTATTAATTGATGATAAATAAGTAAAATATTAGTATAATTATTATAAAATATAATTAAATGAATATAAATAAATAATATAATTATTTTATAATTTTTTAAATATTATTTTTATTTTTTATATATTTTATTTGTTTTATAATTTTATTTTAAATAATTATAATATATTTTAAATATTTTTTCGTAAAATTAAATAACTAATATTACTTTATAAAAAAAATTAGATATGTATATTTTCGAATAACGATCATTTTCTAATTATAAAGTTGGAAAAAAAGGGTCCATTATTATCAAATTTTCATAAAGGGCCACCAAGAGAACGAGCCAAGTAAATAAAATCTATTACGTGGCCCAATATATAAGCTAAAAAATTTTAAAAAATAAGAAAATGACGTGGTCCAATAATATGTTTCCACGAATCAAAATAAGCTATTATCCAAAATAAAGGTGACAGCTTAGTCACTCTAACAAATCTCAACAGCCATAGATATTGCTATATTATGCAGTTTTGGAGAAGATAGAGATCATTCTGGACCTTTTTATCTGCTCTCTCTTTCTGCTTCACTGTCTCTGGTAAGCTCTTCTCAAGTTTAGGGTTTTTTCATTTGATTTAATTTGAATAATTGGTGGAATTATTTGATTTGTACTTGAAATTTGAGCGATTTGTTTGAATTGTTGAACGAATTTTGGAACAACTGAGCTAGTGTAGTGTTTGCAGGTGGCGATTAGCACGTAGTTATTTGAGAAATAATGGCTGAAACTGCTTCAAATGCTGAGCTATTAGAATGGCCAAAGAAGGATAAGCGCCGATTTCTCCATGTTGTGTATCGTGTCGGTGATCTCGATCGCACGATCAAGTATGATCCTTTTGAAATGCTTGAATATTTTTTGGCTACTGTATATTATTATACGTAGATTTGATTTTTCAAAAAAAAAGAATAATTTTTTATGATGTTGATTTTGGTAGGTGTGCTTTGGGATGAAGTTGTTGAGCAAAAGAGATATACCAGAGGAGAAATACTCAAATGCCTTTCTTGGGTTTGGCCCTGAACAGACTAATTTTGTTGTGGAGCTCACTTACAGTGTGATATTCTTTACCTTTATTGTGAATGGTTGAGAGTTTCTGCGTTTAATGATAACGTAAAATAAGTTTGGAAAAGTTGTTAATTTCTTGGTTGCTGATTTGCAGATTATGGGGTGAGTAAATATGATATTGGAGATGGGTTTGGGCATTTTGCAATTGCAACCCAGGATGTAAGTGTCATTTACTCTTGAGAATTTGACAATTGAATTTTGTTCGGTGCTGAAAATGAATTATGGATTGATTTAACTTTCAGGTTTACAAGTTGGTTGAAAATATCCGTGCCAAGGGTGGTAATATCACTAGAGAGCCTGGTCCAGTTAAAGGCGGAGCTTCTGTCATTGCCTTTGTAAAGGATCCAGATGGTTATACTTTTGAGGTTATTCAAAGAGGACCAACTCCAGATCCCCTATGGCAAGTAATGCTTCGTATTGGTGATCTGGATCGCTCTATCAAGTTCTATGAGAAGGTAGTTTCAACTTTTTTGAGAATTGTATTTTCCAATTACAAGTGACCTCATCCCGCTCTGTTTGGTTTAGGCTTATGTATAATATAATAATAAAGTTGAAACGAGTGAAGCCTTGCCTAATAAAACTCAACTTTCTTAATTTTTGTAATTCGATTTTTCCCCTATTATATAGGTTTAGTTCAAGGCAGTGTAGAAACTATAGAAATTATCCAATAATAGGTTTAATAGGGCTCTTCTTGGTTTTCTTTCTGCAGGCGTTAGGCATGAAGCTATTAAGAAAGGTCGATAGGCCTGAGTATAAGGTGAACTATGCTATGGCTGATTTTTTTTTCTTTTGTGCTCTTTAATAACTTAGGAAGTCAATATACCTATTGGTGTACTATTTTATATGTTGAGCTACAGAGGCTTTTTTGAGTAATCTCATTTTGTTGCATGCATTCTGTAGTATACCTTGGCAATGATGGGCTATGCTGATGAGTAGGAGACAACTGTTCTCGAGTTGACTTGCAATTATGGTGTGACTGAATATAGCAAGGAAGATGCATATGCACAGGTTAGCAAAATGCCTCATTCTGCTCTATTGGAGCTCCCTGTGAAATTTCTTACTGAGCATCCTTTCCTTCGCATGTTTTTCCTAATGTGGTATTCATTACATGTTGCAATTGGTACTGATGATGTTTACAAAAGTGCTGAAGTTGTCAATTTGGTTACACAAGAGCTTGGTGGAAAGATAACTCGACAACCTGGACCAACCTGGACTTAATACCAAAATTACTTTTTTCCTGGATCCAGATGGCTGGAAAACAGTAAGTTTCCTCTTGTGGTTGTAGCTTGTAACGTATGGATGTGGAAGTTGCATTTATCAAGGGAATTCACTTTTGACAAGTTAATCGATGCTGTTCTATCATGTATAATATGCTATT
The DNA here is from genome assembly GCA_947685225.1 of Garcia nutans. Classification (NCBI taxonomy): domain Eukaryota; kingdom Viridiplantae; phylum Streptophyta; class Magnoliopsida; order Malpighiales; family Euphorbiaceae; genus Garcia; species Garcia nutans. The sequence goes on from CANTUV010000024.1 coordinate 81,029,241, forward strand.
GCTGTTTTGCATTGACATAGTATAAAAATGGGAGGTAAAAGGAGATGGGTATGCTAATTTCTTATATGGTTTCAACTTATGACTGAAAAGGCTAAAACTAAGAAATGAAAAATTAATTCAACTGAAGAGGCATATTGTTGACATCTGTTGATTATGATATGGGAAAATCTTTGAAAGAGAGCTTGTGTGCCATGGCTGGAAGAAAATTGCATTCTATGAAATATTGATTTTAACGTAGTATATATGTAGTTGAATAGGAGAAAGACGATAATGGTATTGAGAACCAAAATGTCATGAAAGCTTGGTCCCATTAGTTAGAATTCATTTTTGCCGGCCACATTTGTGGTAGTATCTTTATTTGTTGTCGAACTCATTTTATTTTTCTTCTGGATAATTTCTGTAGGTCCTGGTTGACAATGAAGACTTTCTCAAGGAACTAAAGGAGTAATTGCTTAATTTTAGAGGGTTCTTCGTACAGTAGCCATCTGTGCGCAACTGTTTTTATGAATTAAAAGTGCTTTTATGTATGATAAGTGGCATGTAATCCTTTTCTAATGTACCTGTGGTGTATCCGTGTATGTGAGTAATGAGTTGAACTAAGTGACTTTTACTGGAGAAAAAACATGTTTGAACTAATATAATAACACAGCATCAATTGACTTTCATGTTTTATCTGGTTCTACCTAAGGCATACTTTTTTCAATTGCACAGATTAGATACTAGCTGCATAATCAATTTTTTTAAAAAAAAATATTAGCATTAAAACTAGGAAAAGAAAAGCAGGACAAAGATCAGAACAATATCTTATTTGTTGGAGAAAGAAATGATGAGTCAAAAGGTAGACATTATTCCTTACAAGTTAATAAGAAAAGCAAAGCACATGTTCTAAATAGTGCAGGCTGTGATTGAATATTTATGGAACAAACATTTAGTTAATTCATCTCAATTCTGCAATAATTAGTCTTTTTTACAGAGTTTTAATTTATATATGTTGTTGCATAATTCATGGACTTCTTTAATTATGCCTATCGGCCATGAGTTCCCATTTCCTTGTAGTAATACTTAACCTCATCTTCCCTCTTCCTTGTTGTATCAGTGCCCAATTAGCCTCTTCAAGCAACACTGATGGGGTTGATTTTTCTGCCCTGAAAACACCTGAGTTTCAAATTGGCTTCAATATTGAAAGCATCATGCCCAAGAACAATAATAATACAACTTCGCTTATTCATAGCAGTACTGAGATTGACGGAGGAGCAACTACTAATCTTGGATTATCCAGGGCCCATCACAGGCATCGCTTCAGGAATGTAAGATTGATCAACCATTCATGAAATGAAATCTATCTCAAATTCTTGAAATTTTTCTTATTACGTTTCAGGCACATGGGATTCTAAACATCATAGGATGGGGAGCTTTCTTGCCTAGTGGAGTAATTGTCGCAAGATACTTCAGGAAAGTTCCACTGAAATGCGATGAATGGTACAATCTTCACATACTCTGTCAAACTTCAGGTTATATTCTTGGCGCAATTGGATGGGGTACTGGGTTGTGGCTTGGAAATTCTACCAATAAGCATCTTAGTTTCAAAACCCACAAGATTCTTGGTATCATTATATTCACATTTGCAACTCTACAAGTAAGCTTCTTTTTTAAGATAAATTTGATTTCTTTCTATCAATTCAATGAATGTTCAATTTTGGGTCAAAATCTATATAGCCGACTTTAATTATTTCGGGATTAAGACTTAGTTGAATTGAGTCAAGTTGTTCAATCTTAGACTTAACTATTTATCTCCTTAATTGCTGTAAAATAATGTAGATGTTTTCCCTGTGCTTGCAACCCAAGAGAGAAGATGATTATCGCAGGTGCTGGGAGATTTGCCATCAACTTCTAGGATATGTGCTAATTGCTATGATTATAGCATTTATATTTGAAGGGATTCATAATCAAGTTCATGCTGAAAAGTGGAAATGGATTTATGTTGGAATACTTGTAATTTTGGGTTTTGTAGCTTTATCATTAGAAATTTTCAGATGGGTCAAGCTCAAATCTCACAACCAGATGGCTTTTCATAGCAGTGCCTTTACTCCCACCTGAGTTTATTTCAAACTGTATCAATTCATTCCTTCCAATTTTCAAATGGACCAATCTCGATGTAGGTTTCAAACTGCAATTCATAACAATTACAATAAATTAATTCTTTAAATTCTTTTATTAATTATTTTGCTTGCAAAATACGTATGTGTTATTATTTTTTTTTATAATATTCCAATAACATAAAAAAATTAAAAATGAAATTTACTTATTAGCCTATTGATTTAGAAATGAATTACAAGTTAGATCGATTTTAATAATAGAAAAATTGTTGGATACATAAGCTAGTCAGATTTAGATAATTTTTTCGCTTAAACTGAAATTCAATTTATAATTATATAGGTATATGTATATACTAAATGATCTTATTTTATGTTTGTTTTTATCTCTAAGTTAACCTAATAATACTAAAAATAAATTTAAATATAAAAGTTTAATATTATAACTTAATTTGTTTAGATTGACATCACTCAACCAAACTAAAAATTACTACTCAACCAAACTCAAAATTAACTTATGTTGATTAAAAATATAAAAAATTCAGTAAATATTAATTTGATATTTTTAATATTTAATGAGATTTAAAAAAAAAATCTCGACTCGACCGGACCAACTCGTACCCAACGGCTGGACTAGGACTATGTAAGTCCGGCTGGGGAAGCAATCCTCTAAAACGCGACGTTTCATCCAAAACTTAACCCGATCAGTGAAGGCTAGAATGAGCCAAGACTGTGAGTAGCCAAAAAACATGAACCATCTGGAAAATCAAGCTGCGTTAGATAACGCGATAGAACAACAGGTGCCACAATCTGACATGGCGGCGTCATCAGCAGCGATGGACGGAGTGGCAGCGGCGGCGCTCCGTTCAGTATTGCAACGGGTGCACTGGGCAGCGGAACGGGCTGGCCGTGGCTCCCAGCAGATCCGAGTAGTGGCTGTTAGCAAGACAAAACCGGTGGCGGTCATTCGCCAAGTCTACGAAGCCGGTCATCGGTGTTTCGGCGAAAACTATGCTCAAGAGCTTATCGAAAAAGCTACTCAGGTCTCTTTTTATTTTCTTTTTTGATTTTTATCTCGCTTATCGTGCTTATTTACCAAAATCATGGCAATAATATTCCAATTGCAATTTGCAGCTCCCGGAGGACATAGAGTGGCATTTTATTGGAAATTTACAGAGCAATAAAGTGAAACCTTTACTTTGTATGCTTAGTTCTCTCTGTTTGATTTAGAAATTCAGCTTTTATTACTGTTTTAACGAGTTTAGTAATGGGGATTTGTGTTTGTTCTTTTGCAGCTGGTGTGCCAAACCTTGCGATGGTAGAGAGTGTAGATGATGAGAAGGTAAAGGCTCCTATTTCATCTTGACATGAATTATACATTAGTGGGTTTTAATCATTTGCTTTATGGAGGAATTATCTGAGTGGATCCATACTGTATAAGTAATAAAATTTCCTTCTTTAATATGTTGCACTTGATATTATCAATCAGAAATGGTTCTTTGTTGCATTGAAATGGAAAGTAAATGCTACTCGAGCATTTTTTTTTTGCCATTTACCAAGTCTTCTGTCCTTTGCAGATTGCCAATCATCTTGATCGTGTGGTAGGAAATTTGGGGCGGAAACGATTGAAGGTCTTAGTACAAGTGAATACCAGTGGAGAAGAATGTAAGTAATTGAACTCATGTTAGCAGTGAACTTGTTTACATCTCCATTTCTCAAAGTTCAAAGCTTTAACTAATAATAGTAATTGCCTAGCCAATGGGTTTCTGGAAGCTAATGTAGTGAAGGAATTCAGAGCTCCCTCAGTTGAACTTTCCTGTCTGGGGGATTACAGTAACAGTTATCTTTAGGCTATGTTCCGCATCATCTTCTTAGGAATCATGAAATCAACGAAAATATAAATAATTAGACTTTTTGATTAGTGATTGGTTGTTACTCGTATTTTAGCGATTGTTATCTTATAGTTATCTACAAGAGCTTAATTTTACCAATTGCTCGGTCATCAATCTTGCCAAAAGATCCATTTTTTTTTATTTCCTATTCTTGTGAGGGAAGATATTCGTAGGATATGTCTCATTTTATTAGTTTACTGCTTGCTGATTTGAGGTATGTAGAACAGTCTCTTAAATTAGGCCCTTGGTGACACGATACAGTATCTCAGGTTCCTTTTTCAGGTGACAAGAAGTTATTCACTACTGAATTTTTCTTTTTCATGTCTTCTGTATGGCCTTAACTGTCTATATTCTGGTGATTTTATGGTTTGCTAAGTTTCGGTGTTGTTCCTAATGCCAGAGTCCTAGAATCCTAAATTCTCTATTTAGGAGTTCTCTTTTATCATAAAAACAAGGTGTTCTGGCATATTACAAATTGGCTCACAGCCTCACACTGTTACCGTAGACTTACCCTTTAGTTATTTGGCACTTCCAGTATTTTGCTAATTGGGAATGCAATTCTACTTTTGTGGCACAATGTTGCCCCATTACCAAAATATTTAGTTCATTATATCTGGATTTATTTTTGAACCACCATTTACAATTTAGTAGAGAATCTGGTGGTTTCAGTTACTATTTGATCTATGTCACGTTATTGCAGCAAAATCTGGGGTGGAACCTTCAGGATGTGTGGAACTTGCAAAACATGTTAATCAGAGTTGCCCAAACCTCAAATTTTCTGGCCTAATGACAATTGGGATGCTTGACTATTCATCAACCCCAGAAAACTTCAAGGTGATAGCTTGACATTTTCTTGAATTTGATATTACACCCTTTAATCCCTTCTCTGAGTTCTTTGTGTTTTAAGTGTTCTGATACTAAAATTGTATGGTGTCGCCAGACATTAGCAAACTGCAGAAGTGAGGTTTGCAAGGTCCTTGGTATACCAGAAGAACAATGTGAGCTCTCAATGGGCATGTCTAATGATTTTGAGCAAGCTGTAAGGAATGCTGACTTATCCAATACAAAGCCAACCTTTTTCTGATATGCAAATTGATTTAAACAATTAAGATAAGAGCAAGATACGTGACATAATATTGTTTTAGCGATTATCGACATATAGATTCTTTATATTTCCAATCAATGGTGTGGAAATTGCACTCATTGTTAATCAATAGTGGTATATGGTCTTCAAAGAGATTATGCAACTAATCAGCAACCTTGTTTTGCAGATTGAAATGGGAAGTACAAATGTGAGAATTGGATCTACCATATTTGGTCCTCGAGAATATCCGAAGAAGAGATGAAACAAGATTGTAATTTGCTTGCTTTTTTGTGCAATCTTCACCAACCTTTATATGCTATTTATGGCCACAAATGTCAAAACCGTTTCACCTGTAGATTAAAAGAGCTAAAATAATAATATTCTTTACCTGCTTGTTCACTACATTATACATCGGACTAATCTTGGATTTGAAGAGTTAGTCCGTTTAAGGTGCATTGTTATTATTATTATTTGTTTAAAATTTATTAATAATAATATAAAGTTCCGAGTGAAATCGAAAATTTTCTTCTTCATGAACCGACATAATATAAAGTTCATATTTATTTATATCAAGTCAAGTGAGACTAGAAACAAATTTAATAAATAAATAACAAAATTTTTTTAATAAATAATAACAATTATTCAATTCTTTTAATTATATAACTATAATTCTATTTATATATATATTTTTTTTAATTTTGCTAAGTCAAATTACATTAATTAAATATTTTTCTGCTCATTTTTGTAAAAAATAAATTTCTCATTAATATTACCATTGTATAAAATTAATAAAAATTAATTATTTTTTTAATTTTATTCTGAGTTAATTAAAGAAACTAAGAGCCCATAACTTAGGTTATGTGGCGGCATTTGGGCCAAAGGAGTTATGGTGAAGTAACAAAAGAAGTGCAGACATTTGTAAATTGTAAGCAGAGAAAGATGAATCAGAGTCACAGTGACAGAGGACAACGGCAAAAGGGTTTGAAGAGAGCTATGTGTATGATGGGGATATGCCTTGTTGGGTATATAGTTGGGCCTCCTCTTTACTGGCATCTCTCTGATATTTTATTTGCTGCTCTTCGCTCTTCTTCTTCTTCTTCTTTGAATTGCCCTCGTTGCCTCTGCGATTGCTCTTCTCAGCCCCTTCTTTCTATTCCTGACGGTATTTTTTTTTATTCTCTGCATCTTTTTAATTTTTGTTTGGGCAGTCTTTTTCAATTTTTTATGGATTTTATGTGTAAAATATGTGGTACTAATCTTTCATAGATGAGTTCAAAACAAGCCTCTTTGGCATTGTCATTATCATGCAATGTGTTTCGTTGAAGAGAAAAAGACAAATAATCAGAATATATTTGGAAAATTTTGAAAATGGGTTATTTATTTATCTCATGTGGTCAAGAATTTCTGTTTAGGACCAATGCTATGTCTGTTTATCTGATTTTATGCCATACTTTTGATGGCTTATGTTAACCATGGAGGAGATTGTAATCATCAAGGCATATATGTAATATACAGTAAATTTTACTTGAAATTATTTGAAGTTCGATTCTCTCATTTTGGCTTGATGAGACTACTATGTGAGAGGCCCTGCTGCTGAATAATTTCTCTTTTCGTTTATTTTGTTCATTATTCATTCATGTATGTATTGTCTACTGAAATAATGTCAAACCTTCTGCCATCTTGGAAGTTGATATGATGCCTGTTTTCTTGCAGGACTGGGCAATAATTCCTTTACGGGTTAGTCTCTCTTTCCCTATAGTTTTTTCTTTCTTTCTTCTTTTCGTTCTTTTTAGATTTGGTTCCAAGTTTGGCTTGAGCTGGAAACTCTTAGGCTTAAACACCATTATAGTACCATTAAACTAAAGGCTTATTACTTGTTATCTTCCTTAAGTTACATTCTAGAGATTAATGTTTTTATAAAAGATAATCAACCCAAGCAGCAATCTTTGCTGAGATCTCCAGCTATATATAAAACTCGAATAGTATCATATACAATTTTTATCCCTGAACGTACTTCTAGTTTTGTGATGTTGATATTATAGTTGGTTTTCTGTTTAGTTAAACATGAACTCCAGCATGCCTAAGCAGTCTAGCTATGTTATTGTGAGAATTCGCAGTTCCTTTTATCTTCTTCCTTGATGTATGAAAGCAAATTTTATACATGTATATTAGGTATTATAAAAGGGGCAAGTCATAGTTTAATGGTAAATGCATTTTTCTCCGAATAATAGAATCAGGATTGATTATGGAATTTCGCTGTCTTTAGTATGTTGTACAGTTTCTTTAATTATGGAATTTCTTGTCTGTACCTTGTAGAGTGCATGAAGCATGATCCTAATATGAGCGAGGAGATGGAGAAAAGCTTCACAGATTTGTTGTCAGAAGAAGTGAGACTGAAAGAAGCAGAGGCTCTGAAACAACAAATGCGTGAAGATGTGGCCTTGTTGGAGGCTAAGAAAGTGGCGTCACAGTATCAAAAGGAAGCAGATAAGTGCAACGCAGGAATGGAGACTTGTGAAGGGGCAAGAGAAAGTGCTGAAGCAGCATTAGAAGCACAGAGGAAACTTAGTGCCATGTGGGAACTTAGAGCTCTTCAAAGAGGATGGAAAGAAGATGCCGCTTTTATTAAGTGAAAAATTTTGCCGTTTTGAAGTGGATAATCAAAAGTGTTTAGGCAGTTTCAACTTGGAGGGATAGAAATTTCTAGGCTGGTGTTTCACCTGCTAGAATAGTCAGATTTTTTTTTCTAATTTTTTGCTACTACTCATTCATTCATTTTGTTTCGATCGTATTCATTCATTCTTTCGTTTTATTTAAATAATAAAATTTTGTATATGTAGTTTCCTTCTATGAGGGAAATAGAACTCACTTGGATATAAAAATTCCAAACTAATAAATTCACTTGCATTTGCAGTATAACAAAAGATGGGCGATGGCGGACATTTTCCCAGTTCTTTTTTTTTGTTTTAATTCGTACTCAAGAGTTTTAACTTGATACTTTTAATTAATAAAAATAATCTATACCTAGAATTTAAATCCAAGATCAATTTTGAACTCGAAATTTCTGATTAATAGAGAAGCCCTCAAGCTTTAACTCAAGACCCTGGTTAACCGAGATTTGAAATTTATCACGGAGGAGATTTATCCCAGCCTATTGGATATTAGATAGATTATTACAGCCATAAAAACTATATCTAAGATTTTTCAGGACAAATCTCATGGACAAATGATGGTCTATTATATGATGATGTAGTAAAATTACAAGGTAACAGATGTTACAACTCATTTTCCTTGAGAAATATAACAAAAAGCCGCTGCAGTTGTAATATTCGTATATCTATCTATGTATACAATGTAATTTGCGGACGGTCCTCTTGCAGCCGCAGCCCCATCTATACTTTCTAAGAGCGAGTCAGCTGACAGTTAAAATTGCTACAGAAGTCAGGTCATTGTTGCAGATCAGTTGGATGTCGCCAATAATGCTGAAGAATCAAAAGGACCAACCACACCCTCACTCAAAAGGCGCATCGCAGCTCCCCGAGAAAACTTCCTCGCAAATAAAAAACAAGGAACAAGTGCCGAATTAACACGGCACCATTCCGTCCGGTACTCGGTCTCATAGTATACATGGTTTATATTCTGTTGAATAAAAAAAACACCAATTAGAAGAATGTCAAAAAAACTGCAGGTGCAACAATAAAAAAAGATCTGGGAAAACTACATCTGGTTGGAATATGGAAAAAAATGACAAAGGGAGACAATGTTGGTAGAGTGCCAAAATGAGCATTTTTTTTGTCTTGGCAAAAAATGTCATTGAACTTCAGCAAACGGTCTACTTTAAAGTACTTTAAGCCAACTTCTGTCAACCTAACAGAAAGCTGATGTGGCAAGAGAACTACATCAGAGTTCAATCAAACACTCCAATCACTCCTTTCTCTCTGCATTAGAACTCAGTCAAAAACTAAATAATTTTTTGCATATCTATGAAAAGTTGTAAATCTGTACTTGAATTGAGACCTATAATATTAATATTAAACATAAATACATTCCTAAATATACAAATATATAAAATCTAGAAAACAGAAACAAAAAAAGTTAAAAAAAAATAAAGGAAACCACCGCACTTTCAAGTGACTGTTATGTTTCTGATGCAATGAGAGAGGAATGAGTAAGTGGAGGTAAGCTGATGGGGCTTTTTTGCATTGTTGAGTTGGCTTGCAGATGGAAGTTGGCTTTAAAGTACTTTAAAGTAACGCTTAACTGAAATCCAACTATGTTTAATGAAATTAAGTCGAAAGACTATAAAGTGTAATTAACCCTGCATGCCCACAAGTCACCTCCAATGCCAATAAACTTACAGTAGAAGCAATACCTTTATTCCCCTGATCTTGTCAGGGCCTGCATTAGCGTAGCTAAATGTAATAGGATGCCATCCTTTACTGTCCATTTTTGCTGCAGACTGATTCCACAGTGTAAAGGTCAAAGTTCTTCTTTCAAATTCACCTTCCAGCTCAGCCATCTGACAAGTATAGATTTGGATGAAAAAAAAAATTGGAACTAAATGAATAAGAAAATTTTGCTTCAGTTTTAATTACTAACACAGAAAGATAAATGGACGGCCACTGCTGGAGAAAACCCAGAATATTTGCTTACCGAAAGCAATGTCGGCACATAGTGTTCATCAGGAATACAGTTATCCAGCTTTTCAGGTTGCTGCATTTAATAATCAAGATTCAATAAACCATAAGAAATCATCAATTCGTTGAAACTTGACAGGGAAACAATATATAATGGATCAACTTTATCCAGAACATATAAAAAAATACATATTTTTGCAAAATAATAGACAATAAACAAGCTCCAATGAAGAAGCAACATCTGTATTGTGCAAGTACAAACAAAAAGGAAAGATAGAAATCAATATATAAAAGCCCGATGAGGAAAAAGTACAAAATAAGCATAAGTCATCAGAGTACAAATATTATAAGCAAGCAGGCAAGTCTGTAAACCAAACATAGTGAATATTGATTAAAATCTCCCATGTTCAGAAAAATTTCTCTTTTGAGTCATAAATCAGTTTTCAAATTTAACTTACAGTATTCAGTTTTCCTTTGCTGGCATCTGGAGGGCAGCTCCTCTGCACAGTATAGAAACACAGAGATTAAGCTATTATTACTTACCAAAATAAAATTCCACATGGTTTTAACACACTGGTACTATCTAATTAAAATTGTCTTTTAAGAATTGACATTTTCTTAAGAATAACACAGGGAATGGCAGAATCCAGATTGAAAGTCATCTGCATCTCCCTCAAGCAAATTAAACACGATGGCAAGTTACTAATTCACTAATAAGCAAAATATTTGAACCATGCAAGAAAAAGAAGAAAGGCATTCAAAAGTAATTTCTAAGCGGTTGTATGCAGCTAAAAATTATTTTTCTTTTTTAAAAACCAAATCATGAACAAATGCTATCATTGGAAGGTTTGGGAATGCTCTATTTATGAATATAGCATTCAGCTCGCTGGACAGCCAAAAAGAAATTTTAGAAAGCAGTCTAAAATGTCTAGAAAACATCAAAGCATAAATTGATCATACCTACAAACAAGGATGCAGCTTTACATATAACAGCAATTAAGTACCTTGCAATGTTTCTTAAAGACTGGAAATACCACATCATCATCTATAATCATTTCTGCATGGCTTCGGATTAAGGTGATCCACTGAAATTACAACAATAAATTGCAAGTAAGATAATAGAATATCTATACAAGGGACAAGGATCACTTAATGGAATGACAACTACAATGTCAATAGAAGAGCAATAAGTGCAGTTTTTAGTGCTTAGGCTTGGGCTGAAACAAGAAATTGCCATCAAAATCAATCAGAGCCCTTTGTGATATCCTAAATGATAAGGCATTTATATTAAGCAATCTCATGGAACAAAATAAAGATAGTTTGCTACTTCTAAATCTCATTCAACTTTTTGAATGATGCTCTAAATTAGCCAGTAAAGCTTTTAATAACATGCAGCATCAACAGATGAGCCTAAGTTTTCCATAAAACAACCATTTTAAGAAAAATACTAAAATGAAAGCATCATTATTTGCAGATGCTATGAGAATTCATTTTCAAATCAGTGGCATTGTACACAACTTCAAATATGTGCCAGGTTGAAAGCAGTACAAGGTAAGATGCCAAGCGTGAGTTGAGCTCCATGGAAATACAATCTTCTTCCCTTCATGATTTATATTGATTGATATTTCAATAAGATGAATTGGTATCAGGAGGCTGTCTGCTTGTGCTTCATCATCCCTCACAGGTGATAATAAAGCATAACTAAACCGAAATATTATTAATTGGCATCATTACAGTTTTGGTATTGCAATTTCCATGTAAGCTGATTTTGTTATGAAGATAGCACTCATAGCACCAAATTCTATGCCGAGTAAATGGGAGAATTTAATTTCTGTGAAACATTCAAAAGCTAAGAATTCTCTGGCACACTAATTCACATCTATTCTTTAAATATTGAAGTCAAAATTCAAGTAAAGGCCTCTAAAACAATTTGATATGAAGTGAAAATACAGTAGAGTTAACCTGGGATCCTTTACGCCATTTTTGTTTCCGTATGGTAGGTGACATCTTCAGGTTGTAACGCTCTTCTTTTGTATCAATAAAGCTACATTCAACACATAAAGAAAAGCATAAAGTCAACATCATGAGAGTTTAATGCAATCTTGTGCTTGGCACCTCAGGAGTCAGAGCTCCATCTACCTGTCCACAAAACTCCTGGGCGAAGCCATCACATAGCTGTATATATAGCTAAAGTTGTACAGTGGAACACAGCTGCAACATGGAGGGAGAAAAGAAAAAAATTAATTAATTACTCATGAATCGTTGCCATGTGAAGTTCTGCTAGAACACACCTAGAGGAAGGTTGCCTATATATATATATATATATATATATATATATAATCTGCCACTATCCTTAAGACTTTAATTTAAGAAATCAGAAACTTAACATTGGTTATACTAAATTGTGCAAGCCTCTATCACCAAATAAAGTTGAACTTCTCAAATGTGGATCCCATGAAAAAGGTAACAAATTAATCGGTTAGATTGTTAAGGAAAACAACAAACAACCTGTCAGAGAGGAGAACAAATCTTTGATTTGTCGGGTCCTCTAAAGCGGTAGCAAGCAACAACCTCTCTGCTTCAATCATACTCGACTCTCCCCATGCCACCTGCAAAACATGTTCCGAAAAACCATCAATAAATTCAATTATTTGTATAAAAATCCAGTATTTACATTTATTTACTAACTTATTTTATTTTTTTTAAAAAAGAAAACTTTAACCAAATTGAATATAAAACTGCCGTATTATAAAACTGAAGTTTCAATTTTTGAAGGGGAAAACAAGGAAACCAACCAAAGGTTTGGTAGAGAAAAAAGTATTTAATATTCATATTTTACCTAACATGCAGAATGAATTAAAGTAACTTCTGAAAAAATTAAAACCAGCTTCTGATTACCTGTATACTATTCTTCAATTGCCGACCGTAGAAGAAATGCGACCGAGTAGTTGACTCGTTGAACTCAAAACCAGGCGCCGAGTGAATAAAAATCGAGAAATTCGCCACGTCAGCATTCTGCAAACCACCTCTTTCCAAAATCCCGATCATTTTCCAGAGGAACAAAAAAAAAAAGAGCAAAGGAGAAAAATAAATTACCTCAAAGAAGCTTCCCCAGAGGAAATCTAGAGGAAGGTCTTTGCGGACGAGAAAAAGGAAAGCTATCTTCGGAGGACCGGCGGCGAAGTCGAAGCCACGGCGAGAAATTCGAGATCTCGGGCGATAAATTGAAGGAGTTGGAGACGAGAAATCGGATAAATGGAGTCGTAGAAGAGAAAAGATGCAAAGAGTAACAGAAAGGAAGATGACGAGCTTCCAGCCAAACCAAATAACATGGCGCGCCGGTAGCGGAGAGGCTTTCTTCGTCATGGTTCTTCCTGCAAATTTAATTACATTTGGTTCATCAGCAAAAACAAAAACAAAAACAAAATTGTTTTGAAACTGAAAAGAGAAAGAGAGAGAGAATATATAACAGTACATTGAAGGAGGAGATGGTGAGAGATTTGATTAATTGCATATACTAAAAAACATGGAAACGTAGACTGGCTGGCTGGCTGGCGTTTCTCATATTTTTGTTTTCTGAAGCTCAAATGCAAATCAATGAAGAAATCAAAGCATTAAAAAGTTAACGTTTTTAGGTTTTAACCTGAACAACCCACGGACAGGGTCCATGCAGTGGAAAGGTCAAGGGTGGATTTCCATGGAGTTCAAAACGGCACCGTCCAACTAACATAATTGAGTTTGCCTTTTCTAGAATGGCGATGAGAATGGAGAATTTGACTTGATTGGGGAACTCTGCTAATAGATACTCCTCCGTATTATTTAACTAGGAAAAATTTTTTTTTGGTATATTTTTTATATAATAAATATGTCATTTTAAGTAAATTTAGGAGAATGAAATGAGACAAAATACCATTTATATTATTGCCTTAAAAGTTTAATTTGAGAATTATTTTTTTAGGAGTATTTAAATAATTAGAGAAAAAAAAAAGTAAAATTTTATTAATTTTTATGTGCATTTTATTTTTTCTATATAAATGATACGGAGAGAGTACAAATTTAGAGATTTCGGCCTAATTCATGGTTGAATATGATGTTTTGCCAGGTGTAATTAATTAATTGTTTTTTTTTTCAAAAACGTGCCAATGGAATGCTGCGTAGAGCATAAGTTGTCATCATCTAAAAACAGATGATGAAAACTGGCCATGAAACAGATGATGACAATTGGTTAATTTTATTATTTTAATTAGACCTGGCCATGAATTGGGTTCGGAAAATCTAATATTTTTCAAAGGTCCACCCTGCCTGCCCTGCAATTTTCTTTTTCTTGACCAACTAAGGGCAAAAAAGCCTGGCCCATGGCTAGATCTGTAACTTTTAAGTATAACTGAAAGTTTCTTAATAACATGCATGAAAAATCTTTATCCAATATTTGAACCATAAATGCGTGAATGCAAAATTTTTTTTTCTCAATAAGTCTATTTACAAAATTTCTTTGCTTGTACACTCAAATTAATCAGATATTGGATGTTGCAGTTACCACTTGACGGTAAAGCATATAACAAGTAGAAGCTTGAATTAGCCTGCCAACATCCAATTCAGTAAAAGCTCTGTTGGAACCATACTACTGCATACTTGCCTGTCCTTGGGATTTTCATTCTATTTGTAGTGCAAATACCAAATATCACTGGCAATCCTTGAACTTATTGTTAACTCTAACTCCAACACAAGGTCAAATGGACTATTGGACACCTGCCTTAACATTTTGAGGACCCAAAATAACATTTAAAATCTTTCCAGTAACAAAGATTCTTTTCTTGACAGATTTTCCATCCAGATACTTGGACAGTTTCTCATCCTCACAAACTAATCTAAACGCATCCTCCTCTGAGCATCCTTCCTCAACTTGTATCGTACCCCTTGTTTTACCATTGATCTGAATTGGTAGGACTATAGAAGCGTCCTTCAGGTAAGCAGGATTAGCCTGAAATGAGAAAAACAAACTTAAACTGAGCAAGTACTCTTGAAAAGCAAGTTCTGTATAGAAAAATGGTGTTACCATTCAGCTTAAGTCCATCTTATCTGTCATGGCCTTCAAACTCTATAAAGCACTTCACAAGGAAAGGTATTGATTCGAAGGTATTAAATGAAAGTAACATAATTAGATTAGTCATGATTACTCTTTTGGTGACTTCAGTCCATTATTTAAACTTTCTGTTTCTTGAAATCTAAAGGATGGGTTTATCACCTTATACAAAAATGATTTGACGACTAACTAAGCTTAGGAGTTAGGATGCTACATGGACCAGGCTTTAAATCACCCAACTAAGAAAAAGGCCTTAAATGCAATCGACTAGAATTATCCAGCAGATCATAATTTTTGTACAGGAAATTATAAACAGATTTGTGACGTAAAAGACAGATTATACTATTATTGCTAGAATAATCATTAAGAATTGAAAGCACTACAGCATGCATGTTATGATACACACAAAAGATTGCATAATTATTTACCATGGAACATCAAGAAATAAAAGTAAAAAATAACATAACAAATAAGGAATCTAATTGCTGAAATGAAAACAGAAATTTTTACCTCAGGAAACTGTTCATATGCCAATGAGTTTGGGTGCCCTAACCGTAACCAAAGCTCCTCAGATATGTGAGGTGCATATGGTGAGAGCAACAAAACAAATGCTTCAACAATTGACCTTGGAAGCTTATCCCACTGGTGATAATGCAAACAGAAGTTGATGTAATTAACAAGAAAATAACAATCATGAGACAAAAGAGAAGACATGAAAAGGGAAAAAAAGTAAGAGTGGCAAAGAAGAAATCTAATATATTTAGCGAATTACAACAAAGACGAAATGTAAAAAAATTATGGGAAAACCTTATACGCTGCATTAATGAACTCCATCATTGCAGAAATTCCAGTGTTGAACCGTATGCCTTCAATTTCCTCCGTAACCTGCAAAGCAAAATCAATTCATCAAGGTGCACAACAGAATTAAACATGTCAGAATATATTTCTTAGATACTTCCAAACAAAAAACTCCGCCTATACATGAGTTTCTTGTGTATAGCCGGTCCCAAGCCCGGATAAAGGAGAAAGGTTGCGATAGGTAACAGCCAGCGTAAAACTTTTGTCATATCTCATGATATGGATTCTAATAATAATATCGTTAGGGCGTTCCCTACTTGTGACGCGCTACATCGGAGTCCGGGTGTAATGAAGAATAAGCAAGAGTGTAGGGCGTTTCCCGAATACGACGCTCCATGTCGACGCCCGGATGTGGTGCATAATAAACAAAGGTTCTCACATTATAGACGGGTGTGGGTAAAAAAGTTAGTCCAAAATACGAATAATAATAGTAATACGAGAGATACAAGTTTAGATAATAGTAAAAGATTTTATAAGAAGAAGCATAAGAAAAAACAATTAGGGAGTAAGATCAGAATATGAACTTAAAATATTGGATCTCTTACAGGTAAACTGAGAGAACTTGTTGATACTATGGAGAGAAGAAAAATTAGTATTGCTTGTATTCAAGAGACTAAAAGAGTTGGAGAAAAAAAGTAAAAAAGTTGAGAATACTGGGTATAGAATGTGGTATACAGGTACAGATAGAAGTAAAAACGGAGTAGGTATAATTTTGGATCGGAACCTAAAGGAGACGGTTGTAGCGGTGAAAAGAGTAAGCGATAGAATTATTTCAATTAAACTTGTGCTCCAGAATGAGAACATTAACATAATTAGTGTATATGTCCCTCAAGTTGGATTGGATGGGGAGAGCGAGCAAAATTTTTGGGATGATATGAATGAACTTATGCGAGAAATTCAAAATGATGAAAATATTTTTATAGGAAGAGACTTAAATAGACATGTAAGAAAAGACAGAGTAGGTTTTAAGGAGGTACATGGAGGATATGGTTTTGGAAATAGAAATAAAGAATGTAAGAGTATCCTTGATTTTGCTTTAGCCTATGGTGTGATTCTGGCAAACACATTTTATAAAAAGGGAATCACATCTAGTGACCTTTACAAGTGGGCAAAATAGAAGTCAGATTAACTTCATACTCACAAGAAAAGCCAATCGAACTCGATGCAAGGATTGTAAGGTTATTCCAGGTGAGACTTTGACCACTCAACATAGGTTAGTGATTTTGGATATCAAGTTTAAGAGGTTGACTAGTAGACCAAGGAGGAACAATAGTCCTAAGATTAGGCGGTGGACTTTAAAATGTGAAAAACAATTATTGTTTAAGGATGAGTTGGTCAAAGCTGGAGTATGGGAGGAAGATGTGAGTATGTCATCGAATGATATGTGGATATGCATGTCTATAACAATTAAAGGAGTAGCTAGAAAGATTCTTGGAGAATTTAAAGGGTGTGGACATCCCTCGAAGGAGTCTTGGTGGTGGAATGAGGAAGTGCAAAAAGTAATAAAAAGTAAAAAGGAATGATATAAGAGTTTGCCCAAGTGTAATAACAATGATACTTTTGAGCAGTACAAACAAGCGAAAAAAGATGCTAAAAAGGTAGTTAGTCAAGCAAAAACACAATTTTTAGAGAGTTTGTATGAGAAATTTGGAACAAAGAAAGGGGAAAAAGCTATCTATAAATTGGCTAAGATAAGAGAAAAGAAATGCCGAGATTTAAACCAAGTTAAGTGCATTAAAAATAAGAGAATAAAGTTCTGATTCAAGAAGAGGATATTAAGGAACGATGGAGAAGCTATTTTGAGGAACTTCTTAATGGTAACCATAGTGATAACATTGAGGGTTTAGACGTTAGGCCGGAGAAAACTGTAAAATACACTAGACGGATTAGATTTTCGGAAGTTAAAGAAGTTTTGAAGAGGATGAAAGTTGAAAAAGCCTGTGGACTAGATGAGATACCTATTGAGGTTTGGAAATGTTTGGGAGATACAAGAATTACATGGTTGACATCTTTGTTCAATAAGATCTTAAGTACAAAGAAAATGCCTAATGAATGGAGACAAAGTAATTTGATACCTATTTTTAAGAATAAAGGAGATATTCAGAATTGCTCAAATTATCTATGAAATTGTGGGAAAGAGTTGTGGAACACCGTTTGCGGTTAGATACTTGTATCTTCTCAAATCAGTTTGGCTTTTATGCCTGGTCGATCAACTATGGAAGCTATTTTTCTTATAAGAGATTTGATAGAAAAGTATAGAGAGATGAAGGACTTACATATGGTTTTTATTGACTTGGAAAAGACATATGATAGAGTCCCTAGAGAATTTTTATGGTGGGTCCTAGAGCGTAGGGGAATATCTATACGATATATCCAAGTCTTAAAGGATATGTATAAGGAAGCTATCACCAGTGTACGCACTGTGGGAGGGGATACTAAGGATTTTTCCGTTTCTATTGGATTACACCAAGATTCAGCTTTAAGCCCTTATCTTTTCTCCTTGGTCATGGATGAGCTAACATGACATATAGAGGATGACATCCCTTGGTGTATGATGTTTGCAGATGATATTGTATTAATAGATGAGACTCAAGTAGGGGTAAGTCAAAAGTTGGAGTTATGGAGAAGCACTTTGGAATCTAAGAGTTTTAAACTAAGTAGCACTAAGACCGAATATATGCATTGTAGATTTAATAGCGAGAATAGAGAAAGAGGCAAAATTATTTTAGACGGAATAGCAATACCTCATAGTACTTATTTTAGATACCTTGACTCTATTCTTTAAGAAGATAGGGGTTGTGAAAAAGATGTAAATCATAGGATTAAAGCTGGTTGGATGAAGTGGAGGGGTGCTACAGGAGTTCTATATGATCGAAAGATGCCAATTAAATTAAAAGAAAAATTTTACCGCACTGTAATATGGCCTACGATGATGTATGGTAGTGAGTGTTGGGCAGTAAAAGAACAACACATGAGTAAAATGCATGTTGCGAAAATGAGAATAATAAGATGGATGTGTGGCCATACTAGGATGGATAGAATCCGCAATGATTGCATTAGAGAATAAGTGGGGGTAGCACCTATTGAGGATAAGATAAGAGAGCATGGATTGAGATGGTTTGGCCATGTGAAACAAAGACCTAGCGATGCGCCGGTTAAAAACACCGAACAAGTTAGAGTAGATATAGCTAAGAGAGGCAGAGATAGGCTTAAACTGACTTGGTCAAAGGTGGTCCAAAATAATCTTATGATGTTACCTCTATCAGAAGAGATAACCTTAAATCGTATTGAGTGAAAAAACAAGAATCCATATAGCCGACCCCAATTGACTTGGGATTAAGGCTTTGTTGTTGTTGTTGTTGTTGTATACTTCCAAACAAAGAAAGCACCCTTTCTGATGATGTGTTGTACCACACAACCAATGGATTCTTTTGTGAGAACAGAAGCTCCCTATCACTCATAGCTACAAATGGTTAGCAGGCTAACCATGACACCACGTAGTGTATGCAAGTAAACATAGTAAAACTTGAGCATCTAGGAGCATAGTACCCAGTAAAAAAAAATCCAGATGAAAAATAGATTCAGATTATGGCAGTTGAGTATAGTATGTATATGGAATATTCTTCTATGGGTAATGACATATCACCTTAATTACTCAACCCATATAGTAGATACTTAGAATTGATACATATCAAAAATTAATGAAATGCGTTGGTCTACTACAAACATACAAACTCTATGTCTTAAAAATCTCCAAGGAATTAATTTAACGGTTCATGCTTCAATATTGAGACATCCATCTGAATTTTCAGAATCAATCTTTCCATTATTAGACAAATTTCTGTAACTTCATATTTCACACTTTCACATGACGTAATGTCATTAGTTCAAGTGTCATACATTACCCATCCTTAGGAATTTGTTAAGAATAACTAGTGTAAACAAAACTGGGAACCATGTGGGAATATAGCCCATGGGTGCAAGAAATTGGGATAGGAATCATTCTGTTGGTTTAAAACAAAAACCCAGGCATATTCAAGATGCTCTGAAGTTTTTCAATCAGAAAAGATGTTATGAATTTCAAAATTCAAAAAAAGGATACAGGTTGGCATCTTTAGAAAAGGCAGCGGATAAATAAACAAATAAATACTCTTGTAGTGCGAAAGAGATGAATATACAAATATGATGACCTTTGCTATGCATTTATGTAGAGAGCGCAGCTGTTCAAAAGTTGGTTTATCATCACTTGCCACCGTTCCTTCTCTGAAAGCACCATTAGGTAAAGGTGAACCAACAATCAGCCTCCAAGTTCTTCCCAAAAATCGATATACACCTTCAATACCACTAGTACTCCATGTTTTTGAGTCTCTAAAAGCAGAATGCATGGAGAAGAAAATCTTGTAAGAAAATATCTCTATTTGCTCCTACATTCTCAAAATACAGATATCAAAGCATACCTAAATGGTCCCATGAACATCTCATACAACCTAAGAGAGTCTGCACCATATTGTAAAACAACATCATCAGGATTGACAACATTTCCTCTACTTTTACTCATTTTATGAGCACGGGCAATCAAACGAATACTGTGATCATCTTTCAGCACAAATGAATCCCCAGATTTCACCACCTGAATAAAAAGAAATGGGACTTAGTCAGAAATGAACAAGATGAAAAGTTAAAGGTAATAGACTTATTCCACAAGAGTGGAACAAGTGAAGAAATTCTTGTATAAAGACAAGAATTATGTCCATATATTGATTCATGTAAGAAATACCTTTTCTTCAGGAATTATTTCCTGATGAAGGTCACCTAACGTATCAGCAGAATCTGCAGAAACATAGTTTCCATCTGGGTATTTGTAGGCCATATATTGAACCTGCCACTCGCACCATTAGTAAAATGTAATGATGTACACTTGGCTGTGAACAAATAAGCACACTTACTTCTCCAAGGATGATTCCTTGGTTTATGACACACTTGAAGGGCTCTTTTGTTGACACAACACCAATATCATAAAGCACCTGAAGTACAAATTTTTTGTAAGAAATAAATCTTACAGCATAAATGAAAAAAAATTGGACCTATCGATTATTTGATTGTAGGAAGTGCATTGCCAAGTTTAATTTTAAAAGTGTTGTCCTACTGCAGTGGGTATCTCTAGGAAGTTTGTTGTCTTCTCAGCAGCATCAATTATTTTTGGGATTGATAAGGTGCAACAAATGAAGTTGATATATAGGCTCGTTTTACAAGCATTAGATTAACCTATACGAGCACAAGTCAATAGTAAACCTAAGTTTTTCCTTCTATAAGAAATTGAAAGGCTATTTTTATTTGCAAGAGAGGAAAAAAAGAAGACAATAGCAACTGTAAACAGGATACAGATCCACAATAACAATGATGAAGATTGATGAGCAGCTGCATAAACTGGTGCTGCGTGTCAATAATAATACTAACTAGTTCTTCATGTGAACCAAAGAAGTTGTAGAAAGCAATGGATTCAGATCATACACCTTGTGCCAGAATCTTGAATAAAGTAAGTGGAGAACTGCATGTTCAGCACCACCAACATAGACATCAACTGGACTCCAATACCTATAGGCAAAAAAATTAAAAAGAAATAGCAAAGAAATAACAGCACAGAAAGATAATTGTTTTAGTAAGTTCAAATCTTACATTTCTTTTGTCTTATCTACTAACTCTTTGGAGTTCTTTGGGTCCATATATCTCAAATAATACCTGAACATTCCAGAAAAAGTTTAGAACACAAAATATAAAATAAAAACTGACGCCAACGTTTGTCACATTAGGAAATGCTTAAAAGAAAAATGACAAGCACCCATTCAACCCAACTCCATATTCACCTCAAAATATTGAGTTTAAACCATACTGAAGTCTCCCAAAGTCTGTCTAGATCATACTGCTTTTAAGAGAACAGATGGAACGTTTGTCCAAAATCAAAGTTATTTTCTTTTTAAGTTCTTTTTAGAACATTTGAGGCTTCACCCTACAAACGTAGACTATTCTTATCATTACTATTTATTGAATAAAAAGATTTAAAAGTTAAAATAAAAAACCATGGGAGAGCTCAACATTCCAGTACAGGGCTTATGGACATCTGATAAGCAGAATCATAAATAACTGGATAGAGAAAAGTTCAACATATGAGAATGGTCTGTCCAGCCAGTGACATCTGTCCTAACTTTTGGGTCTTCTAAAAATAGGAAAACTTTAACATTTTAACGTAGCAATAACGTGTTTCCAGCAAGACATTTTAAGGTAGAAATAAATATTTTACCAGCAAGAACCAGCCCATTGTGGCATGGTGCTTGTTTCTCTTCTGACAGGTTTTCCAGATGAAGGATCAGTAGTTTTAACCTGAAGATAAGACATAGAAAAACATTGACATGCAATAATAATTAAGAAAAAATTTATATATATTGCTGGGAAAAAGGAGAAAAATAGACAGAGAGAGAGAGAGAGAGAGAGAGAGAGCAAACCACTAAGATCTGTACAAGGAAGCAAACAACATATAGCAAAGCTACTAACTCATCAAAATTTCCAAGAGACTTCCCCTGGAGTTAACAGTCCATTAGCAAGCCAAAAGTCCTCAAATGAAGCATAGAAGACATGTTTTCAGTATGACAAAATTAATTGACTGTCTCTGCATTTGCTTATAAAAACAGCCACAAAGTAAGAAATTAACCATCTAAGTGCTTTTGAGCATCACTTGACCATGAGAAACACCCTCCTTTTGGCCCACTTTATTGTCTAAATCATCCAGGTGAACAGGAAATTCCATAAAAGTGTCACTCCTGCCTCACCTAGATATAGGATTCCAAATTTAGATTGGTTCCCCCTACACACACACACACTAACCAAAAAATTGTTACATTCTCTAGAACAGAAGTAACTGAAAAAAAATAAACACAATTTCTCAACATAAAGCAAATCAGAATCCTGCAGCAAACATCCGAAGTTCAGGGAATGGCTAATTTATTACTAATGATTTTTTACTAAAAACTATCAGAAAATGACACAAAAAACTCTAAAAAGTTGAAGCATACAAGGGACATTAATAAGAAGAAAAAAACATACCCAAGAAACAGCTTTTGATAGTGGTGGTTCTCCTGTCCCAGTGGGAGTGAAATCATCCAGTTCAGGTAATTTAAGAGGTAAATCAGTTTCCAGTAGTGGAACACTCTCATTAGTATCCTCCAAGAAAACAACTGGGATAGGTTCCCCCCAGTAACGCTGCCGAGCAAAAAGCCAATCCCTTAACTTGTAATTCACCTGAAGAAAGTCCTACAATGTGTCAGCATACCCTCCCTGTTCACCCCATAACTTATGCTTTAGATTAAAAGTAGGGAGCACCTTTTTCTTCCCATTTCTAGTTTTTTCAGCCCATTCAATAACCTTGGAAGCTGCTACTTTGCTAGGCAAACCATTGATGTCAAGTCCTGCGATTGAATTGGATGAATTCAAGATAGTGCCTTCACCTGTGTAAGCCATTCCTGAATCACTATAATCTTCACCATCTAGGTTCACAACCCAATGTATAGGAATGCCATATTTGGTGGCAAATTCATAGTCACGAGTGTCGTGTGCAGGTACAGCCATAATCGCTCCAGTCCCATAACTGCAACAAAAAAAAAATACATGTTTCAATCACATCAAATGGAACCCTTCAAATACTTGGTATTAACAATCCATGGCATGATCTACATTACATGACAAGCCAGTGCATTTCCCACTTGAGACAAACATGCACAGGGAAGTTGCAACCTAGGCATACATGCACCAGCCAATAGATAATCCATAAAAGGAGAATAAAATCACACACACCTCCCTAAAACATAATCTGCAACCCATATTGGGATTGCTTCCCCACTAGCTGGATTTCTCGCATAACAGCCACTAAAGACCCCAGTTTTTTCCTTCTGAAGCTCAGTCCTCTCAAGTTCGCTCTTTCGTAAGGCGATGTCTTTGTATTCTTCCACCTGCAATAAGGATTTGTCACCTTCCAATTGTCCATGGAAAATGAGACAAAACATGAAAAGGAAGAAACGAACAATACACTTTTACTCTGGGTGAGAGAAACTAATGATGAAAGTAAAGAATGCTCTGGTGCCACAACTAAATATCTGCACCAAACCAGGAAAAAATAATACTTAATTCAGGGATAATGATGTCAAGAATTCATTGAACATAAATATATGCTGTAGGAATTCATCAAATGAACAACAGTGGAAATATAGGAGAAGAAAAGTACGTTGCACCAAAGATGGTATCAGGCCTTGTTGTATATACAGTAATTTTTAAGTCTCTTTCATTTCCTTCATCATCAAGTACATGAAATTCCATCTCAGCCCCTTCAGATCTCCCTATCCAGTTCCTTTGCATCTCTTTCACACTTTCAGGCCAGTCCAGGTCATCCAAGTCTTCAAGAAGACGATCAGCATATGCAGTTATCTTGAGCATCCATTGCCTCATTGGCTGCTTGGTAATAAACAATTACGCTGTAAAATTATAAAACTATTCAACAAAAAGAAGTAGCAGAAGTAATGTGAATAGAACAAATGTTTTAAAAGATGAAATAACACACTGGCACACCTTTCTTATAACTGGATGACCACCACGCTCACTCACTCCATCAACTACCTCCTCATTGGCTAAAACTGTGCAAAGAGCAGGGCACCAATTGACTGGCACCTCAGCCTGAATGTATAATTAGTAGGCCATCAGATCCAGTTTTAAGAAGGAAATGACAGGATATGATGGTGGACTAGAAATAACCCTGGACCTGATATGCCAATCCTCTCTTCAATAGCTGAAGAAAGATCCATTGGGTCCATTTATAGTATTCTGGTTCAATAGTGGAAATTTCACGATCCCAGTCATATGAGAATCCCAATGATTTAAGCTGAAAATGAAGTTAGACATCAATGCATTCAGTAAGAATCACAGCAACTCTTACCAACATTATGAGGCACACGTGTTATTTAACAAAATAGAAGTTAAGCTAAGTGATGCACATATTACAATGCCAATGGGCTAAGAACATAGTGCAAGCTAAGGGAGCTCCTCCCAATGGGCTATTATTTTTCCATCTGACCTGAAGTGCCTCTACAACATCCCTTAGAGGTTAAGATGATTACAATCGTTCAACATGAATTTTGCATTCCACTATAATTAGACATTCATACTTTTGGCCACTGTATGACACTACAAAATGAAACAATAAGCTTCCATTTGATTACTCTCAGTCAATGAGACATATGCAATTTTGAAGAACATGACAAGTATATGCATAAGTTGTCTTGGAGTTTCCTCAAAGTGATGTCCAGCTGCTCTAAGAAAGTGAGAAAAAGGCAACAGAAAGCGTATTGCAAGATGAAGACCATTTTGTGACATACGCTGTGCCTCAAACAAATATTACTTCATCCGTGCAAAACAAATAGTAAGGACATTACATGACCTGAGATCTGAAGCGGTCAATGTTCCTCAACGTTGTGATTTTGGGATGAGTTCCTGTCTGTCAGGCACATGATGCGACCCATCAATCAATGAGAATGCTAACAATGACCACTGACATATGCAAACCAGTAAATAATACTACCAAGCTCACCTCAATTGCATACTGTTCAGCAGGTAAGCCAAAAGCATCCCATCCCATTGGGTGCAAAACATTGTAACCCTGCATACGTCTGAACCTAGCAAGTATATCAGTGGCAGTATACCCCAGCGGATGACCAACATGTAAACCAGATCCACTGCAACAAAATATAACAAATAATCCCAAAAACCTCATTAGCATAACCCAATTCGATGATTCAATTAATCAAAAAAATTTTAGTTTCTTCCATTTCTATTGATTTTTCTCCCTGACCAGTTGAAACAGCTTATCAGTGCCAAATTTTTAGAATTATCAATACAAATGCAAAATAAACGTTGATTATATTTATACCTCAGCCCCACAGCCAATTAATAAAATCAAGGAAGCATAGAAATTATACAACTGGGCATCCTATATTTGGATTATTAATTGCTAAAAACCAAAAGAAAGTTCAGTGAGAAAAAAAAAGGAGTTACCTAGGATAAGGGAACATGTCAAGCACATAGAACTTCGGTTTAGAAGTGTCAATTTCATCTGGGGTTCGAAAAGTATGATTATCATCCCAATAACGCTGCCATTGAGGCTCTATTTCATTAAAAGGATAAGCTCTTTTCAGTACTGCCTGGTTCTGCCTTTCAACTTCATTCACTTGTTCACTCAGTGAGCTCTTAACTCCAACCTTTTTAAACCCATTACTGCCATAGTTGCAGCTATTTCCACATACTCTTCTTGGGATATAACAAGTTTTCTTGATGGAAAAATAGGGTTTTTGAGTAAAGAATTGAAACTTCTTGCGATGAAAATGAAATGAATAAGGAACCATATGGGTTTGTACGAAAGTTGAAACATCCATTTTCAAGACATGTAACGTAAATGTAATAGGAGAAGAGTTTCAGAGATGAATTTCTCTTCTTGTTGATAACGTTTGGCGCTTAGATGATTCTATGGCTGTTGTTTTGTCGTTGCTTCTTCTTTTGGATATTGGGCTTATCAAGGAACCATGATGTGAGTCCGATTGCGCCAGGCTAAAACCCAAGCCTTGCCATCCGGCCATCTACAAAATTAAAGGGCTTTCCCCAAATATTTTTTAAATATATTTTTATTCACATCTCAACTTTTAATTTTAAAAGATCACTTCGAGATAATCAGCTATTTATAAAATATCAACTCAATCCATTATATTTCTATCAGATCCGGGATGAAATATAGTTCTGAATAATGAACTGAATAAAGACAACTCTGATAAGAATTCTTTATTGAACAAAAATCCTCCATGATCGGAATGGAGATATATTTCGAATTACTAAATTGATAACACCTCATTGTTTAAAAAATTTTCCCTTCAAAAATAACAAACTTTTTTAAATATCAAATGTATCCCTGCAATCATATCATGCATGGAACAAAAATAAAATCAGCTTACCTACAATAATACATGAGTGTTTGAATATCTTTGCTTTAATTTAAAAAAGAAAATTATAAGTCAAATGAATTTGGCATGTATTTTGGGATTTTTAAATAATAAATTCGAATGCAATCTCAAGCTAAATATAATTGGAAAAATAACTTTTGATCCAAATTCAACCCATTTTGGATGGAAGCAGTTCAATTATTTTTCTTAGCACAAATGAAAATCTCTATCCAAATTTATTAATTATCAATAAGCATCCGCCTTAAGAATGACAATCAATCGTATTTTTTTTTAATATCCATTTCGTTTTGATATGTTTATATATAATATTAATAATTTATAAATAAATTTAATTGAATATGAAGCTTCGGATCTTTTCATCTCACATCGATAAATTTTATATGTATATATTGGGATATATAAATTAGCAAGTCACTATAAAATTAATATAATTTTTGTGGTAAAGTGTGCCTTATTTCTGCCCCTTTATATATTTATATTTCCAAAAAAAACTAATGATATGGGGTGTGACTGTCTTGACCTACTAGGTTCAACTCTGGTTGAGCCCGGTGAATCTAGCTTGTGTTGACTAGTGGGAGGAATTAGGGCTTCGGCCATCCTCATTCCACATCGATAAGTTGTGTATGCTTTGGGATATATAAATTAGCACATCACTGTAAAATTATTATAGTTTTACGAAGAAATATGTTCTATTTTTATCTCTTTATACGTTTACATTTTTAAAAAATTTTAAGGGAATATAATTAGTATTTTCGGCGAATTCAGGTCAAACTCATACTTGACTTTTTTTTATCCATAAATATATAATATTAATGGTTCATAAATGAATGTAGAGTATTGATGATTCATAAAAGAATATAGATGAATACTATTATTATTTTTCTTATTCGCGGGAGGTTAAAGTCGGGATTGAGTAGGATCATTATTTTTTTTATTCATGGAGGCTTCAGGTTAGACTCATATATAGTCTCTTAGATATTAATTATTTGAATCCATTTAAATTTTAATTATTTATTTATCATATATCTTTTAATTATAAAACTAAAATAACACTATCACATTATTTCATAAATATAAATATTTTATTTTTTATAAAATAATCTTAATAATTTAATTACACATGATAAATATTTAAAATATATTATAATAACTAAGAATAAAATTAAAAAATAAATAAAACATGCAAAAAAATAAAAATAATATTTAAAAAATTATAAAATAATTACACAATTTACTTATTTATATTTAATTGATAATATTTTATAATAATTATATTAATATTTTGCTTATTTATACTCAATTAATAATATGTTATTTTTAATTTTTAACTTACTTTTTTTTCTCTTTTAAAAAAATATTAATTACTTTTTATATTATTTATAAAAAAATTAAAATATGTATATCTTCGAAACAAAGCGAATATATTATTCTAGTATAAATTAAAATTAATGATAACAACTAATATTTTATGTTCAATATTTATAGATAGATAGATAGATTGTGCAGTATAAATTTATTTTAATAAAAGTATATTTATATTAAATTTTTATTTATAATATTTGATTGAAAAAATAATAATTTTATAATTTAAATTCTACAAATTTAAATAGTTGAAGAAAAATTGTAATTAGATTTGAAACACATATAAATAATTAAAATTAAATGAAATTGGATTCCAATATAACAATTTTATTGGATATTCTATTCATTATTATCCCCAATGCATCCAAGAGATCATCATGTGGAGGAGTGATCCTATCATGACTGAGAAAGAAATACTAACCAGCGAAGCAACTGCAATTTCATCCTTTTCCATCTCCAAAGTTGATATGCGGCCGCCAAGCAAAATCAAAGAGGATTTCGAGTCTATCTTTTTCTATTAAAAATGAATGTCCTCATTAACTATTGGATAAACATAAATAGGAGTCTAACTGACCCAAGGTTTATATATTTTAAGAGGAGATCATTTTGTCATTTCATATGCAAGGATTGAAGCCCTAGTTGATAAATTTTGACTATAAAAGGAGACTTAGGCCAAGTGGACTTGAGATTAGAATTTTACTTCTCCACAATCAAATACAAATCATGTAAAAAGGATATTCTATGATGATCTCAGAGGATCCTCCTACCTACAACATCTTCAAGGAGTATATGATGATCATGGAATCTATGGATTGATATTGATATAGCAAGGTGAGTTCTATTCTCATAGCCATGGATATATTTTGTACAAAGAGAATATGGTGATTATGGGATCTATGTATTGATGTTTGATATAGCAAGGTGAGTTCCATCCTCATGGCTATGACATATGATATCTTGAGATCTATGATCTTTTAATGTCCTTATGAATATTATATTTAAGTGGGTAGCTATATAATTTGTTTGCTTATTTATGGCCTTTGGTTGTTTTTAAAAATTTTTGTGATTTTTTTTATTAATTACACATGGAGAAGATATTTAAAATTCGAATTTAGGATATAAGAAGGAGAAGTGAGAGTAACATATGTTTCTAGTCACTAAATTACACTCTTAGTGGTTAGATTTTTGTGACTTGTTATATATATTGGAAAGTAATCTAAATTTATAATTTTTTCCTCAAACTTTATAATACTTTTGTTTTATTAATAAGCTAGATTTCAAAGTTTAATTTTTAATAGTATAAGATAAGTTGTTAGAGAAAGATGGAGATCATTTAAAAGAGATTGTTTGAAGCGAAAATAAAGAATTTATACAGTTGATTTCAATTAAATTTGAATATTGAGTTGATTTAAGTGTAAGAGAATAAAATAAGGTAGAGGAAGATAAAGTATAATAAAATATATGTTTTTTTTACATTTAGAAGGAATGTGAGGTAGTAAAGTAAATGATCGGAAATATGTGAATAGCAAATGGCATGCAGTTTATATTATTTGGATGGAAGGTAAAAGGGGGCTTTTCAAGATGCAGTTTATCTTGTTTCCATATTTTCTCATCAAAACTACGCTGAAGGTTTTTCTCAAATCGTCTCTTGGAGGATCCAAGCAAGGGTTTTCTCATTCCCCGCATTCCGCGATCATTATTACGGCTAAAACGATCTCGCTTAGCCATAACAGCCGCCATGACAACTGCAGATTGATCAAGTTAAAAATCAAAATTAACCTTTTTTCCGACCGAAAAAAAAAATCCATAATTGATTCTTCATTCATCATAAACACTTCTTTAATGTACATTGCAGTCTAAGAACGCAATATAGATAAAACAAAATTACGAATCCAAGAATAACCAGATAATCGAATTGAACGCAATAGTAATCAAAACAACAGCAGCGGTTGACTTGGCTGAGGTCAAAACAGCTGAAAAAATGGATATAAAAATGACAATCCTCATTGAAAAAGAAAATAATAAAAATTTGCAGCAATCAGATTCAAATACAATTAACATAATAACAATATAATAGACAAAAAACAAAAAACCTGATCGATAACATAGCTTCTGTTCGAAATTGAGATTGAAAGTGGTTGTGTTTATGGAGACTCCGATCGGAGATAGAAAATAAGAAAACGAAAAGAGAGAAAAAGGAAAAAAAACATGTGCGTCGTTCATATAATAGAATAGTGAGGCGCAGATTTAACGCAACAATCAAAAATCACAAGTCACCAGTCACCACCACCAGAGTGAAATTGTCGAAATCGACATCGGGCTTCGGAGCTTTTGTTGGGCTTCATGGCTGTTATGATAAATATTATCATTAAATTGTTATCCCGCTCTGATTCAGAGTGCGTGTCACGCAATATACAGTGATAATTTTGTTTTTGAAAAAAATATATATATCATTAGTGTTTTTATTTTTCTATTTTCTACTATTTTAATTTTATTATTTAATTTTTATTTTTACAAGAATTAAGGAAGAGATTTAGCTAATATATCAGGTAATCTATTAAATAAAAAAATAGATTTTTTTTAGGACGCAGAAATGGAAAGCAAATTTTCCATGTTTTGGTAAAAAATCAGAGCAAATAAAGGAAAAAAAAAAACAAATAAATTTTATGCAAAGACAAAAAATAAATTTCATCTATTATGAGGAAGAGAGACCTTTGATATGATAGGGGTTGGCTCTGCCAGCAGGCTCTAGACGGTCCCACACCGGTCTCCTTTAAACCCGACGCGCTTGGAGCACCGACCACCGGTGCCGTAATTTTCTACTCCGATAATATTGATCAGGTGAATTCTTGAAGGTGAAAGCTTACAATCTGATCTGATCAAATTGGTAAATCTTCAATGCGATAAATTCAAAGATGCTTAAACAAATTAAGAAAAATCCAAATTATAAAACAAAAACAGGTTTTGTTGAAGCTAAAGAATATGTTCTTCACCATTTGAAGGTAGCTACGAAGCCATATTTCTTTTTCTTGAGATCTTTTCTTCGGCTTTTGATGAGTAATAAGATGAGCCTTTTAATATAAGAATATATGTAATGCAAATCCAAATGGATATGGCAGATTGTAAAAATGGAAAAGAAATGAAAATAGAATGGGAGAATGAAGATTGCATTCATAAATATTGAATTAAAGTTTCAGAGGATCATAGGGCGCCCCCCTGGTATTAGTAACAAACTGCCGTTTGTTCCATTGGATTTTGTTTTCCAATGGAATTATGGAAAGATCACCCAATACAAGAGAGAGAGAGAGAGAGAGAGAGAGAGAGAGAGAGATATTATTATTATTATTATTTTCCTAATTGGTAACATCTTAAGACCTATAAAAATATTCAATTAATCAGTTTTGATTTCTCAATTTAATACTTGAAAATAAAACTATAAATTCAAATTCAATTAAGACATAATCTGACAGTAAATATATATTCGCTCAGAATCTAATAGAAAAAAATAAAACAAAATCATTAAATATCGTTTCTTTTTTGAGAAAATCAAATATCGTCTTCAACCAACATTTTTCTTTCACAAATTATCTTTTCCTTTTTTTTTCTTTTTATGGCAGCACAAGAGATAACTTGCATTTTTTCTGATTACATATCAGGACTTTAATGTATACACAAAGTCTGATTACAGAAATAATTATCTTTACTTCCACAAGCAATACAAGGAATCCACTAAAAAAAAATCGTTTCAGCTTTCTATCCTATACTCGAATAATCTTACATCCGTCGTGGATAAACATAGCATTCAAACAGTTCCCACCACAAAATCCAGAGCTTTCATTTCATCTATGGAAGATTTGAATGTTTGTACCATTGGCCCCTTCTCTCTTTCCCCACTACACAACAAACCGCGCTATTCTTGACCCTTTAATTTACAACAATGCTAGTCTATGCCAAGTTTTGAAGCCTGTCCAATGTATTGCGAGATTGAAGTCCCACACTCAAACTTTCAAGGCTCTGCAAGTCCCTTAACAACCTCAGTCAGCGAAGGTGAGGAGGCAACACTCATTCTGCTTGGCACAGGTGTATTTCTTCGCGACTGGCGTTTTGTAGGAACTAGCACGCTCTCATTTTCCAACTTCCCACTTATATAGTCATCTTCATCATCATCATCTTCAGCTTTGAAAACTGGGTGCACATATGCATTTTGAAGGTATGCTTTCAAATTCAAGTTTGGTTCCCTTGCACGTTCCAGGGTATCTCTCATCATTGCTTCCTGAAAGACAACAAACGAAAACTATTGTAACTACCATCTTGAGTAAAATCCCCACAGAAATATACCCAATAGCAAGATTTAATTAGATCTCTGCACATAAGAGACTTTTTTTCAAAGCATAAATCAAGTATTCTGTAGGACATGAGACATTTCTCTATAAAAGCATAGCATAACTGAAATTGATAGCTTCTGATAATGGGACAGAAACATGTACATGAATTTGACCATTTCAATACCAAATATATAAAAACTAAGATTTGGGAGAACAGTATTGAAGTGTACTGAAAGTCTAAAACCAACTAAAGGCCAACTATTAAAGAACTTATGCAGCATTATGATCACAAATCAACTAGAAGCCCAAGGAAAAAAAAAACACAAATACTCTTCATGCGCACATACCAAAAAAAAAAAAGTCAATTATACACTACAAAGCATCAATTATACACTAGAAACGCAATAACATACCTGTAATGGGTACTTAACAAATGCAGGTTCATAACGACCTTTGCAGAATCTATGGAACCATATAGTGAGAATAGGAAGGGCAATAAGAACTGGTGTTGTCTGGGCGTAATGTTTTGTGCTCAATAGTCCAATCATAAGCACCTGTGAGATTACCAATGCAGTAACAATACGTGCATGAACATCAGGCCAGAATGCTGCAGCACTCTCGTACTCTTGGTTGTAAACATTTATGATCTGCAATTTTTGCAGAAAAGGTTAAGACACAAACCAAAGAAAGAGACTTAAGGCCTATAATGCTGATGTCCTTTACCTGATGACGAAACACAACATAAGCAAACGCAAAGAACACTATTATGAATGGCAGGATCATTGGTGTCACTGTAGCATACACAAGACCCAACAAGAAATAGAATTGTATACGAGGTTCTCCGGTGTTGAAACCAAGACTTCCAGGATCCATGGCCTCTTCTCTATCCTTTTCAGTCTTCACCAGGAAGAGATTCTTCAGGTGGAAGATTATTAGTGGCTTCAACATTAAAACTTCTCCAGCTATTCCAGCCCATCCATCAACCATTATGTAGGTTATGAAGAAAGTTGCTTTCATTGGAATAGCCACACCAATTGTTTTAGGAATTCTGCACAATGTATAAAAAAAATGATAAATGAGACTTGTCACCAAAACTGCAAAAGATACGATGAACATATTCAACCAAGACTTTGCTTGATTACATGAAAGAGAAATCCTCAAAAATAAAGCCTAATAAAATCACAAAGAGAGATGAAATTCAAGGGCAGTAAGCTAATCAAACATTATCTGAATTATAGAGTGAATAGAAAATTTAAGATAATATATATATTTAAATTATTGAAAAAAAAAATTGATGACACTTGCCCTGAATATGAATCATATATTACATATTGAGAAAGGAGATATGGGTTCAAGGTTAAAGTTTTGCAGGGCAACTTAAAGAGAACACAAATTAGACTAGTCAAAGCCACAAATCCAGATAAAACAAATTTATCAATCTCCTTTCTCAATCCCTCTCCACCTTTTTCTTCTCTGCAGAGTACAGACACATCAAAAGGCCAAACCATTCGGAATTCTTAATGTTAATTTTGGTGCTTAACAATGTCCACCAATTCCTAAGAAATGGTAGCATAAGAAACCAATCACTGTGCAGGGGAAACATTAAAGAAAGAATACGAAAATAGATCTGAAGAGAATAGCATACTGATTAGCAGATTGCTTAATAAAAGACTTGAGTTGTTCAAGTGCAGTTCCAGCAATTATGCTCCCAAGGAATACATTCACAATGTTGAAAAAGTAATATCGTGCTGCTGATCTCCTTTCCAGAGATGACAGAGAGGTGAAGCCTTCAAATTTAGACATGATCATCAATATTGTTGGCAGGAAGATGAGGAAAAGCTTCAGTACAATGCCCGGGAGAAGACCTTGGATCAATGATTTAATAAATTTTCTGCATGATTAATAAAAAATGGCAATTACACACTGAAATCTTATTGTCAACTGAAGATGTCAATGAGGATCACTAACATTTCAATGATAGGCTTCAGAAAGGGGGCTGCTTTCTCAATTCCCTCAATGTTTGCAAGGGCTTGCACAAATCCAATTGGGATCATGAAACAGAAGGTAAGGAAAAAGAATGCAACACCCATTATCAACCTCCTCATTGAGAGATCAAAATACGGTATGGCTAGATTGTGCCAATATACATCACATGGCTCTGAAGCCCACTCTGTCAACCACAAAGTTGGATTTCTTGATTGTTGAGTTTGTGCACAAACAGCTGCACCCCATCGGCTTTTGAATGAAACAAATGCCGCTGGCATGATAGACTTTGGATCCTTTTTAACCCTTTCCTTCTCTTCTGCTATCTGAATTATAGGATGATAGTTAAGAGCTTTCAAGGTGATCAAATTTTTACACTTAAACAGACAAACTTATTCCAGTGCAGAATCTATAATCATATTCAAGAAAACCCAAGAATGTAACCAGACATAGCTAATCATATCCAAGAAAAATAAAGTACGTAACAGGACATACTTTGATCATCTTTCATCATAAGTACAAACATCCAAATTTTGGTTCTCATTCTCTCTAAGTAAGAAATTAGTCCAATGAAATGGTGAACATTTTTCCCTCACATGGCTAAGCCACTTGGTGCTAGTATGTCCATAAGCAATTGAAAAACATGTGTTTCACAAATTTAATAGACAATATTGCCTGCCAAGTGTATACATTACTACCGGAAGGGTAGAAAATACTACCTTATTTAACTTTTGGTATGACAAACACGAGATAGCTATAAACATGGTGGGATAAAAAATTAGGAAGGCAAACATTGCCAAGCAATTTTATTACTTTAGCGCGACTTTGTGAGCATCTGTAGAAATGGCATGTTAATGTAAACAGCCAATTGCTCAAATGAGAACCCAAAAGAGATCACTTCATATCACAGTCTGGTCTCACAAGATAAGGGGGGAAAAGTGATAATTTGTGTTTGTTTTTAATAAAAAATCTGAAGAAATCTTAGATACAATATTTTACCTGCTGCAAGTATTGTCAGATATATATGCTTAAAAGCAACTAATTGGGAACAAACAGTTCTTAAGAAGCTTAAGGTAGAACATACTTCTTTTGAAAGTTTCTGAATCTCTGATGTGTAATGAGCAATTGCATCCACCTTTTGCCCCCAGAGCCCAAGAAAACCAGTCTGAGAGTAAAGGCATTTAAAAACTAAGCTCAGATCAAATTAGATTTTTCAGAAAAGAAAAGGAAAATGAGAGACAAGGAGAACATGGAATTGATTTGGACATGAGGAGACATCAGAGTCCATTCAAAAATACCTTCTTGAAAGGCCTCTGCGATTGATTCCTGGAATATTTAAGTTGGTAGTAGTCAAGCCAGTTCTGCGTATTTTTCTTCTTCTTGACCAATTTGGCTAGTTTGTTTGCATTATATACCACCTGCGCAAAATTTTGTAAGCTTCAAAATAATGCAACAGAAAAAAGATATCAACTGTGTGAAACCCACCATCCATTCAAACAAATGACTTTTAATATGTTAAAGATTCATGATTCTTGCGACGGATTAATCAAACAACAAATTAACTCTAAACTAAAGATTTGATGAATTTGAACTGGAATCTACCTGATGCACAAGATAGTGATCTGGATGATTGACCAGAAAGAAGTGCTCCACAAGCTCACTAACAGATTCATCAGGATCTGGTGGTACATTCCTAACAAGGACCTGTGAAGAGTAAACTCCATGATACATGTTTGTTTGTTACACAGAAGCATGCCAATGAACAAAGAAGAAGGTCTCATAATCTGAAGGTGTTATAACCTGTAAAGTCCGAGTGTTTGTACCAAGATAGGAAAAAGTACTCTCTAATTTGACAAATACTTCAGAATCACAATTTTTTTGAAAATGGAAAAAGTAGAACAAACTCAATAATGAAAAACTAACTGGATAAGGAAATTAAATTTCTTACAGTAAATTGATCTGGACGGCGTCTTTCCGAGGCAAGAAATTGCAACCGCATTGTAGCAACTTTATCATACTCCTTCATTAACACATAGCATGTCCAAAATGTAAAGGCATAAGCCATCACTATATGTGCCCAAAACCTGCAATCCAAGGTTTAACATGATTACTATAGTATTTAGTTTTTTAAAGCTAAGGAAAAAAGTGGCTCAATATGAAATTTAGCAATGAACAGAATCCTATGACATGAATCACAGAAGCACCACCGGAAAGAAAACACTAACCCCCCAATTTGGAAATTCAATTCAAACGAAATCTATTTCATGAATGTTTGCAAGGAGCTAATTTGTGGAACTCAATTCTTTTAGTATTAAAAGAAATGAATTTAGCTTGTCTCAAATTGGTCTTAATTATTTTAACTTAATTAAGACCAATTTATGGCCAAATTACAGAAATATATCATAATCACCTATAGTTTCAGAAATATTAGTTGTTAAATTAATATAGATCATTAAGAAAATAAAACTAGTTGATTTCATTATCAATATATAATATTTGGAATAATTTTTGAACAAGAATTTAATTAAATTCTGTTAATATAATTGAACTGAGTTCAATTCTTTCAAAAAAGTTTTTCCAAACGGAGTCCAAGGAACATTATAATGATACTTTCAAAAACAAAAGTACAATGGTAGGCTAATGCAATCCATTTACGAAAAAAGATTTACCCACATTTAAGGAGATACAGCCATACCTTTGTGACCCAAGTGGGATATTTGAAATGGAAAGCTTGTCAATGTCGCTGGAAGTTACATTAGACATTTTAGCTAGCTCCAATGTGTCATTTGTCCAATTAACTGGAACCAAAACGGCCCAAGCAACAAATGCAATAGGACCAAAAATCTTTAGTCTGTATCATAAAAACAAAGCAACAACCCAAAAAAAAAAGAGGTCAGTGCCAAATAATATAATACCAAAAACACAATTACAGAAACACCATAAAACTAACTCTATTCATACCCTATCAAGTAAATCCGCAAGTAAACAGCAGAATCCAACCCCGCATGCTCAATAAGCTCGGGCTCTGGCATTCTTAATGCTTGAGGCATCCAATTTAGAAATCTAAGATACGCTCTAAAGTCTAAATTGACAAACCGACTCACAAACGCTCCTGAGTGCGTAGGACTACTCCTTAAGCCCTTTAGATACCATTTTGGGAAGTAAACCCTATCATTGAAGGGCTGTAGCCTTAAAATTGCGAATGCTAAAAGAAAAATAAATGCACTCAGAAGATTTACGGCCGCTGAAACCCCTATATCCCCTAGCGTTGCCATTTATTAAGATCTGCACAACAACAACAACAAAATTGTCAATGAAAGCTTCTAAAAATAAAAAAGTTAAAGTAGAATCCTTAATCATACAATTGTAGCATCTCTAACTTCAAAAAAGTGAAATCAAATCATAAAAAAATTCAAAAAACAAAATTAGAATTCTTACTAGTCTGACTATAAATTCCTCTGCTCTAACCGCAATGGTTCTTTAAGTTTCCACGCTAAACAGGAAAGCGAAGAAATCTACTAGAGATAAGATTCAGATTATCAGAAAGTTGAAAATTAGGATTGCTTTGCAACTAAACCAAAGCAACAGAATGATTCTAAACTCCGTTTGGGAAGGATAAGTAGCAGGCACGCTACCATGCACGCCTTTACATGGAAGAATAACAAAACCAAAAACAGAATAAAAAAAAATAGTAATAACAATTACAGAAATGAAATAAAAGAAGATAGAGAAAGGAGAGAGATCCAGAAATAGGTATCGTTAGATAAGCAAAAACAGTAGTCAGTGTGTGTGTGTGTGTGTTCTGAATTCTGATTGAAAAAGAGAAGAAGATTCGATGGATAAGTTTGTTCGTCTACATAATTTTTTCGATGTGAACGTTTTTTTGGGGATATTAACAGGAAAAGGACTCTCCTTTTTTTTAGTATTTTTTTATTCCTCTATTTTTCTTAAAAGTTAAGTGAGATTATCAAAATTAGATTTTTATTTTTATTTTCAAATTAAGTCGGATGGATCACTAAAACTCTTATTATTACTATTGAATCTTATTATTAATAAAGATATATAGAATTTGAGATTTTTAATTAAGTTAAAATAGTTAGTTTCATTTTAATTTAATTAATTCACGTATTCTGAATGGTTTTAATTTTTAGTTTATCTTTTAATACAATAGATGAGCCATGTCGGCAAATAGCCACGTGGAACCATTAACGGATAGTTTTACATCGAATTCTGGACTATTGCGCCAAAAAAGAATGGGAATGTTACGCGATATTTGGAGAGTGTAATACCCGGTCCAATAGAATTGGAGATTAGTGGTTCATTTTGGTAATAATAGATAAGTTATGGAAAGAGCGTGGTTTATCAAAATGTGGTGCAGCGTGGAGGGCGCGTATGTTGCGTGGATGTGGATGTGACAAAAAAACAGTCGACAGCAAAATTTGGGTTGGATTTGACCGGCGGTGAAATATTAAAGAGTAAAGGAACACTCTCGATCCACTGTCGGCCACTGTTCCACCGGTTTTCATTGTTTATTATTTAAGACAATAACGAAATTGACAAATTTCCCTATAAAAAAAAAAATTTGACAATTTTCGTCTATATTTTATTGCAATGGAAATATCATTCTTTTTTGTCTTCATTGTGATTTTTTTAATAATATTATTAAATATTTAATATATTTTTAATGAAAATAATTAATTTCTCTTAATTTTTATGAAATAAAAAAAATATTGGATGAAGTAAGTATATGGAATGGCTATTTTTCCTTCATTAAGTAAATCTAAAAACATTTGAGAAATTATTTTATGTGAGAAATTGAAATGTTGCTAGATGGTATATTTATTATATTTTTTTAATTATATTAAATTATATTATTTAATATAATTATAAATTTTTATTGGAATGTGTTTTATTTTATTAAGATTTGTTATAATTATTTTGTAATGTTTCTAACTTTTTTACTAATTATTTTTTTTTAAAAAGTGATTGCATAAATTTTAATAAAAATAAAATGCAACTCAATAAAAATTAGAATAATTATTACTGTTTAATCTATATGTTCTAACGATACATATAAAAAAATTATTTATAAAAAACTATGAAAAAAAATAAATGGTTTAATATAATGTTGTTTTCGGAGATTTTAATTAATTTCAAATAATTCATACATATTCAAAAAGGTACAAATTGAGTTTGGTGGGTCTGTGAATCATACAATCCAGATCTTTTCGCGGAATTAGAAATTAAATGAAGGGAAAATAAATTTTCTAAAGAAAAAAATTATATGTAAATTAAAAATAATATTTAATGTTATAATAAAATTTAAATTTTTTTTATTTTATATTGTTAAATAAATTTTAAAATTTTATTAAATTTTTTATGTTTTTTATTTTAATTTTTTAATATATTAATTGATTCAGAAAGTTTTATTAAATTAAATTTTATAAAAATACTATTTTAAAAAAATATTAATTTTATCTAATTCATATTTAAATTATATAATTCTAACTTTAATCTAGGTACATAATTACAAAACTCTAAATAATTACTAATTAAAAAAAAATATATATATATAGTGTAAAAAAGTCATAATAATTTAAATTTATATAGTTATAATATATATAAATTATATCCGTTATATAATTATAAATTATAATTATGTTAATTATATATAAATTATAATAATATAATTATAAGTATAAATATAATTTAAAATTACGTAACTTATATAATTATATATTTATACGTATGTACATAGAAATATAGGATGGAAGGGGTCTATTGCCCCAGGACCCCGTCCCTCCGCCCCTGTTTCCCGTCATTTAGGAATGTTAATTAAGTTTATCGTGTTTTCTGCCTTTTCTAAATCAAAATTGCATTATTATTATTATTATTATTATTATTATTATTATTATTAAATTCTAACAACACATGTAGTGGGTTGAAGATGAGTTGCTAACCGAGTTAACGACCGTGTCAAATCCGTGGATCGTTGAGATATAGAAATAAATTAATATGACATCGATTTGCACCCACTAAGCTTTGACTAATTAAGATTAATCAATATGCGATTTTAAAAAATAAGAATTTAAGCTCACATGTGAAAATGAAAGATGCATTCAGTCAAACAAATTGGGATTCTTCTTGTTGGATTCATTTTAATTTTATTCTACACTGTCTATATATTAATAAAATGTGTATTTGTATTTATCTTTTGATTTGTTCAATTGCTGTTTTTTGCCGACTTTGCTTTTTCTATATAGAAGACCAAATAATATTGGTCATGTGATGATAATTTTCAGGGCCAGTGATAAAAATAAAAAAAGTTAAGTGGGTTCATAATTTTATTTGATAAAATTGAAGTGGAAAAAGTAATAAAATTAAAACAAATAGTAAAATTTAGATTTTATTTTGTGATTAAGCCTAGTTTTCATCCATGGCATTGGACTAGGCAGAGGGGACCCAACCCTATAGACTTTACACTCATGCACTCATTATTGTATAGTTCAACTGCTCCTTTTCAATTAACTTAATACACTCATTTCCGATCATTAGTAAATTGATCACTTTCAAAGCTAAAAGATTTGATGTGCCATTGCCCATTACGTAGCAAAAAAGGACAAATCTTCAGCAAGTCTTTTAGGGGTGACCGATTATTTTGGTATATTCAATTAATTAATTAAATTAAATTAATTGATTCAAATCCATTAATTTTTTTTATTTCATAATAAAAATTTAATATAATTAAATAAAATTTATTTAAAAATATTTTTATTTTATATTAAAATAAAAATATTTATAATAAAAAATTAGCAAATAACTAAATAAAAATTTTTATTATTTTTAAAATTTTTAATAAATAATTAACCAATCAAATCAAACTGATTAATTATTAATCAAATCTAAAATTAAATTAACCTAAATTTTTTAACCGAATCAATTAATATTTAATATTTTTAATTAATAAGACTAAATATTTAATCGGTTAGCTGAAAAAAAGCTAACCCTAATGCTTTTTTTTTTTTAATAAGGGTAAGATTTTCTCTCAAAACGCAAATATAGGTTTAAATTTACTGAATCCTGTAAATATTTTTACGGAAATGATTTGTTTTCTATTCTTTAACTATAACAAATAAATGTCATTTGGATAAATGCGTTCATTGTCACAGCCAAATATAGTTATGATGAGATATAGGGAACTGCCATTAAAGTAAAGATAATCAGCAAAGACAGTTACTCACAATTATACTAATGGCAACAAAAATTTTGACATTCAAACTTCTCTTTACACTATTTGTATTTAATAAATAAGAAAAGATAACAAATTCTTCTATTCGCCTAAAGAAGACATAACACTAACCCCGCCCTGCAAGTCTTACATACTATCATTATCTTGCGTGACTGAAAGTCCCTTGACAATTATCACTTGTAGCACTGCAAGGCAATATCCTTGTTTTTGAGTAATTGCTGAAAAGAAAGGGCAGGAATATAACTGATCTTAATTAGTTTGAAACTGAAGCTAAATTAAGCAAATCTAAAGAGCATAAGCAAAAAGGTCCTTGTCAAGATAATTTAGGATCAGTAGTTGAAGATTTCCCTAAGCATTAGTTCGATTCCATCGATCCTTCTAGCAAAATCGCTTACATCCTACACATTCAATGCCGCTTCCTACCACCACCTTTCTTCTTTCCCCAGTTTTTCTTTCCACTTTCCTTCTTCTTCTTCTTCCCTTGACCGACTATATGATCACTAGAATCAATATTTTTTGATGGAGCTGAGTTTAACATATGCTTCACATCAAGTACACCATTTTTGAAATAACCTTCAGTTGTTCTCAACACTCTGTCGAGTTTGCGCTTTGCTGCTGATGTTTTAGCACTTGTGCGCATATTACCTCCAAATCTTCCGAGAATCATATTCTATAATTTAGAACAGTTAGCGCACAAGCAAAAAGTGTCACACAGTAGAATGAATTAGCAATTTGAAAGAAATCAATTACCTCTTGAAACATTTTCTCTTCCCTTTCCTTTTGTTTCTTCATCTGTACACGTGCTACACTCAAAGGCAGTCTCTGCCTTTTTGGAGGCTGTGTTGAATAGAAGCACATAAAAACAATCAGATAGCTTTTAATGTAGAAACGTCAATTCTGTAAGTGAAAACATTTCACACTGTGTGCATTGCACACGCAGGGTTCTTACCTTCCCACCAAGAGAGACTACCTTCCGATTCTCTAACTCTTTCCTCTCTTTCCATGTCATATTTGAGGCCCCTGAGTGGAAAATATCAATGTGAACAAAAATAATAAAAAAGAACTGCTTAATTAAAAGAAGATGTACATTCAGAAAAAGTTCCCACAAGTCATATGCAACTGCAAGAGAGAGAAACAAAATAGAGCTAAGGAAACTCCAGAAAGGAATCACACACCATTACAATCAAGTAATACATAATCCATCATGTTTAACTTTTCTATTGGCAACAAAAATCTTTCCGATAGGAATCTGAAATCACCTCAGATATAACCGCTTTTGCCAAGAAAACAGAGCTCCAATCATCTTCTGGCCATCATCAGCCTACGCTAAAAGTAAACAAAAATTGAAAAAGCAACAAGTCTATCTCGTGTTCATACAGTTGCAATTAGTAGTGGCCAAAATAAATATAGGCAATGATGTCAATGCTATCCCTTTGGTTTCCAATGAGCTTGACCAACAAATTATTGTGCCAACTTATGAACTGTTTTCCAACCTAAGGATATTAAGTAATTCTATACCAGGCATAAGGACAGAACCCTCTCTGCCTCTGGCAACACATAACAAGGAAAGATAAATCTCCCTCAACTATCAAGTTATCCGAACCAATTGGAAAATTGTTCTTCCAATTCTCTGAACACAAGGCAACACCTTATTAATGTCCTCAACAGATCAAACCTCGACTATAAAAAACAAAAGAAATCTCTTTGGGCTCTGATAGTGACACCAAACCAATACTTGGAATCTCCAATGGAATTGAACTCTAGAATCTCATCCCAATGGTTGCTAGAATGTTCAATTCTCAATCCTCCAACTCATTGATAGCCCCTTAGCCCATCCAAACATCAATCACCATGAGCCCTAGTTAAATGCAGTCCAGCACATAATTTCTTCTATTCCAGTTCCTAATTGCTGGGAGTATGTAGCTTTTATCTCCATGCACTTTTTACTCGATTTTTT
This sequence comes from Garcia nutans, assembly GCA_947685225.1. NCBI lineage: Eukaryota > Viridiplantae > Streptophyta > Magnoliopsida > Malpighiales > Euphorbiaceae > Garcia > Garcia nutans. The sequence continues at coordinate 81,072,812 of CANTUV010000024.1, forward strand.
TTAATATTAAGCAATCTAGCAGGTATAAGTATAACAATTGCCAAAATCTCAATGCCTACTTGAATAAATGTGATCTTGATCAAACGCCACTAACTATTAAGCATAAATTTTTTCCCAATAACCATAAGTTACATAACCACTAACAAAAATCAGCACAAGTATAAATAAATTCAGAAAAACAGAAAATTTCCAAGGACCAAAACGCAGTGATAATCCTCAATTATATAGAATAAAAAAGCACACAAGTTTATTGATCAATTTATTCATTATACACTATAACATGCGGATGCAGATCAAATTATGCAACAAGAGTCAAAAACTGAGAGAAAATTAAAGAAAAATAATAAAATACCAAATAACTCAATGTCTTTCATAATCGTTCTGAAGTTCCAACTATGGTCCTTGCCATCCATGGCATCGCTTGTTTGATTCTTTTTCTTCATCTTGTTCGTCTTTGTTTAGTGTTGGGATTGCAGGTCAGTTTCAACTGCAGAAAGAGAATATTTTGTAAACGAATCCAGGGTGGGAGAGAGAGAGAGAGAGAGAGAGCTGCATAAAAGAAATTATAGAAAGAGAAAGAAAACTGCAATCTAAGTAGGAGATTTTACAAAGGAAGTTACCGGAGTTAGTTTCGGCCGGAAGTTCTACGAGCAGCTTCTGGAGTTCGGAATTTCGATTTTGGATTGCGTTGCTTATGGAGATCAGAGGGTAAGAAGAAGAAAACGAAGTATTTCCCTTTCTTTTATAAATATAATCATAAAATGAATATATTTTTAATACTATTAAAAACAACGAGGGAAAGAGGCAAAAGGGTATTTACCAAAAAAAAATACATCTTATTGCTAAAACAATTTTATTAATTTTATAATTATGTCTTTATTTTTAAATTAGTTTTTAAATTCTTTTCAACGAATTAAGAGTTTTTTTTTTGGCATATATAGAATTTAATCCGAAAATTATCCTATACAGAATTATTAAAGAGAAAAAGGAAGCAAAAAAGAAAGTTATGAACTTTGCATTTCTATTATGGAAATTTATATCATATATTATATGTATATACATCCAACCGATAAAAATTATTTTTCTATTATCATTTGCTCAGCAAATTTATTTTTGATTAAATATATATATTAAATGTATAACATACGATTTAAAAAAGAATTTTCCTTCAATTATTTTAATTCCTCAATATATATATATAACACCTAACATAGCTAATGGATGTGAATATACAAATGATACCAACGAACTAATTTCATAATGACCAACACACTGCCACCTCTAAACATCAATTCCTTTCATTGTTGGAATTAAAATCCAATAAAAAGAGAGAGAAATAAAAGCCCTAATACTAAGTGTATGTTCCCTATACAATAGATTCACAATCTATTTTCCTCCCTCAGAATGTATTAAATGTAAAAAAGTAAAAAATAAAAGCTGCAATATACAAGATTCAGTCAACGGCAAATCATGGAGAAACAAGAAATCCACAGCCCATTTGCTTTATTAGCAACTACCTTCCTGACATAAGATTAACTAGAGCTTGATTTTCATATAAAGAAGCCACATCCCAATCTTCAGTTGAAGATGATAGTGTCAAAAGTGCAACCACAACTGACATCGTGCTTGGCCTTTGTTTAGGATTTTCTTGCGTGCAAGCTTTAGCTAGCTGAGCCATCTGCAAATCGATTTTTACCAAATTTCAGCATTACCACTAGTACTAAACTCTCATCTTTTCTTTTATTTCTATGAATAAAAACTTCATCTTACAAACTGAGTCAAGTGGGTAATCATCTCCAAGCTTAGGATCTACAAGTTTACGAAGATCTTCTTTCGGATCAGGCTGACTGAGAACATCCTCAAACTGCAGCAAATCAACAATCATGCAACTTGATTATGCTATTGTGGGGGATATTAATCTATTGAGTGTGTAGAAAAACAGACAAGAGAATTGCTTTAACAACCAAAGCAGCTAACCCTTTTGACTGTGTGATAATTTCATTGGTCATCACAACAGCTTCCATGGCAGATATAAGTTCATATAGTACAACTCCAAAAGCATATACATCAACTTTGGGTGAAACACTACCGCACTGAGCATACCTGCAGAACAGAAATTCTGAAATCAATAAGACCACATTTACAGTTGCTGCTAGTTATTGCTAGGATCAAAATTTATATCTTTTATTCTAATTTCTAATGAAATTACTCTGGAGGCATATATCCAAATGTTCCCATAAGAGTTGTATTCATTGAAGCACTTCCAACTTTAGCTAGCTTTGCTAGACCAAAATCTGCAACCTGTAGAAAGGATTAGTTAGTTTAGTTATGAACTAGATGATATGGATGGACTTGAGAGTTCAGTCATAACTTTTCCTCGAAAGTTTTTAACTATTAAAATGGTTAGCAGATTTGATATCACGGTGGATATAGACAGGAACAGTCTGCTCATGGATATATTCAAGTCCTCTAGCAGAATCTAGAGCAATTTGCACCCTGGTCGACCACGGCAAAGAATCCCTTTCTAAAGCCAAAAATACAAAAAAAAAAGCATCTGTTAAGAGTTTATTTATCAAAAACCCATATATAAAACTACCATTCTTTTATCATTAAGTTGCATTTTTCTCACCTGAGCCACGCAGATGCTGACTTAAATTGCCATTTTCAATGTAATCGTACACCAAAAATAAGGGCCCTTCAACACAATAGCCTATTAAGCGCACCTGCATCAATTTTGGAGTATGGAAAATCATCATTAATTAGGAGATCATAAAGCTATTATGCATACTAATAGCATAAGGAAATTAAGCAGAATTCATATACATAAATGTATAAGTATATACCAGGTTCAAATGATGAACATGTGTTAAAACCTTAAGTTCAGCAGAAATTCCTATGATGCTTGCATATTCATTTTCTTTATTGCTGCTTTCTGCAAGACATTGTATAATGATTTATTTCTTTCTTGTTCTTTTATTAATACCGAAGGAGAAGCAGCAAGATTACTAACCTCCCCTCTTAGTTCAGCGAAGTATAAAGATCCAAAGCCACCTTGTCCGATCTTATTATCTATGCTAAAATCACTAGTAGCCTTAGCAAGTTCTTCATATGAGAACTCCACAGATTTCTCCACCATAATACCTGTATGCCCTGGCGTAGCAACAAGAGCTGTTGCTTTTGAAGTTTTATCCAACTCATTACTTCCATAAACTATATGAATATATCCATGTGGCAAACACAAACTAATAAGTAATTAACCGCTAGCTGATTTGAAAAATTTTAGCAAGTTATAACAAAAAATCTAGGCTAATAAAGAAGGTACCATGTCCATGGTGAAAATAGTGATCTTCATTTGTTTTTGAGAGTAATGATATCACCACTTTCTTCTTCCTAAAAAACCTAAAGTACAAAGCAGAAGTAAAGAGCAGAGCTCCAGCAACTCCTGCAATAGATATGCCAGCAATAACTCTGTTTGAAATTCCTACTTGAAATGCCATAACATGAAACATATATAAGTTGAATAAGAAAATCAATATCGATGTCTTCAAATTTCATGTTGACCTTATAAAACACAAGAAAACTGATGACAAGTATTAATCAAGAGGCAAAGAAAACACTCAACAAATTAAGATCCTACCAGCTGCACTGCAAAAACAAGATGAAAAGGATAATTGTATGTAAATGTTAGAAAATTCCAATTAGGAAAAAGAAAGAAAATCATATTCAATTCATATTGATTTTCAGAAGAATGCTACTTAGTGCATCTTATTAATTTATTACCTTAATTTTAATGGAGGGAAATTTCCAGTTGTATCTGCAAAAGATAGAAAAGTTTAAGTTGATTACTATTTGTGTTGCAATGGAAAGTTATTGAATTTATGTTAAAATCCATAGCATATAAACTTCAAGATACTGAGCAAGTGAACAACTAGACTGAAACTGCAGTAAACTACCAAAAGAACAAAGGCACAGTGATTGGTTATGGCTCTGCAGAGATGGGCCTTCTACCAATGGGCCAGTAGCCCAAAATTATTAGGTCAAACTACAAGATATAATATATATATATATATGTATATATACTAAAACAGAAGATGTATATAATTTTTAATCAAATGAGAATAAAGTAAACCAAGTGAAATCACATGTAATTTGTCTCACACAACTAAATAAATAAGGTGAAAACAAAGGCTTAAAGGCTATTACTGATTGCCTACGTCAACATCTCAAAAAAAAATCTTTTATTAATTTTATTTAGAGCACTTCAGTCAATATTATTTAATACTGCCGCTTAATGACCTCTTAAGTATTTTATTCTATATATATCTATATAAATCCTATCATGATCCGGGTATAAATTATATGGACAAAGAAATAATTATATTTGAAAAATGAGATGGATAAATTTAATAAATAATACACATATATATACAGAAGGTTTTAACATAAATGGGCCAGCACATTGAAAGTGATTAGGGACTTATAATTACAAAGAAGGCTATCACATGCATGATTGATTAGGTTGGCTTATTAAATAATAATTATGTTAATCTTCAGCATGCAATTATAAGTAAGCGACAGAAGTCCATGAATGTGTATATAATTTTTTTCCTCTGTTGTTTTATTCCCTATCTTTAATACCTTATTATATTTGTTTATATTTTTTTACATTAGTGCCTAAAAACTAATGCCATAATTAATTAATGGCTTAATTTTGAGAATTTCAGTTTAATATTAGGGACAAATGAGACTTATTATTAATACATAACAAGATATATCATTCTTAAAATATAGTCATTTAAATAAATATATTTATGGAATGTGTCAAATACCACAGTTTAGGAATACCGTGTTGAAAAGGCCAGGCAAAGCTTAATTTTTTTAAAATATTGATAACGAGAACAGAATGGATTTTGAATCTATTGGCTAGAGAATATACATTTATAGTTGAATTACTACCTGTATACAGAATTAGCTCCAAGCATTATATATTTTTGTGTTCTAGGAATCTTATAACTTTTTTTCTTTGTTACTTAAATATTGATTGAAATTGAAATTTAAAACATTTTAATTTTGAAGAGGAAGGTAATATCATGCAATGAATGAAACTAATTCATAACAATTCCTTAATCTAATATCAGGTTATGATCAAGACCTGCTTCAGAGTTCAGTCCACATTCTTTGCAGGGTCTGAAAAGCCAAAGAAATTTTCTTATTTCCTACCCTAGAATATTGAAATCAAGTCAAAATTTTCATTAAATTTTCTCATTTCTACAGTGATCAAATCAAAATTTTCATTAAATTCAATCCTTATACGTATGTACAAAGGTAAAGTAACTAACCTTTTGCCGGAATGTAAACGATACCATCCCCTGCATTAAATTCCATCCCTGGATTGAACCTCTGCAACAAATCCGCCGGAACACCGCACTCCGCGGTGAGGGACGACAAATTATCGCCGGGCCGAAGTGGGTATGTCGTGAGCAACCCATAACTCTTAGAAACACGTTTATCTCCACAGGAACAATTAACAGTAACATTAATAAGAGCAAAGTCAGGTATTCTTGATGTTTCATAAATGTTTACCCTATGAACCCAATCTTCAATAGTGAGATTGGCAAAGGCATTGCTTGCAATTTTATCATAAGTATCACCAGGTTGTGTAGTGTAATTAAAAGTATGACCCAATAAATCGCCATTTAAGCAGTCACATGAAAAGGGTATGTTAAGTCTGGAATTAGTGAGGACGCTATCTTGATTTTGGATATTGGGGTTGTAATGGAGGATTTGAGGGATGGTTTGGGCCAAAAATATTGCTTATATAAGTCCATCGCATACATTATAAGAGGCTAAAGAAAGATCACAACCAGTTTTGCAGTTGGCTGCTCGGACTTTCAAGCACAAGCAAACAAAATGAAGGATTATTAGAGTGATTAATTCAATTTCAGGCTTTGTATTCGTTGTTTTGAATGTGGATATTGTATTGTCATTTGGTGGTGTTGTTGCAGATCATTTGAGAGGACCTTTGGTTGCTTAATTCTGTGTATATAAATATATATATATATATATAGGTCATTGATTTGTTGTCGTCATTTGCGTCAACGATTCGTTGAATTTGAGTGAGCTTTGCTTTGAATCAAATAATCAATAATTTAATTTCAAAAAAAAAATAATCAATAATTTTTTCCTGATAAAAAAATCAAGAATTTTTTGGGCTGTAGTCTAAGTCATGTTAATGTATTGGATTTTCCAGGCCCAAGGTTTTCCTTTCAGATTAAATTGCATAAGTTTCTTAAAAAATATCGTAAAAAATAAAATTATTTTTAAAAATACTTTTTTTTTTAATTTTAAAATATATATTTTTTTAATTTTTAATTTTAAAAATACCTCTTTTTGAAAGTATATTTTAGATATATTTTTAATATATTAAAAATTATACTTAATTTTTAAAGATATACATTAAATATATATTTAATATATCAATAATATAGAAAAAAAATATAAAATATTTAAAAAAAATTAAAAAGTGTACTATATGGTGTAATTTTTTTTAAAATATTACTATTTTTTAATATTTTATTTTTTATATAATTTTACATCTTTGAATTTATAAAAGTTTTAATTTTTTATATTTTTACACATATATTAAATATATAAAAAAAACTCAACCCCAAAAATATATCAAAAATAAATCATATTTTTGTAAATTTTTTTATTTATATAGTATAATTGACTAATTGTAAATTTTTTCTAAATTATTTTTATAAATTTTCATTTTTTTTGTTGTTATTTTTGATTTTTTTTGAATTTAATATAAAAATAAAATAGTTTTAAGGCGCTGATTTAAAAAAAAAAGTAAAATATTTTCTTTAAGGCACTGATTATTCGACCACCGTTAAGTGTTACTGTGATTTTGAGATTTGTTAAATCTAAATTTCACAAAAAAAAAAAAAAATTCTAACATGTTTAATTATCAGTCAGTTTGTGCATAGTCCGTATTAATAAGCATTTTCACCAATTCCCACTTTTTGCCAGCTAGCAAGAAACAAAAGATGGTGGGGTCCCATTTTTCCACCAATACAATGTGAGAAAGCGAAAAACTTTTGAGAAAAGATTTATTACTTTCCAAATTGAAGAGATATTTTTCTCTTACAAAAACTAAATATCAACACAAACCCAGAAATCTTTCTTTCACTTCACTTCCATTTGCTCTGCTCAGCTTTGATTTTTTTTTTCTCAGTTTCTACACAGTTTTATGAACAATGGAATCCTCCACAATTCTATCACTTTCTCAAATCTCTTTTTCTCCTTCAATATACAACAGAAACAAAGCTCATCCTTGGCCATTCAAGAAGCCAAGAACTGTTCAATCAACTCGATCACATTGTCAAAAGATGTATGTGCCTGGTGGGTGCTTTCTCTTTTATTATACTATTAGTAGACAGCTTCAATACATGGTTCTGATTAATGGGCTTTTGTTGGTTTAGGATTTGGAGAAGCATCGCCAGAAGCAAAAGCGGCAAATAATCTGCATAATTTCTTCAATTTTATTGCTGTTAAGATTGTCAGTGCTCAGCTTCAGGTTCTTCCTCTCCTCAAATAATTTTTATCTCTTCTTGCAAGAATGAGCATGGCACACTAAACTTGTTTAAACTATAGTTTTATTTATGGGGTTAGATTAATCTTGTATATTTTTGGATCTCATAACAGAGCTATAACCCTGAAGCATATGAAGAGTTGATGGAGTTTTTATGCAGGAACTCTTTGAATGATGGGGACAAGTTCTGCGCCAATTTGATGAGGGAATCTTCTAGCATAAGAATTTAGGTTTGCACTTTTTCCATTTTTGCTTCTTATTTCTTTCAATTAATAACTCAAAAACTCATGAATTTTTTCGAACTCTTCTCTTTTGGAATCCACATTTCAGCTCTACGCATCTTAGAGGTAATTAAGCGTGCTATACACGTATATTCAATTTCTTTATAATGTAACCAACATCAAGCATCAATGGTGACATCTTCTTGATCTTGGTAATGTATAGGTTCGATCTGCATATTGTAAAAATGATTTTGAATGGGATAACTCGAAGAAATTAGCAATCAAGGTCAGAACTCAGAACTCAATTGTCTCAATCAATAATGGATATTTACATCTTTATTTCACTATTGTTCTTCTTCTTATTCTTGTAGATGGTTGACAAGTCAAACACGAGGCTCATGAGAGATTATGTTTTGGAAACCAGTCATGTAGATATAGAAAGTGAGAAGTGATATGCATACAAGCTTCTCTCTCTCTCTCTGCAGTAATCAAAAGTCGAAACGTTACATATACATTAAGTATTGTAACATCATGTACGAAATGCAATAGATAGAGCTCAAATGATTAAAAGGTATATACAATACGCTGTAAAGTTCAGCCACATAATGGAAATTGTTGGGATAAAAGAATCTACAGAAAAGAATCACTTGATGAAGAAATTAGCTTCTTCACCCATTAGCAGTTGCCGACTTGATGATAGTATTAATTGCCAAGATGTTGAATTTATAATGGTTGCCTCAATTATGGTCTGTGGATATGTGAATCTCTGGAGTCCTTTGCCCAGTTTGTTTGGATATTCCAACTTAATATGTGACTTTACAATTGCGTGTGCAAATCAGCCTAAACAGGAAGCATAAAATTATTTCTAGTGATTCTCCATCGAGCCTAAATTGTTGGCACTTCATGTTCCTTCCATGCCTACAAAATATAAGCCAAATCGAGTATTTAAATAAAAGAAAGGGTTCATTACTGATGCACAAGATTTCTTATCTTTTTCTCTCTCCGTTCTTTGCATGACAGCACGAGATAAATGATACAAACTCTTGGATGGAAGTGTAAATAAATTCTTTTCGTGGATGAAAATTTACCATAGTATACCGACGGATCTCATTTGAAGCATGGATATGTCCAGTGCTGAAATATGACTGAGCATATTCTTCAATTTTCTCTACCCTGCCAAGCCATTGTTCAAAGCATCTTATCATTCAAAGTAGGAATTTTTTTTTTAGAGCAATTATTATCCATTCCTTCTGTCAGTATGCAAGAGAATGGCTGTTAGAATAACAAGATCTACTGTTAATGGTTCAAGTATGAGACAGGACTTCCAAATACCAATCAAATTTTGGGTCCAATCCAATTCATGAAATCTAATTCGCCTTTTTCATTAGTGAAATATAATGTAAACCAAATGTAAAAGTTGTTTTTGCAACAAGAATTACCTGTAAACATAGTTCACCATTATACCTCCACTCTGACGAAGGCCTTTCTCAGAATGGTCTGCCATCCAATTTAGTCTTTCAATAATCTGTACCACATCAAATATCTAAAATTAACATATAGAACTCCTCAACTTAGGAAGCTTGCTGTTTCTGGGTTGTCCCCTCTCTAATCATTAAAATTCAGAGATCAATTAGAGTATATCCCACTTCTACATCCATTGGTACCATCCTTTCCAAAGGAATGAATGGTAAAATAAGAAATATGAAACTTAACCGAGAAATATAATGCAGAGGTGATTGCTAGGAAGGACTTGATTACAGCTTTACACATTGAAGCTATAAAACATACCGCTCCATTTTGCAAGTGAAAATTAGCAACAGAATCCAGAGCCTTTCCTCTCTTTTTCTCTTGCAGAAGGTACCTATATTCATAGAACCAACATCTCTAAATTGTATTTCATCCAAGCCAGAAATGCAAGTTTTATCCAAAAAGGAAATAAAAGAACTGCAACTACAAGATCATTTCCACTATGCTTAATTATTAACTTGTCAGATCCAAGAAATTACTATCTATACTTGCTAATCATTTTAATTTAAAGATTTAAGATATCAATGTTAAGATTTATCAGATACCTGGCACACAGCCGCATTAGAGGGGGCTTTAATGCTGAAAGCAATTCATCTGAACTGACCCACTCATGTTGGGCTGATGTCAACAACTTAAACATCACCTCCATTCCATTTTTTCCAAGAAAAGAATCCCTACAGTCATGCAAAACAATATTGCTATTTAAATCGCATTTGTAAACAATGAGATGGAGAGAAGGGCTGCTGGAGTAACTACAGGTGCGAAAGATAGAACATATCATAGTGGTTGGTTCAAGAGGATCTTGGAAGGTCATATCAACAAACAGGAAGTAGAGTTTGAAGACAGTATCAAGGATTATATATCTAGGGTTCATCTACTAGAAATCCAACTTGCCATCTTAATTTCTATGCAGTCCAAATGGTTCTTACTCCAAACTATATGCAAGGCAGCTCATCAGGAAATATAATCTGATAAATTAGAAACATGAGCATTGGATGACTTTAGCTTTTTGTGTTTTCAGAGAAAACAAGCAAGCAGGGGTTCAGATCATCTAAAATAGACTGAACAGCAATACCTGCCCAAGTAGTCCTCTCCTCATCATTGCATGAATATTTTGTTGCCAAAACAACAACAATCAATTATGTTATGCATGACATATTTTGTTCTCTGACTGAACAATCTTAAGAGATACTTGACTAATCCATCTGTATGCACTTTTGGGTTGGGGAAAGTGAGTAAATAGGAGATTGGTAAAAATGGCTAACAGGGGCTTCGGGATTCACTGTAGTTAGTGAAGTTTGATGATGAAAAGGAACCACAGCTTGATTGAAACAAAGTTCTGAGAAGTACAAAGTAGGAAAGGAAATAAAGAAAAAGGAAAAAACATTGAGTAACATAACCACATATCCTACCCCTGCTTTCCTTGAAGAGTGATAGCACTGCCTTCTTCTTCTTAAGCATTTTTTTTTTTAATATTTAGCCCTAAACCAAGTAGATTTGCAGAAAATGATCTACATAACCAGCTCCAAGTAGTTTGGAATTAGCTTTTTTCACATCAGGACAATACCAATACTAAAAGCCTCTTCAGTTTAAGACATAAATGAAATCAATATGAAACTTACAGAGAACAATCCATAAGTAATCTTTCTTCATCTGGTTCAAGTATGTTTTCCCTGAATGTAGAAACAGATCCACTTGACGATTGTGCCATGTTCTCCACTTCAGCAAGGATTGATTGAGATGCCAGCTTAGATAGCAACCATTGAATGAATCCAGGAATTGGGCTTATTGTTGCAAACACCTTTAAAGAATTGAAATACATCAAGTCAGCTAGCAGTAAGGTTTGCAAGTCATGATATGAAGCAACAAATAGAAGGCTTGCAAACCGATAACTATTTATAGTTCATAGTCCATTCCTTCTTATTTCTTTTACCCAAGTGCAGAATATATCGTAATTAGCTCGCTTGAAAATATGAAGCATCGGTGAACAATTAATACAATTTAATACTTTCAAAGTTTGTCTTGGCACCCACAGACTATAGTTGCCTGCAATGATTAACTCATCCATAATATTCTTGAAAAAATGAGAACTAAAAAACAGCAGAATGAAAAAAAGCGCAGGCTTCAGAAGTCACTTGTTGGTTATTATTATTCTTCTTCTTTTAATGCAGATTTGTTGTTCTGCATAAAATTTTGTTGAATTTTGTTGAATTATACTTAGCTTCTGGTGCAACTTTCAACAATGAAATCTACACAAAATTGTAAAGCAAGCAATTCAAGCAGGACAGCAGCAATCCAATTGTTTCACATATGATGACAACTCTAACCAGTCAAGCCAACATAAGTCACACAGAATCAAACAACTCATGAGAAAATCAAATGATTGAGCATATTCTACCATCATATTCCACAAAAACATTTTGATACTTCAAAGAAGGGAAAAAAATCAGCATAAACGATATTAAATAGAAAGGGAGACAAGCTACCTAGGATATAGGATACACAAGAAACATCACAGGCCTTGCATTAATGGAATGATATGTTTTACGGGAATACAATTTCAATAGTCATCCTGGTTTTAACTTTACAAGAATTAGATCAGGAAATACTTACAGATATATGCGGCATGTCTCTTTGCAGAAGTGTGACAACACGTTTGATAAGAAACTTTCCCAGATTGATCCCGGCCAAGCCAGGCTGTCGAATTTCTTTAAGTAAGTAGTTCAGGGACAGGGAAACATATGCTCAAAATTTGTTATTCATTTTCTTCAACAGAAAAAGAATTAGTCTGAGAAGACGGGAAAAAAAAAGAAACAACAACAACAACAACAACTAAGCCTTAGTCCCAAACAAGTTGGGGTCGGCTGTATGGATCCTCAACAAAATAAGCTCAAAAGACACCAAAAAAGATACTCCAGCCTTAGGCCTCTTCCAAGACACGGATTTTAAATCTTCATTCAAGTCTGTCATTAATCAAATCGGCATCAAGATCTAAGGCACGTAAGTCTCTTGCTATCACCTCATTCCACACAGTTCTAGGTCTTCCACGACCTCTAGCCCCTTCAATCAACAAATTCTCACACTTACGAACCGCAGCATTAGGAGGTCTTCTTAAAACATGCCCATACCATCTAAGTCTTCCTTCCCTCACCTTATCTCCGACATCCGCTACTTGGACTTTTTGTCGAATATGAACATTCTTAATTTTGTCCAGTCTGGTATGTCCACACATCCATCTTAGCATCCTCATTTCTGCCACACTCATCTTATGCAAATGTTGTCCCGTTGGTGCCCAACACTCATTAACATAGAGCATCGCAGGTCTAACAACCGTCCTATAGAATTTACCTTTCACTTTCAGAGGTATTTTCTTATTACATAGAACCTCAGTCGCACCCTTCCACTTCAACCACCATACCTGTATTCTGTGAGCCACATCTTCATCTATACGGCCATCATTCTGGAACACCGAACCCAAATATTTGAACTGCTTGGTTTTAGGAACCAAAACTCCATCCAACTTAACCTCATGTTCCTGCTTCTTCCTTAGACTGAACTCACAGTGCATATATTCCGTTTTACTCCTACTTAACTTAAAACCCTTGTCTTCGAGGGTTTTTCTCCACACTTCCAACCTACGGTTTACACCAGCACTAGTCTCATCAATTAAAATAATGTCATCAGCAAACAACATACACCAAGAAACATCGTCTTGTATGCTTCTGGTTAGCTCGTCCATAACCAGGGTAAATAAATATGGACTCATAGCCGAACCTTGATGCAATCCGGTAGTAATGGGGAAAGCCTCAGTGTCTCCACCAGGTGTTTTCACACTAGTGGATGCATTCTCATACATGTCCTTGATGATGTTGATATATTTGCCGCTGACTCCTTTCCTCTTCAAAACCCACCATAACACTTCTCTTGGTATGTGTGGTGGGTTTTAATCACTTTATCCATACATGCTATGTAAAATGCTCAGTGGTATACTTGCAATTTTAAAGTTTCCCAAAGTATACAAAGCTTTCTCATCTCTTATCTGTAAAAGAAATCAGGTAAACAAAAGAACACCCAGTGTAGAGCTCATCATAAACAAAAAGAAGAAATTTTCTTGTACTGCAGACCATAGGAAGAATCTGTACTAAAGCTACTGCATTCATCACTTGATGCTCTTTAAAATAAAATCCATGATTTATAGCAAGCTAACTATGTATTTTAGGTTAAATATTCCCATGATTGACAGACCATTTTCACCTAGGACAAGTGGTAGAACCTAATTGTTCGAGGAAAAAATATACTAGACTTTAATCTAAAATGAAAAGAAATGACAGGCAGTCTCTAATCTTACCTGAGTTGACGATATGGAATAAAAGAGTGCACATATAGCCTCAGATTCCGGTATGGGAGGATTATCCCATAAAACTTCCTGTTACAGGCTAAAATATCAGTGGCAGTACACAAAAATTAGAAAGAGTAAGCAGAAAGTGTTAATGGACCTGTATTGTTTGAGCCACATTCTTCAGAAGGGCAACTTCTATGAAAATCAGGGGCTCACCTGAAAAGGGGAAAATTTTAAAATAAGACCATGTTAAGTAACTTGGAAACCAAACAAAAGAGAGACCAAAAGGATTCAGCTAAATTTTAGAATGGATATTCAATCCCTAAAACTAAGTTTCCTAGGCAACCATAAATAGCTGAGTTGTTGAATGTTCTCTATAAATGTCAACACTCTCAAATTTCATTATTTGTTCAGCTGGCTCTGAGTTTTGCTCAAGTACTACTATCATGCTCTGAAAGATTCAAGGTATCTTCTCAAAGATATTCATTTTTCAATCTATTGATAAGGGGCAAGCAACATTATATACTGTGTGCAACACATCTCCATTTTGTAATGTAAGGTATCTGCATTAGGAAGATAACCTAAAAGACATGCACTCAAGTTTCAAATACAGAATATAAGGCACTTTATCGAGCATTTAATATAATATTCAACAAATAAATGGCCAAAATTTAAATACATATTACAGTTGAGAAGACATGAATCTAAGACACTACTAACAAATAGTAACTCTAGCATTCTGAAGGAAAGGTGACTCAACAAGGAGTCCAGAAATTCCAAGTACTAATAAATAACTAGCATTGTCCACACCAACACTGAAAAGATTTGCTAACCAGGTATTGCCGGATGTAAATATCCGAAACAACGACGACCAACGCCCAACCTTCTTTTAAGATCTAAAAGATTGCAGATTGGATGTACAGCCTACACAAAGACCATTACTAGAAAACATAAATAGCTAATGCAAAGAAACACCTAAATCTAGGATTAGGGCAAGCAAGACAGATGAAGAAACAATACCTCATAAGCCACAATTTTCTCCAACAAAGAAGCAGGATCATCCCATGTAATTTGGTGAAGCTCCAACGCAGCAGGACTAAGCCAAGTATTAAGTTTTTCTTTTAAGTAGGAATCTAGTGCTCGCAAAGATGCAGTATTTTCCTCTCTGTGGCATTAAAAAGAATCACTATGTTGGTTATTGATAGCCTCAGTACAAGAAATAATTTCTTTCTATGCAACTGGTGCACCTTAGTAGAAGTGGTCACAATTCACAGCTTTTTATGTTACAAGTATAGCCACCTAAGAAATTAAAGCTACTCTGAATAGGGAGGGAAAAAAAAAAGAAAATATCAGTTACAAGAGAATTTGTTCTTACTTTTTAAAGAATAATTTCCCTAAAGTTGTGTTTCTAATAATACAAATAGTGAACTTTCAAAAAAATTCCTAGTAAAAAATCAATATCAAAAGAACAAGAATGTTTGAAATAACGCAAATATGAACAACCATAACCTTACGTGAGAATGGATAAAATGTCAGCCCGAAGAATGGACAGGAACTTCAATCCTCCAGGATGGTTGTTAAGTCGTTCAAAAAGGACTTCATAGGCTGGCTGAAGGGCTTGTCTCAAGTTTAGTTCTGTGCGATAGAAGCAAGAAAGCATGGCTTCCTCATCAACAGTACTCGATTCAACTGAATTACCTGAAACCGCAGCTACTAAACCTTTTAAAAAGTTCAGACAAGATCAAAACAAACATGAAAATAAAATGCCATTATTAAAGCTATGTTCGGTAAAATTTAATGGAAAGTAATGCAATCAACATGTGTAATGGGATGAGAAATATAATGCGATATAGAACGTAAAAACCATGCTACAATACAAAGTTAATACAGTGTAATGACAGTTATTTTCCCACATTTAGTTAAAGATAATTACATTAACTAAAGCTATGATGATTATATAATCCATCACATTAAGAAAAAGTTTTTTTTTAAATCAAACAAAATCTCGAGTGAAAACATTACAATTTTGATTACATCCTACAAACATTGCCTAAGATTACAAAAGTTGAAACATAGACACATAAAGCTTACTTTCAGGAACTTCAAGTCCAAGATATTGCTTAATGAGATCACGAACTGGTGTCCTATTGAGATCATAGACTTTGGCGAGAGTGAGCAATAATTTCCGGCGGTCTTCAAAAGAAAGGCCAACATAACCCTGTGATTATAAAATTACTATATAATAATCCCATAATCAAAAGCTATAATATGAGAGCGATTAATCCTTTTGGTAGTTGCATTTATCGTACCTCTGAGAAATCGTTAAGCGCCACATCCAGAACCTCAGTTTTGTTCAATGACATGGCCGAGTGCATCAATTCTCGGACAGCATCGAAATTCCTATAAATGAAAACCAAAAAACTGTAATAACAGAAAAAAAAAGGGACAAAAAACGAAAATGATTCCAACTAGCTTGGCAGACCTCTCTATGTTTGCGGAGACATTGATTTTGTTGGTTCTTTCCTCAGAACCATTGCCATCGAATTGATTTCCTTGAGAATCGTTTAGAATTTGATTAACTCTTTTCTATTGTGCGATGAATTTCAAAAATGATCATCAAAATTTCAATAATTCTAAAAGAAATGAATTCTGATTTGATTCATTGAGGTGGAAATGAATAATTGAAAGTAAACTTACAGTGATAGGTAAGAGAGGAAGCTTCGATTGATCTCTAGTAGATCTCATTCTGGCTCGCATCAAAATGGCCCAGCCTTTCTTGTTCATCGTTTTTAATCACTTATAGTCTAATTTTTGCCTGCAACTACAAAGATTTCTCGTTTTGTCTGTAAAAACATCCTTGTCCACAAGCTAATCGTTTTTCTCGGTTCATATTCTTTGACACGTAGTCGTTTTTTCAAAACGACACAATTTGCTAATCCATTTTGATGCGTTGAGTTGATGATAGCATTGATGGGCTACGTGAATGCATTGATGGTCCACAAAATTAAATGAAATTTTATATTCCCGCCACACTTTCTATTGGGATTTTTAAAAAAAATACTCAAAAAATATTTTTTTTAATATTCACTTTTCTTTTCTCTTAATATCCATTTTTCAATTTTCAATTTAAAAAAATATTCATTTCAAAACTATGCATTTAGAAATACTTTATTTTCATATATATATACATTTAATATATTAACTATATACCAAAAAAGTGAAATATATTTTAAAAAATAAAAAAATGACATATATTTTATAATGTATTTTTTTATTTGCTTGTAATAATGATCCGAATTTAATAATCTGCCTATCAGGTATTAGTTAATTGGAATATTAGGAACTACTGCTAATTATTAGTTATATGCAATTGTTAAACACGTAAACTAATAAACCTTTGATGGGGCCTAAAATGATACTTTTCACATCCTAAATTGAAAAGTACACTTTTAAATTTTTATTTGTGTTAAATTATAATTCATTTATTATTTTAATATAGTAATTAATATAAATAGTAATAATACATTAAAAATATAAATTTATATTTTTAACAAAAATAGCTAAATTTCTTTAATGTTGGTGAAATAAGTATAAAAATAAAACATCGCCACATCCCCAATGGGAAGGGACACTAGGACTCACCAACTTGCTACTAAATAAAAAATTGAGATCCAATATTAACCATTTATTTTTATTTTTAATAATTAAATTTTAAATATTAATTAATTTTAATTTTGTAATAAAATAAAAAAAAATTAATAATTTGATAGCCTTTTATTAAGTATGTCATGAGGTAGAACGGTCCTTCCTTTTTTTAAGAAATTTTTTTTATGTATCTTTTAGAGGCGTTGGCTCCGTCACTGGCCTTAACGACGGTTCGCTGTAATTTTTATTTTTATTTTTTTTATGTTTAATGAAATCTTTTACTTCTAATTAAAAAAAAAAGGATGAAATTTCATAAAATCCATCCAACGGTCTACATATTTGATAAAAAAAAATCCAACGGTCTATATAACTCCAGGTTTCCGGTGGCCAAAATAAATAAGTTCGTTGTTTGACCTTGAAGGCACGAAATATGTACTGACATGTAATATCCGGAGGTAGTAGGTAACCAATAATTATTTTTTTCTTTTTCCCTTGTGAAGTAATTCAAATATATAAATAATGTAAAATAAATTAATTAAATTTCCAGTATAAGTGAGTTAAGAGAGAATCGAGCAAAGCTTCCTACCGACGGAGAACAACTAATAATTGACTGAGTTGCTTCGAATGATGGACGTGACATTGATACCTGCACCCACGAAAATATACTAAAGGTTCACTTTATTTTTATCATGCACGTATATTATCTTTCAAAATAGTAAAAAATATTAAATGATAAAAGAAAAAAATAATAATTTTGCAATAAGAAATTTATAATTTATTAATTTTTTTATAAGTTATTTATTTAGAATTAAAAAGAATGTAATCACAAGTACGGTAAATTAAAAATTTTCTGCATACCAATACTTGAATTTAAAATTTATAATAAAATTAGAATAATTATTTATTAATTGATATAAATGTTTATAGTATCATAAATAATTAATATTTTATAAAAGTTATTTTATAGCTTTATTTTAAGTTTATTCTTATATAATTAATATATAATTAAATGAGTAATAAATTTAAAAGGATAATAGTTTAGTAAAATATTTACATTAATTATAGTATTATATAATTTTTTTTAATTTATATGCAAAAATTTTAAAGTGACAATTAACATATGAAGTATATGTTTTATTAATTATTAATACAATATGAATGACAAAATGCAAGATTGAATAAGAAAATTGAGATTGAGAAAGATTAATTTTTAGACCAAAACATTTGAGCTTTTTTTTTTTTTTGTTAATATAACACTGTAAATGAAATGAAAGGATAGGGATGGCTTCTCATTGAAAAAAATATATTATTATTTAATGATGAATTTAGGGATATATAGGAAAAGAATAGAATTATGGACAATAACAAGCTAAGAATAAAATTTTTGGACAATAAGAAGCTATCTATGATTCTAGGAAAATAGTAAAAAATAAAAAAAAATGAAAGGATTTGTGAATAGGGGTGAGAAAAAGTTTTATAATTAAAAGAAAGTTTGTTTCTTTTTTTTTTTTTTGCACCGCTAATATCAAACATCCCCACCGCCATAGCCGCCGCCGCCGCCACCGGTCGCCCCAGCGCTAATGTCAAATTCAAAACATATAGAAAAGTAAAGAGATGACGAGAGATATAAGCAGATAAGAAGACAAATGGTCAGAGCACACGGCCCAAGTCAATAAAGAGTCCTAATCACTTCACATGTGGATATTTTAGTCATTTTCATAAATTCTCTAATTTCTAGTCCCATATTGTCTGCCAAGCACTGACTACTTGAGACAAATCTCACTGTTATTTAAAAAGCCACAAATTATTGGCATCTTTGCTATGTATTAAAATAGATTGATTAGCGAAGAACATTGGCCAATTTGGTCAATTTATAAGTTTGCGTTATATGATCACTATTAATCCAATCGAAGAATTTATCATCTCAAATAAATTATTTTAAAAAATAAAAATAAAAAATCAATCCCTATCAATTAGTTTTATTAAATTTTATTGACTTTAATAATTTACAAAACATGTAAGATAAAATTAAAATAATATTATTAATTTATTTTAATTTTAAATTAAAATTAATTAATTTAATCAATTTAAATTAATATTTTCTATTAAATTAGTAGAAATAATAATATGATTAGATTTATTATGCCAATTTGCTCCTCCCCAAGGTTGATAATAGTTTTTTTTTTAATTACGAGGCTTATCAAAAAAAAATTATTTTTTATCAAAATCTTTTTAATTATTTTATAAAAATATGTATTAAATTCACAATAATCAAATAATAAATTTGTATAAATTATTACATATAGAATAAATTATTAATAAATTTTATATAAACTATATAAAATTAATAAATTTGTAAATTGATAAAAAATTTTGATAAATTAAATAATATTTATTGAATTGATAAATTTATAATATCATGAGCTTTCTTGGCAAAATTTTATATACAATCCAAAATTTTATTTTTAGACTATATTTTTTCAAAATTTTCAATGCATAAATAATTTTAAAATTATTTATTATAATTTTAATATAATATGATTTTTTAAATATAATTATTTTTTTAATCTAATAAACAATTTTATTTAACTATTTAAAATACAATATCTTGAATTTCATTTTAATTTTTTAATTTAGATTTCGTTTTCTAAATATATCAAAGAATCAAATATGTCATATCTAGTGGCACTGCCAGTATGCTATAATAATATTTCCTCCATCCACTTTAAATGTCATATAAAAATAAAGCATATAGCATATAGGCTAAAATAATAATTAAACATCATAATATTAATAATATATATAACTATTTTTAGAGAATTTTTAAAATACGCTAATAATTATATTGTCTTAATTTTATATTTTAATTAAAATATCTTCATAAAGTATAACAACCACTCAAATATATAATTACAATGATTGTTATCTTTTTAATGTCATTTATAGAGCTCCATCCAAATAATTAAATAAACATTGATATTTATATCAAACGATAGAGTAAATGGTTAAAAATGTTAATAATAATATTTTCAATTAATTTCAAATAAAAAAGTCAAAATATCTTTAGAACATTTTATATTATATTATTGATTTAATTTTTAAATTTTGATAGAAATTAGTTAAATTTTTTAATTTTGTGAATTTGATAAAAAAAATTAATATTTAAATTAATAATTTAGTTAATTCATTATTTAATCAATAATTTTTTTAACTTATGACTTAGAGTAGAGAAATTGCAATTAAAATTTGAAATAATGAGATAATTAACATATCTTGTGATTAAAGATATAAATACCTCAAGTATTTTTTTTATTATATTGCAAAAGATGATTTAGTAAGTATTAAAATTAGATAAAATATTATTATTTTGGTCAATTACTGAAAGCTCCATTTATCTAAATGTAAGTTCAAGCGTTTTTCATCTTTACATTTTCAAAAAGCTGATATATTGATACTGACTTTATACTAATTCAATAACAACCAAGATCTAATACAAAAAATAACAAAAATTTACAAATAATACAATAAAAACTGAACCATTTTGTTAAGAATTGGTTTCGGCCTTTTATAAATGAAACCATTTTTTTTCTTTTTTTCCTTCGTAATCCATAGAGCTGACATGGCAATGGATGACAGTTAGAGTGCAAAAGAGGAAAGAAGAATCAGATGTAGAGAATCCAGAGCCCCCCAGAGAGGAAAAGAAAAGAAAATGAAGGAAAGTAACGGAAAGTTACAGCTGAAACAAAAGTATTCAAATTCATACATTACTTGCTTTGCCTGCTTGAAAGCTAACCCCTTTTGACCTGTTTACATTACATAAACATTATTATTATTTTTGTTTTTTTCATTTTTGATTTTAACTCTTTTTTTTCCATTTTCGCCGACACCCATAAGCCACAATCTCTCTCTTCATTACTCTAATCTCTCTCTCTCTCTCTCTCTCTTGCTGTCCCTTTCTTTAATGGCGATATCTCTTGCCTATTACTCCGATCTCAACCTCAATACCAACTCTTCCTCCTCCTCTTTTTCTTCTTCTTTGCTCGAGAGTCGACAGTGCTCTGCCTCTGCAATGCTCTCTACTTACCATTAAACACGCCCACGAAACAGAGGCACTCAGACAACAAACATCGTTAATGGCACGGAAGTTCATTGTTTTTTCTTTCTTTTTATCTCGTTCTTCACTCTCTGAGTTTGTCTTCGTGTTAGTTTTCCTCTCCTCGATCTTTGCTTTGCCGCTTCTTGTTCAATGCAATACTGATGCCTCTGATGGTATTTTTATACCTTTATTTTGGCTTTGATTGATTAGTGGATTTTTTTTTGTTAGTGCGATGGTGATTGGTGAGCTTAAAGCTATTGACTTTACTTGTTTGCTGTAAAGCCTGTAATGAGTCTATGAAATGAGCTTTGACTTCACCTTTTTTTTTAAGTTTAATCTTTTATGTTATGTTTGCTTCCCGGGAAAATGTAGGAAACCGAAGAGAGTGTAATATTATTGTTTTTACATTCGATTTTGGTTTCTGGATACATAAAAAGTGGGTATTAATTATAAGTGAAATATTTTTAATTAGGGTATCCTTAACTGGAGGTCTCAAATGATCAAAACGTTGTCTTTTCTTTTCCGATTTGATCTTTTTCCTCTTTTTTTTGACTTTTTTTTTCATTTCTCATCCAATGAATAAGGGTTTATGCTTCTTTTTCCTTGGTGATTGTTTATTTGGGACTTGAATTTATATTTCTTTTTGTTGCAGTTCAAGCTCTACAAGTTATTTATACATCATTGAACAGCCCTTCGCAGCTGACCAATTGGAAAAACAATGGCGGAGATCCGTGTGCAGAGTCATGGGAAGGGGTTACCTGTGAAGCATCAGCTGTTGTTTCCATGTATGAACTTATTGTCACGGTTATGGCTTTAGACAATCTGGTGTTTTTCTTTATATGTTTTATTTAATGGGTTCGTTTTTCTGTTGTTGAACAGACAGATTTCTGGGTTAGGACTCGATGGTACAATGGGATACTTGCTTTCAAACCTTAGTTCATTAAGAACATTGTGAGAAAATTGATGCCTTTTTTCATTTATTGGTTCTATGGAAGTTGTATCTATCTTGTTTAGTTGAGTTGCTGATGTAATTTTGTTTTTTGCTTTGCAGTGATATCAGTGACAACAACATTCATGATACAATCCCATACCAATTACCACCGAATCTTACAAGCCTGTAATGTTCAATCATGTTGATTCTTTCTGTTCGTTTGGAGCTGTTATGTTTTGTTTAATAATGTGATTGACCTTATTGTTGCCAACTCAGAAATCTTGCGAGAAATAATTTTAGTGGGAATCTTCCTTATTCATTTTCTACCATGGATTCTCTCACTTACTTGTGAGTAACTTCTTTTGACTGCTATATAATGTTTGTTTTACTAATTCAGAATTTTGTCATTGCCTGATCCTAACATCCTTGGTTTTAGGAACGTGAGCCATAATTCACTTTCCCAATCAATTGGAGATGTTTTTTCAAATGTTTCTCATATCGGCACCCTGTAAGATATCTTATTTCAAATCATGTCTCTTATCACTGTTGTATTAGCTCGGAATAACAAAAAAGGAAAAAAAAAGACAAATGGTTGTCAAAAATTTTCTACCTAGCTTGAGTGTTTACTTTGTTTGTCAAAAATAAGTTGTTCTTTGTTGGGTATTATCTTAAGCTGCCATGCTTGTGGATGCAGGGATCTCTCTTTCAACAATTTTAGTGGAGATCTTCCCAGTTCCTTTGGTTCATTGTCCAATCTTTCAACACTGTGAGTTCAATTCCCACTTTGTTTTTAAAAAAATAAATAAATGACCAAGTTAAAAATTAAAGAAAGGATTTGCAAATGTGTGTGCAGTTTGATTGAAATTCTCTAGATATTCTAATATGTAACAGTTACCTTCAGACCAATCAATTGACTGGCTCTCTCGATGTTCTTACGGGTTTGCCTTTGACTACTTTGTAAGTTCACTTACCATTGGCGTTCAATTTATTATTTATCAGCCTTTTTCTTATTTCAACTTATATTTTCAATAGAAATGTTGCAAACAACCATTTCAGCGGATGGATACCTCAAGAGCTTAGATCGATCCCAGATTTTAAGTAATTTTCTTATACCATGCTTTGAGTTTCTTTCGTTGCTATTTGTGATGTTTCACTTTGCAGTATGGCTAACTTATCTGTTGATAAAATAAAACAGATATGATGGAAATTCTTTTAACAATGGTCCTGCTCCTCCTCCACCGCCTTATACCCCACCACCTCCTGGTAGATCGCATAACAATCGTAATCATTCAGGATCAGGGGCACATTCACCCCCATCTTTCAACGGCCAGTCATCTGATTCTGATAAGGGATTGTCAGTGGGGGCTATTGTAGCCATAATCCTGGGTTCTTTGTTTGTGCTTTTTGTTGTACTTCTTGCTGTTATGTTTTTCATTAGAAAGAACAAAAAAAAGGAAGCTGGTGTTATAGTTTCCCACGGAAATCGGTCTGCTGGCACAAATGATAGTAGGTTTTCTTTCCTTTCTTCTTTTATGCTCTTGACTTTACTATTTCTTAAGTTTCTGAATATTGATTGAGTCACTTGAATGTTAATTTGGGTTTTAGATATTGCTGAAGTCGTGATATTTGTTGTAGTTTATATAACATTTGGTTTCATCTTCTGCTCCTCAACTGTTAGATGTCTTTTGTTTTCTTTGAATGTCATATATGAATAGCTAAAATGAAAAAAGTGGTTATCGGTTAACTAATTGTTTACTCTATATGCTGTACTGTAAAATAAATGTTGAAATTCTTCTTCCTGTGAGTTTCCTACAAAATTTGTTCATTATTAGTTTGAAGCTGGAAGCTCTAGTGCTATAATCTAACCATTTGGGCACCATTCTGCTCTGTTTTGCAGTAAATATGGAGATACAAGAACAAAGAGTGAAAAACACTGCTGCTGTTACAGATCTGAAGCCCCCACCAGCTGAAAAATTGGTGGTCGAGAGGTTACAGGGGAATTCTGGATCTGTAAAGAGAATGAAGTCACCAATCACTGCTACTTCATATACTGTTGCTTCTCTGCAAACATCAACAAATAGTTTTAGTCAAGAGTTTCTGATTGGTGAAGGTTCTCTTGGTCGTGTTTACAGAGGAGATTTTCCTAATGGAAAGGTAATTTTCTTGGTAATACCATATAAAATCATATGTTCTTATGGTTCATGTTGTTTTTCCCTGCCTCTTATTTTGAGGCATAATGGCTATTAGTGTTTTATTTGTTCTGGGAGATTCTACCCTAGCTATGGTGCAGACTAGTGCAAAAATTATGTTTTGTCCTTGAATATTTTCCTCAACTGTAATTTGAGCATGACGTTCTTCTATGTATTGATTGTTCTAAAGTGTTAATCACTTTTTCCCAAGTTAAAGTGCAGAGACAAGTACGTTAAATGTTTGCTATGAGGTTATGTTATGCTGCTTCTTTTACCAATGTTGGACTACAAGCCTCCCTTTCCTTTTATCTTACCAATTTGGATAATGCACTGTACATACACAGTAAATAGGGGATAGGCGGATAACCACTATTAAAACGTACTATCATTTAACTCACTTCAGTTCTTTGCTTGTGAACTATGCATGTCATAATAAAGCCTTTTTTGAAGCGTCTTTTTTTATTTGTTTGGATATTTCTGAGTTGTGTCCCAATATGAATTAATCAATTTATGTGCTATTGATGTAGACAATGGCTATTAAGAAGATCGACAATGCAGCACTTTCATTACAGGAGGAAGATAACTTTCTTGAAGCTGTTTCAAATATGTCTCGTTTGAGGCACCCTAATATTGTTTCAATGTTAGGATACTGTGCAGAGCATGGGCAGCGTCTTTTGGTTTATGAATATATTGAAAGTGGAAGTCTGCATGATATTTTGCATTTTGCTGAAGATGGCAGTAAGACACTATCTTGGAATGCACGTGTTAGAGTAGCACTTGGCACAGCCCGGGCTTTAGAGTATGTTATATGTGTATTGACATTATAGTTCTGTCTCTTTCTGTCTCTCATGTTTGGTGTTGGGCTTCCTTTCTGATTTATACCTCATCTGTCAGGTACCTGCATGAAATCTGCTTGCCATCTGTTGTGCATCGAAATTTCAAGTCAGCAAATATTTTACTTGATGAAGAGCTTAATCCCTACTTGTCAGACTCTGGTTTGGCTGCTCTTACACCTAACACAGAGAGGCAGGTAAAGAAAGAGACACAGAATGTTTATGGTTGGCAATAACAAGTTCTTATGAATTTTGTCCTCTGTGGAACTTCTGCTGACAGAGCTGATTAAGTAAAATATTGTTTGCAATGACAGATTTCAACACAGATGGTTGGATCATTTGGTTATAGTGCTCCTGAATTTGCCTTATCAGGGGTGTACACTGTAAAAAGTGATGTGTACAGCTTTGGTGTGGTGATGTTGGAGCTACTGACTGGTCGGAAGCCATTGGACAGGTAACATTTTTCATTGATTATTCTGCTTCTGTAATTTGAAAGTTGTTAAAAGAATTTTTTCTTTTCTATTTCTTAAACTCTGTTTACCATCCTATACAAAATTTATGCATATTCCATAGTTCAAGGGTGAGATCAGAGCAGTCACTTGTAAGATGGGCTATTCCTCAGCTTCATGATATTGATGCGTTGGCAAAAATGGTCGATCCTGCCTTGAATGGCATGTATCCTGCAAAATCTCTTTCCCGTTTTGCTGACATAATTGCCCTGTGTGTTCAGGTAGGCTTCTTTCTTTATGGTATGACCAACTTTGTATTGAGACTGGCTATCATTAGCACACACTTCCCCTGATGCTTCCAAAAGCCCTATCAGAGATTCCCTGGAGCCCTTCCTGACTGTCAAGAAGGAGGCTGGATTTGGCCTCCGGGAAACTCTGGAAGGACATTCATATGATTGGACAATATGCAGGCGATTGCTGGATGCTATAATTTTATTATTGTAGTTTTGTTATTATTCCTTTCACAGCAACTTCTGATTTTTGTTTTCTGTATAGCCGGAACCTGAGTTTCGCCCTCCCATGTCTGAAGTTGTGCAAGCTTTGGTGCGGTTAGTGCAAAGGGCAAGCGTGGTGAAAAGACGTTCTAGTGATGAATCGGGATTCTCATATAAGACCCCTGATCATGAGGCAATTGATATGTCATTTTGAGCATCCAAGCCTAGTTGAATTGGAAGTGAAACATCCAATTCCGTGTGTGACCAGAGAGAGTATCATTGAAAGACTAAAGTGTGCATGCACATATTCAGAGGAAAGAGGTGAAACAAGCACTAAAAGCAGATCGGAAAATATGTAATTATGTCCCAAATATTGTGAGCTGCATATAATTTATTTGTAAATGATTCAGAATTTGTATTCCAAAATTTTCCAAAACCTTTTGCTGCACGATGTACTGCAGCAGAATAAAATTTTTCATTTGATTCCAGCAAGTTTATGTTTGTATGATGATATGCGCATAAGAAATCTTCTTGTAAAAATACTTCCACTGTGAAGCACAATATACGAAGCTGATTCTTTGAATCATTGAATGACCTATTGAAACTGTCAAAAGATACTCCTTTACCGTTAATCATTGTTCTCGAGTTCTGCTTTATACAGAGCACGGGCACCAAAAGTTGCATTTCAATGAGCTGAAACATTCCCTGATTTGCGTTGATATTGACTTGCTAACTGAACAAACCAACTACTAACTTTCTAGGTGCTATTTTGCCAGAAATTGCCAACCAAAAGGGGGAGTGTGTCCTGTCACTTTTGTCATACATTGTTGGTAATGGAGACGTGACAGGGGTTGGTGAAAAAGAAAATATGGACTGGAAACGACAACATTAATGGATCAAAAACCAGGTTGTACCATGTGCCTTGAAAAATTTTAATGGTAATTGGAGTAGGTGCTCTGGCTTGTATTTCTTTTTGGGTATTTTTATTATGTTTTCTTGGAGTCCAAATCTTATTCTCCTCTAAATTTCTTTCACGAGAAAGAAAGATCAGTAATTTCATGAAAATCAGGAGATTTTCTGGTAATTTAACTGTTAATTTGAAGTCAGTCGATTGAAACAATATTTCAACATTAAGCAGTTAATATTTTAATAATCATAAAGATCAGGACTTTTTGCTGATATCTTATACAGAAACTCATTTTCGTTGAGAAAAGAACTGAAATTTAAAAAGAAGCAGCAGTATTCTGAATCCTATTGGCCATTGGTTTTGGATATTTAACTAACGCCCGACATTACCGTACCATTTTTATAGTTTCTGAAATAAAACAAGTTCAGACAGCTCCTCTAATATGTAGCATTTTCTAACAAAAAGCAAGGAGCTTCCGTGTCCGTCGCTCTCCTTGTCCTAAAATTTCTCTTTTCATCTCCAGAATTAGACGCACATGGCCTCATCGTCATCATCATCAGACCTCTTAAACCTTCTCCAAAAAGACTACTCTCAACCTCCGGATATGTTGGCTTCAGATCGAACTGAGACAACCGGTTTTTTCCTGTCCAGAACCAATTCCTCGGCCTCCATGAACCACCAATCATCGCCTAGTCAGTCACCCGGAATCGGTTACAATCAACATGGTGTACTATCTTCATTGTCAAATTTGCTTTGTTTTATGTGGAGTCCCAAACAGAGACAAGTAAATAGAACAGTGAAGAGAGGAGGAGGAGGAAGGGTATGGTATCAAAGAAACAGATTTAAAAGACTGGTGGCTGTGATTATGTTGGTGGGTTTGTTTTTCATTGTTAATTGGTTCATGCTTTTGCGGCTTCAAGACCATCGAATCGTTGATGTACAAAATCATTCTTCTCAAAATTCTGCTTCTTCTATTTCGGTTTCCATTAGGGTATGTGTCAATGTTTACTTGTTGCTCATCATTTTTCTGAACATTTACAAGGATAAATATTTGCATTTCCACTGGAAGAAAGCTCGTTTTGAAATTATAATTATATTATTACAATAATTTCTTGCCGGTGCAATTTAATTTTCTCAATTACTCTTTGTGGAGATAATGAAGAAATTGCTTTGCTTTTCTTTTTCTTTTTCTTTCTCTTTTGGAGATTCATTAACCTTTTGGGGAGAGAGTGTTTATGAATACTTTGCTTTGATTATAAGACATGACAAATGATAGTGCAAAATGGGAAATTTTTGGAGGGAGAAGAGAAGACTGAAGAAATTATTTACCTTCTTGAAAAAAGAAAAAAATCAGAGCTCAAGATATACTTTAGCTAAAAATTGTTTTAAGTACTGAATTTTAGCTTCTGCAAGGAAAAATGGAAAAAGGAAAAAAAAAAAGGCCTTTTCTGTTATTTGGAATAAGATACTGTTTCAGAATCTGAAGCAAAATTAGTATGAATGGTAAGTAAGCAAGGAAGGGGCCTTCATTAGGAGGTAAGCTGCCTGTGCTCCTAGTGTTGAGCTAGTGTTGTGCCAGCAACTGTTTTCATCATGAAAACTAGTTTTTACTATCAACTAAAAGAAGATGACAGTATATTGATTGATATACAAAGGGATGTAACCTGAGAAGTATTAACAATCCAAGTTTTTACAACAGCAAAACACTAATTGGATCGATATCCTTGATTTCAAAAAATAATATGGGAAAGTTCAAAACCTGAATGCTCAATATTCAACATTTTTAAAGGGCAGCAATGTCCTTTTAAGAAATTCAAGGTGCCTATTTATTTATTTATTTTTCCCTTGTTGTTTTCATATGGTTCTTTTTGTTATTCATATATTTGGTGCTTGTTCAGGCAGAATGGGGAAATTTTGGCAAAGGTACAAAACCAAAGAAAGGGACCTACGATAGGATGTTGGCTTTGGCTGCCCATGCACTGGCAGAGGTAGTTTAATATCAAAATCTTTATTAACTAGTTCTTCTCTGTATGCAAAATGCTTAGTTTTTATCTGCATTTTTTTCCCATGTTCTAACTGATCGTATTTGTATTATTACAAAGGGTCAGAAAAAACGTGAGCCAAAAGATTTGTGGCAGGAACCATTTGTTGAGGCCTCTGCTTGGATACCTTGTGCTGATCAACGTAACTGGGAACCTAGTGGTGACTGTCACTCTCTCTCTCCCCCTTCCCAACTTCTTATTTGCTTTTGCATGTGTCTGCATGCATGTTTATGTAAAAATATGTCATGGATATATTAAAAATAAATGAGAAGGTTCATATTTTGGGTAGTGAATGTGGTTCTGACATGATATTTTCTCTTTTATTTTAATAGGAGGAAGCAATGGTTACATATTGGTCACAGCAAATGGAGGGGTGAGCCAGCAGAGAGTGGCAGTAAGTAATGCCTGCAACCAATTACAGCTTACATGAATTTTCTTATGTGACCGAATCTCATAATTTGTTTGATTTCTCTTTGCTCCTGAAGGGTCTAGTGTATGTACTTTTGTTTATGATTCTCTATTGGTTCAAACTTGTTTCTTTTTTGTTTGAGAACAGGTTTGCAATGCTGTTGTTGTTGCAAGGTTGCTGAATTCAACTCTTGTTATTCCTAAATTTATGTACAGTAGTGTCTGGAAAGACGTGAGGTAACATATTTCCATCTTCTTTGCTTTCATCTTTCTCCATTTCTCCACACTAGTTTGCTGAAAAACATAATATCGATTGTTGTATAAACTATAACTGCCACTATTGCTGCCTTGATAGTTCTTGGTGGCTCCACTGGTTACACTTGAAGTTGGTTTCCTTTAATATCCTCAAGAAGAAAGTTCTTACTTCAAACAAGTGGCATCATTATAGTTTTGTGAATACTTTGAGTTGGCAATGCTTCCTCCCTTTCTTCTTCCCCTCCTTGGAAGCTGCCATGTACAAATACATAATTTAGGTGGCAAAGTAACTAATTCTTACATATGGTTATGCGATTAAGATGGAAAAGTAATTAACTATGTCTAACGTTATGTTTCATAGTCAATTCCGCGATATCTATCAAGAGAAGCATTTTGTTAAGTACCTGACTCCTGATATTCGGATGGTGAAGGAACTCCCTGAGGAACTACAATCACTAGATTTGGAGGCAATTGGTAGCATTGTGAGTTACATAGCTCAATTTATTTTGAGATTTAAAAAATTGAAGTGTTTTTTGTTCCAGTAAGGTGATGTAATAATGATATTTCAAATGGTGACCAGGTGACAGATGCAGATATTAGGAAAGAGTCGAAGCCAAGTTTTTATCTGAAAAATATTCTCCCTATTTTGCTGAAAAATAGAGTTGTCCATTTCATTGGATTTGGGAATCGCTTGGCATTTGATCCAATACCATTTCAGTTGCAGGTAAATGTTTAGCCTTTATTTCTCTAGTCCTTCACAATTGATGGTAGATTTTGAGAAACATATGCCATTATTCTTTCTTCTCATTTGTACTTTGCTCTTCCTAATATGGGGGACTTCATCTAGAGACTTCGGTGCAGATGTAACTTTCACGCGCTGCAATTTGTTCCAAAAATACAACAAACTGGAGCTTTGCTCCTCCAAAGATTGCGTAAACGTGCATCCCATCCTGGACCACTGGATCATTATCTTGTTGGTGCTTATGCTGAATCAAATGTGAAGGAAAAAGGTCACAATGGGAAATCTTCAAAATATCTAGCTCTACATCTGAGGTTTGAAATTGACATGGTAGCACATTCTTTGTGCGAATATGGTGGTGATGAAGAAGAGAGAAAAGTGCTCGAAGCATATCGTGAAATCCATTTCCCTGCATTGACGCTTCTTCAGAAGAGCAAAAAGTATGCACTTCTGCATTTTTGTTGTTTCCATATGTGCATATACTTAGGAAATAAATTGCACGCATTCATGTTGAACATTGCACTGGATTGAGATGTGCCTTTACTATGCAACAGTTAGTAGCTTCTTAGATTAATTTCTTTCATTTGTTTGTGGCCCTTTTGTTTTTTTTCCTATTTTTGGTACATAGACTCACCAGCAAATAAATATTGGGCAGGGAATTTTCTTTCCCTTGCGCGAGTGAATTTTTTAAGGCCAAATACATTGTCTGGCCCACTTTTGGAATTTCTATTTCTCCCGTTCCTGTTATGCATACATTAATGTCACAGCTTAAGTATTGTCAATGGATGATGTGTCTTTCACATTTTCAAGGTCTTATTCTTTCTCGATAATTCTCTTATCCAAAAGAATTTTTTGGTGTGGGAATTGGCCAAGATCGCTTAGTTTTTATCCTTTATTTGGATATTGCAATGAACATTTAGGCTTGTGAACACGTATTGAGGATAACTTTATTCAAGTGTTATTTCCAAATTGACTACAGTTGGCTATGTGTGATACCTCCATTCCATCTTGCCTAGGTAAAATTTTTTATTAGACGTTCAGAAAGCAAATGTTTCTTAGAAGTTCCAACTCTATGTCTCATCTGTTGTCCTCTTGTATCCTGTGTATCTGAAAGCAGCCACTTTGCGTCAACTATGCTTCTCAAGATCTAGGCTATTTGTTAAACTGTCCTAAAACACATATCCTTGTGCTTAATTATTTATCTGGATTACTCTGGCGATTTCATATATAAGGTTTCCTCAAACAAATTTATTGAAGATGCCATATATACTTGTTCACTATATCTTTTGGAAGGAAAAACATCTAAGTTTGGTGTATTTTCTCAATAAATTGTTTGATTTGTTTCAGGCTACCTTCTCCTTCAGTGCTCAGGGCAGAAGGGCTATGTCCATTAACACCTGAAGAAACAGTACTCATGCTTGCTGCTCTTGGTTTCAGCCGGAAGACACATGTTTTTGTGGCTGGTGCAAATATATATGAGGGACAACCAAGATTAGCTGCTCTAACCAGCTTGTATCCTAATTTAGTTACTAAAGAGAAACTGCTTTCTGCAACTGAACTTGAACCATTCTCAAACTTTTCATCTCAGGTAACAAAATGGCCCTTCCTCTGTTGTTTTCTAGTTTCGTTTGCTTTTATTTGTTAACATATTTATTTTAATGAAAAAAATAATATCTATGATCTTGGAATTATGAATGTAGACACTCTGTTAATGAATGATATCCTTGTGAGAAAAAGGAAGAGTGAAAAGGCTCAGCAGACCTTCATAAATGGTAAAGCAGAGAGCACACTCACACACAGCATAGACTCTTGAAATGGACCTGAATAAGGCAGAGTTCTATTGATTAGTTGAGTAGATGTCTCTTAGTCATAAGAGATCTAAGTACAAAAGGTCCTATAACCATACATTCCTTTTACAACTAGGCCATGCTTTAACTTAATCTCCATCATTAAGCCATACTTGCATGAAATCACATTACACTTTTCACCTAACCCCAGTGGCATACTAGCAGATACAAACACACTGCACTTCGCAGAATACAAGTTATACTACCAAAATACAACACATAACTTTAGAGTATCTAAGCAAATACTCAACTCCAACATTTGAGCAGTTGCTTTGGTTATTGGAGAAGACAATTCATTTCATAGATTGGTAGAATAACAAAATCTTCTCTTCCCATTACCTTTTTTGTCAGGAACACATTAGTGATGATGCCCTTTTAGTATGGAAGCCTAACATAAACCCGGGGAAGGCGGCTTTCTTAATGAGAGGATAAAATATGCCCAGGGACCATGAATGTAGTCTTCCAACTGCTTGAAAAGGATCATAGAAAATTTTTCTAGCTTTTGAGTTGGATATTGGTTCTTTCTCTTGAGAAGCTTTGTGGCCAAGTGATTGTCCCTTTCTTCAGTCTTCCCTATTTCAGCTTGCTATTAAAATTTTTAATTACATTGAGGCTTCTCTTCTCTTGAGTAATCCTGCGACTCTATTGAATGATTCAAACTCTAAGTTATTTGTTTCTATGTTCGTTACTCGTGCATTTTGTTTCTTGCTATTGTACTAGTATGCGATGTGCTTATTTCTTTTGCAGCTAGCTGCACTGGACTTCATAGCCTGCTCTGCTGCTGATGCATTTGCCATGACGGACTCAGGGAGTCAGTTTTCATCATTGATAGCTGGATATCGAACATATTATGGCGGAGGGAGAATGCCAACAATACGTCCAAACAAGCGGAGACTTGCTGCCATATTTATGAAGAACTCCACTATAGAATGGAAAGTATTTGAGCAAAGAATTAGGAAGGCAGTTAGACAAACTAAACATGTTTTTGAAAGGCCTGTGGCTAGAAGTATTTACAGATTTCCACGATGTAAAGAGTGCATGTGTTTGACAGAATAAAGTTTATTCTTTTTATTGTTCAAAAAAAAACTTATTCTTTTAGCATCCATGCATGTTGATAAGATATAACCAGTAACATTCATAAATTCATTATTATTTCATTCGTTCGCCTTCAAATTACACTAAATTGTATATACATTGTCTATTTATGAGCTTGCTTCTTAAAACTCTCTTAAAGGGAGTGGACAGGCTTCTAGGATCAGTAATGGTAGTTGGTAGATTTTCAAGGTCTGGTGTTCTTGAACAACTTTAAAGACGCTAATCCAAAAACGCTGTAGCTTGTGAATGACATTTAATAAAACCAGGTGGTTACTTAATGAACTTAGTTGTCGTTTATGGATGGGCTAGCTGACACTTGAGTAGTGTTAAATCTCACATCTAATAAAATAAATATATGATCTAATTAATATAAAAATAAGCTTTTCAACATTAATAATTAGCTTTTGCCAGTGCATATTAGTTGACTAATTTGATTTTTAAGAACTTTTTCTCAAGATTCATAGCATTACTGTTACTTGCTTTGCTTACAATGAAATTTCCCTTTTCATATTGAAAAAAAAAATCATATTAATTCCCAATTTCCAATTTAGGATGTGGAAACTGGCAGAACTGATAATGGGATTCTAACAATGTGATTTAAACTTCCTGTCATAACAATTTCCCCAAAACTGAACTCATCTCTTGCCTTTATCACACGAATTTGTATTTCTATATCTTGATTTCCTTGTGGAAGTATTGTAAACCATGTTGGAGACAGGTTAACTTGAGTCCCATTAGGTGATAATACGGAGCATAAATACGTCTCTGGCTTGTTACCTACATTCTTTACTCTCCTCTCCACTTTTTGTGATCCTTTTAATGCTGATATTGTCACTGAAGGAAGGTTCAGGTTGGCTGGGTTGCTAAGTGATCGATTGCACAATTCTCCTGTTGCCACTTTGACTGTAGTTGGATTGATATTGGGCAATGAGCACAAAAAACTTATATAATCTTCAAATTCTGCATCAGGATGGATCACATTTCATACACAAAGTTAAGATTTTTTTAAGTCAAATTTAAGATTTTTTTAAGTGCAAAAGAATAGGACAATAACAATTAAAGAATGAAATGGTCACCTGATGCAAAGACCAGGCCTGGATCGAGGGCTCGAGTTGGATTGACAAGACCAGCACCAAAATCAAAATGAGTGGAAGGATAGAAGCTGTTAATATCGAAACCTGCAGCCAGTATGAGTTGTCCATGATTATCATATTTAGTAGCAGTGGTGGACATAGCTGATGCTATCATTGATGGACTCCATAAAGGATTCAATTGCCTGATAAGTGCTGCTATTCCCACTACATGAGGTGTTGCCATACTTGTACCAGACAATAGTGCAAACTTGTATCCTAAAATTAATTTCCAAGCTCGAATTATGTTGGGATAACTATACTATTACCAGCTACATATGTATCATTAGCAGCAAAATGTTGCTTTTGCTTACCTGTTAGCAATGGATCTAAGGCACTGAGAGGGCTCCAGGCTGCCCATATTTGGTGACCTGGGGCTAGAATATCAGGCTTAAGTACATCAGCAGGAGTTCTATTAATGTCAATGAAATCAGGTCCCCTGGAAGAGAATCTGCTTACTACAGGTGCTCTACTCCCAAAAGATGCAGCTCTGCCCTCTCTTATAGCTGCTCGTGCACAAAATTTAGTTACAGATCCCCTCTCATCCCTCTGGATTTGTTGCTCATAGTACTTTGATATAATCTACATAAATAAGACAGCATTAGTACTTTCCATAACATTAAATTTGTGTTCATGGAAAACGACAACTAATTACTAGTTTGTGGTTGTGATGTGACATAAATACCTGTGCATCAGCAACTTTTGGAATCATAATGCCTGAAACCGAAAAGGGAATAGGTTCTGCAATGAAATCGCCATAAATTGGGTTTGCAAGTAGAGCAAAACCAATAAATCCTAGAGTTCTTGCAGTGTCAATTATGGCAGTAATGGTGGATGTGCCGTTATAGAAGCCGGCTGAGAAAGTGCAGATAACAATACTACCCCTCACTATATCAGGGTCCATTGATTCTGGATTTTGGCATTCTTCAATGTATTGTGGAGTCCTTGGAAATGTCCCGTTTTGCTTAACTGCATCCTCAGGCAACACCAACTTATACTGAAACAGCGCATCTCCAAAAGTTGGTGCTGATAAACCCACGCCTCCAATTTCTTGACCATTTCCAAGAAGAAGTGAAGCAACATAGGTTCTGTCAGTGGTGGAAGCAGCTACTCCCACAGCCCAAGGGCTATAAGACACAACAGTTGAAAGAGCTGGGCCATGGTTACCAGCAGCTTGAGCTACAAAAACTCCTGCTCGTTGTGCAAATAACAGGGAAATATCAAACACATTTAAGAATGTGAGAGTGCCTTCTGGTGGTTCATCTGGTCCAACAGAAAGTGTTATTATGTCAACTCCATCCATTGTTGCTTGATCAATTGCTGCAAGTACATCTGTTAAGGTTCCTACTGTTGGATAAACAGCTTTGTAAACAGCAATTCTGTTAAAGACAAAACATGTCAAGAAACATGAAGTACCAAACTGCTTGTATCTTTTGATTTTCTAATCCTACACGAAATAGAAAATATATATACATATACCTTGCACGCGGCGCCATCCCACTAGCTCGTCCATAGTCGAAGCCATTGACCACCACCGGTATCCCAGCATTTCCAGCAGCAGTTGAAGCCACATGACTAAACAAACCATACAAAGTAACATGATTCTTTTATGTTTGTTTGATTATTACCTAACAAAATCACATATATCCCTGTTGATATTGTGACACATTTGCTTTCACACTATGAATATTTTGTTTTAAATTTATTTTTGATGTTGTGATCGAGTAGTTAGTGATAGTTGAAAATGAATGAATATCCATATTCTTAGGGAAAAATATAGAAGAGTGATGTGTTCGTTAAGGTTTGTTTGACTTGTACATTGCAAACTTGCTGCATAAATTTTAGTATACTGAGGCTTCTTGAAGCTCCAATTCCTTCTCTGATTTTTACTCTCTATTTTCTTTATTTGTATATTTCGTGAGTAAAATTTCCAACAATACCTTTACCTGCCATGTCCAACTGCATCAAATGGTGAGAGAAAGTCGAGCGAAGCATTAAGTGTAGCAATTGCCTGAGCACCAGCTGAGAAGAACTTAGCTGATACAATCTTGCCATTACAAGAACTAGCAGGAAATCGAGGACCTATCTGGCAAGCACCAGAAAAATGGGAAATATTTGAGGTGAAAGGATTGAAAGGATCAAAAGCAAAACTGGGATGCGAAGGATTGATGCCTGTGTCAACAAAACCAATAACTATCCCTTCTCCTGCATTTTTATCTCCTCCTGATTGTTGTGTCCACACTCCAGGTAATCCAAGAAACTGAGGAGTGTATGAAGTCATCAATTTGGCTCCTCTATCTCTCTCTACCACCTTTACTCCATAACCATCTTTCAGTTTTTCAGCCTGCAAAACTTTCATATTAATTAGTAATCATCAATTAGTTCATATTTCTTTTTCTCTTTTTAGTTAAATTTATATAGAACCTGAGAAGGAGTGGTATGAACAGCGAAGCCATTAACAATGTGTTTGAAGCTGTAGAGTTTGGTATAGCTTCCCATTTCTAAGGTGCCTTGTAAAAGCTGGTCATGTGAATCAACCAAGCGCTTTGCATGAGCTTTGGAAACTTCACTGATTAATTATCCAACAAGCAATTTGTATAGTAATTAGTAATTAATCATCCAAATATTAATGCAAAACAACATGTTAATTTAGCAAAAAAAGAAAAAAAAATGAAGTTGCGATACCTGTTTATTGCAAGTTTTCTTTGATGATGCGATGATGAGTGGCCTCCATGAAATGCAACAGGCTCTCCTTCCATTAACACCAAATACAGTGATCTTTCTTCTGCTAAACAACTACCACATATTACAAACACAAGAAATATCAGAAATGTATATCTTGAAGAATTTTCCATGATTACACAGAATTAACTAACGAATTAACTATGATTATCATTAAGTTGCTATGCATATATAATGATAAATTAAAGAAGGAAAGTTGGTATTACATACGCATAGCTAATCCAATCCCATGCAGAAGAACGTCAAGACACATGGTCCATGTGAATAAAGCTGTTACTTTTGAGTTGTTTCCTTATAAACTGGATACTTATAGTTTTTCATATTCAAAGCTGCGTGAACAACGAGCCTTTGATTCAATAAAAACCATTTTCAAAAATGTGAAATCTAAAGTTGGTGGGAGCATTTTGTGTATACGTTATCCTCTCCAAATTATATCCGCTTTGAAACCAAAACAAAAAGATTGCATTACTTTGGAGGGACAATCAACATGTAAAGAAGTCACTAATCCTCAAACCTTAGCTGAGGATTTCAGTTACAGAGAATGACAATATGACATGTTAAATCTCAAATCAAGCTGTTGTCAAAAAACTGCAATATCCATATATTGAAATACAATCTAACGATAAATATATAATCTCTAAATAATAAATTCTCTAGACATTGTTTGACCACCCCGCAGACCTTAATTTGACATCACTTCTTACCGTTTCTTTATACCATAACTAAGTTACAACTGATCTTGTTTACACAATTTAATAATATTTCTTCAACGAATATGCAAATCCTGCCTAATTAGATATGAGAATATCCATTTAAATAGTCTGTTATAAATAGTAATGATATCAAGTTTCTTCGAATAACTGGCCAAATAGACCTTGCCTTGAAATGAATAAACAGCTCAGCAGTCTTTTCTAATACAGTAACTTTTACAAACATAAATCGCTGCAGCATCATACATCAATACTAGAGGCACTTGAATCTTAACATATCCTATAACCTTTTGTTAGGATTTTAAATCAAAAGAAAAACTTGTCCAATTGGAACATCAATCAAAATTAAAATAAAAGAAAATAATTGAAAACAGCATATGATCCAGATGATCTTATAGACTGGTACAGCATGAAATGAAAAGCATTAATCCAATGCAGGCCAACCCCACAGACAGTGTTCCCTCTGAAATGGCCGTAGAGTTGCTGCAGATCTAGCATTTTTACCCTGCCAAATCAATGTTAAAAACCAAAAGGCCAGCCAAGTCCAGTGACAGTCCAGGCTCAAAAAGTCTCCCAATCATGACATATAACCCAATGGACATTTTGTCCTTCTGCAGTTTGTGCCGCAACATAAAACTATGTCCATGTGAAAAATACAGCAAGAAATAAAAACTAATAATAAAAACAACTTTAGGGAGCTAGTTATGTTAGATTGATTCCTGATTACCTCTAACCAAACAGATAATGAGGAACTATAATGAATTCCACAGTCAAAATACTAGAAACCGAAAAAGATCCTACTCCAAACATCAGGTTCAACGTCTAAGCCATGATGAAAATGAAACCTCTTTTCTGGACAGATTGATAACAGAATGATATCCTAAACCTGGCACAGCTACATATACAACAAGATAAATATATAAATTACTAATGGCCAGCAGTTTGAGAAAAGCAAACCACTGTTCTCTGCACTATACATCTCACAACAATCTATAAGAAGCTAAATCTTCAAGAAGAGCCCCCTCTCTATGCATTTTGTTAACGCCTTAAATACACTTTATCTCTTCCGTCGCTTGGCCTCTACCTGCAATTAGAGTAAGGTAAAACCTGTCACATACAACAGAATCATCTTGAATGAAAAAACTTGTGCTGAAAAGAACAAGCTTTCTAAATTCTATGTAATGATTAATAAATGTCTATGTTTCCCCCACAAATTTTGTCGTCTCATGACTGTAAGACATAGTATGCTTAAGCCCACAATATGATTTACAAACTCCAATACCTAGGGAAATAATATTAGATTGAAATTAAGAAAAAAAAAAGGCTACAGAATGGAAATGAAGAAAAAACCGAGATATCTATGTCTAACCATTTTCCCTAGCAGAGTCTATTATAACATAGCCAAAAATGAAGGTAGAAACAATAAAAATTGAAGATTTACATCAGTTAGCCCAAATTCATCTCATCCAAACATCCCCATAAGATAATCAAATATTCTTGTTAAAAGTGTGCCCTAGTGCATCAGCATACTTTTAATATAGCCAAAAACGAAGGTAGAAACAATAAAAATTGAGGATTTACATCAGTTAGCCCAAATTCATCTCATCCAAACATCCCCAAAAGAAAATCAAATATTCTTGTTAAAAGTGTGCCCTAGTGTAGTTTCATAATAAAAACAGCTTCTTATGCATTATTAGCACAGATTATGCAACTAATATTAGCAATTTACACGTACCAGATTGGAAATACATAATTCTTCAAGCACAAAAAGCATGAGATAAAATAACAGGTGACAAGCACAAATCGTCTATGATATGAAATTGAATATCAAGATGTCTCACCTTGCCATCAGCTGTTGGCGATGAAGAAAATCCATTCTGCGATCTTTTGATATCATCATCAGATGCACATTCAGAGCAGACAAAGTGTTCTAACTTCTTTGCTTCTTCGATAGTCATGCCCACACAAGCAGGATGATACCTACAAAGAACATGCAAAGACATCGTGAGGCATTAACTAAATAAGCAGGTGCCTAGAAGATCACATAGTGAAAGTGGAGATTACTGGAGCAATCTCATGTCAGAACAATGCTAATGTTAAAAGGAAAAAATTCACATCTTGAAGTGCAATCTTGACATAAAGCACTGGACCAACATAGATAAACAAGGCCCAGCTATGATGCAAATTTGCATTAATAAAACTTAACTGAAACAAGAACAAACTAAAATTATGATCGAGATGCCATAAGAGAACAGAGGAAGACAAGTCTATAAAGTAATCCAACTATCTCTCAGAATACTGAACCACTCTCACAAATCAACGAACTTGTAATAAATATTGCATGAGCTCTGTCCTTAATAGAAAGGATTCCTTCTTCTTAACCTTTAGCTTTCCTTTTGTCTAAAGTTCAACAACTTCTGCTCTTTAAGTATAAGCCCGTATGCAGAGTTCAGGGCCGGTTTTAAAAAATCTC
Source organism: Garcia nutans (assembly GCA_947685225.1). Taxonomy (NCBI): domain Eukaryota; kingdom Viridiplantae; phylum Streptophyta; class Magnoliopsida; order Malpighiales; family Euphorbiaceae; genus Garcia; species Garcia nutans. The sequence continues at coordinate 81,113,478 of CANTUV010000024.1, forward strand.
ACTTTTGGAAATTGGGTTGAAGAGTCAGTATACAAACTGTTTTCTTTTCGCTCTTTTGGCAAACACTCAATAAATTTTATATTCATGTAACACAAGGGCAATGTGCAAAATGCTTGTTAAAGAGTATCAAACTAATAAGCTTAACTGTTTAAACAAAAAGGTATCAACTTTACCAGTCTTTACAACCTTCACATTGCACCATTAGATCGTCCGGGTTATACGGCATCTCGCATTTACAATAACTTGAAGAAAACAAAAGGCCAAGAACCAATTAAATATGAAATCAAAAATAAAAAGGAGAAACATGCAAATTTGAAGAAAGCAAAGAACGAATGAAACTCACACAGCAACACGGTCAGGAGTGAAGCCTCCGGTAGCAGCCTTATACTCAAACCTGCAATAATAATCCTCAGCTCCAACATTGTCAAGTTTGGTATAGTTCTTAAAAGAATGTACTATACATTTTCCTTCAATAGTGTGAGCGCTCTGCACATCGTAATGATCCGATAAGAAGAGCTCCTTAGCTCCATGAAACTGTCTGCGACCACCAAGCGCCTCCTCAGGCCGATAGTACCACCTCACCCTTACCTTGACATTATTTCTAGCATCCGTCTCGATCCCCTCAATTTTGGCCACGTACGGAGGCTTTCCGGTGTCCGATGGTCTCATCAAGACGCAATCCCCCACTGTTAAAACATTAAAAGGCAAGCATTTTTTGGAAGTAAATGATAATACAACACATACTCATTATACATATATACACACATACATCTACGAGTACGTATACGCATGCATACGTGTATCTGTACATGTACCTTTGACGACTTTGTTGGTGCCACGAATGGTGTAGGAATCCAGTTCTTTTTTACCAGGTTTGGGCTTGGGGATGAGACCAGGTCTGGTTTTAGCCATGGAAAAGCTTCAATATTCAAGCTTTGTTTGGAAAATGTAAGATTTGAAGAAAATAAAAATTGGGAGTTTGGGAAGGGATTTGGAGGGAGATGAACCCTAGCCTATGGCTTGGCTCTGCCTCTTCTCATGGAGAGATGTGAGAGAGAGAGACAAGACACAGTATACTGTAATTTTTTTTATTTCTTTAAAAAAAATATTTTCTCTTCTTTTTTAATTATCCCGTACATTTTTTATTTTATTTTTTTTTTCTTTGTTCTTAGTTAGGTAGGGAATCTCAATAAAAGCCTCCTCATGGAGGGTGAGAGAAAGAGAGAAGACACAGTAAACCGTATTTTTTTTTTATTTTTTCCAACACATTAATATTCTATATATTATATATATATATATTAAATATATATAAAATATACATATACAATATAAATATATCACAATTTAACCTTACTAAAATTTCTATAACTTAAAATATATCTTAATAATTAAATAAAAATATTTTAGTAATTATATTCTAAAAATATAAAATTTAATAAAAAAAAATTTAAAAAAATTCATCAGAATTTTATCTGTAATTTGAATATCTAAAAAATTTCAACATTTCATAACCTGTAGAAAATACATTCACAAAATAATTTCAACATCTCATACTTCTAGACTCCAATTTTTCTAAGACACTTAAATATACATATACATAACCGTTATTTATAAAAATACAATCTCAAATTCTCTAAATTATATCATTTAAATATTTATAATATAACATACATATTTAAAAGTTAAGTTGTCAAAATGAACATATTATATGTTTGCACTGTCTTAGTCTGTAGTGGCCAACTCAAAACTCCAGAAAGCATGAATGCTTTATATTTGCTCTAGTCTAGCAGAGCTCTATCCAGTAACAATGTTACATGCCCGATATACAAATCGCGCTAAGTAAAATTGCCTAGTAATACATAATTTTAAATAAAAAATCACATGAATAATAAAAAATGTATTTCTTCCAAAATGTAAACTTGATATGCATTTTCATAATGCAAGTCACTCAATTAATACTTTCAAACTAACGCATTTCTCATACATACACATTGGACCCAAATGACCTTATATAATATTCAAACTTCAGAAATATTATTTTGGACTTACATTTGAAACCATTGTTTGGACGAAGGCAAATATATTGACGCCCAGCGTTTGACCCTTAGGCGATAATAATGATGCCCAGCATTTGGCCCTAAGGAAATAATAATAACGCTCAACGTCTGGCCCGAAGATAAATGTTCGATATACCGTATCACACTAAACCCAATACTCTAAAATTTAACATTATATAAGATTACACACATTACTTAAACAATTTCACATTCTTCTCAATCTTTGGCAAATATGTCAATTTTAATTTTTTTTCATTATTTCTTATTTATTTCATATATTTTCATTTATTTTTCACAAATATTCATCACAATGGTTAATTCAAAGTGACTTATAAACACATACATTATACATTTCAATTTTAAACAAATATTTATGCACTTTTTATGTGAATTCACACATCAAAGTGGCATAGTCACTAAATCATTCGATCACAAAATATGTTAAACAAATGCAATTTAATGCAAAACAATCAAAGTATGTACGTACTTTTATGCAAATGCATTTCTAAGTCAAAAACACCAATTTTACAACTTCATCGAAATTCTTTCACTTACTAAGTTGTTGGAATAACAACTTACTCAACACTTAACAAAAATGTGAATAACAATCACACATTAGCATCACATTTTAAAGTGTTTAAAGCTACCAAATATCAATTAAAACTTAATCCTCCAATTTTTCCTTTCTTAAGCCATAAGACACTACAACTTTGAATTTTAATCCATATAATATCAAATTGAATTTTAAGCTTAATTATGTCTTAAACAACACATTTAAACACATATTAAACTATAAAACTCAATTTAAAGGCATTCCTTTCAAAAAATAAGGGAAAGAAATGCCTTATGGCTTAACAAATTCGATATGCATTTCCATAATGCAAGTCACTCAATTAACACTTTCAAACTAACACATTTCTCATGCACACACATTGGGCCCAAATGACCATATATAATATTCAAATTTCAGAGATATTATTTTGGACTTACATTTGACACCAGTGTTTGGCCCGAAGGTAAATATATTGACGCCCAGTATTTGGTCAGTAGGCGATAATAATGATGCCTAACATCTGGCCCTAAGTCAATAATAATGATGTCCAACGTCTGGTCCGAAGGCAAATGTTCGATATACCGTATTACACCAAACTCAACACTCTGAAATTTAACAATACATAAGATTACACACATTACTTAAAACAATTTCACACACTTCTCAATCTTTGGCAAATACGCTAATTTTAATTTTTTTCATTATTTCTCATTTATTTCACATATTTTTATATATTTTTCATAAATATTCATCACAATGCTTTTAGTCAACTCAAAGTGGCCCAAAAACACATACATTATACATTTCAATTTTAAGCAAATATCTATGCACTTTTTATGTGAATTCACACATCAAAGTGGCATAGTCACCAAATCATTCGATCACAAAATATGTTAAACAAATGCAATTTAATACATAACAATCAAAGTATGTACGTACTTTTATGCAAATGCACTTTCAAGTCAAAAACACCAATTTTACAACTTCATCAAAATTCTTTCACTTACTAAGTTATTGGAATAACAACTTACTCAACACCTAACCAATATGTGAATAACAACCACACATTAACATCACATTTTAAAGTGTTTAAGCTACCAAATATCAATTAAAACTCAATCCTTCAATTTTTCCTTTCTTAAGCCATAAGGCACTGCAACTTTAGAATTTTAATCCATCCAATGTCAAATTGAGTTTTAAGCTTAATTATGTCTTAAACAATACATTTAAACACATATTAAACTATAAAATTCAATTTAAAGGCATTTCTTTCAAAAAATACTAAAATGTGCCTAAACACACTTTAATATTAAAACTTCATTCTCAATATTTTTAAATTGATTTTAAAGCTTAATTATATTATAAATATTATATTTTAACACATACAAAGCATTAAAATACAATGTATCTTTCTTCCATCAAAATTTCAAAATTTAAACCATAAGCCACTTTGATTTTGGTTCAACATTATAATCAATTCCAATTGTTAATTTAAGTTCATCTCTATCATTTAAATCATTAAACAACATTATTTAAATGATAAAACCAAATAAATTATAATCTTGAATAAACTCCTTTTCCATAACCCCAACCTTACTACTTCTCTCAAATCCCACCAAAACTTAAACCTATCAATCATTCAACTATAAAATCATTGTCTACTCATTAAAATAACATATTTAACATGCATTAGAACTAAAAATAATCAGCTCATCAAAATTTCAAATTACACATAATCTAAAAATTTCATAAAACTTAGAAAATAATAAGGAAAGCTTACTAATTGTTGGAAAAATTACCAAAAATCACTTTGATCCTTTAAAATCCTTTAAAATTTTGTGTTTGGAGTAAAAATTATCCTTGGCTATAGTGAAATTTATTGGTGGAGAGAGAAAAGAAGAAGATAAATAGTCATTTTTTTTAATTTTTCTTTCTTAAAAAATTTTTTTCACCATATATAAATATTTAATTAATTTTTATTTATTATTCATTTTATTATTTTTAATTCTTTAATTTTCAACATTCATTCAAAAATAAAATTAATTTTAAATTATTTAATTAATTTATTTTTAAGATAAAATTATCATTTTACCATTCTTTTACTATTCTGCTGTTGACTTTTTCTAATCAATATTTGACTTTATATGTAATCTATATTTTTATTATATTTCACACATATATATATGATATTTTCTCACTTATAATACCTCATTTAACTCCTCAACTTATTAGTTTGATTTAAATTATTATAAAATAACATATGTTACATTTCTTCAAAAAAATATTTTGTCAATAGGTGGGCATTCGGTCAATCGATTGCTATTGGTAGTGAACAAAATAAAAGAAGTTTGTATTGTCTGGTATAACAATGCACTGTATCTCTGTTGAAGAACTGTGTATTCCCGGTATAGTGAGTTTTGACTCTTAATATCCATACACACCTTAAGTGGTATCAGAGCCATAAACATTATTTATATGATAAATAATAATAGTAATGAAGGAAGAAGAACTTTGAACACCATAACTACTCCCCAAAAAGAAATCAGTAATCATACTTCTTTGCTTATTCTTCCTTCTTGTTCTCAATCTATTACTAATAAAATTGATCACCTTATAGAAATATCTCATATCCCAGAAGATTCTAAAGTTGATAGTTCTCAACTCCCTGTCTTTAATCCTTATTTTATTTTCCAGAAATCTAATTACATAAAGAAAACTTTTAACCTTATTTCTACAAAAAGACCCCATGTGAAAGAATATATCCAGACTTCTCGTCTGAATCAGTGTTCTTTATCTTCTACCTCTATTGAATAGTTTGTTACTATGAAGATTTTATAAGAGTTTATCTCTCAATGGAAGAAATAATGGTACTCTCATCTTCATCTTAAAGGTGTGAGAATTGTTCTCTCTTATAATGGACGTAAATGTCTTTCAGTTACTACCAAATTTTCTTTATTGGGTACAAAATATGTCCATTTTGAGAACGTAGTGATTGATACTATTCTCACAACACTTAATGCTGGAAGTATTGTTCTGATTTTTTTTTCAATTATAATTTGTCGTTGAGTGATGTGCATTTGTCTACTGCCCTAAAAATACATGTTCAAATTACTGAAGCTGAACAAATTGAAGGATCTCTATCTGCAACTATACATCATTAGATAATGTATAAATTACAAGACCATGTAATTAACCTATCTTCTCCAAAAGTATATACTGGTGCTCTATATATCTATGCAGATACAGATACTACACCTACAATTATACAGACTCCAAGACAGTTGTCCAGAGAAGATCTCATGAAACTCATTCCTCTTCAGTGGGTTATTACTTATGAGAAGCAACAACAAAATTCTAGACCTATTTAGAAAATGAATCTCATGTTCATTAGGAAGAAAGATGGTACAGTTAAAACTATCTTTCAGGAACCTTCAAAAGATTTAGACGGTGCAAGTTCTAGTTCTCTTCCAGAACTTTTTCATACTTGCATGATAGTTTCAGTCTCTCTTAGAAATACAAAAAAGATCTCAGTTCACAGTTTTACATATGATGGTAGCCTGATCTATGCCAAAAAGGTCAAAGATCATTTTATCTGTGATACCCCAGGTTCAGGAGAATATGACCCTGATTGTACTTGTTATGAAGACATAGGATAAATTCAATATATTCCTATTAACTCAACCAGACTCACAGGACCTAAGAGATTTTTCTCTTCATATAGATCTGAGGCTACAAGATTTAAAAGACCTCCTCATAATTTAAAAAATTGTCCTTAGATAGGAATTTTATCAGAAATTCAAAAGGAGTATCCACTCCCTTTTCTTATCTATGATGAGGCCCTTAGAGTCCTAAAAGTTGAAGGACTTTTTGATGTTCTAAAACCTCCAGAAATACCCAAACCATAAAAAATTAAATGATATGCCCCACTGGTGCATCAACCTTTAAAACAAATACCACAACCTTAAGTTTGTATGATGTTTTCTTCAGCATCATCAGATTTTTTACTATTTGAAAAGCAAACTGATCCCCAAACTAAGATCAATACCCGACCCTTTATCCAACCAACCACTGTTCTTCCTAATGGACAATTAAAAAAACTGTCATAAGGAGAAGAAGTTCTTAACTGGTAAACTCAAAATGCTCAAATTTAGAATAATTATTTGATATCTATTGACTCCAAGATTAATCAGCTATATGCTAAAACAGATAAAATCTTTTTAACCCATAAATTAATGGCAACTGAAATTCAACAATATCATAGTTCTCTTCTTATGAGAATTCACCAGTTAGACACTAAACTCAAATGATAATTCAGTAACAGAATCTTGGAACCAGTTTTAATCAGAAAAGGAAAAAAAATTCAAACCTTGACATATAGACTTGAAATAATGGAAAGAGATTTATTGACTAGACAATCTCCATCTGTTATTTTTGATCCTTATTTTCCTATTTTCTCACCTGCATATCAGCATGTGTCCTTTACTAAACAAAATTTTGGAACAATATATGAATTATTTCCTTCAATAAGGCCTCAAAAATCTCCAGTTTTCTCATCTTTTGTGCCTTCAGATGCACATAAACCTTTATTTTCTCAAAAGATTTTTTGCTGAAACAATAAGATCAGAGCCTCCTCCTCCAAGAGTATCTGAATCATTCCCACAACAGCATATGACTCTTCATACATATGATTCAGATTCTTCTGAAATAGATTTTATAGGTTTTGATTCCTTAAACTTTAATTTAGAATCTCAACAAGCAGACATTTCTCAGCATTTAATGGTTGATCCTCCTTCTGACCCTCCTGCTGCCACTAAACTAATTATAGAAGATGATTCTTTAAAAGAAGAATCTTTAGAATATGATCTCATATTTGAACATTAAAGAACTAATAAGCCTACTAATGGTCTTTAGTTCACTTTTGATGATCTACCTCCTAAAAATAGAGATAAAAAATTTTAGAATTTAATGTCTGACTTGACTTGCAAATGGCAAAAGAAGGTGCCTCTCTCCCTCATGTACTCAAAGAATTTATCTCCAGATTCACTAGAAGTCTCCGAGAACATTTTACTCACATGGATGAGTACAACAGATTAACTTTTTTCAATACTAGTATTTTTTATGCTCTTTTATAAATTTACACAACATTCTTGAGAGATCATACAATCATTTCTAAGAGGCAGAAAGAAGAATTCTTTTGACATGAAATGTTACTCTTTAAAAGCTAAAGATCTTGACTTTCATCATCAAATAATGTATGAAAAGTTATATATGTGAGGTGGTTACGGTGATTCCAGCATGAAACAAGTTTATGTCACCTCTTTACCTGAAGAACTTCTACCAGGGATTAATCGATTGATTTAACAAACAGGCAAACCTCTTCAACAAGTTTCTTTGGGAGAAATTTATCAGTTTATATTTACTGCACTTGGTGGACTGTGTGAAAACCATAAGACTATGAAAAAATTTATGAAGTATGACAAAATTCTTCAAACTGCTTGTAAAAGACCATATTCTTTCAACATCAAATGCAAGGAAAAGAATTGTGTTTATCCTATATAAAAGAAATCTTATAAATTTTCTTTTTAAGGATAAACATTCTCAACCATTCAAAAGAGAAAGAAAGAAGTTCAGTTTTTTTAAAAGAAGATCTCCTTATTCAAAAAGAAGAAGAAAGTTAGGAGATAGATGTTATGCATGTGGAGAAAAATGACATTTTTCAAAAAATTATCCTAAAAAGCCTATGAAGACAGCAAAGTTAATTCAACAAATCAATCAAGCTTCAGTCTCTCTTCCTGATAATACAAAGATTGAATATGTTATCTCAGAACAGAGTGAAGCAGACCAGGAGATGATTATGACACTTCATGTAGATGATGATGATTCTTATTCAGAATCCAGCTCTATTGATTCTGATCAAGATGATAATTTTGCTATCTATAATCTCCAATAGTAACAGTTGTCCTCTGCTTATTCTGTTGATCACTCACTATTGACTCCTTTAGTCCAGATTTCAGTACTTTCTTCTAAGTATAACAAAGTTATTCCTCTAATAGCTTTCATAGATACTGGAGCTCATAAATCCATAATGAATCATGCTGTATTACCAAATACTTATTGGAAGTCCCACATTGAATATTTTAGAGCAGCTGATGAAAATATATTTTCTACACATTTAATTACTAAGAAGAAAATTGGAATAGAGTTCTTTTCATACTGTGTATTATCTGGACTCATGTTCTTAGTTCATCCCTACCAGATAAGACCTGATAGCTTATTCCCTTTCTTTAAATAAACTACGCATTTCTAAAATCTCTCTCTTTTCTTCAATCTGAGTTATTATTTTATTTATTTATGAATAGTGTGCAACCATCCAGAAGAATTAATATTGAGTATGTTAACCAGAGACAATCAAAACAGCGTTGTTCTATTTAAAGCCTTGGGTATGACTTTATTTATGGATGTTGCTTGAGACTATCTGGTGAAGCGATATTCTATTTATTTCTCTGAGGATAGAGTATGCTCTGTATGAAACTTGCAGCTTGGGCTGATCATGTTCTGATATATCAGAAATATTTATGGTTCTTTGAGGTATATAAGCTGAAAACCAGACAGTAGTTGCTACTGGTGGTGAACAGACTAAAAAAAGTCTGTGTTGTCTGAGGATAGAGCCTTAAACACCATGACTACTCCCCAGAAAGAAATGTGCGGTTAATTAACTGAACCGGTCAAACTTTTTTATTTTATAATAAAAGAATTATATTTAATATAAATCTAAATATAATTAAATAATTATACAAAATTTATTGAAAAACTAAATTAAAATAACTTTATTTTACAATAAAAATATATTTGTAATAAAAAATTTATATAATTAAGAAATTAAATAAAAAATAATAAATAACTAAATAAAAATTATTTTTTTAAAAAAAATTGGTTAACGGTTAATCGATCGAACCGAACTAGTTAACCGTTAATCAAATCAAAAAATGAATTAATTAAAATTCTTTAACCGAACTGAACCGAACTGAATTTTATAATATTAGTTAGCCGAATCAAATATTCAATCGGTTAATCGAATATTCGATCTGTTAACCGAATATTCAGACGGTTAACCAATAATTGTTTACCCCTATTTGTCTCTTCTTTTTTAATTAAATGTGTTTAGCTTGTACATTTTTATTTTTTTTCTTTGTTCATAATTAGGTAGGGAATCTCAATAAAAGCCTTTTAAAGTAATAATATTTTATGCTAAAACATACTAATAATAATTGAATTAATTATAGTCAATATATTATCAAAATGAATTTAACAGTCCATCAAATGCAACTAAGGGCTATCGCTGGTAGGAGCCTTTTGTTTTCTCTTTTTTCTTTGAAGAGGCTTTATTTTGTTGCTCATTCCTTTAATAATCTGTTGTTTATTCACCTCTTTTCTTTGTGGCTCTATTTTGTTGCTTCTTTTGCTAGGAGCTTTTGGCAATCTAAGTTCTCAATCAAAAACACCACTGGTTCCATCTTTTTAGGGCTCTCTCGAGTCTCTCTAGTATTTTTCCTTCAGTTTGGGTTTTTGAATCTTTAAGGCTACATCTTTTGACCCATCTGTAAATCTTTTCACTCATTTTGTTCTTCAATCCTTATTTTATAGATGGTTGTAAAAGTTCATCCCACCCCCATCTCTTTATTGTATTTTTTTATTATTATTGTTCCCTTTAGAACTTTGGAACAACCCCCTCATCGGTGCGACCTCACCTCTAAAACAAAGAAAAGTTGACAGAAAAGAAGAAAAAATACAGAGTATAATGGAAGGAAAAAATTTGTATTAACAAGAAACTTTGAGAAAGTGATATATTTCCTTCAGATTACAATACTTATTTATAGCACAAATCTAACTAACTTTCTACAAAATTCTTCACTACTGATTTTACTCACCAAAAGAATAGAAATAAACTCCGAACAAGTCTCAGAGAAGATTTGCTAACTTATTGTCTGAATAAAGTGAATAAACTAAATAAAACAAATTTAATTTAATGTGCAGTAAACTGCACTAATTTTTGACACTCTCCCTTAGTGCAAGCTTACTATCAACAACTCCTAGAGCATCTCGAAATGACAGAAACTTAGGCTTCATCAAAGCCTTTGTGAATATATCAGCTACTTGAGCGTCGGTAAGAACACTAGTTAGCTCAATTTCTTCAGTCAAGACCTTCTCACGAATAAAATGATAACAGACTTCAATATGCTTTGTTCTTGCGTGAAATACTGGATTTGAGGCTAACTTAACAACACTCTCATTGTCACACTTGATTTGCACAGTATAATCAACTTGGTGTAACATATCTATAACCAATCTTTTCAACCAAACACATTCTTCTGCAGCCATGGTTGCTGCCACATATTATGCTTCTGTGCTAGACAGAGCCACAACATCTTGCTTCTTGCTACTACAAGAAATCACTATTGAACCACTGTTAAAATAATAGCCTGAGGTTGACTGACGATCGTTTGCATCCCCTGCCTAATCTGTGTTAGTAAATCCATTTAATAAAAATTTTTCACATCTCTTATACCAAAGCCCATGATTAAAAGACCCTTTGACATAACGCAATATTCTTTTTGCAGCATCTAAATGAGTAGTTCTTGGATTATGCATAAATTGAGAAACAACAAACACAGAGTATGAACTTTCTGGTCTTGTGATGGTTAAGTAAATTAGACACCCAATAAGTTGTTGAAATTTCTTGGCATTTTTCAATGGCTTCCCATCATCTTTTTGTAACTTAAGATTGGGTTCCATTGGAGTAGCCATTTCCTTCGGCTCCCCCATGCTGAAATGCTCCAAGAGACTCTTTGCATATCCTTTTTGAGAAACAAAATAACCCAGGTCTGATTTTTCCACTTCTAAACTAAGAAAACATCCAATTTCCTCCAGATTTTTCATCTCAAAATGAATAGACAAGTCATTTCTCAAGTTAGAAATATCAGATTCATTATCTCTAGTTATAATTATATCATCAACATATAATAATGCTATGAGATATACATTTGATTCTAATTTTATGAATAAACTAGAATCTGAATCTGAAACTCTAAAACCACAAAAGATGAGATATTGAGAAATTTTACCATACCACTCTCTTGGTGCTTGCTTTAAGCCATAGAGCGCTTTCTTCAAATGACACATATAATTTGGAAATTGTTTAGAGACAAAACCAATAGGCTGCTCCATAAACACTTCACGATCCAAATCACCGTAAAGAAATGCGTTTTTTACATCAAGCTGCCACAGTTTCCAACCTTTAAATGCAGCAAGAGAAATAAGTGTCTTCATCGTTGTCATCTGTGCAACCGGGCTGAACGTCTCCTCATAATCCAACCCATAATTTTGAGAGAAACCACAAGCAGCAAGACGAGCTTTAAATTTGTCAAATGTGCCATCCAATTTTTTCTTTAACCGAAAAACCCATTTATAGGTGACTGGCTCGCATTTTTCTGGTTTAGGAACCAACTCCCAAGTCTCATTCTTGTGTAGAGCTTCAATCTCTTATTGCATTGCTTTTTTCCAATTAAGACAACTTTTTTCTTCATCATAACTTGCTGGTTCTTCTCAATATGAAGTAGCAGAACAATTATTAAGTTCCACCTCATAATCTTTGAGGTAATTTGGATGTCTTTTCTTGCTCCTCGATCTTCTTACCACCTGTTGCTCACTAATATCTCCTTCAATATCATTTTGAGCTAAGGGTTCATACTCTATTTCTTCATTAAAAGGTGCCTCAACAATTTCTTCGGGAAATAGATGCTCCAAATTAACATGAACATCATCAAGAATAACCTTTTGAACAAAAAATAAAGATGAGATTTCATCAAACACCACATCTCTAGAAGTAGTAAATTTCTTTATTTGTGGATCCATACACCTCCAACCTTTCCTATGAGAGTCATAGCCAACAAACACGCATTTTCTTACTTTCGGGTCAAGTTTGGTTCTATTAGATTTGGGAACATAGACATAACAAATGGAACCAAATACCCGAAAGTAATTTACATTTGGCTTCTCACTATATACGATCTCAAAGGAAGATTTTTATGTACCTAGCCAAAAAGGCAGCCTGTTAGCTACATGACATGCACATTGAATAGCTTCTGCCCATAGCTCTCGAGGAAGGTTTTTGTCATGCAGCCATGAAAGACAAATTGAAGTAAGATAGCCAAGTTTCCTTTCGGCAACTCCATTCTACTGAGGAGTGTCTGGACACGTCATTTGCTGAAGAATACCGTTATCGTGACAATATTGAAAGAAATCATCCGACATGAACTCCCAACTATTGTCACTTCAAAGACATTTTATTTTCTTTCCAAATTCTTTTTCAACAACCTCTTTAAACTCCATAAGCTTAGATAGAGCTTCACTTTTCTCTTTCAAAAATTTCACCCAAGTGAATCTTGAGTGGTCATCCACCAACACCATAACATAATGATGTCCACTCTAACTTGATGTTCTCGTTGGTCCCATCAAATCTGTATGGACCAGCTCAAACACCGAAGATTTCTGATTTGACGTCCTCTTGAAAGGAAGACGATGAGATTTGCCATATTGGTAACCTTGACAAATTACATCTTCATGAACATTCTTTAGAGCTAGCAAACCATCTACTAGCCTGTGTGAAGAGATTTGCTGCAACAATTGATAGCCTACATGACCCAACCGAGAGTGCCAAATTGCAGCATTATCAGTTTGGCTTGCTTTCTTCACATAAGCTTATCCTGTCGATAAGACAAACAAACGCCCTTTCTTTTCTCCAGTAAAAATAACATCAGCTAATATTTCTTTCACATTGTCAAGAACTTTTACTTCTTTTGGGCTAAACAAGACATATTTTCCAGAATCAGCAATTTGAGGAACAGAACCAAGTTTTTAGTCAAACCTGGAACATGATAAACATCATCCAGCTTTACACCTTCCGTACCGGCAACGTCAATTATCACAGCCCCTTCGTTTGCTACTGGATTAGTAGAATCATCAGCCGCGACAATAACTCAATCTCCATGGTGTTCTGCATCTCTAAGAACAAGGTGTTATTACCTGTAACATGGTTAGAACAACTAGAATCTACGATCCACTCTTCCTTCTATTTATTGGCGTAATTAACAAAAGTTTGAGTTGGCTTTTGTTCAATAGCCTCAACAGAAAAGCATTGTTCCCATTTGAGTTGATCATCTTCTTCGCTTGTGGATGCAGCATTGGCCTTAACAAGCTTCACCCTACAATATTTCCTAATATGCCCAGGCTTTCCACATCTGTAGCATGTGATAGATTTCTTTTCTTGTGAATTGACACCTTTTTCTTCATTTGAATAACCTTTTTATGTACGTTCTTCTTTGGTATTTTTGTTCCCAGATGAATTCTTCTTATTTGGCTTTCCTTTTGAAAAAAGAACAGCATTGACTCAAAACTCTTTGCCATTTGCTTTGCAAGAGCTTCTTGATTAGAGAGCAAATTCTCTAATTATTCAACAGAAGGTTGTTGTGACCATCCTTGAATAGAAGTAATAAAAGGCCCATACTCCTTCAAGCCGTGAATAAGAAAGCGACGTAGACGGGATTCACTAATTTTCTCATCCTCATCTATTTCTGAAATTTCAGCACAAATATTTTTAACTCGCAAAAAATATTCTGAAATTGACATACCTCCCTATGTTAACACTGCCAATTCATTTTTCAAGAGTTGCAATCTTGCTGTATTCTTTTTGGTAAACACCTTTTCAAGTGTTTCCCAAACTTCTCTTGAAGAATTTACATCACGAACGTGATCAATGTGCTCTTTGCTGATTGACGTTCTCAAAGCATAGAGAGCCTTCCCACACTTGATCTTCCACTTCCGTCGTAATTTGGCATTCTCAGGAGTTTCTGTAGGAATTTTAGTATCAGTACTAGCTTCCAATTCCCACAAATCCTGTCCTTAAAGGTACGCCTCCTTACATATTCTCCAGTACTTGTAATTGCTGCCTGCAAGTTTCTCCATCCCATACTGTGTATTTCCATTGTTTGCCATCTCCATCATTGCAAACAACAAAACTTTTCTTTATCCACTCAAACTAAGTTGAATAACCAGGCTCTGATACCATAAAACAAAGAAAAGTTGACAGAAAAGAATAAAAAATACATAGTATAATGGAAGAAAGAAATTTGTATTAACAAGAAACTTTGAGAAAGTGATATATTTCCTTCATTACAATACTTGTTTATAACACAAATCTAACTAACTTTTTACAAAATTCTCCACTATTGATTTTACTCACCAAAAGAATAGAAACAAACTTTGAACAAGTCTCATAGAAGATTTGCTAATTTATTGACTGAATAAAGTGAATAAACTAAATAAAATAAATTTAATTTAATGTGCAGTAAGCTGCACTAATTTTTGACAGCCTCTAGTGACTGTGTTCTTTCTATTTGGCCCCTATTTAGGACTGATAGTCCTCTTTTTTCCTCAATTTATTTTGGATTTGAGGTAGTTAGGGGAGGCACACGGTTGATTTTTCATTTACTCAGTTGGTCTACTGGTTTTGGTAGACTACCACCACCGTTGCTCTTGCTTTCTACGACCGTTTGTGGAGGGGTGTTATCAAGATGACCTGTTTGATTTTCTACAATGATACTTTTGAAGATTCTATCTGTTCTTTTTGTTTTGGCTTTTGTTGCTACATGGGTTGTCTGTGTTCATTTTTTCTATCTTATTTACTTTCTATTTCGTTTAAGTTCTCTCTGTATTGTCTAGTTTCTATGTTGTTATTTTCATCTTCTTGTACTGTTATCTTGTTATTATCTTCAATGAAATTATCCACTTTCTGATTAAAAAAATGCAACTAAGGGTTAAATTTTATTGGGGTAATTTTTTCAATTTATAAAAATAAAGTGTTTGTATACAAGAAATATGACATAAATTATCTTAATAATCAAATAAAAAAAATTTAATTTATGCATTAGATTATCAAATTATATATTTTCCTATTAACTATATAATAACCATCCTTTTACATTGGACATTATTACCATATATCATTTTTCTTTTACAGGAAATCATTATTATATAAAGCATTCAAGCATAGAAGGTAAAAATTTAGAATAACAATTAGTTATAACTTCAAAAAGTTCATATTTAAATACGTAGAACTTATTTATTTATTTAACAATTTAAAATTTGTTTATATGATAAGTTTCTTTTTAATTTATACATTTAAGATTTACATGGATACATATGAATGATTAAAAATTCTTAATGGTAGAAGTAAAAGTTGTAAAAGTTAAAATATTTAATTTCAGAAAACATAGTTTTGAATTTATGTGTAATACTCAGTATTTTTCTAAAATAATAATAATAATAATATAATAAATTTTGAAAGTGGAAAATTAAGTAAGTATTAAAAATATATTTATAAATAAAACACTAAAAAATAATTAAAGTTAGATAAAATAGACATTTTCAATATAAACCATTAATAATGGTTATAGTGGTTTAGTGGCCATTAATTAATGTTGGCCATTTATTTGGGTAGCTGAAGTGTAAAAAATTTTAAGAGAGAAAGAAAAAAGAGAAAATATGAGAGAAGAGAGAGTTGGAAAAAAGAAAAGAAAAGGCAGACAGTGAGAGAGAAAAATAGAAATTGAAAATTTGGTAGAGGTAAAGAGCAATATTTTTCATCTGCTCCGTTCGCCGTCTTCTGATTTTTGATTTACTACACGCATCGATAACCGTAGGAGTACACTCGATGAACTTTTCAATGCCATCAAAAATACCGTGAATCGTCGTCGAAAATTATCGCACGCGCCGTTCAAAATTATGATCGGAGTTCATGCCGGTGTCCATTTCGAAAGCTATTTCCGACCATTTTTTTGATGGCATTTTTCTGCGAAATAGGTATTTTTTCATTCATCTCGTCTTAAGCTTCGATTTAGTATATTATATGTGTATTTAAGAAACTATATATATGTATTAGGATTAATTAAACATAAATATAAAAATAATTTCTAATTAATTAAAAGTATGACTTGATAAAAAAAAAGTAGAATTTAAATATTTATGTAGATATTATGATAAATTAGAAATAAGTAAAGAAAATAAATTCTGTACAAATATAAATACTAATAATGAAATTTAATAAATTGTTAAATTAAAAAGGAATTAATTAAATTTAACGAATTAGTAAATTAGAAGTTATAATTAATTAATTAATTATTATTAAAAGAGAAGTTAGAATATAAGATTAAAAATATAAATAGGCAGTAAATTAAAAATAAAAATTTTAATATTAACTATAATTAAAATAATTAAATATTGAGTTTTAAATATTATTAGTAAATTGTAGAATAAATTAATATATAAGTTGAATTAATGAAATTATGAATGAGTAGTTAGTTGTTAGTTAGTGTATTTAAAATTATTATCAAAATATAATTAAGAAATTTGGTTAATATACAATGATTTATTAATATATATATATATATATGTAAATGAATATTAACTTTAGAATAAAAATAATTATGGTTAGGTCAAGATCAATTCTTAAAATATAAATTTTGTTAATAAATTACAAAATAAATTGAATGTAATATAAATATAAGAACATAAATAAATATACTTATATAAAAAATAAGTAAATTAAAAGATAATAAATTAATAATTTGTTAAATTAAATTATATTAAATATTACTATTAAAGTATTATCTAAATAAGAATTTTATTTATATATATAATTAAGTTAATTAAAGTAATTATTAATTAAATTGATTTAATTAATTATCAAATAATTAAATTAGGTGGTAAGTAAAATATATTCAAAATTTATATAAATTTATGAAACTAATTACTTAATTAAAATTAATATTGCTATAATTATAATAATGAAGTTACCATTATTTTTACTTAAGAATAAATTATAATAATTATTATTATAAATATATATTGTGTTAAATAACAATTAATTATTAATATTGTTAGTATTATAATAGTAAAATATTTTAATTAAAATTTTATAAATATTAATAATTTTTAAAACTAGTATAATAAGTAATATTTAGTTAAAATAGTTATTATTATAAAATACTTACTAAATATTTGCTAAACAATATTTTTTGTTACTACGACCTTACTTGAACATGATATATTCTATAAGACTTACCTCTGTATCCTTTAGCACAAAAAAAATTATTGTTACTAAATGGTTAGTAAATATTTATTATTATAAAATAGTTACATTATTATTATTATTATTATTATTATTATTATTATGATTATTATTATTATTATTATTATTATTAATTTTAATATAAATTATTAATTTTAAAATAACAATAGTCAAATAATTATTTTTAATTTTATAAATAATATTATTATTATTTTAGTGATTTTATTATAAGTGATTGATAGAAAATAAAAATAAAGTATTATAAAATTGTATATTATAATTTTTTTATTATTAAAATTAATATAAATTACTATAATTAAATTAAAGATAATTAAGTAATTATTTAAAGTAGTAAAAATTAATTAAATAATATTAATATCTAAATAAATATTATTAATATCACAAAGTATATCAAATAAGAAAATTTAAGTAAATAATATTATTGTTATATTTTTTATTCTAGCATTTTTATTATTATTAGCACAAATTTATTTTGAAAGCTAAAAATATATATATTATAGATTAAATTAATATAACTCAATACGTAATTGAATAAATAAATAAATTAATAAATATTATTAATAGTAATAAACTATTAAAATAAATAAACTAAAATAATAAAATTTAATTGTGTATAGAAATATTGTAAATAATTAATAATTTTTTTATAATTAAAATTTTATTAAGTTGTTAAAAATATTTATTGAAAAATTAGATAAATAATTATCTTAGAAATTATATATTACTTATTGAAGTATTATTTTAAAAATTCTAAGAATTATCGATTTATCTAGATAATCATTAAAATTTAAGGATCGAAATCATACATCATTTTCATAGTATATATTCATAGTAACTAGAGTATAATTTAAATTAAATAATATTTTTATATTATTTTAGAAATAAATCCAGTTGCAGCCGTAAATTACTAAAAGAATCCTATTAGCTAAGCAAGTATAATATTTAACCCAGGTTAGTGAATAAATATGTAACATTATATTTTTTTAAAGTATTATCTATATATAATTTTTAAAACATAATTTACTAAACTCAGAATGAAGTTTTATTTTAATAATATTATTTTTTTATTAAGTGAGAATAAATAATGGTATATTTAAATTTTTGTATAGGTGACTGATTGATTATACTGTACTGAATAAATAATTCGTACACACTTTTATTATAATCATGCAAGATCGCACTTTAATGAATGATATTTATATAAATTAAATATATTATAATTTATCTTTGGTCGAAGTAATTACTCTGCTCATATGTATTAAAGTTATTTCTCTTTGAAATGCGAGATAAGCCATCATGCATCCTTAAATTGAAGTTGGATCAATAGAAATTATATTTGAGTGTATATAAAAATGTATGAATTAAATTATTTCTGATTTTTCTAAGAACTAAGAAATGCTTGAAAGTTATGGTTAAGATTTTAAAAATTAATTATTCAGCTGATTGTTGATAAAATATATATTAAGTATTATTAAATATTATTTGTTCTCCCTTATTATTTATTTATTTATTTACTGAGTAGTTGGACTCACTTCATTATTATTAATATTTTTAAATATTTTTAAAGATTAATTTGATAGCCTTTATTAGAACATAGACTCTTTAATTTAAAATTTTTGTACATATAGATGAGGTTGTGCCAATAGATTAGTATTTTCAGTTTGATTTTTGTTTAAAAATTATTTAAATTTTTGTGAATTATTTTTAATGATATAGACGATGAAATAAATATTATAAATAATTATATATTTATAAAAATAATAAATAAATAAGTTATTATTTGAGATTTATAATAAGTGAAGTTTTTTTTTTTTAATTTTTGAGAGTTGTGATGTGACATTCTGCACGGGAATAAAGATAAATTATTTAAAACTGGCTTTTTGCATAGTTTGCCTGGTTAATTAAATGGCACTTTGCTGTCAATTTCTAGTATATATTTGATTAAATAAATATATTAATTTTTATTTGTTTTCGATGCTTCAAGCGTAAAATCGATTTAAAAAAATTACAAATGGAGACTGAATCTTTATAGTTTTGATTTCTATGTAAGTTTAATTTTTTAAGAATGAGCAAACGGATCTAATCAAATAAATTTGATCAATTGTATCAATTTAAATGAATTAGTTTAATCAATTCTAATTTAAAATTTTAATAAATTAATATTATTAATTTAATTTCAATTTATTTATTTTATAAGTAAAAACTGACTAAATTTAATAAAATCAATTAAAATTGACTAACTCTAATAAATTATAGTCAATTTTTTAAATTTTATTATTTTTAAATAATTTACTTTAAATAATAAAATTTTCAACCCGATTAAAAGTAATCAATTCTATAAATTCCTAAAAATTGACTAAACCAACCAACACTTTATCTTTATAATTTTCCGTTTTATATTGAAGTCAATAAATTTGGTTGGTAATTTCGATCTAAATTAGTGAATTAGACCGATGATTTGCATTCGAACCAATGGTTCATATATTGAGAACTTACCTACTTATCGTCATGGTTTGGCATTAAACACGTGCCAGTTTAGGGACGTTAAAATTTAAAATTTCACAAGTCGACTTGGTCAAGAAATCCAAATGACAAGGAATCTTCTTTCTTCCATGTTCACAACCAATCCTAACGGTTCACGACTGTTTAGATCAACGATCCAGATTCATGTAGAACATTCCAGAACTAAAAACCTAGGGACCTACACTATATATAAGGCAAGCCCCAATGCAAGACCTAAATACGTTTTATAACCTTTTCAAATCATTCAGATCTCAGCCTCCATCAAAACTACGTCCTTTCTGTGATCCGTGACAATGGCCGGTAAAGGGGAAGGACCGGCGATTGGTATCGATCTAGGTACAACTTACTCTTGTGTTGGCGTTTGGCAACATGATAGAGTGGAGATCATTGCCAATGACCAAGGGAATAGAACGACGCCGTCTTATGTTGCCTTCACCGATACTGAACGTTTGATTGGTGATGCTGCCAAGAACCAGGTCGCCATGAATCCCATCAACACTGTTTTCGGTTAGTATTTATTCTGACTCAGTGGTTAAAATGAAGTTGTGATTTTTTTAATATTTGGCTTAGTGCATTTATATTCAAATGCATGGGTGCTGGTCTTTAGATCTCGTTAAGGTGTTGTGCATTGTTTGGAAAGGTAGGAATTTGGCTCAGATTTGTTTTTGGTGGGTTTTATAGATCTCTGGTATTGTTGGCAATTGATTGTTTTGTTATGATTTGTTGAACAGTTATGTTTTTGTGTTAAATTTGATTTATTGAATACTGGGTTAAGACTTGCATTTGTAACATTGTATAAGTTATTGAGTATTTACAGTTTTTAATTCCCAATTTGATATCTTATTAAAAATATGCTACATTTTTTTGTTATATTTTATGCTATTTTTTTCTTTGCACTGATCAAGCATGAATAAAACATGTAATCGGAAGTTTAAATTTGATTAGCAGGTTTAGATCGTGTTTGGTTTGTTCACAAAATTTTAATATTATATTGGAAATTGCCTATTTGTCTTGAAGCCAGCAGTGCCCAATATGTTATTTTTTGGGTACTTCGGCTTTGATTGTCTGCATTTATTAATTGGAATTCATATTCTGCAGATGCTAAGCGGTTGATTGGTAGGAGATTCTCTGATACTTCAGTTCAGGGTGATATCAAGCTATGGCCATTCAAGGTTATTCCAGGGGCTGGTGATAAGCCCATGATCGTTGTCAACTACAAGGGTGAGGAGAAGCAGTTTGCTGCAGAGGAAATCTCTTCCATGGTCCTCATTAAAATGCGTGAGATCGCAGAGGCTTACCTTGGCACTACTGTGAAGAATGCAGTGGTAACTGTACCTGCCTACTTCAATGACTCACAAAGACAGGCCACAAAAGATGCTGGTGTCATCGCTGGCCTCAATGTCATGCGTATCATAAATGAGCCCACTGCTGCCGCTATTGCCTATGGTCTTGATAAAAAGGCAACCAGCGTAGGTGAGAAGAATGTTTTGATTTTTGACTTGGGCGGTGGTACTTTTGATGTCTCATTGCTTACAATTGAAGAAGGAATCTTTGAGGTCAAGGCCACTGCTGGAGACACCCACCTTGGAGGTGAAGATTTTGACAATAGAATGGTGAACCACTTTGTTCAAGAGTTTAAGAGAAAGAACAAAAAAGACATCAGTGGAAACCCGAGAGCTCTTAGGAGGTTGAGGACTGCTTGTGAGAGAGCAAAGAGGACTCTTTCATCCACTGCTCAAACTACTATTGAAATTGATTCTTTGTACGAGGGTATTGATTTCTATTCAACCATCACCCGTGCCAGATTTGAGGAGCTCAACATGGACCTTTTCAGGAAATGTATGGAGCCCGTTGAGAAGTGTTTGAGAGATGCTAAGATGGACAAGAGCTCTGTACATGATGTTGTTCTTGTTGGTGGATCTACTAGGATTCCCAAGGTGCAGCAGCTTTTGCAAGATTTCTTTAATGGAAAGGAGCTTTGCAAGAGCATCAACCCAGATGAAGCTGTTGCCTATGGTGCAGCTGTTCAAGCTGCTATCTTGAGTGGTGAAGGCAATGAGAAGGTGCAGGATCTGCTTCTGCTGGATGTTACCCCTCTGTCTCTTGGTTTGGAAACTGCAGGTGGTGTCATGACTGTTTTGATCCCAAGAAATACAACAATTCCAACCAAGAAGGAGCAAGTTTTCTCCACTTACTCAGACAACCAACCTGGTGTTTTGATCCAGGTCTACGAGGGTGAGAGAGCAAGAACCAAGGACAACAACTTGCTTGGTAAATTTGAGCTCTCAGGCATCCCACCAGCACCAAGGGGTGTTCCTCAGATCACTGTGTGCTTTGACATAGATGCTAATGGCATCTTGAATGTGTCAGCCGAGGATAAGACAACTGGCCAGAAAAATAAGATCACCATTACCAATGACAAGGGTAGATTATCCAAGGAAGAGATTGAAAAGATGGTTCAGGAGGCTGAGAAATACAAGTCTGAAGATGAGGAGCACAAGAAGAAGGTAGAGGCAAAGAATGCTTTGGAGAATTATGCCTACAATATGAGGAACACTGTAAAGGACGAGAAGATCAGTTCCAAGTTGGCTGCAGCTGACAAGAAGAAGATTGAAGATGCTATTGATCAGGCCATTCAGTGGCTAGACAGCAACCAACTTGCCGAGGCAGATGAGTTTGAGGACAAGATGAAAGAGCTCGAGAGCATCTGCAATCCCATCATTGCTAAAATGTACCAAAGTGCTGGTGGTGACATGGGTGGCGGAATGGATGATGATGCTCCTCCAGCAGGAGGCGGTGGTGCTGGCCCCAAGATCGAGGAAGTTGATTAAAGATTGTTTGATGGTTTTAATCGGTGGCAAAGCATTTTGGATCTTTTGTTGTCTGCATGAATTTTTTTGTTTTGTTTTAATTAATTAGTTTTTTAGACAATTATAAATCAACAATGTTATTTTTAAATGTTAGCGCAAAATTTTCAGAGTTTGCTACATTGTTGGTTCTTGTTTTTTATTTAAGCATTTTCTCTTAAAGGTCCAAGTTCTGTGTTCTTTCAATTGCTGCTTTTCGGTTCTATTTGTGCCTTGCTACAGCCAAACGGTTGTGTTTATATATTTTTTTCGGTCTTAGTGTTCAGTAATAGGTGCGTGTGATTCGCTTGAAAAATAATTTCGGATATTTCCTTGCTTCTTCTTGAGCTGATTTTCAAAAGAGGCAAACAAAAACATGTTAACTATCATTGAACATTGCAGGGGGGGAGATAGATCGCTAATATTTGTTGTAATATAATAATAAAACTACAACAAATTTAAAAGAACATGTTAACTCTGATTAGTGATTTGAAAATAAATTAGTTAAATTGGATGATATAGAAATAAAATGGAGTTTGATGTTAAAAAGCAAAGCGTGACCGACAATTACATTGTAGGAGTAAGCAGAGTGACAATGGGTACGTGTATTGGGCCGGGCCATAAAAAATGAGAACAAATTGTGCACTTTCACCATCCAAAGCCGACTAGTTGTGGGACATTTTAATGGTAGATTTGTATCAACGTCACATTCCCCCAGCTTGGAAATAAGCTACTTTTATCTCCATACGCCATACCTGTCTTTTTCTTTCACCATCCACTTGTTAACTTGTTTGTGGGTGTAATTCCTGGCAACTCAATCATTTTCAACTTCCCATACCAAGCAGAAAATGATCATACGCGTATCAAAACTTTGACATTCACGGTCCCATAAGTTCCAGAATCAATAATTTCCTTTCAAAAAACCAATCAATAGGCCAGCAAATGAAAGGCAAATATATATTATATTACTTTGTTTAATTGTTTATGAATGAAGGAAAGAGGAAAATAGTTGAAAATTGAAATACCTTTTTTCCTTTTTCGCCTCTGATCACATTCATGCTCCCAGATTTTCTTGTTTATATGCAATCTTCTTGCAGTTTAATTATTCTGAATTGTGCCAAGTTTCCAAAGCTATGGAAAATGAAGTAGAGTCTTTAATGGCCAAGGACAAGGTTTTGTCTAGTTACTTTAACAATGAGGGGTTTGGATTGAAGAGCTTTAGAATATGCCTCAACTGGGTAACCCCAGATCAGTCGAGCATTTGGAGGATTGGTTTCTCATTTTCCATTTTCTTCATTCTTGTAATTGGTGTTCCTTTGGTGTCTCACTTCCTTTTTTTGTGCTCAAATTGCGATTCAAAGCATCAAAGGCCTTATGATGCAGTAGTCCAATTATCTCTTTCAGTTTTTTCTATAATCTCATTTTTAAGCCTATCTTCTTGGTCCCGTAAGTATGGTCTTAAGAAGTTCCTCTTCTTGGACAAATTAGATGATGAAACTGAGAGGATTCGGAGACAATATAAAGAACAGCTCCAGGTATGTATATTATATGTTTCCTCTTCCAAATTCTTTTCTTCATTATCATTATGATCAGTTCTTTCTGCAACAAATCTGATTTTTTTTTTCTGTGGACTGCATGTTTATAAGTTGAATTTTTGCTAGATCTGCTATTTCGATCAACAAAATTTCAGAAAAGATTAAATCTTTAGGAATTGTTCAGCCTGATTTCTATAGGACATTGATCATTGTTGTATGTTTATATGAGATTGCAAGAACAGGGTACTTGGAGCTTTTAGATACAGAGGATCATGTCCAACTTTGACTTTCCATTAGATACAGTAAAATTGGAAGTACCCAAAAAGGCAGCCACTTTGCATTAGATTTAACCACTGAAATCAACCCTTAATTAGTGGAAATGGAAAATTTTTATACAAGCAAGCAAAACGGTAAAACAAGTTGTATTCTTGCAGCGGTCGATGAAGCTACTCTGCATTTTTGTCATCCCCTGCTTTGCCTTGGAGAGCGCCTATCGAATATGGTGGTACGCAACCGGATCAACTCAAATACCCTACTATGGAAACATGTATGCCAGCGACACCATTATGTGCATATTGCAGCTATGTTCATGGATATATCGCATTCTCTATCAATTGATTTGCTATCTGCAAGTACTTAGACTTGAGGACTTTGCTCAAGTCTTTCAAAAGGAAACTGATGTTGGTTCAATTCTGAAAGAGCACCTTCGAATCAGAAGAAATCTTCGCATCATAAGCCATCGGTTTCGAAGGTTCATCTTGCTATCTCTAATTTTAGTCACTGCAAGCCAGTTTTTTTCCTTGCTGGTGACCACTCGTTCCAGTGCTAATAACAACATCTTCGAGGCTGGAGAACTCGTGGTATATGTGAACTTAAATGCCAAGTATAAAAATTTATTGTTATATGCAACAAAAACTAATTAAGAAACTCATATTTGTGATGTGATTATGGGGGCAGCTGTGCTCCATTAATCTGGTTACAGGGCTGTTCATATGCCTGCGCAGCGCAACAAAGATCACCCATAAAGCACAGTCCGTTACAAGCCTTGCTACAAAGTGGCATGTTTGTGCTACTATCAACTCTTATGATGATATGGAGGGTGAGACTCCAACAAATCAGACTATTGCTTGCAGTGGCCAAGTGTTTCCTGTAGGTGTTGATTGGCTTATGGATGATGAGGATGACGATGGAGATGGAGAAGATGATTCAGATAATAGCACCAAAATGGTGCCAATTTTTGCTCATACAATTTCATTTCAAAAGAGACAGGCCTTAGGTTGGTGGCAAGTAATAGTAGAGAACAACTTGATTGGATCTTTCTACATTGTAATTTTGATTAGTAACTAATTGTTGTGTGCATGCAGTGACATATATGGAAAACAATAAAGCTGGCATGACAGTTTACGGGTTCATGATGGACAGAACCTGGCTTCATACTATATTTGGGATTGAACTGGCTCTGCTACTCTGGTTGCTCAACAAGACAATTGGTATTTCTTTATCTTCAAATCTCTAATTCTAATCTTTCAACTTCATACATAACTATGAAATTTTCTGATTCCCTATCTTTTTGCTTTTCACTCAGTAAATTGGTCATGAAAGCAGCAACTACACTCCAGTGATATTAGAAAGAAAGATTCCATTACATTTGGGAGTTCCTGCTGAGGTTTCATTTGGCTGAGTAGTATATAGAGGAGAATATCACATTTATATATTTATTTCTTCTTCGTTTTTGAACAAAATCACATATATAAGATCATCATATAGTAATCATCTCATTTCTTTTGTTTTCTTAGTGTGTGGATCAAGGACAAGTTTATGTGAATTTGAGTAATTTTGTCAAAAAAATAGGATGGGTCTCAGACAATTTGACAAGAAAATGGAAAATGATCATCTCATTCAATTATTTGATGCATGTTAGCACATTTCTATTCTGCAAGTTTATTCTTCCTAAACGTTCATACGCATTCTTTCCCTTTTTGTCTACGGAATTCTGCAAATCATGAAGAAAGAATCTGTTAAAGTCCTGATCTTTGCTTCATTTTGCCAAGAAAATGAAAGATTAGCAATTGAGAAAGAAGTTCTTACTTGTTACAATCCACGTTTGGATCAATGGGTACACGAGCTTCTACATTGTACAGCTGCGGAAGCTCTTTAGCTCTATCAGGCATAAACCCAAAAGTTGGAATAGCTTGCTTAAAACATTCACAGAGAGATCTGCGTATTTCCTTTGTGGTAGCTTCATTGTTCAGATTTTGTGCAGCTGCACAACATGGAGGAGTGGGTAATGGGTCGCTACCAACCAAGAATTGACGGCAGGATAACAAAGAACTCATTGTTTCCTGGCATATTGTAGCTTGCACAAATCTTGTGCTGAAAACCAAAATCACTAAACAGAGACTCCACAACATCATTTTTTTCTTCTATGAGCTTTTCTCTTTTCAAGAGGCCCCTCACTCTGAAATTTATATATTAGTTAAGCTCATATGGCCTCTGATTGATTTATTAATGAGTGAGATTTAGTTACCATATGTTAAAAACAAGAAAAAATTATATGTTAAGCGCTTTAAGATCGCATAATTGGCAAATAATTATTTCCTTTTTAGCTTTAGCAAAATTTGTTTTATAGAATTACAGAGCTAGTGCGAAAGTATCCAAAATCACTGTTATATGCATCCTGAAAACTGAAATGGGAGGACAAAAGTCTTTTGAACCCGTCAAAATATGAACAAGGTTACAATTATAAATAATTGCCATATAAGAATATCGAACCCCAACTACTAAGTCAGCATTATCAGAAACAAAAGCAACTTTCACACGTAATATAATTGAACAGTAGAGCATTGAGATTGCAACAGCCCATGCGCAGGATACTGACACAAAGAAACATGTTGCGAAGTTGAAGACAAACAAATCAAGAAAACAAAAAATAGAATAGAACATACTGGATTATGACTTGGCGTTACTTGGGGGTTTGGATTTGAGATTTTTTTTCCTAATCTATCCTGCAATTTAAATACTGCAGATTAAGACTAATTTACATTTGCGTTCCGTAATGTACGTCTTGAATTTGAGAGTTTTTCACTGGCTATCTAATGGCCAAAGGAGACTTTGTGAGCATCGAATCATTGTCTAATCTTGACTAGCAATATCCTCGCAATTATCGCAATTCTCTGGCCTAAGTTCATAATCATATCCTATTCTCCTGCTTCTTCCCTGTCAACAAAATTTGGAAAGCAGTATTTATTAATTGCTATAGCCTACCTGCTAAATGGCTGTAAGTGGTCTTTTAACCGTAACTCCACTGTTTTTTTTATAGTCTCTGATTTATGCCATAATTGCAATATCTTGTATTTCTTTAACTAAATTGAATTAATATTTAGCTGATTAATTAAGTAACATTAATCAG
Organism: Garcia nutans; assembly: GCA_947685225.1. Classification (NCBI taxonomy): domain Eukaryota; kingdom Viridiplantae; phylum Streptophyta; class Magnoliopsida; order Malpighiales; family Euphorbiaceae; genus Garcia; species Garcia nutans. Next base: position 81,141,606 of record CANTUV010000024.1, read on the forward strand.
TTGCAAAAACATAAAAAGTATGAAACTGAAAAAGGGTGCTTTAATCATGAGCAATTTAAAGTTTTAATAACTTGGAAAGAATTCACATGTTTAGACATAAAGTATCTGTTTTCTGTAATAAATCAGTCTTTAAGGAGTTTCACCTAATTATCAAGTGTAAATTATTATAATATGTAGTTGATTGTGAGATTAAAATCTAAAACTTGTTTCTTTATGATAGTATGAAGTGTCGATTTCATATTGGTTTCTGATGAATAATGACTTCTTCTTCCTCCTCACAACCACAGCAACAGCAACAGCAACAGCAAGAGCAACGTTCCCATGTTCCCAAATTCGGAAACTGGGAAAATGATAACATCTCTTATACTACATACTTTGAGAATTCACGCAAAGAGAAAGCAGGAGTCATGATGATAAATCCAAATGATCCTCAGGAGAATCCAGAGGCTTTCATGTATGGAAGAGGTGAAGTTGAATTAAGTTTTGGTCATCTTGAAGAACAACATGACCATCATCATCATAGACATAGAGATCGCCAGAAGAGCATCACACCAGAATCTGCAGGCACTGGAAGTGACAAAAGCAATTCTGATTATTCTCTTTTACAGGCTGGTTTTCGACCTCAGAAATCTACCAGGAACAAGGAGCAAGGACCTCATGTTAGAACTGAAATTAATTGTCTTTATTATTTGTTTATTGCATGTTGGATCATATTAAAGTTAGTAATTCTAATTAATGGCTTCTTGCAGCATCACAGGGAAGCATCAGTTCCTATATTTGGAGCTTGGGATGAAACAGACCCAAATTCAGGAGAAGGATTTACTGTAATTTTCAACAGAGTTAAAAAGGAAAAACAAATTGCTTCTGCCAGTTTTCCATCTCTCCCACCTCATCAAGCTCAACCAACATATCATCATTTCAACACAAGGTCTAACAAACCATCATCACCACCTTCTGTTTTCTCTAGATTTAAGGTAATTATCATATTGATCTTCATAATTATATAATATTTTGTTTGTGTGATTTCTTCACGGGAAATTATACAATACAACTATGATTCCAACTAGAATGCATATAATTTCTCTGGTGAACTCCATAATTTACAAATTATAAAATATAAAAAATATCATTATGTCATTGCAAGTAGGATCACAGTTGCACGACATAATTTTTCTTTCATGAATTTAGAATAACAACAGTGGCGGACGTGGGTGGGGGCACATGGGATCTGTTGCCCTTCTTCCACCAATCATATACACGTATATACATACACATACAGTCATATTTTGTATATGTATATCGCTCCCCCTTTCAAAGTCATATTGTGTGTCTATAGTACTTCCCTTCCAGCGTGTGTATGTGTACACATTGCTTATTTATTTATATATTTATATATTTATAAATATATTCTAATATATAATATATTCTAATATATAATATATAATATTAATATTTATATATATTATTAATTTATAATATATATTTATAATATATATTTATATATTTATAAATATATAATATTTATATATTTATAATATATATTTATAAATATTTATATATTTATAAATATATTCTAATATATAATATATAATATATATTATATTAAATCTTTATAATATATATTAAATTAATAAATCTATTCTATATATTTATTAGCTTTAATTATTTTTAATTTATATTCTAAAATTGATATTAATAATTATTTTATAATTTAATTATGAATTGAATTTAAAAATTTTATAATTAGATTAATCATTTTGCAAAAAATATTTTATTATATAAATTTATTAAAAAATAATTAGCTTAAATATATTTTAAATAACATAAAAAAATATAAATATTATTTAAAAAAATATATATTATATAATTTTTCAAAATAACATTTAAATATTAAAATAAAATAACAAAAATTTAATATTTAAATATTTAATATAAAAATAAAATATTAATATTAATATCAACTATTTATATTAATTTTTTAATATTAAAATAAAATTAAATATAAATTCACCTATAATTTTTTTTTTCACTTAAAAATTTTATCACTTCAACGTGATGCTGATTCTGCAACTAAATAACAATTATTTAATATCATCAAATCTCTTGCAGTCTTGTAGCTGCCTATTTTCATGTGGAAACAAGTAACCAAATCACATGCATCCCTTGGCTTCAGAAAATTACAGAATGCTTTTCTCTCTGGTGATTTTATTAGATTTTATTCTTTATATTATATAATATATTGTTCATTTCTTGCCTTTTTATGAATTTTTTGTTTAAATTGAAATAATGTTTTGTATGCTTTGAAACAAGGACTAAATATTATGTTGAGATCTAAGTTTGTTTTTCATTGTTGTACTTATAACAGTTTCATCCACCAAAAAAAATATGATTACACTCTCCATATATAAATTAGACAAAATATGTATGTACTCTCGTGAATTTATAATATTTATTTATTTTATTTGTTAAATTTTTATTAATAGATACTTATATTAATGAATACTAAATATTTTATCATTTATATTTATATTAAATATATATTTTAGTGATTTAATAAAATTATATTTATAAATTAAAAATATTAATTCAAAAGATTATATATCTAAGTTAAAAATTTAAGTAGATAAAATGACTAAATATTATAAATTTAGAAGGATGTATATATATTTTACTTATAAATTATATATTATTTCATTGTTAATGTATCCAGTTTGCACTTAAATTTCAAGCAGTTTATGTTTTGATCTTTTTCTAACTTCTCATATTGTAAATTTGTAATTTAATAATTTATAACGCAATTATATACATTTATTTATATAATATTCAAAATTAAAAATTTCCATAAATCCAACCTAATGCCAACACGAAAACAAGGCAACGTCTATGCCACCCTATCCAGCTGGCAAGGCCTACCATAAAAGCCCAACGTCTCATCACAGTCCTATTTCGCAATAAAGGTCAAATCATTTCGCGTAATACGACATCGTGTTGTAATTTTACCTGAGCGCCAAAACTAGTTGCAGAGCGAGAAATAGGCGAACACTTGAAAACATATTTCGAATTATCGGTTGGGCCTTGTAGTAATTCAAATTTCAAGGACAAATTAACAGTATGAATTATAAAAATTAGAGAGAGGGTGGGCGGGCTCATTGATTTTGCTCTGATTTATTCTTTTAAGAAATCAAAGAACAAATTGGGTGAAGAAAGGGAATTGAGATAAACTGTGTTGTTTTAAATTCGAATCTCATTGAAAATGGAGAGAGAAAAAAGTGTAAGCGGATCATGCTCAAAAGAGCACCAACAGATTTACAAGGAATGGTTCAACTCAGCCGACTCAGGTTTTTTTTTTTAAATTTAATTGATTTTTTTAACTCTTAATTTTGTTTATTTTTAAAAAAAATTTAAACAAATGATTTTTGTGTAGATGGAGATGGGCGTATTACTGGAAATGACGCCATTAAGTTCTTCTCTCTGTCAAACCTTTCTCGTCAGCAACTCAAACTGTTTACTATTTATTATAATCCTTAATTATTAGGAAATATATTGTTTCAGATGTAACCTAAATAGTTGCATTCTTCATATACGGCATCTTTGGCAGAATACTATGTTTATGCCTATTAATTTTTTGTTTGTTCATTTGTCAAATTCAAAGTCAACTAGAGCTATATTTACTTATTTTTATCTCCAGGTTTGGGCCTTTGCAGATTCTAAGCGGCAAGGATTCTTAGGATTTACAGAGTTTGTTGCTGCTATGCAGGTTGTCTACTGAATTATTGTTCCTTTGGATTTTTGTTATAGCTAATTTCATGTCAAATCTTATTTGTTCCTTAATTTTCTTAAACGCAGCTTATTTCTCTGGCACAAGCAGGACGTGAAATAACCTCAGATCTTCTTAAGACTACTTGTATGTAGTAAAAAAATGCTTGTTTTTTTCTTATGAATTTAGCAACTAGCATATCTGTGATCTTTTGTGGTGTTTCTTGTTACCATCTATCTATTTTCAAAAGAAAATATATTAGGATTTAGGAAATCATTAAATTGTGATGTTCTACTATCATAGAGCAGAGAATTATGTGCATTTCATATCCTCTTAGTGTTGAAACAATGGCATAAAGGATTTAAGCCTTTTTGGTGGATCATTGCCGCTTTTCATCATTTACATGTTTTATGTCAAGGTCTGTTTGGCTGTTAACATTCTTGATTTTATTTTAGTTTTTTAACTGGCTTGATGTATTTACTTTTTTCACAGCTTCCATGGAGAATATTAAACTTCCATTGATGGAAGGAATTGATGCCTTGTTAATTGTAAGCAGTCTTCATTATCTCACTTTGTGGTTCAGTTATCCATATGCAATTACTAATTTAATTTCTCCTTATACTTCCCCAGCAAAAAAAGAGTTCAACAACAAATAGTGAGTCAGAAATTAATGGTCAGAAGCTTATCATGTTGGCTGCTATAAGATGCCATTTTTTTTGTTGTGATTGTTAGTTAATTGGTAATCGGTAATGCAGGTCCTATTCAGCTGCAACTATCAACAACAGGCCAATGGTTTAAGTCAAAGTCATCAAGAAAGGTGAGATATATATTCCAATGCGTTAATAGAAATGTTCCTCCACATCTAATTAAGTTTTCGCCTCCTCCTTCTCATGTTCCTGTCTCTATGTTGTCTTTTTAACTCTAACATTTATTGTTGGTGGGGTGTTATATTTTAAAGCTGAAACAAGGATGTCATATCTTGGACAAGCATTTGCCAGAATCTTTGTCGCTTTTTTTTTGTGTGTTCGTGTGGAATTATGCAGCAGGACTTCCTTATTTGTCTATTTCTGCCTTTGAATTGAGTTTCCTGCTGCATGAAAATTTTGCTTTTTTTATTGTTTTTTTTCTTTATGTGGTGCCACTCTTATATTTAATATTGACCCAATTAGTTTGTGGGATCAGTGGTCTACATTCCTCATGGTTGATTTTTCTCTTATCCACTTTCTTAGGCCACGCTGATCTTTCAAAATATGGGGATGTTTTTCTTATGTATATCTATTTCTGTGTCCTGTTTTGTGAGGTATATTGTTTATTCTTATAATTTCAGTAGTCTACTATGTTTACTTATTCCTACCTTTCTTTCAGGGGATGCATGCATTTTTAAATTGTCTAATGATAAACTCCCTTTCTTTTCTTTTTCATTTCCTTCTTAGATGCCACTTATTGCAGTTACATCCATCATTGATGGCTTGAAGAGACTGTATCTTGAAAAGCTAAAGCCTCTGGAAGTTACCTATCATTTCAGTGATGTGTCTCCCTTATTGGTGAGAGTACTGAAAACATTTCTATTTTTTGTGTTAGCATGACACATTCAAACTATGATTGAGACTCTCTTTTCTGTGTTGAAACTCCACCTTAATTTTCTTAAAGCAATGCAATGTTTCTTTGACTCTTGTTTGCAAGTGATAAACCCCAGGTACAAAAGCTTTAAGTAACTGTCAAAATTGACTGATTTTTCAGACAAACAGTGACTTTGATGCCAAGCCTATGGTTATGCTTTTGGGTCAGTATTCCACTGGCAAAACAACATTCATAAAACATTTACTCAGATGCAATTACCCAGGTTAGTTAGTTAAGTCCTTTTGCTTCTTTTCCTTTTCTGTACATTGGCATTTCTTGTGAATAATCTTAATCTTCCTTGGTTATTTCCTTTTTCCACTGGACAGGAGCTCGCATTGGACCAGAGCCTACAACTGATAGATTTGTTGTCATCATGGTACCATCAGCCATTTTCATTTTGTTGTTTTATTCTAAAAAAAATTGAATATTCAAAAAAATTTGAATGATGTAATAAGTAATGCTGAAATCTTAATTCAATTATAGGTACCCATATGTTCTCCTTCAGATTTATAGTTATTCATTTTAATTTCTATGGTTCTATTGGGATGTGAGTTGCAATTGTTAAAAAACTTTATAACTAGACATTAGGAATTCATTATATGCATTTGGAAAGTCAAATACAGAAAGATATTTAAAGTCTCTTGACCATATAAATTTAGCGTTGCAAAATAGGTAATGGCTTTCTGAAGGAGAAGAGGAATTATGCTGATGTTGAGTTCTTACATGCTATCTCAATGTTTTCTATGTTTGTTGCTTGTTATTTCTTAATTACACTTGTGTCTTTACAGAAGTTTATTGGGGTCATTATTCTTTGTGTAAAGCAAGATAAGTTTCTTGTTATGGACACATTGATTGTTATAGATGGGATCGTTGTGGGGGTCTCTTTCTTGTAAATTTTATGTTAAAAGTTCTCTTCAGTTTTGCTTCTTGCTTTGCTACAACAATTTAATTTACTTTCTATGCTTTGAAACGCCTAGAACAAAATTTAGTTGTTTTGATCAAATTTCCAAATCTATCAAGTTATTTCTCCTAGAAAGGAATTGCATGGAGCATTAATGCAAGTGTTATTACAAGTTTACTTTCTAATTTTATGAAAACCTCTGGTTTTGCTCATTGAAAAGCCTTGTGATTTGATGTTGATTGCAATCCCTTCATTCTTATCTCCATGATGTATGCTTATCAGGATAATTTTTGATAGTTCATCCTGTTCTTGAAAATCAGTCTGGATCAGATGAAAGGAGTATTCCTGGGAACACTGTTGCTGTTCATGCAGATATGCCATTTAGTGGCCTAACAACTTTTGGAGGGGCATTCTTATCAAAGTTTGAATGTGCACAAATGCCACATCCAGTGAGTTACATTTTGTATTTGATTTGGGTGATTGTTATTTATCTATGTTGGTATTTATCATGATCACTGTTTGAGTTCACTTGCAGTTGCTAGATGAAATCACAATTGTTGACACCCCTGGGGTTCTTTCCGGAGAAAAGCAACGGACGCAAAGGAGTTATGATTTTACTGGCGTTGTATCATGGTTTGCAGCAAAATGCGATCTTATTCTTCTTTTGTTTGATCCTCATAAACTTGATATAAGTGATGAGTTTAAGAGAGTAATTGCATCTTTGCGTGGCAATGATGACAAGATACGTGTTATTTTGAATAAGGTGGATCAGGTTGATACTCAACAGGTTAGATATTACATCTCATCTAATCGTTGCCTTTACTTTTTAACGGCAGAAAATTGAATAACCTGCTTACTTGCAAACATCATTTTGTAGTTGATGAGAGTTTATGGGGCATTAATGTGGTCTCTAGGAAAAGTTCTAAATACTCCAGAAGTTGTACGTGTTTATATTGGGTATGCTCTTTATCTTTTATACATTATTTTTATCTGTCAAACTAAAATTCTCCTTGTACTAAAGAGTTGCATCTCATTAAAGTTTGTCTATCGCTTTACTGTATTTATGAAACACATGATTTGTTACTTTTGATTTACATTTAACTTGTTCTTTCTTCAGATTTTTCTTTGAAGGTTATCAAAATTTTCGCTGATGTGATGCTTAACTTATTATTATGGTTGATTCTATCCACTTGTCTTATGATTGCAAACATGCGGGTTTTCTTTTTGATGTACATTTTTTTTTCATTGTGAATTTACTACACTTCACAATCTCTTGGCAGTGCCTTTTCATATTCAATTTAAATGGTTGTAGAACTTTTATATGATTGTCATATTCTAAGGTGGTGGGACTTCTGTTGGCTTTGCAGTTCATTCAATGACAAGCCTATAAATGAAGAAAATATCAACCCTATGTTCCGTGAACTTTTTGAAAAGGAACAAGATGATCTTCTCATGGACTTGGTTGAAATTCCAAAGAAGGCTTGTGATCGTCGTGTGCGTGTGTCAATGTCACTTGTGATTTTTATTGATCGGGCCATAGCACACTTGCAAGATGCACATTTATTTGTTTGTGTTTGCAGATGATTATGTGCTTGGGGAATAAGTAAGCAAAATAATGGTTTTTAATATTCTCTGTCATTGTAGATCAATGAATATGTAAAGCGTGCAAGAGCTGCTAAGATCCATGCCTACATAATTGGCCATCTCAAGAACGAGATGCCTGCTATATTGGGTAAGGCTAAGGCTCAACAACGCCTTATTGACAATCTTGAAGAGGAATTTGCAAAGGTTTCGCTCTTTTCCTTTCTCTAATTTTGTGCTTCCCCCTGGCCTTGTGAATGTGTAATCATATTATCCTCTCATGAAGCAGGTACAAAGGGAGTTTCATTTACCAGCAGGAGATTTTCCAAACGTTAAGTATTTCAAGCAAATCTTGAATGGTTATAGCATTGAGAAATTTGAGAAATTGAAGCCTAAGATGATACTGGCTGTTGATGACATGCTTGCTTATGAGATTCCAGAGCTGTTGAAGAATTTTAAGAATCCTTATGCGTAAATGACCATGGAAGTGAAACATTCTATGCGGCATGCATTCTCAGTTAGCTTCCAGTTTGGTATATGTAATGTAGGTGAGGTTTTTATGCATGGTTGTAATATGGTCAATTTTGAGAGTAATGGAACATCCGCTTTTACTTGAATTAAGGTCAAGAAGAGTCATATAAACTTGTTTTCATATAATTCAGTTCAGTCATGTTTGGAAAAACTTGAGAGGGCATCAATCTCTCAAGCTAAATATTGTTTCTCGTTTTGAGAATTTGTTAATTGAGGGGGCTAGAGGTCGTGGAAGACCTAGAACTGTGTGGAATGAGGTGATAGCAAGAGACTTACGTGCCTTAGATCTTGATGCGGATTTGATTAATGACAGACTTGAATGGAGACGTAAAATCCGTGTCTTAGAAGGGGCCTAAGGCTGGAGTATCTTTTTTAGTTTCTTTTGAGCTTATTTTGTTGAGGATCCATACAGCCGATCCTAACTTGTTTGGGATTAAGGCTTAGTTGTTGTTGTTGTTGTTGTTGTTTTGAGATTGAGTAGAAAGGCTATTTTTATGCTGTTCCTCCTTTTGATGTTCAAACAATAAGAAAAAATTAATCCTTGAGCCTTTGTTTGGTTAGGAGTAAATGGGGGTAAAAGAGGAGAAAGTAAGTATAATTTTATTTATTTTCTCTTGTTTAGTTTAATTAGTAGTAGGATAAAAGAGAAAAAAAATGTAAATTTAATTTTTCAATTCTCTTCAATGTCTAAAATATTTTTCTCTAAAATGAAGAGAAATGAGAGTAAATGAAAGTAAATAGTTATATAAATGAGTGAGATTACTATTTTAACTTTTATTTTTTTTATTAAAATTAGAAAAGAAATTTAAATTACTTTTTTTATTTAATCTATTAAACAATAAAAAGTAAATTAAAGTAAATTTCTTTTATATTATTTTAATTTTCCTTATTAAAGTAAATTTAATTTTTTTCTCTAATCTACTCATCCAAACAAAGGCTAAAAGAGATAAAAATAACGCATAGAGAGAAAATTTTTAGTGTTTCTTAGTGTTTGTTGTTACTTTTTTATGCATCAAAATATAATTGTGCACAAATCACTTAAGAAATCGAGGCGCTGTTTTATTGTTGAAAATAAATATTTTTTAAAAGTTTAAAGAAAAATAAAAAATAAAAAAATTTATTTAGTTAAAAATATTTTAAAATTTAGAAAAGTAAAAAATAATTTTTTATAATTATTAATTAATAGTTGAATTTTATAAAATTAATTTTATTGTTCTCTGAATGGAAAGTATAAGAGCTCATTTTTATTATGATTTATATTTATATTTTAATTTATATTATCATATACTTTTTCATCTTGTTAAAATTATTATTTTTATAAAAAAAATTATTTTTTAAAATTATTATTTTATATAATTAAAAAATTAATTAATTAATTTTTTTAATTATATATTTATAATTAATAATTTAATTAATGAAGTGAATATAATATTAATGGATTAATAAATGATTTTTTAATTTATTTAAAATAATTTTATATAATATTTAAAAATTTTAATAATTTTTTAAATAAGAATCATGAGCTGACATGTTCAGTGACGTAGAGAAGTATTTGTTTTGATTTTATAAATAATTATTATATTTAATTATTTTGATGGTTGAAAGTTGAAAATTGAAATTGATTATGTCTAAGCACTTAGGGGATAGACAAAACCAAAAGAACCATAAAGCGGCAGAACTTCGTTAATCTTGATAAATTTTCAAATGCCACGACATGACACTAATGTGGACCCGCTATATATGATCTAAGACATTAGATTTTGAGATAGCATTTGTCAACCGTTAGATTGGGGTTTTACATTAGCGTCGCCAATCTCAAGGGAATGAAGAATTAAACGACCGTAGATTGATAGATTGGGCGACTATATAATGAAAAAGGTTTGACCTTTGGGTTGTGTGTGCGTAGTCCCTGCAGTGCCAAACATGGAGAAGACAAAGACAATCAATGCTAAGAGATTTGACGGGAAGGTTGCGATTGTCACGGCTTCTACTCAGGGTATTGGCTTCGGAATCGCCGAGCGCCTTGGCCTTGAAGGTGCCGACGTTGTTATTTCTTCTCGCAAGCAGGTCCTTTTTTATTTATTTGTTTTTTTTTTCTGACTTTATTTTCAATCCTTGATTCTTTTATTTTAGATTGATTTTTTTGCTTTTATCAGAATAATAATTATCCGTTGTTTTTTAAAGTGGTTGCTTTTTTCTTATTAGATTCAATTGTTATGGAATGGTTGTTCAATTTCGATGTAAGCTGTTGCCCTTTTGATCTAAAGGCTGTTCAAGTTCGATATAAGCCATTGCCCTTTTGATCTAGAGGTGTCTGAAAGAAAACTGATTTCTTCTTTACCATATACAAATAGCAGAAAATATGTTGACTTGTAAATTATAGTCAGGTCAGCATTTTTTTATATGGAGCTCTGAAGATCAAAAGTATACAGTAACCAATACTCTAATAAGTAAACTGGTCCTTTCTTTCATATGTTAATTTCGTCTAATTGTTTTGTTTTTTGCTCTCTCTTTTGTTTTTTCTTTGTTGTTTGGAGAGAATTTATCTTGTTCTTTTTTTGTTTGATTTGAGTTGTGCAAAGTATTTTCGAAAAATCATTATACTCTCTTTTGGTGATTGACCAAAAAAAAATTCTATTAAGTACATAAAAAACAGATATAATTTATTATTACAACTCAATAATCTTTGTGGTATTGAATTAGTCATATTTTAGTGCCAGTTCAAGTTTTGCTCCTCTTGAATGGATATTTGTAGTCTGCATTGTTTGGATCCTAGTTGCCTAAGGTATGAGACTTGGTGAATATCTTAATGAGAGTTTGAGATTTCAATGTGGGTTTTATATAGACTTTAGACTCGCAATCCCGAGGTTTATATGCATTATGGATTCTCCAATCCCTTAAGGTGGCTTTTGAGCGAGGTTTTCTCAAAGTTTGTGATGCACCTACTTGTTCACTTGAAGATTCTTGATTTTGTGTATGTTTAAATTGATCCAGAAAAATGTAGATGAGGCTGTAGAGAAACTTAAAGCTCAGGGCATCAAAGCTTTGGGTGTTGTTTGCCACGTGTCAAATGCACAACAAAGAAAGAATCTTATTGAAAAAACAGTTCAGGTGAGAATTTTAGATGGCCTTTACTCCTTCACATGCACATGGCTCTGTCTCCATGGCTTCTTCCCCCTCCACCCTCCTTTATATATGTCTATTTGATTTGTGTATGCTTATGCTTCTAGAACTTCAGAAGCAAGTGGGCTTCACTTGTATTTTAAACTTAAAAATGGTTGTCATAACTGATGGGAAGCTGCTGGTTTTTGGTTTAGAAATATGGAAGAATAGATGTGGTTGTATCGAATGCTGCAGTCAATCCATCTACTGATCCCATTTTGGAGACTGAAGAATCTATCCTTGACAAGCTCTGGGAAATCAATGTCAAAGCCGCTATCCTGCTTTTGAAGGTAACCTTTTCTTCTTTCAAAGAGCTAAAAGCTGCAAAATGCTATTAAAATGTGTTGCTTTATATCCACTTTTTGTCTCTCTTTTTGGGCAGGATGCAGCTCCTCACTTGCAAAAGGGCTCTTCAGTTATTCTTATTTCTTCCATTAGTGCTTACCACCCTCATACTTCCATGGCTATGTATGGGGTGACAAAGACAGCTCTTCTTGGACTTACAAAGGTAGGGAATTGAATCCTGAATTCTTGTCCTAGGTTGTTACTTCTTGGACTTGCATGCTACTCGTTGGGATGTTCTGTATCTATCCCTTGTCAAGCTCCTCAAATGCGGGGTTAAAATTTATTACCAGTGATGAAAAGGCTAAATTGTTGTACTTTGTTGGTCAATCTGTCATGTACAAATAGAATTTTTAATAATTTTTAACAAATGGTGTCTTTTTCCCTTCCATAAGCCCTCAATCCTTTTACCCCAGGGATTAATATCTGATACCTTAAAGATGTAAGTTCCAAGTTTAACTATTATGCTGTCTCCCTAGGATATTGTATGATAATTACATATTCTTCTCTTGCATTTATCTTTATGTTCCCTTGTTGTGTTACAAAGATTGCTGGATAGATAGCTTTGCTGCTGTATTTATGGTTGGTTAATCTTCCTGGATTTTGGTTTAGGCCTTTGCGGCTGATTTGGCACCTAATACTCGCGTAAATTGTATAGCTCCTGGGTTTGTACCAACACACTTCGCTGACTTCATCACGAGCAATGATGCAGTAGTAAGTATACAATTTGTTTCATTAGTTGTTTCCATCTTTGATTCTTTATTCATATTTGGAACGCAATCCAAGCATTAGTTTGTTTTTCACTGAATTGGTTTGTTCGCGATTGTTGTAGAGGAAAACCATCGAGGAAAATGCCTTACTTAAAAGGCTTGGTACCGCAGAAGACATGGCCTCTGCAACTGCCTTTTTGGCATCTGACGATGCTGCTTACATAACAGGAGAAACTCTGGTTGTGGCTGGAGGAATGCCCTCCAGACTCTAATTCCTGCTGTTTATTTATGTTTTAAAATTTCAATGGATGACCTTGAAGCCCGCCGTAATAAAAATATTCAAAAGTGACAATTTCTTCTTCCTTTTTCTTTTGGGTTTTTCATGCGATACACGTCCTTGGATTCAAAATGCACGTAGTTAGCTCACAGGTTCACTAAGAAAAAGACTAAATAAATAATAAACAGACAAAAGGGTAAAACATAATATATTTTTAAGAGAGTAAAATGTAAGTGTTTTCAACTAATTAACCTTCCATGGATAGAAAAACATATAAAGTAGATTTGCCATAAATATGAATCTGTTGTTTTACTTGACAAAAAAAAAAAGAAGTGTGCATACACATTACCAAACAGAACATTATCTTTCCCATCGAAATAATAGGCAAAGAAAAAAATCATAAATAAACAATATCAAAGTGCGGGCTAAAAACGTTAGTTAGCTGGAATACCGCTCTATCATACAGTGATGGCTTTAGTTGATATGAATAGATGCAGCTTTGTAGCACAGATCACAGCAACAAACATAAAACGTTATAACCTTAATAGTTTTGTTCCTCATAAGCATTTCACATAAACACACTCGTGATCCTCCATAATTCCCAAGAGAATCATAATAAATACAGGCAATTTTACTATACCACTGAAATCAGTTCCATACCCCTTTGGGCAACTATGCTAACTTATGTACACAAATCAGCCAAAGATCAAAAATATGCTTTTAACTATCACAATGTAACGACTCCCAGCACCTTCTTTGCACAGTGATATCCTTTCTTCCCCTACTGATTACCTGTCATTAATTTCCGACATATTATCCCATATCACTAGATTATGCTTGATTCATACATGATCTGTAGTAATTGCTGGAACTTCAAGCTTTCAAGTCCATTTTATATGCACTTCTAGTACCTAGAAACAAAGAGAATGTGATTCATGGGTGCCTGATGAATTTCTCTTCCTCATCTCACCCTTAGTATTTACTTGAAAAATCCAGTTCAAAACAAAACCAAGATTATGGTAAAACGCCAGCTATTTACACAGGAACTACATCAGCATCTTGATTATCCTCACATGTCAAAACAAGACCCTCAACATAGGTTGGGAGGAGGCATCGGAACCATTGACAACCTGTTGAGACAGGCTCCTGTGGTGGAACTATCATTAGCACATTGTCATGGCGGCGGACAACACCCATCACACTTACAGTGCTTCCTTCTTTGATATGCCTGAGATTAAACAAAATCTTTAGAAGCATTCAGCTAAAAAAAATTAAAACAAAAATGTCGAGGAATCAATCAGTTTCTAAGAGACTAGGGACTTTCAGGCACAGACAAAAAGCCAAAAAATGCAGGAGAACACAAGGATATTCAGCGACATACCCTTCTTTGAGGCGCATAATACAGCTGTCGCTGGAGAGGCTACGATCTGCTAGCCAGCGTAGAAAGCTTGGAGATAAATCTCTGTTCTCCTTCTTTACATCAACCACCGTAGCTGGTTTGACAAATGGAGCAACCTTGGAGCCATAGCCTGCCTTGACTAATGCTCTTAATCCAGATTGGAAATCAGATATGTAAAAATCAGCAACATATTTCTGTTCACCAGGATCAATACATTATTACAATGCACGTGGGAGTTATTTTGCAATACTGCATTCTATAAATTGCAAACCAAGAAAAATTTGTAGCATGCAACTGCTTCATTCAAAAATAGCTATCCACTACTTAATTGTAAATCAAGTGCTGAACTACTATTTCATATTAGCTTATAATCACACAAGTGTTAAGAGCCTTTAAGCCATAGACACTGTCAGTAAATCTCAAGTTGCCAGTTAGCTCCCATATTTTTCTTTAACAACACATATCTTAAAATGAAGGGGAGCCTTGGCGCAACAGTAAGTGTTGTCGCCGTGTGACCTGAGATCACGGGTTTGAGTCGTAGAAACGGCCTCTTGCAATTAATTACAAGGGAAGGCCGCGTACAAAGACCCAATGGGTCCGACACTTCTCCGGACCCTGCTCATTGCGGGAGCATTCGTGCACCGGACTGCCCCTTTTTTTTTTTAACACATATCTTAAAATCAGGCGGCATGGTTATTGCTTGTTTCATAAATTGAATTAATCAGGTTTAAATAATGAAAATCGTATTGGCAAAACTCCAGCAGATGTAGTGAGAAACTGAATCATCATTTGAAAAATCTCCATACTTCCAAATCAAAAGTTCAAGAAACTGACCTCTGAATATCTAGATCCCCAAGAGAAGAAACGGTGCTTGGGGTGTGCAGATATTCCACCACACCCCCTATATTGAAACAACTCTGTAGAAACATACACACATCTGGATACCCTCTGGTATGATGATTCCAAAGGTATGCTGCCACAAGTGACAACCTACATAAAAGAACATTACCTCCGGCGAATATACCAGGTATAAATTGTAAATTAATGAAATGTGCTTTTAGAACACTAGATAATTTTGATAAGAGTGAACTCCACAATAAGGATAATCTTCCAAAGTTTTCATCAGACAAGTGCTAAATGTGAGCTTTTCTAGATGGCATAAAGTCACATTTGATTCCCAGCTAACAGGTTTAAATATCAATTATTTATTTGCGTGCAGCCTGGTATATCCATTAAGCGAAGTTCTAAAACTAAATCCAGTTTGCAGTTTCAGAGAAATTGACAGCTGCTTATTTGCACACATAAACCAAAGCAAAATGCCCAGGAAATCTTAAATAATTCAAGGTATTATCATTATTGATGAAAAAAGCCATCAATAGGTCATATCATGACATGTCTTAATTGAAATTACTTCAGAGAAATTTCAAGCCTCTGAGTATAAATTATAATAGAAAGCCAAAATGAAAAACCATATAACGAGAAAAGGAGGTCTGAAGTCGAGGTAAAGACTAGGACCGCTCTTCCAAAGAAAAAAACAAGCACATTGCAATCATTCACCAATTAGATATCAAGTAATCTCAAAGAATTGAATCCTTTAACCCCACAAGAAGCAAATATGGTCCCCTCTAAAATCTAAATGGCACGTACAAGGAAGATATTGTGCACGACAGCTTTGGTAGCTTAACTCAACTCCACCTCTCATGAGGACCAAAACTTTCATCAGGCTGCCCGACGCTCCACGAACAGGAAAATTGCAAGTATACATTTCAAATTCTCCTTGGCTCTGAAGAAATAGCGGAGCTTTTGATAGCTAGATTATAATCATGCAAAGGTCCCTTTTGGGTGCGCCCAAAACAAAAATTATCCTCTCAATGCAAAATTATCAACAAATTAACCATTGTTTTTTTCAATAAAATTACCAGAATAATCAAGAGATCGAATGGGTTATCCAAGCCAATGTTTTTCTCTACCTTCCTTTCCAATATGAAATTATTGGCATCAATAATGTCCGCCCATTGCGTTTATAAGACAAAATTTATCGAATGTTATGAAAAAAATAATAACTTTTTTTTAAATGACTGAGAGATAATAGAACAATAAACTAGTGTAATATGTGATATAATCAGAAAGAGATAGAGAGAGAAAGAGATAGTTTTGCGGAAAATTACCCCAGTGACTTTGACGTATTGTCCATCGATAGCACCTCTAAGTTCAGCATCAGGATACCTCCTAACAAACCCTAACAGCCCTCTTCTTCCCCATACGCAATTCCAGATAAGCCCCAGAATTAGAGGCACCAATACCGCCCCCACAGCCACCAAAATAATGGCTTTTTTAACCGCCACCAGTAAGAACGCGCCAACAAGTAATCCCATCGCCACCACTACCAATATCACCCACACTACTGGCCTTGAAATCCTAAAACCCACTTTAACATCCTCTGTCAAGCTTGTCACTGCCGACCCATAAAGAGTTTTAGTAGATGAGGATCCAACCCCTGAAGCAGCATGGTCGAGCTGGCCAGATCTCCGGTGGGATGGTGGGAGTGGACCAGAGCCGAGAGGTCCAGAGGTGATGAGACCAGTAGGCTGGAGGGGCATGGGACCGGAGGATTTCTTGACTGGACCGGAGTTGGGGCCAGATCGGACGGATCCACTATTATGTTGAGAAGAGGAGGAAGTGCGAGAAGGTTGCTTGGGGATAGGAGGAGGATGGGAAGCAGTAGGTGAGTGTTGATCAAGAACAGGGATGTCAAACATTTTTCCAAGCTCACCAGACTTCTTAACGTCGCCGCCGGTGTAAGGAACAGCACGTGATGCCATGGTGGGTTGTTTCTCTTTGAACTGCTCCGGCCGACCTGAAACGACGAGGCCATTTTTGAGCTGATGTGAAGTGATCCTTGTACCCATTTGTTTTCAGGCGAATATAAGCTTAAAGATTAAAGAAAGAAAGCGAATAAAAGCTTAAAACAATTGAAGAGAGCAGTAGCTGTGAGAAGAAGAAGCTGGTGGTGGAAATGGCGTTTAGCTGTCAGAGAGGGAGAGTGAGGTTGAAATGACTAGGAAGGAGCTATGGAATTTTTAAAATGACGTATGTATCCTTCTCACTCCCTATTAGAGTGTTGTCTCATAATTGAAGTACAGTTTTTTTAAGTGTTGGTGATTATGAAGTTTAGATTTATTAGTATTAATGAAATTTTTATAATGCCAATTAATTTCCCTTTTTATCCTTCTCTGGGGTAGGTTTGTCTATTGACCATGTGTATTATTATTATTATTTGTTATTTTGATAATAATTAATTTTCCGATCTTGTAATAATAAATGCCATGTACTCGAGAAATTATATAATATGATTATGAATTCAATTAGAATTTTTAATTAAAATGATAAATCCATTAAATTATAATATGTGGCTATTCTTTGCAAAAATATAAAAAGATTTACATATTAAATAAGTTAGAAGAAATTTAAATTCATATATATATATATCATGTGAATTATGACAATGCCTGATGATTATTCCAACTAAAAATTTTAGTAAAAATTATGAGTGCATTATATAAGCTATAAACTTGGTGAATTATAACAGTTTTAACTAATTTTTTTAAAATATTTTTGTTAAAATTTATTAAAAATAAAAATTGAAAAAAAGAAGAGTTACTATGATCGGTCACTTTGATGGGTCCTAGTACAAAAGTAGATGTAGATCTTGTTGATCTGTATGATTGTGTTATGGGCATGCTGATGAAAGGGGTCAACGGCTATGATAAGCCGGCAAAACATAATTAATATTAGGAAGGTAGAGAGGGTCCACAATACATATGCAAAAACTGATGAGTCATGATGTATGGTGTATTCCCTCCAAAGCTACTGCACTACAAATACAATCGACATCAATTCTATACTTTGTAACAAAAAAAAAAAAAGGAATAAATAAAACAAAATACATTGAGAAAACCGCGCGTAAAGAGCATTTGTTAGTTAATGGGTTCGCGCCAGCTGTAGGACTGGAAAGGAATTACGTAAATGTTTGGAGGGTAATAGTGGAATTTAAGTAAAATGCAGTGCCTATTTTTTTTTTTTTTAATAAATTTGTTGCAACTTTCTTTTTTGTTGGCCAATAAAGATAATATTCATTAGAAAAAGCCCGAAAAGTACATAAAACCTTCGCTAATACTAGAATCTTTAAGCTCCACGAAAACAAGAAAAAAAAATCAACATAAATCGACCTATAAACCAATAGAAAGGCCGAAAGAAAAAAAAATCCACAAAAAATAAACCTACAAATACAAGAGAAAATTCAAAAAGTGTTCTAATCCATCTTGGAATATGTAGTAAATTAAGAAAAAAAGATTAAAGAAACCTGAAAAAAAATATTAAAACCAAGAGAGCAAACTCATAATAATTAAAAAGGCTTCAAGTATAATCCGAAGCGAGGCAACATAAAGGAATAGAGCTCGTAAAAATCCACTGGAGAATCCGGAGTTAGATCGATTTACTTCTATATAACAGCTAATAGCTGCTGATAAAAAAGTTAACCAAACACCTATTCTTTAGCTGATTGACTTAAAATAACTATCAGCTGCCTCAATCAGCTAAATTAAACACTCCATAGAAAATAACAGCTTTGAAGTACTAAAATGAAAATACCTTAAAGTTTGATTTACGAAAGCATAACAATTCATCTTAAGAGGTGAAAGACAAAAATGGCTACGGAAAGCTAGATCTCGATAATTAGACCTATATAAAATCTTTACAAAAAATCCAACATAGATTATGAGTTTAGGACCGTGACGAGCGGCAGTCCTTCATCTAAGACTCAAAAAACAAGCCAAATAAAAATTCTACAATCCCAGAGAGACATCGCATGCTATTACATACATATTTTATGAACGCAAATTCAAAAATTTTTTTTTTTTGTAATGCTAAAAAAATAAACTTCTTATTATATAATTTCATATGTAAATGTAAATGTAATTATATATTATAAATTTTAATGCAAAAATAACAGGACAACTCTCGCATCGGCTTCTTTTGAATATGAAAGGTTAAAAATACAACCAAATATAAAATATTTGAAAATTCATAAGAAATTATTATTATAAAGAGTAAATTCAAACAGAATATAAAGTGTTAAAAAGAGTGTCCAATGTCAGATTGAATAAAGATTAAATAAAAACTTTTCTATGGTAACTTTGCCAAATATGAATCAACTAATTATTTACTAATTAAGGTTAAGGACGAGGCCAGTGGGTTCAACTACCTCATAGTTAAATTAAATATGGTGAAATTATTCAAAATAACATTTAAAAAATACTTGAAATGTTTGTTACTGCAAGCAAAACGAGGCTAATTACCAAAGCGCGAACAACCGCTCATTTGCTATTATTGGGCCGCCGCCGTCAAGCCAAAATAAATTGTAGCAATTTGTTGGACTCCTGCCACTTGGATCAAGCATGAGTCCACCTCCGATTCTAGACTTTTGGCACAAAGTCCAGCTTGAAGGGGAAAAAGTGCTTCTGAGCTCAGCTCATGATGCTGAAAATCAGAAAATGAATGTCACAATGCAAACCCAACTTGGATAAAAAAAAAAAAGTGAAAAATATCTTTCTAACTACACCCTATCAACAACTCTTTATGTGAAGTTGCAACAATAGAATCAAACCCAATGTGAAAGTGTTATTCTTTGATGGCATAAATTGAATCAAAGCAATGATTTTGAAACCAAATCACAAAGCAAAAGATGAAATCTTTTTGGCTAAATTATTTGTTTCCAAAGAGAGGAAAAAAAAGGGGAATGGAATAACATTAGACTGGGCTTATAAGCCAATCATGGATCATTATAATGCTAATTAGTATATATTCACTTGCAAGACTAATGAAAAAGCAGAGCTTTCTTTGTCTCATATTCTCCTTCTATGCTAACACTAATATTTTCAAACTTCTCTTTGGTTTTTAACATTTGATATATTAAACCCTCATTGTAAGAATTTCTGATAAAGTAAAAGAATGAGTTATTATAAGTCATGCAGTCTAACTATCAAATCTTAGCTCGATGGTCAGAAATATTGCAACTTTCTGTTAAATTTTAAGTTTTGAATACTAATATTCCTCATCTTGGTTAAATTTTAAGTTCGAGTACTTTTCCTCCCTTCTCATGTAATTAGTGAAAAAAGAGTTAGCAAAAAAAAAGTCATGTAGCCTAATTGATATTGCCAAGTAATAATAATAATAATAATAATAATAAGTAAAGGGCTAAAGTGAAGATTGATTTTGCCAGTTGTTTTTCCTAGAAATATCCACGTTTGCTGTATTGATGCAAGTTGTATATATATATACATGTATAATCTACCAACCGTGTGATAAGTCATGAATGAAAACCCTTTTGCAACTGTGGCCACTTAACAACATTAATGATTCACAAAAGAAACAGCAAACAGAAACTGAAACAGAGAAAAGA
Source organism: Garcia nutans (assembly GCA_947685225.1). Lineage (NCBI taxonomy): Eukaryota > Viridiplantae > Streptophyta > Magnoliopsida > Malpighiales > Euphorbiaceae > Garcia > Garcia nutans. The sequence continues at coordinate 81,162,346 of CANTUV010000024.1, forward strand.
AAAATGGAAAAAGAAAAAAAGAGCTTCTTACTTTCTTTTCAATGGATCGATCACGAGACCTCCCTGAACTCTCTGCTTTGAATTCATCTTTCTACTGTCAAGCACCTTCAGCCTCTTGCTCTTAGATAATGTTTGAAAATCTCTTTCCATCTTTCCTTCTGCAACCACCTGCATTTTCATCAAATTTCTTTCCACTCTTGATTCTTGAGCCCATGTATCAAGCTCCATAACTTATATTATTTTTCTATTGCATGTTTCTATTTTATGGAAACTCTTCTCTTTTACCAAAGAAATAATTTTTAAAATGGGAACTTCTTCTTTAACTACTTCTCTCTCTTTCTTTATCCAACAACATGCTATGTATTCCTTTCTTGTATGACTATTTCCTCATTGTTTCACTCAATCCATGAAAACCCATATTTTCTTTTCATTTTTCTACGGACATGTTTTTGAATCAGTTCATGCACTTTCTAAAATCAATTCATTCTTTCAGAAGGAAAACTCCTTTTGATTGTTTGTTTTGACACTCGTTAAATCAATATCAAACTTAAAATTAACTAACCAGGTTCTACAGAAGGAATATATAGCTGCTTCAAATGGCGAGCTCATGTTTCCATGCTTTTCGCCTTCGAAGATCCAAGAGCAAACCATTAACAATCCCTTCCTCATCCAAAACCCAGTTTAACTCTGACATGGAGAACATGGAGAAGAAGAGATTTGACAGCTTGGAATCATGGTCAATGATATTAGAGTCTGAGAATGTTGAAGCATGGGAGGCTTCAAAAGGGGACCAAGAGGAATGGACCGCTGACCTTTCTCAGTTGTTTATAGGTAACAAGTTTGCCTCTGGGGCTCACAGTAGGATTTATCGTGGAATTTATAAGCAGAGGGCTGTGGCTGTTAAAATGGTCAGAATTCCAAACCAAAATGAGGAAACTCGAACTTTGCTCGAGCAACAATTTAAATCTGAAGTTGCTTTGCTTTCTCGTCTCTTTCATCCCAATATAGTTCAGGTAACATTCTATATAAATTTTCTCTCCTATGCAAATTTACTGAATGAAGTGATATATAGCAAAGAAATAAAAGTAATCATGGCTGCTGGGATTTCTCTACCCTCTAATTTAAATGTTTAAGATTTGATCTCGTCTAGAAAAGAGGTTCCATGTGAAACTTTGTTAAATTCTTGGATTTCTTTACTTATTTGTTTGTCATCTTTGTGCTCTGTGGCTGCAATGTCATTATGGTTTGACCTGGAAATTGGAAACTCCTCAAGTACACAGGGTGTTTGCTTGACAGCGCCTTTGTTTCAACTACTTGTGGTCATCCACAATTTCATTCACTATATTTTTCTTCTTTGGGCACTTGCAACTGAAGTTTGATGTCTTTTATTATGTAAGCTTTTGAATATTGATGCCGTGGTCTTGTTTTCTACATAATTCTGTTAAATAACCATTTTGAGAGACAGCATGATCCATAAGTTTTTGTTTATTAAAGATTTGGATCTCACTTTTATGGATGTCTTATTAAAATTGCAACTTTTTATTGCTAGATGGTAAATCAACTTCTTTACAGTTCATTGCAGCTTGTAAAAAGCCACCCGTATACTGTATCATCACAGAATACATGTCACAAGGAACTCTGAGGATGTATCTCAACAAGAAAGAGCCATACTCTCTTTCAACAGAAACAATACTGAGGTTAGCCCTTGATATATCACGAGGAATGGAATATCTTCATTCACAAGGAGTGATGCACAGAGATCTAAAATCAAATAATTTGCTTCTAAATGATGAAATGCGGGTTAAGGTGGCAGATTTTGGTACATCATGTCTAGAAACACAATGCCGAGAAACCAAAGGAAACAAGGGAACTTATCGATGGATGGCGCCTGAGATGATCAAGGAAAAACCCTATACTCGAAAAGTTGATGTATATAGTTTTGGGATTGTGTTATGGGAACTCACTACAGCTTTACTTCCCTTTCAAGGAATGACCCCTGTACAGGCTGCATTTGCTGTGGCTGAGAAGGTCAGATAGCTAAACTTTGATACAAATTTCTTCCTCTCAGTGTTAAAAGATGACCTTGTTTATTACTAGATTCTTAGAACGTGGCTTGCATACCTTTCTTGTTTTTTAAATGTTTTATGCTTTTATATAGAATTAGTATTTAAGACCTTACCATGATTAAATTCTTATCTTTCTCTCGATCAACTCTAATAATTTTTCGCTACTGGTAAGTAGTCTCTGTAAGTTGTGATGGTAGAAAGGAAACAAATTTTAGTTGGTTCTATGTTTTCAATATATGAGATCAGATTTTTAAACAAAGCCAGCAGCTGAATTTCACAATTAAACATAGTTGTGCATGAAAAGAGATGGATAGCAATATATGGTCCTCTTCTTGCAGCATTATGGTCACCTGAAAGTAGAATAAAATTCCAGTTTAAATTTTAAAGAAGTAATTTCGTAAATGCTGTCTATATTTCTAGACGATTTGCGCATCCTTGTGACATAACTCATCATAGTTCATAATAGTTGGAATCAGAAATGATCCAGTTATCCAAAGCTACTTGTTATTCTTTTCCTTAAATGCCATTAGAAGTGCAGATTCAATTTCTTTACTATTTCCCTCCAATACAAAATTGATGCTGGAGATTAAATATGTTTTGTTCTAAAGCTCCTAAGGTTGAGATAGCACACATAATGTTGTGCATTTGAATTGCCCATGTGTGTTTAGAATTTTAATGAAAGAGTTAGTTCCATTGTTGTTGCAGCAGAAGGCAGAAAAAATAAAATTTACATGGTTTTGCAATTTATTTTTAACTATGCGAGGAGGCTTTGGATATTGGTGATTTTAGTTTGTTTTAGACCTGTCTAAGCCACAATTATTAGCTGTTATTGTTTATGCACGGCATTGGACAAAATTAAAAGAAAGACATATTGTGTCTTGTTTCTTTCTTTCCAAATGTTAACTTCTCCAGCTGCCTACATTTGATATACAAAGTGTAGAACTAGGGGTATTTTCTATTGTATCTTCTGTTGACGAGGATTCACGAATGGGATGCTATTTAAGGGCAGAATCAGCTACTTTAGAAAAAAGGACGGGATTATGTTCATTATACTTTTATCTAGCTATGTTCTCCGTTGATTTCATGATCTGTGTCCTATTCATCCAAAGCTGTTAAAGGTTCTTGGGCATCACCGGTAGTTGCTTATATCACAACATTATGGAATGGAAGAAATACAGAGAGCATGCCTGGCACCAGCCCGCAAAACAAAACAATACGGGACCTACTTCATCCAGATTTGAGAATTATGCATTGACTTAGCTAGCTTCATAAACTTGTGCGCTACACAGATCATGCTGAAACACTATGTATGAAATCTAGGTGGCAAGCTGTAGATGTCTGTTGCATGACATCAGGCCCACTCAGAGTACAGTACTGATGATAAGTAATTTATCAGTGTTAACAATATCTAAATGGTGCTATAACATAAAGAGTACCATTCATTTAGGCATATCTTTTGGAAAATAATCTTGCAAGTTTTATTTTCTATCTAAATATTAATACAATGGAATAATTTGTAAATCTAGCAGTCATTAGTGGGTCTATGTTGGATTTAACATTTAAGATAAGGAGCATCACATTGATAATTCTGTCCACAAAGTAGCACTGCCAAAAGTTGGTCTTGATAACATTACTGTTCTTTTTATGATGACTGGTGTGTATCTTTCTTTTTGCTAAACCAAAAGCAAGGAAGTGGAGAGGACTTTATCCCCTCAACAATGAAAATCGAAACAGAATTTTTCATTGGGAACATTCATAATGTATTTTCTGCTGGTGATTATGCACAAGCACGTACTGCATAATACTACTACTCATAGGCTGTGACTTCAATGCTGTAAATTGTTGATGGCATTGCATAAAGAGCTTTGCCATTCTTCTTCTACAATCATTTCCTAGTATTTGCGACCAGATTGATTCTTTGTTTCCTAATGTTGTTATGGCATATTGCTGTGGGCTGCTGCAATTTTGTCTTCAGGCTCAATTTATTTTGTTTGCTTTGTTCTACCTCAGAGGCTAACTGTTTCATTATTGAGAAAAAAACATTCACAGTAATAATATTCTATTATAACAGTTAAAGTTGAGAAAATAAAACTCTTGTATTCCTTTGGAATACTGGTCTGTTTCATGCAAGAACTGGAGAACAGATCTGCAGGCATCAAAAACTACAAGGACTGAAATAATAAATGAGATATCTTGATTAGTAATATTAGTAACTGTATGCAAGGAAGCGGAGAGCTTCAGCACTGGTCTTTATGTATCCAAAGAATGTCTAGCTTCAAATGTAAGCCAGAAGTGATTTGAAATCCTTTTTTTTTTTTTTTTTGAGCTCTTAATGTTGAAACAAAGAGGAAACCGAGTGATTTCTTAAACAGCAACATAAATATGCAGTTTTAAAAATGAAATTTCTATGAAAGGTACACAAAGTTGATATAATTGCCATGTTTCCTATTGGAAGTAGCCTTCATTTTTCTTATATGATATTTTGGACTATGGACTGGAGTTTTTAGCCTAGAACTTGGGAGGAATAGGAAACAGATTGATGCTAGGTTTTCTTATACTATTAGTTTTTCTTGTATTGGCAGAATGAGCGGCCTCCATTGCCAGCCAGTTGTCAGCCTGCACTTGCACACTTGATAAAGCGTTGTTGGGCAGCGAATCCATCAAAGCGACCAGACTTCAGTTACATTGTTTCTGCTTTGGAGAAGTATGATGAATGTGTCAAAGGGGGCCTTCCTCTTACTTCACACACAGGGCTAGTCAGCCGAAATGTCATAGAACGCTTGAAAGGCTGTGTATCAATTAGCTCATCTATACCTGTACATGCATAGTTTTATTGCAAAGTATTGCCATCATCTCTTGGAAGTCTTTTAAGGTAATTAACTTGTATATGATGTTTATTCAATTGTCTAAGGTCATGGTCTGCTATTGGCATATCAATAAGGTCGACGACAGGGTGCTGTTCGATAGATCCCCACTTTGTATTAGGCAATTATTACTATTGTTTGATTTTAGCAAGTCGTCGAATGAATGTGAAAATTACAGGAACGAGAATGAATAGGAAACTGCAGTTATATTCATATTACATGTGCTTAAGTAGGAAATATAGAGTGGTGATTTTCAAGTTGTCCATCATCTTTGCAAAGCTAGAAAAGCTACAGGTTAGATTCTTCAACCGGAGCCAATAATGGCGATGTATAAATGAAAGGTGTTGTTTCTAATATTTTACTGAGTTGATAAAATGATTGTTTTTTTTTTTTTACAAAGATAGAACATTTCTTCAGTTTTCTTTCAATCACACTGTTGAGATATACCATATAATGAATATGTTTGCTCAAAAGAGATTTGAAGACCCACTAATCATGAGTTATCAAGGTTGGCTGGACATTCTTCATTGATAGACATGTCCAATTGTTATCCAAATAAACTATAAATTTTTGGGGGGTTTTTTTTACAGAGAAAAAAATAGTCAAGTTATAGATAAAAGAGTGTAGGTGTAGAAGATTGGAAGTTGAATTGATTAAATTTTAAAGCTCACATGACATTGAGAAAAGCAAAATGAGACTTGCATTAGCATGGGCACCGTGAATTGGTAACTCAACTTTTCATACTTAATTTAACCCTGCAATTCATAAACCTTATTATTATTATTATTATTATTATTATGAGTAGTATTATTATCATTTTCCCCATAACTCTTGACTGTGAAGGGAGAGGTGTCAGAGTCAAACACGGCGGCGGCAGGTTAATAAAATATCTCTAATATCTAATCCCTTTCACGGACTCAATGTCACTGTGAAGCATAACTATTGAAAGACATGAAATTGCTACAAAAGTATCACATCCTCACGTCATGCTCATCTATTGTCTCTTTATTATTTTTTTTAATTTTGCACCCTAATTCTAATTTTTAAAAAAAAATTAAAAAAATTATAGAACTTATCAATATTTTCAAATTTATTATATTTTTTTTATTAATTTATTAATTTATTAGATTTTTAGAATATGTACAAGAGTATATACATGAAAAAACTTGAGTTTACTATATATTTTTCAAAATAACTAAAAAAATTTCATCAAATATATTAAAATTTAAAAAAATCTGACGAAGAATGCAATTTTTGAGTCTATCCTACTGTATTATATTCGCCGGAGTCAATTCAATATTTTCATTACAGAAAAGTACAACACACTTTGCATATATATATATATATATGATAATATATTAATGATATTAATCATTTCTCAGTCAAAGGCCAAGAAATATGAGATCAAACCTTTGTATTTTCTTTTTTTAATTTGTTTTGAATTCTGCTTTCGCTAGTTTTGCAATTACACCGCCCAAGTGTGTTGAAAGTTTAGAAATTATGATTCTGAGTCTAACTCCTTAATTTGGGGTTAAACGACATGAATTAGCAAAAGAAAACGACAAGTGTACGATGGACAATGAGTTTAGTTTGCGTTTTGTATTTATTTGCATTTTGCAGTGAGTTGGGCTTAAAATTGTTGCAACCAAAGAGAAGCTGCCACTAACACATATTCACGTTACAATTTCTGACATTGATGTGGACTGACTGCAGCCTCCATGTTTCAAGTAAAATAAATATAAAAATCAGACAGTCTCCTTCGACTTTTATTACTATTAATTTTTTTTATATATTTAAAAAAATATCTTTTTTATTAAATTTGTTTTTAAAATGAAATTAAATACGATAAATCCAAAACAAAACAAAAACAATTAATAGATGAGTTGCACAGCAGGGCATTAACAGCATTACCATATGCATGCATTTTATGCAAAATCATGAAAGAAAGAAAGAAGCATAAAACTTTTTTTCTAATTAATATATGGAAATGTATCAATCAAGTTGTATCCAATGATTTTGCAATTGTATGGTATGATGGCATATTTCCTTTACCCTATAATAATAATAATAATAATAATAATAATAACAATAAAAGGAAGAAAAATAACAAACAAGTTAGCAAAATGATCAATCTTTTGTTTTTTATCTAATAGTAATTCCATATACATGTATATTAATTAAACATTGGAAAAAGATTCATACATTTCATAATTATGAATTATAAGAGGAGGATAATAGTAATGTCTAAGAAAGAATTGATTTTGCTAATTTCATTGAATGGAAGAGACTGAGGTTATGAATACAGTCCACAGACACAACAATCCCATTTTCTTGTTCTTGTAATAATATAAATAATAAATAATTAAGACATAGCTTTGCTTTAATCGAAGGAAGAAAAAGAAAAGCTTATTAATCAAAAGCTTTAGCTTTAGCCGACCCTCCTGTGGCGGCCAACACCTATCCATAACCACCCTCCTATCAACACTCTGCAGCGCAGTATCAGCATCAGGTGCTTCTCATCTTATTATTCGCCACCACTTTATCTTCACCTTTTTTTTTCTACTTAACGATCATCACACCTTTAATGCCAAAATAAACAATTTCCGGAGGACAGAATAGAAATTGAACACAACTGATCTTGCTGTTTCATATTAATAAACAACCAAATGCAATGGTTTTACATACACCATATCTATTAGCTTAAAAGAGTTTTGTATTAAAAACTTTTTTTTGGGAAATTGTTCTTTTCTTTTTTTCCCTATTGCTGGCTGGAAAAGCATTAGCTTGCCCATTCTGCCATTGCCAGCAATAATTATTAAAAACTAAAAGAACCAATAATGAAAAAAGATTCTTGAAAATTGACTGAACCACAACCAATAATACCAGAAAACCACGGGTTCGCCTGTTCTTCGATCATTTTTCAACCGTCTCATGATCGAAATACGCAAAGAGAAAGGGAGAGAAAGCTATAGAATAGAAGATAATATATGATGAATTTGCAAGATATGTATATATATATATATATATATATATCTGTCGTGATTGTTCAGATTCTTTTCAACATCATCTCACAGTAATTAATATACAAGCAAAGCAAAACCAAGAGGACCTAGATCAAGATCCTAATTAATTATAACCAAGTATCTAAGCCAAGAACTGATTACTAATTATTAAGCTCTAACACCCCAAATCCTATCCCCAATATAACTCACAAACCTCCTTACCGACCCTTTCTCTGACCCTTCCCCTTCACCTTCTTCACCATGATCACCATCACCAGCGCAGTTACTACTTTCCCCCACAGCAGGCTGATCACCCAATTTGTCCTTTGAACTAGGTTCGGACCCGCTAATGCTAGTACCCTTCCTCTTCCTTTTTTTCTTGTTTTTGTGGTTGTTCTTTGATCTACTTCCTTGAGCCGACAACCCATCTTCAAAAGCATCTATAATCTCATGTATGAGGTGGCGATTGGGCGATAAATCCCATCGAATCCAGTAACTCAAGTAGCATCTAAAACAGTCGCAGTTGAAGGATGGAAGGTGGTCATTAGTATTGCTACAAGAACTGCTTCTTTTACTGAGATTATGGTGGTTGGAGCAAGAGATAAGATAGGCCAAAACCTCCCTGTCATCGGGTGTGAGAGAAGCTGTGAGGGTGAGGATGGTGGCTGGAAGGAAGGAAAGGTGGTCGGATATTATTGGAGCCGAGGGATGCACAGTGCTTTTACGGTATAGCTTCTTCATAGTTGACAGTTTGGTGAAGATGAAATGAAGATTCTCTTAATTAGTTTACAAAGTTAAAAGATAGAACTTTGAAAGGTTATATTTGTTTAAATATGCATAAGAGAAAGAGAGGAAGAGAAGAGAAGAGAAGGAATTATATATTATGTGGCAAACACTTCCCTCAAGGGGGTTGGGGTTGGGGTTGGGGTCGGTGTGATGACGTAGTTTTGGGAATACATGGGTGGGAGGAGAAGTTAGGGTGTGGGCGGTGCTATTTTTTTGGGTCAAATGAATTGTTTGCCAGTTAGTAGTTAAATGCCCTCCGTCCCTCATCTCATTAAAATTAAGTGAACCCTATTTTGCTTGCGGTGTGTCAATTGCCAGTTCCTCACCACTTTCCTTCCTTTTATCTCATTTGTCTATGTTAGACCTGGCCGTGGATTAGACTTTAACTTAAAAAATGCTAAATTTTTTAAAAATTCACTATTCCCATTTGCAATTTTCTTTACTGATTGAAACCAGAGTCTCAGACCCAAAGTCCAGTCCATAACCAAATCTTTAAAAATTCACTATTCCCATTTGCAATTTTCTTTACTGATTGAAACCAGAGTCTCAGACCCAAAGTCCAGTCCATTACCAAATCTAATCTCAATCTCTCTTTAACATCACAAAACATATTAAATTTTTTGGTCCTTCAACATGCCACCTACCATATGACATAACCCATAAGCTCCAACTTAACATTTCTAGTATGGGTAGATGAAATTCAATGATGTATTCAAGAATAAGTCAGCAGACATAACACACTTTCTTTTCCTTTGTATTTATTCTGAATAGTGAATGGTCTGGAGTCATGTTTACTACACTGACTTGTTTCTGCATGTATGATGGAAAACCAGGAAATTGCATAACCTTTAGCAACGATCATATCCAAACCCAGTTAACCTCTTATGAAGTTCGCAAGCGAGTCTTAATCCAGGACTCCAGATATTGCAACTCCTCATTGTTTATTGAATGGCCAAGACCAGGATGTGCCTGCACATTATACATGCCAATTTTCTTAGAAGTTGGCTCACTAGCAGAAATTTAGAGTCCCAGCAAATATATTTATTACCTTAAACTCACAGCTTATGCCAGCTTTTTCAAGGAAAGGGGGGCCTGCTTGTCCAGCTTCAAACAATACTGTTCTGTCAACAATTCCATGTGACCACAAAATAGGTGTCTGCGCAAGAACTCTTAATGATGAGAAGTAAATAACTCAGAAAATTACTTGTGGTTGAAAAGATACAAGGTTCTTGAACCAAGGATGTGAAGACCAAATACTCTTACTGATGAGAAGTAAATCACTAGGAAAATTATTTATTGTTTTAAAGATACAAGGCTCTTGAACCAAGGACGTGAATACAAGAGAAGGTAAATAGATTAAGATTCTCGTGAAAGAGGATAACAAACATAAATTGGTGCTAGGAGTGAGCAACACAGCCGTATTGAGCTAGAACTACCTTTCTTGCATCCTGCGGTATCTGTTCCGTGATGGAAGAATTGAAAGGAACCCATCCACTAAAGACGACACCCCCTCCGAGAGTTTTTGGGTACAGCAGAACACTAGCCAAGGTTAAGGCACCTGCAAAAGAATTGTTAGATTTTCCAAGATGCCAAATCAAAATCAAGACCATTTTTCACTCAGATAGAGATAGAGAGAGACAAACCTCCTTGACTAAATCCACAGACAAATATGTTACCAGGATTTATCCCAGCAGCTATTTCCTGGTCTATCATTCTATGCACATTCTGAACTGCTTTCAGCAAACCACTTTCATCTTTTGGAGAATCCTAGAACACATTTTCCCAAAAAAAAAAAATCACATGGAGATGGTGTGAACTATTAAAGCTGCTTTGACTAATCAAGATCATTTTCAAGTTTGATCACTAAATTTATGAATTTTTCTCAAACAGCCCACTCACTCTCTCTTTTCTTTTGCTGCTTTACTTATACTTGGACTAAGTAATCATCATTGTATGGGAACCACTAGATCTGGTCCATTCATTTATTTTTTTAGATGTAATTCTGTTTTTTTTTCAGACCATTGCTAACTCCATTATCTAAATGTGGAAAAAGAGATTGTTGCTTTATAGTATAAAAAAACAATTATATATTTCAAATTTTAAAATGAATCAAGAATAATTGTAGTTGCTTCATTTGTATAGTTTATGCATTGTGTCTCTACTTTTATCTGTGTGCAACATTTCGTGTGTTTGCAACTTTGCATATGTTCATGCATTCGCACATGCATGAATATTGCTCAAATTGAGAAAATTTTCTGGATCAGCCATAGCGTAAAGTAGTAGGTTTCAACCCATAATTGAATTTATTGTCAATTTTAGCACCACCACTAAACTTCAATTTTGTATCAGCAAAATCACACTTCTCAATAATATTGCTACATTTAGTAGAATTTCAACCATATTTTGATATGATAAGCAAGTAAAATTTTCATATAGGCAGTAAGGCTGTCCTACTTAATAGTTATCATATAAAAATTTTGATTAAATCTCTATAAAGTTTAGCGATGATGGCCTTACTGAAATGAAATAGCACAGTGATTTCATAAAACCAACTGAAATTCACTAATTCAGTGACCAAGCAGAATTGAGCGACAAGTTCAGTAATCACGAGTGAAATTAACTCAGAATAAGTATAAAATACGACTTCAATTCTCAACTAAAAAATTTTTAAGAAGGAGCAGCAGAATGAGTTTTAGCTATTTGAGAATATTTTAAACGCAATTTTTTTAGAAAAAAAAAGGAACTGCCCATTTCTTTGCCCCGCAATAGCACAAACTTATACAATATTTGATACAAAATTGAACCTGGAAAAAACTTTATGATCATCAGAAAAACTTCAAGTTAGAGCATATACTGCCTTAACTCATATGTTACCACAAACTGAAAAGAGCAAAGCAACAATGTGATTGATTTTAACACAGGACTAATTCAACCAGGCTAGAGTAAGACAACTAGCCCATTTAACTACGTTAATCAGGCAAAAAACATGTTAATCCCACTAACTATACTGACTGAGCCACAATGCCAGTTGGTAGAAATATGATCAAACTAAGATAAAGCAGCCAGGAACGAATTCAAAAGAGAATAACACATAAAGATGCAGGAAGAAGCTTAACTTACAGCTGTGATGGGAATTTCATGGATGTCAAACCATGACGGCATTACAACACCACCTACAAGAACAAGCAAAGCATTTGAAGTACATTTACATGAAGAATCATCCAAACTAGCATCTTATGAGCTCAAATGCTTTGTAAAACAGGCTAAGCTCATTCAATAGCCATTAGCCTGTTACATAAAACTCGCAAAGAAAAACAATAGAGAAAGGAAGCAAAATATTCCTTCAATATCGAAGAACAACAACCAAAACAGAATAAAGATGACACAACCACCTTTCAAGTTAAACCCATTATCGTAATACAAGTAATCAGTTCAATCTTCTAAATAAACAACTGAAAAGCTATTTTTAACAACAGAGAATTTATCGAAATGACTCCACCAATTTTCGCTAATATCCACTGAAACATAATAGAAGATCAAAAGGGATTCAAAATGGAATTGCAAATCAATGCCTCGCGATGAATAAAACCCTTATTGGTAACCATAAAAGTTTCACCCAATTGATAAGTAATTTTCATTCACATCACCAAAACTATGATCTATCAAATTAAGCCCAATAAAAAAGAAAAACCCTCAATAGCATAAACAGCAAATACCCACACCACAATCATAATTCATAGATGCATGATAGAGCTTACCGTTGCAAGTGACTGGGCTATTAGGAGCAGAAGGGAAACTCCATCTGGTAGCTCTAAACTCAGGAGATTTCAAAAGAGTTTTGATCGGTTCATTGGCAGGACCCGTATCGCCCAACCCATGAAGCCAAAGAATAAAACTACGAGCCATTGAGCGTGATTTTTGAGGAGACGAATTTGGCTGGAGAAATAGTATGAACGCAAACGTGCTACAGAGGACCACTGTAAAGAGTGCAATAGGCTTGGTTGACTGTAGCATTTTTTTTGCCTCCATTGGCGACCCCCTTTAATAATTTATCAAGTTTTCGCCCGTCTGTTTTTTTTACTCAATTCCCGGGTAATATTATTCAGTAGAAAAAAAATTTTGGAATTAGAATTTCTTCATTTCTCTGTCCCAATCTATTTTTTCTTGGTTTGACGGAATAGAGTTACAACTAATACTTTCCCTTTTAGATATGAATTACAGAAAATAAATCACTATCACTCATACCTAAAATATTAAAAAAATGATGTGGTCTGAAATTCTGAATGGACTCTTTCCCCTGATTTGTTATTTTGATAGGAATCAGGAGTTTGATTACTGATATATTTTTCCCTGGGAAAAAAAACAAATTTCTGAATTGCTAATTTTATGCTTGATAATTATTATGATTATTAATTCAAATGTTTCAGATTTTCATTCTTTTTCTTTTTCATTTTGCAACTGAATGAGAAAAGAAATCGCAACTGCCAAGATGTTAACGAGCCCGCGAATGTGGAGAACTCGGTGTCACTATAACTCATTAGATCTTAGCGCTAATCTTACGCTCCCAGACAAACAAGTATTATGAAAACAAACAATCAATCAATCACCAGTAAAACTCACTATTATTTTCCTTTATGACAAGGAGAATTCAGCCATTTCTCGAACCTATTACCATAATTTCTGGACCCATAATTTACAATGCCTGCAATGTAAGGTGTAAGCCTAATGTGTTTGCGTAGCCAATGCCAGGTTGTACAAAGGATACATTTGAATAAAGATTCCATTCATGTCCAACAATAGAACCATTTCAAGGACTTGAACTGTGGAGTTACATCCTCTATTTGTTTTAAATGAATGGCCCAGGAACTCAAATTAAGGTCTGAGAAACAATGCACCATACTGTTGCAGAAATTATGAGAATGAATTTGTAATCATGAGCCATGGAAATGAAAAATTAGGCTAAAAAATTTAAATCTTCCTGTAGCTGCAATTGTTGAATTATACCAGAGCAATGATACAGAAGAAGAAGAAGAAAATGATGAAGAGGAGGAGAGATCAACAGATAAATATTTAATTTAAATTGCAGTAGAACAGCCAACAACAGCAGGCACAGGATCAGTCATTTGCAGAGCTGAAAATACCAAAATATGGATGCAAAAATCTCTATGATTAGAACTAAAATAGACAGATTTGAGACAATATTTATTTTTAGAAAAATTTGTATAAGAGTTAAATTTAGATGAAGTCAGAATCTAACCAAAAAAAAATCTCAAAAAATATTTGGCATCCAATGTCCAAAAAGAAAGTTATCAATCAAGATGATCAACTCAACTCCATAATGTTACAGAAGAACTCAGATATCCAAAACAACAATAAATTTCAGACATTGCTTTCCTATGTCTTCCAAGGCTGACTGCTATAATTTCAGAAAAATGAATATAAAGCTTTACAATCCATAACTAAATAAACGATTAACAAGAAAAGAGTGTAGCTATAAAAGTAAATGAATTGATGTTTGTTCAAATAGCACCATGATATTGATCAATGGCATGTTTCATGGCATCCAATTGGGAAATAACATACTCCACTTTCTTAAAACAGATTTCATTAGAAATTCGAGAATTGTAGTCGCACTTCTCAAATGGACGGTACTCGCAAGCACTTTTGATTTCATTGCGGAGAGTAAACTGGATATCCTGCCTTATTAGAAATTTAATATTTTAGTTTAAACGGAAATTCATTTCAACCATTAGCAAAATAACAATAATCAATTACAAGTCCAATTGAAAATGAAAAGAAAAGAGGAAAGGAGAGACCTTGATCATTTGCATGAACTCAAGGCAATGATTGTTGATGAATTCTTTTCGAGGACCAGTAGGACTGGCCAATTCATCCACTACTCCTCCTGCTAGCTCCAAAACCCTAACTATTGTCTGTATCTCAAAACAAACAAATCGTTCAAAATTTATCTTTTCCTTTTTATTTTTCAACAGTATTGAAAAAAAAAATCAAAATTTGGATTATTTACCTTCTCCACATTCTGAAGTCGCTGCAACGATGTGTTCTGCGTCTGCGACGAATCCATTAATGTAATACACTTGCTCTTTCAGTTTCTGCTACTACCCAAAGCCCCAAAACTCGTTTAATTTATTTATCCATAAGCAAGCTCCGCATCATTCTTAAAACGCCCCGTTTCATAGTCAATAATTCAAACATTCTACATACAATGACGTGTCTTCGTCTAATTGGTGGACTGTTATTCAGTCAATTGACTTCTTGCACCGATGAACCAACCACAACCACACAAGAAGCATCTTTCTTTCCTCACCAAACTAATTAACTAAACGCCGAGGAGAAATCATGGCGGCTTCGAAGCTACAAGTTCTGTGGAATCACCCAGCGGGACCCAAGACGAGTGAGTTAACTTCCATGGTTTTCTTTCGATCTTTTTATTCTCTTTTTATGAATCGTTTAAACATTTTTCTTTGCTGGGTATGAAACATTTATAAAAATATATAATTTTGAAGATTTAGTACTCTCGATTCATTTATATGATCTGCAAGTCCTTCAAATATTTTATACCGATTCAAACCCAATTTTTCTTTTTCTATTAAATCTCCAGTTTTTCATTCTAAAAACCCCTATCTCCGGTTCTTCTGTTGTCGACATGCTGTATGTTCATTTTTTTCCCTTAATTTGTGGCCAGGTTTCTGTACATTTTAGTTAAGCTAGAACAAATGAAAATAAAATTCATTTGATTGCACATCAATTCATAATAAAAATTTCATTCATAAATTAATTATCACATTTGAAACCTGAATGCTCAGGTACTAAATGTGAAATTCAATTTTGAATCTGTAGCCTTGCTGGCTTATACTTCTCTTGGTTAAAAAATTATATTGCTTTACTAGCTTATACCCTTATTAAGTTTAGAATTTATTAGCAAAATTTACCAATTTTTATAGTGTGACTATTTTTATTGTATTTGGATAAATTTTCCGAACCAAACCTGACAAAGTAGATTTATAGATGAATTACATTAAATTTTCTGGAATTCATTTATATGAAACAAACTAGAGAATTGGAAAAACAAAAACAAAAACAGGAAGATTGTGTTTTGTCAGATGCTAGATGTGGAATATTGGGTTCATTTTCCAATTTTGTTTTGTCACTACCTCACGTCACAGAACCAGCAATGACAAATGACCATTTACTTCAATTTCGATTTTTCATATCACACATCTGAGCCCATCAAATAATGTCTGGAAATGCATTATCTATTGTATTAACAAATGTTTCGATGCGACTCTTTCCCCCCTGCCTACCATTATTACCATGCTGCTGCAGTTCACTTTTGGGCACCAACTTTTAAATGGGGCATCAGTATCGCAAATGTTGCTGACTTCTCTAAACCGCCTGAAAAACTTTCATATCCTCAGCAAATAGGTATGAACCTTTTATCTTCAATAACTTTATAAATGCACTTAGAGTTTCTCATTTCCTTACATGCATTTATCTTATAATTCATGGGTCCATGCCTCTCTCTCTCTCCCTCTCCCTGAGCATTCTTTATCCCTTATTGAGATATAGTTGGCTAACGGTTGCACTTTGGTTTCAGCTGTTACCGCCACTGGACTTATATGGTCACGCTACAGTACTGTAATCACACCAGTAAGTTTGTGATTGATGAAATGCTCTGCCATATTGAGATGAAACAGTGATGATGCACTCTTATGAGAATGCCATTTGATGCACTTTTAAAGCAATATATCTTGTGAATAGCAGCTTATCTCTTTCATACGCTGCTTATTTACATTGCTCTTGGTTATACTATTTAGTATTCTTATTATCATTCAGTATTATCTTTCATGCAATATAATTTTGGTTGCACTATGCCTATGTTTGAGTTTTTTTGTTTGGCCATCTTAATTTAGGTCCAAATCAAATAAATAGGTTATTTGCTGAGTTTAAATTTATCCTTTTGGAGAAATCTTGGTTGATTTTGATTGTTGTTTATCCTTGATCTGAAATACAGAAAAACTGGAATCTATTTAGCGTAAACATTGCAATGGCTGCAACAGGCCTCTACCAACTGTCACGCAAATTACAGTAAGTTCTGCTAATCTTTTCCCATATAGAATTGACAGTATTGATGCTCTGTAGCTTTTGGCATAGGAAGGTTAGATTTTTTTTTTTTGGTCCAACAAATGAGCTTCACAACGGTAGGTGCCTTACTGCCTTCCTATAATTCATCTGCCATGAATCTAGTAATTTCAAGATCTCCTCATGAAAATCTTAAGCCTAAACAGCATCTGGTCCGGAAAGAACATCATACATTTTGTTGCTGTTCACCTGTTTTGCAATTGCCTATAGGTAGGACGTCTCTCCATTAGAGACTTCTAATTACGCTTTTCCAAATTTCCAGGCATGATTACTTCACAGAGGCAGAAGCTGCTGCTGCAAAAGAATGATGATGAAAATGTGCTTAACTTCCTTTTGTGTGCTGCAACATCGAAGCCAATTTTCCCTTCTTGCCTTGCTATTCAACATTTTTCAATCTGTTATTGGTTTTCTGCACACCGCTGGGGCTTTGGATACTTAAGTGATCTACAATGTAGAAATTGTAGGTGGATGCTGACTGTTGGGCTTGAAAGGCCAGTATGAACAGAAAAAAGCTTTTACTTGACCAATAAAATATTGCCCAAATCTTTTTTTTTGTTCTGTTATGTTCAATTTGTTGTCCTTTGAATAATTTGCGGTCCAAATTTGGCTTCATAATCAATTTGCCTGAGCCTGTTAATTTTCGTTTGTCCTTGGAGCCCATAGGTAGTAGGTTCCAATGACATTTGCGTCAGGTTATCATGCTCAGGATTTGCTTAAGTTGCTCGAAACTTGAGTTCAAGATGTTGCTGGTATTTAGCAAAATGCATTTCTCTAACACGAACCATCTGGCGTGCAGCACATGCATGAGCAAAATGGATGAAATCAAAGTCACGGGTCGTTATTTGAGCAACAAGTTGTCACCTACACAAATCTTAAACAGCTGCCTGTTTGGACCGACATCCCCCATCTTAATAAATATGTTTCACACGAATCTTAAAAAGCTCATCATTTGGGCAGGCATTTCCCATCATAATAAATACGTTTCATCTGTTCAAAATGCTCTTCAATGTCAAAAAGTATGGCAAGAAAACTAGATGTAAAAGAAATAAGGGAAAAAATCAGTTGTTCAGTGATGAACAAAGAAAAAATAGTTGCTGTAATTGAAACAAATTACAATCAGCTCAACAAGGGAGCATAAAATGGAAAAGACTAAAGTACATGCATCAGCCACTAGTACACTTTCTCTAAAACAGTTGGTGGCCAATTGCCAAATAGAAAATCACAGGAAAATTGTCTCCGAATCAGTGATAAATAGGTTGTTTTCTTCTCATGTTGTATTGTGTCAAATAATCTAAATTAAGGCCCATCGATCATGTCCCAACACCACTCGAGTTCACTCTTTCCAACTGCCCATCTCTTAACTGATCTGGTTTTGAATCAGAATCATCATCGTGAGACTTCAACCCAGACTCAAATCCAAAGTGCTTTCATTCAGATCTTGTCGCACCACTTGATTATCATCCTGAGACTGAAGTCAATATTCAAATCAATATTAGATGGATGTGAACTCAAAGTTGGTAAGTGATAATAATGTCCCACTCACATCTGAGATGGATGGGTTTTAAGAAGGGATCCTATGTGTCCATATGGTCTTCCCAACAAATCAATCCATATTAATCACACTGTCCTATTATAGGACATTATCAAAGAACAGGAAATCTAAAAATCAAACAACCATTCACCTGGGTTTCTTCCATAGGTACATCATTAATGTCAGGTTTTTCATCAAAGCCATCACCCCTAGGAATTGGCTCCACTGCAATTTGTTCAGTGTCACCTAATTTAGCTTCTTCTTCAGCCTTATCTGCAGTCTCTTTTCTCTCTTTCTCTAGCAAATAAACCTGTATTGCCAGCAGCCAATAATGAATGACAAACCAAAAGAAAAAAGACTGCAAGTAGGAAGTACATCATCTGCAATTCTAGTGAACAGATACGTCTCAAATTATCTTTGTTCCAAACGAGGATGTGTGGCCTTGATGCAACAACAAGGTTGCTGCTGTATTATGACTTAGAAGTCAAGACTTTGAATGATAACTTCTTTTTTGAATGAAAGAGGAACTGCAATGCAAGAAGCTTAGTGTCCTACCAAGAGGAACTGCAATGCAAGAACCTCATGTCCTACCCTAGTTCAATTATCTTCCCCCTCCACCACACAACATGCAAATACATAATTTCCGGGAGCAACACATTTTCCCATCAATGTTGAAACTAAAATACCCATAAATCTGCAAACCTTCATTAACATCCTAACAGGTGAGCAGGAAAGGCTTTAAACCCAAATCATCCATCCATTGAAGAAAAATAACTGACATACTAAATGACTGAGTTCTGCATGCCATAGCAAAAGCAAATATTGGACATGAGTTCTAATACTTCTCCTTTATTGTGAATATGAATAATACTATATCATGTTTAATCCAAGAAAATGACATGGAATCAGTGGCATGAAGTAGAGCATTGCATTAAGAAAATATGTGCCTCAAAATATAGTTTTTTCACTTTTGTCTTGACTCAACTTCACCAAATTTTTGTCCTCCATTACTCTATGTCAAAATGCACGATAATGACATCTTCTATCCATATTTAAGCATCAGTCTTTGCAGAATAAGAAAAATAATGAAGATGGATTTGTGTTTCAGTAGAAAGTTTCTTTCTCTACAGAAAATGAAAGGGTTCTAAACCTATACATGAGATGTACCACCACATTCATCATTACCTCCACAAAAAATGAAAGGGGGTTCTAGCCCTAAGAGTCCCATCATTCTCCTCCCTAGAATAAGTTTAGCCCATTGATTAACACAAGCAGCTTGTACATGTTGATGTTCATGTCACGCTGTACTACCACTAAATGCAAATAAGCAAAGACAAATCACATGCAACTGAATAGCAATAAAAGAAAATGGAGCACAAAGTTGTTGGACTTACTTTCAGTAAAAAGTAGCCAATCAAAGCCCCTAAATTCAAGCTCTTAGTTTAAAGATTATAAAAACATTCCTATCAATATTGACATTTAAAGATTCTAAAATATCTCCTTCAATTCCATGGCTAAAAGAATAGGACATCTTCAAAAGGCTTATTCCTTTTCCAAGTATATCAAGAACATTCTAAAGCTCCATGAAGTATAACTCATGACATAAGGTTAATCACATGTAGATTGCGTGGTTTTCATACAAGACGTCTTTAATTTCAATACGATGTGTTTGTACCATTAAATCTGTTAGGAAATTTTCTTTATGCCCGATCAGATAAACAGGCTGGAATAGCATGGCACTGATTTATTATTACATTAACAAAGTTAACAAGAACAAGAATCATTTTCACCCAACATAAAAGAATTACCTAAAGCCATCAGAAAGGCCAAATTGAAGTCTCCTCCCAATAACCTCATGAAACAAATATGCATAAAGAACTAGCCCAAAAATTCTTCATGCATAATTTCTTTTACGTTCCTCGATCCTGGAACACAAGAGGAAAATATACAAGCAACCCAAACATGTGAATGTCTGTGATTGATCGCACAAAGTGGCTACTTGTAAAATGAGAATATTCTGACTGAGTTTGGCAACTATCACACCGTATCTTGCCAACAAATAATGTTAACTCTTTACCACATGAACTGGACCAGAGGTAGGTAAAATAGAGGTTTCAAAAACTGCACTTTTTTTTCCTATATAACATGGAAACATCGGTTCTGTTCCATGGTTTGTATAGTGTGAGATCAGAACAATGTACCGCAACATCAACTTGAAGGTTGATAATATCTGCGTCCAACACTTTATACAAGTGAAGGCAAGGCTGCTGAAGACTCCAATTAATTGGAAAATCACCTAAATATTGGTAAACTGTAACTTGATACATGCTCACAGACAATGGAACTTTAGTCCATGTCAGATAGAATAATCTAGAGCAACATTTTTCCTGTGCACCATTGCAAATGTGTAGAAATTCATCAAATTATCCAATCATCACACTAACCATATAGGAATTTACAATTTCCTTCCTTTATCAGCCCTAACAAGACTTTTCCTTTGTTTTCCAAGTTTTGACAATTATTTGATTGAAAATTTAAATGTTACTAGTTCAGACAAACTCAAATTCGAATCCAACCAACTGCCCACTGCAATGTAAACCTAAACCAAAACCTTTTCCGTATACCAAGATACATTATATTGAAACCCCTTCTGTTTTTATGAGTCAACTAAGCATGCACCATAAAGAAAGCCATATCAGCATAAACAAAATCTTATTCTTCCACTCATCCCCAATTGGACCTGCATTATGTGCTGTGTTCTTTTCTGAAGCAAGAAGAAATTAGAAACAAGTCATTTGAATCCAACATACACTACTTCCTGAGGAGCATAAAACTCCAGAGGACTACCTGTGGCACGAAATTTGAACAATTGACTGACAAGTGACCATACAGGATAAATGTATTGCCTGAATGATATGACAAAAGCAATTCCCGGAATAGCAATATGACAGTACTTAAGATATCAACAGAAGGTGCAACATGCTTTGTTATGATGTCTTCTTGGAGCTTCTCCAATAAAAGTCAATGCAACAGGCTACTTGGTCTTTAAATCTTGAAATTGACCCAAAATTTGACCAAGTCGTGAATTTTACCAAAAATCCTTCTCTCCACACTCAATATTACTCTAAATTCCTGAAGCTAACTGTGAAAGCAAAACCCTAAAACACTGTTCACTCAAAAGCCAGATCTAAAATGTCTCCACTCAATACAGAAATCGAATTAATCAGAATTCAGAAACTTGAAAGATCACATTCCAGACTTAATTCGACCGCTCCAAAAAAAAAACCAAAGACCAGAACGAAAATTGAGAAAAAAGAGAAATTGAAGCAAAGTGGAAAAGCTTGAAAAATTGGAAAAAGAAATCAAAGAATTGGGAGGCAAAAAAAGATCTTTAAATAAATACCGGAATGTACTTGAATTTACGCCTAGGAGGCTCGTCAGGCAGAGGCGGCACTTCGTCGTCCTTGGGTGAATTCTTGTCGCCATTGGAGTGATTGGCAATAGATGAGTTATTAGGAGTGTCCTTGTCGCTTTGAGTTGAAGGGGTCCACTTGTAAAGCAGGAGATGAGAACCGTTATTACCGTTAGTGGTGGCGTTGTGGATGTGATGATTTTGAGAGTGATTGGTGTTGTTGTTGTTTGATGGGGAAACATGGACCCATTTCTTCTTCCACTTCCTCACCGGTCCACTGAACACCGTGGCCGGCCCGTACCGGGTGGAGGACCGCCCAAGTCTCGCCCCTACTCCCTCCATTTTTTTCCAATCAAATCGGGGTGGGTGCCAAGATCTATTCAAATTTTCGCAAAAAAGGACAATCCTTTCTTTCTTTCTCTCTCTCTCTCTCTCACGTCTCTTTTTTTTTTTTTTGTCTAATTTTTCTTATTACTGCTGCTAGAGAGAGAAAAAAGAGGACAGGTGGCTCTCAATATTTGGTAGTATATTTTATATATAGAGGTTTCCGTGAATGGGAAAGATTGTATAAGGACAGTACGGGATGTTACTGTTCTGAGGAATAATCAGAGCCGTTGTCGTTGACTCATTACTTTTCTAATCAATGCTCTATCATTTTAGTAAGTTAAATTATTATTTACATTAATTACATTATTTCTTATTCGTCTTCGATAATTGTCGTAACATATTGTATTGTTTTTTGGGGAGCTTTTAATTATTGGAATGATTTTATCTTTTATTTATTATTGATAAAACTATCGAGTACAATCTCTCTATCTCTCCCTCTATTTGCGTTTTATTTTTCTTTTTGTAGACTAACTTTTTATTAGGTAAAATCTCATAATCAATAATGGGAATTGAGTAGATATTTTATGCAAATAAATAGTTATTTAAATGTAATAAATATTTAAACTGAAAAAATATAAAATGTCAATTTAATGTTAAATTTAAAAACTTAATCATTTCAAATAATTATCTCTTTAAATATATTCTGAATTAATTTCAAATGAAATTGAAACACATCATTTTGGTATTTTCTAAAATCAAATAAACAATATTTTTATAAAAAATTTATTTATGAATATTTTTCATTTTCATAAATGGTTATTATATGTAATAGCAAAAATTGCAGAGACTATTTCTAAAATTCATGTAAACCTTTTAATAGGTGGAATGTTATGTAATATCATATAGTACTCCCACTACAAAAAAAATACGCTATCTGCAACGGACAAAATCCGTCGCAAATCCGTCGCAAATCAAGTCTTGCGACCGATCTGCGACGGATACGATCCGTTAATAAAAAAGGCGTCACAATTTTGAATTTGCGACAGGCCGTCGCAGATTGCGACGGATTTGCAACCACTCGGCTGTTGCAAATCTGTCGTCGCAGATTCCGTCGCAGAATGTCGTCGCAGATTTCCGTCGCAAATTCGTTGCAGATTCCATCACAGATTGTCGTCGCGGATTCCGTCGCAGATTCCGTCATAGATTTCAGATATCCGTCACAGATTCGTGGCAAATCCGTAACAATTTAATATTGATTTTTATTGGAACTATTTGTATTATCAATTAATTTTATGAGAACTTTATAAATACATTTGGAACATTTAAACACAATCTAAAAAAACACTAATTACATTGATAAAAATAATTCTTTTATTAATCTTCAATATAATAAAATATTTACAATTTAACTATCTTGAAAATAACAATATTTGGGAAAAAGTAACACAAGTGTCTCACAATATAGAACTCAAAACAAATCAAACTCTAAATCCTCTGTTGTTCCTCCTTCCTCTAGCTCTCTCAAACTTCCTTCCCTTTGATCGCACATAGGGTTTAGTATGGCTGTGTGGCACACCAGGAGCTGGGCCAAAGTGTTTCACAGCTTCACAGGCATTCTTTGGACCTCTTAAAAGAACCTGAACAAACATTTGCATTAATAAGCTGCAATATGAGCAATATCATGTAATTTGTAACAAAACAGAAGGCAAATCTTAAAATGACTCAAGAATTCTATATCAAAGAACATAAACAGCACACAACACATATTGAATTTGAATCTGATCCTTTTCCTAGTAAATGTAACATAAAGCTTGATATCAAAACTTCACCAGCATCAATAGCAATTCTAAAAATGGAATTACGATAATTCAATGACATACCAGTCATGAACATAAAAAGGAAAAATAGGGGCATTATTTAACTCCACATATAAACTAAGATCAGATGAACACATACCCCCTTTGTTCCTTCATTTTGTCAGTTACTTCTCATCGGATTTGTCTCTCTTTTGAAGGCATTAAAGAGATCAATGAAAAGACCAGCATTGAGCAAATTCATTCCAGCCATCCCAAACAGAGCAAGTGGCAACTCTACCCCCTTACTTGGGAGCATCTGTAAGTAGCTTGATGGTGATTAAAATGTGAGACACAGATCTTGCAAAAATGAAAGTGACCCCATTAAGAATCCACTCCAACTTCACAGCTTTGCTCCGAGCATCCCGAACACCAGCCATCCTTCGTACTTTCGTCATATGTAGGAAGATCGAATGCAGCTATATCAGGAAAGAACATAAAATTCAGAGTTATAAAACCACATTGGTATATGTAACTGCAGTTGTTAAGAATTTTAAAATTATAATTTTCAAACTCTGCTGTTTTATTGTTTCATTGGCACTATCACTGGCTTTTACCCCTTTTCCAAGAGTCTACCTAACAGCTAGGATTTCTCTATAGAAGGTGAAAAATTAAATACAAGCAAGGAAAATCGTAGAAGAAAGACCTTCAATCATGAACTTCAGTACTTAATTTTGATTTTGAAAGGATGACCCAAAACCAAGTCAAAGTTTCACTAACAGTGTCTTGCAAAATCTCTTGTGCTGAAACCAACAAAATTGAAATCCCGCTTGTTTGAAAATCATTTCAGATGCGAATTAAACATACATATTGCTGCTTCGGTCTTGCTTATCTTGATAATATATGTATAGTAGTTTGTTGAAATAATGCTTTGTCCATCATCACAATGAAACATGAATTATGCACCTCACCCAAAAGGCATACAAGTTTCCATTTCTAAAGGATGAAGACCTATATTCATGCCTGAAGACCTTAAATATTCATCAATTGATGGAGAAGAGTCCTCAGGAAACAAACCTCACAAATCAGAATAAGAATAAGGTAGTTGATTGTGACATTTCAATACAAAGCCAGGGTAAAGCAGATGAGAAGTATCAGATGGTGCATTAGGATGGAAGGGATCAAGCCACTGTATAATAGATAAAGCAACATGTCCAACTGATCATATGCAAAATAACCACACGAGAAACACAAAGTTGGGTATGCCCACTGCCAAATACCTCCAACCAGCTGTGACTACTCAAACATACCATTCGGACCATTTTTTAGACACTGATGAACTAAAATAAACAGCACTGCAGAGGAAAGCCAACATAAGTAACAAATTAATAACAACAATCTCAACAATCTCTAAAACTACTATCTATCCACCCATTGCTCTTTTAATTGTAATCAGTGATCAATCAGTTTACCTCAATTCATTAGTAGTTCAATCCATATTGTTTTCTTTCATTATAAATGGAAGAACCCTTCTAGAAGTAAGTTATAAAACAATCAACCTAGGAGAATCATTCCTTTAAACAACCTTCAAATTCAACCTACAGTCGCACCCTGCTTCACATAAATTATACTTCGGACAATTTTCCAGAATATTTAACTCCACATATCGAACATGTGTGGAGATTGAAATCAGATTGACCCAGGTCCAAATGAAATTGTGCATAGCTTCTCTTCTTGTTGAGAACTTTTCCAGAATTTATCGATTCTGGCTTCAAAGTGGGATTCTTTGAAATGGGTTTTTCTAATAGAGCAGTTACGGGTTCTTTCTTGGCTTCAATTGTCTTATCTCTAATGAAAAAACCAACCCAAAATTCAACAGATAAGAAAAAAAAACTCATTTGGGTTATGATAACCCAAGTTGTAAAAACATGTATAATTGGTTTAATCGAATAAAAAATAAATTATATTCTTTTTCTAAGCTTTCTCATAAACCAAACAGAGCCCAAATCGGGATATGCATCAAACTAATAAAAAAGCAATCTCCCAATCAAAACCCAATAAATAAAACTACAAAAAGAAGATTAATTCACTGAAAACACGTACCCGTCTAATTTTGGAGCTCTACGCTTGTAAGTATTGAAAAATTCGTGTTTAGCATTCTGCCAAAGCGCCAATTCATCATCACCGTCCTCTGTAATCGGATTGGAGTTTGCAGAAGAAGACGATGGAGATGGCTTGAAGAACAAACTTATTTTGGACCGCATTTAGTTTTTTGAATTCTCTGTGCGAAGTGAGAGCCAATTTAGTCGATTCAGCTCAAAATTAATTTTGCGCCAACAAAAATCAAAATTTTAATTTCCCGCCTAAGTTTTCATCGCTGAATCTAATTATACAAATTTAAAATGATTTAACTAAATCCAATTTTAGTATAATAAAATATATAATTTTATACTATTAATATGTTATATTATTAATTTTACTATTTTAATTTACAAAACACAATTCATTATATTATTAGTACTATTAGTACTGTTTATTGCTTAATAACTAATAAGTATTTATTATAACCACTAAATACGTAGATCACTTAATAAAAATACCATTTTAATTTAATAAAATATTCGTAAATTTGAATTATGAATATAATTCTATCATACTCCACTTTAAGATAATGAATTACACAAAAAAAAAATTTAAATACTAATTTAAAATTTTATATTAGTGATAATAACTAAAATTTAATTTGTGATTATAAATTATTTCTCAAAATTTCTCCGATTTGTCCTTCCGTCGCAAATCCGTCGCAGATCCGTAGCAAATTTGCGACGGAAACATGTCCATCGTAGATTTCCGTCGCAAATGCCGAATATTTTTGTGGTGAGATTTACTACGGATTTGCAACAGATTTGCGACCAATTTCTCAAAATTCCTCTAACTTGTCCTTCCGTCGCAAATCCGTCGCAGATCCGTAATAAATTTGCGATGAAACTAGTCCGTCGCAGATATCCGTCGCAAATGCCGAATATTTTTGTAGTGTTGCGATGATTATTTGCGACGGTATGATTTTCGTCGCAGATCTGCCACGGATTTGCGACCAATTTCTCAAAATTCCTCTGACTCGTCCTTCCGTCACAAATCCGTCGCAGATCCGTAGCAACTTTGTGACGGAAACATGTCCGTCGCAGATTTTCGTCGCAAAATTTTGAATATTTTTATAGTGAAATTTGCGACGGCAATAGATGGTAGCAGATCTCCGTCGCAAATTGGTTTTTTTAGTGTTTTCTCTCTCGCGCCAACTTTTGCGACGATTATTTGCGACGGAATGATTTCGTCGCAGATCTGCGACGGATTTGCAACGGATTTGCGACCAATTTCTCAAAATTTCTCTGACTTGTCCTTCCGTCGCAAATCCGTCGCAGATCCGTAGCAAATTTGCGACGGAAACATGTCCGTCGCAGATTTCCGTCGCAAATGCTGAATATTTTTGTAGTGCCCATGCTTACTGAGTTTGTCTGTCGAACTCTCTATCCGGTCACTATTTTGATCGAGCTCTTAGAAGAAAGATGGACTTTTATGTCCAGCATATTAGTCTAGCAAAGCCTTTGATATTTGGGTAGACAATCACTTGACGCATCCGCAATCAGCGCTGACGCCAAATTAGAAGTTGTCTCCCTCCACCAATTATAAATATGGGCCACTTTCCACAAGTAAATAGGGTTTTCTCTCACTTTCATTCTTGCTCTTTACTCAGACAGACCGAGCTCTAACTCAGACATTGGAGCCTCTCTCGGGGAGCTTAAGCTCTTCTTTCTTGTATTGCATGTGGGAGAGCCACAGCAGCAGCAATACTTGAGCCCGAGCTACAGAAGTTAGAACCACCCCTGAGATAGCCCTATCATTAGTAGTGCGATGAGCGTGGACATACTATTCTCCAACGTAGACAACAAAACCTCAGGTACGTCCTGCAGCTCTTGCAAGTAAAGTGTTGCAACTATACAATACTATTTCACTTGAAATGTATATCATAGCGTCTCCATGCGTACCACTATTATAGCGTCCTTGCGCACCAAACTCTTATAGCACACTCTCGTGTCGAACTTTATAGCGCCCTCGCGCGCACAAAGCTTTCAGCACACTAATCATGCATCTTGCAACACCATAGTCGTGCACTGAGCTTTTAACTCTTTAACTATGCCATAACGCATTGGTTGCGCATCAAAAAGCAATATTGTGCGCTCATAACATATCGAACTACACTAAACCGAGCAATAGAAAGAAATACCTCATTTCATTTGCAATATCGAACTGTTTAGAGCTTTCTCGCATACTAATTTGCTTATAGCACCTTGTGCGCACCTTGTTGTAGCCCCTTGTCGAGGGCCGAACTCTTGCGCTTTGACCAAGCTTCAATGCTCCAATTGTACATTAGAATTTGTGTTTATTTTCCAATCTTAGGGGCCTATGTAATAATACTTTTTCTATGTATTTCTAAGCCCATCTTTCTATAAGAGTAATCATTTATTATTGTATAAGAGACACATGTATAAGTGTACATAGTTAGGCTTTTTTTACAATCCTTTAAAAGCACACGTAAGAGACTACTTGACATGAATGTCATGGCAATTAAGGGGGACATAACTGTTGAGCAATGGCATCCTCAACAATTGAGCACCTGCATCCTAAATTTTTGAGCACATGCACTTAAGCTCATCAAAGAGCTAAACATTGGCACTCAAGCTGACTCAAGCTCATCAGCAAACTGAGCACACTCTGGCTCATCAAAGAGAAGCTACCTATTCCTACACACTGAGCCATAGTCAAGCTAACAATATAGTCAAATGATCCACATCGAATAGAGAAAGTCAAGAATTTGTTTAGAATAATAGAGCTTGCGCAGCTCCACACGAACTAAGAATATGATTGGAACAAGAGAGCTAGATAAGCTCGTCCCGAACCATAAAGACGCTTCAAGAAGTCTCTCTCAGGAGCCGTACTTTAAAACAGGTCATCCAGCCGACCACCGCATATAACACCTTGTGCAGGTAATCACTCTATAACTTCACTTTTCCATTTTATTTTATAAGTTCTTAAAATACATGCATAAACTCATATCATAGCATGGCATGAAGTGAAAATCGGGTCAACCAACCCATTATATTTAGCAGAATGCTCGGTACACGAGCGTCAAAGCACACATTATGAACCGAACATGCTATAGGAAATTGTGTCTAAGGCACATCTATAAAAAAACACTAGGATGCACCTTATGTTCGAGCATGCTGAACAAGTGTCATAAACATGTCAACAAAATACAATAGATAATATTTCATTTTATCATTATACCAAGCTCGGTTATAGATCGAGCCCTTAGTTTAATTCAAATAACATATCACATCAAAAATTAAACAAAGCACAAGTATCAAGCTAAGGTTAAAAAGAAAAGACTTCACTAAAAAGAACAAGTTCATTACATAAATAGCCTAGTCTTTATAACTTGCCAATAGACCGAACTTAGATAGATTACTAAATAAAATTTTACAAGTTTTGGACTTCGTCCTCCTCAGCATCGTCCTCTTAGTCCCAGTCCTCTTTATCCCCTTCGTCTTCATATTCTTCAGCCTCAGCCTCAGTAACTAGCTGGTCCATGTTTATATCAATCATCCAAGACAAGTCCATGTCCTAGTTTTCTTCTTTCAGCTCTTTGACACAGCTTGTTGATAAGTATAGACACCTCAAGAGTAACTCTTGTTGCTCTTTGCAGACTCAGCAGCTAATCCAACCAAGCAGCCTATAGGGCCTCATATGCCAAGTGTAGCTCCTCGGTCTTAGCTCTCAAAGCTTTTTTAGCCAAGCACAGCTCATTGGATTTTGCTTTCAGAGCTTTTTAAGCTTTCTTCAACTCTTCATCCTTAGCATTTAAGGCCTTCTATGTTTCTAGCCTTATAGCGATCTATTCATCGCAGCTCTTGGAGGCCTGGGCAAAGTTAGTTGCCAAGCCCACCACCCGATCTTCCACTGTATGGGAGAGCTACAAAGTATCATTCAGTTAGTTTTCAATACCAAGCTTTGAATCCAAGTACAAGTTCATATTGTTTCTTACCATGTGAGACATCATGACCATTTGTCTTGCCACATTCACCGAGCTCATTCGCACATATTTACGCCTTTCTTTAGGGATAACTCGATATATTTATTTAAGCACCTTTTGGTTACTGAGGTCTTGCACTGAGAATGTTGCATCATGCAGACCCACCAACTTCTCGTTCACAGCCTCCATCAGCCAAACCAGGCTGTAGCGGTAGGCTAATGATTCTCTAGCTTCTCTAGGGGCAGAATCTCTTATCCCACCTCTCTACAAGGAACAATTTCTTATACCACCTCTAAAGGAAGAATCGAGTCCTTTGTAATGGGCTTCTTCTCCCAAGTAGCACTAGTCTCTGCAACTCGCCCACTAGACATGACTTCAGCCATGTGAACTGATGTCATTAATGAATGGATTGGGAGTTACGTCTTTTGAGTTTCCAGCCTGAATCATTACCACGGTTTTTGAAGCGTCGTCTCAACTTTGTATGACACCTGTCTTTCTGGAAGCTTAACTGCTCTTCTTGACACAGATGCCAAGACTTCTCAAGAGAGACTAGTGGTATTGCCCATAGATAACTGGGCTTAGCCTTCGAGCTCCTCGAGCTCTCTTTCCTCGAGCTCCTCGGGCTCCCCTTTTCTCGAGCTCTTTAAGCTCTCATTTTTTGAGCTCCCTTTCTGAGCTCTGTCTAGTGTCTCTTGATTTTCTTACAACCTCAACTAAGTTTGAGTTGCAATATTGTCCCTAATTACCGAGCAACACGTTGGAGCTCTACCTTCGTTCATTAGTTGCATTGTGTTTCAACAGCTACATTCGGGCTCTTTCGAGCCCCTCAAACTCTGTCTCATTTGAAATTAATGTCAAATGACTAGGAGAGACTAGTGATGGTACCCCTACTTACCGAGTTCGCCTACCGAGCTCTCTATCTTGTCACTCTCTTGACCAAGCTCTTAAAAAAAAGATGGACCTTCGTACCTAGCATATCTGCCAGGCCGAGGCTTAGATGTTCAGGCAGACAATCACTTGGTACACCCGCAATCAATGTTGATACCACATTAGAAGTTGTCTCCCATTACCAACTGTAAATAGGGGTCACTCCCCATAGGTAAAGGGGGTTTTCTCTCACTTTCACTATTTCTCTTTGCTTAGATAGACCGAGCTCTAACTTAGCTATCGGAGCCTCCCCTCAAGGAACTCGAGCCAATCCTTTCTTGTCTTGCAGGTGAAAAAGCCATAACAGTAGCAGTACCCAAACTTGAGCTACAGAAGCTAGGACCACCCCTAAGGTAGCCTCATCATCAATATCTTTTCGTGTAATAATCACGATTATAGAATTAATGAGTTAATAATTTATGTAGAAAGTAAATAAATTAGAGAAAACCACATGGGATGTTATTTAGAGATTATATATTATTTTTAAATGAAAGTTCATTATTATCAAATGAATATGTCATTATCATATAAAAAGTGATAGATAGTTTAATATTTTTTTAGTAATTCAAATTATTCATGATATGTTATTATTATTCATTGTATTCATAAAGATATAATAATCTTATTATTTATATACATTTTATATATTTTATAATTATATTATATTATTTATATTATTTTATAAATATATTTTTAATTTAATAATGAAAATTTAATAATGAAATTTATTTTGCACTAAAAAATAATATCAATTAATTTTTTTAATAGATTAATTGGTCGAACATTCGTCATAATTCATATATTCAAAATTTTTACCACTCAAAATAATTTCGTATTGATAAAAAAAATAAAAAGAGAGAAAAAAGAAAAGTTCTTTCTTAGGCCCAAAGATGTGCGGCCGATATCTTCCGCTCAACTATTGACTGCTAACTATTGACTGCTCTAACCGAGATGCTGCTATATAAAGTGGCGACTAGGGCTACCGAAAATTTTCTCATCAAATTTGCGTAATGTTAAAAGAGGGGTAAGGGCGGCACGGCGGGGAGGGGAGGAGCTACAACTCTGCTTTTTGTTTGTTTGTTTTGATATGAAGGCTACATGTACCAAGGGAAGGCATCGAAATTGGTAGCCTTCTCCTTGACTTGCCAAAGTGGCTGTAGCTATATTAATTTCTAGTGAGAGGTTAACTGGCCAGTTGTTGTATGGTATTTCTTTGAGATCTTTGTTGACACATCTGCTTACCGAGCTTTTCACATTCTCTTTTTCCTCCCCTTTTTTTATGTTTTTCTCTCATTCAATAACATTTCTACTATTCGATTGTAAGAAATGAGAAGGAAGAGAAGAGGAAAATGGCATAGGATTTTGCCTTTTTTTGAGACCCTTCTCTTACATTAAGCTTATTTTTCAAAGGTCACCTTCCAGACAGTCTCTTTGATTTTCTAGCAGTTTGCGTCTATCGGTGACTACATGCTTTGTTTGTTACCCTTTTTTCTTTTTGAAGATTCGGATTTTTGTTTGTGGCCAAAAGTTTTTGGGGACAGATGATTTAAGGTGCTAGCTTGAATATTCTAAACATCTAAAATTTTGTCATGATTCGCATATTATAAACAATGGCAATCAATTAAATCTGTTCCTAAACATTTGATGCGATTTTTAATTTATTACAAGGCCCCAATCAACTTTGTTCACGGCCTATATTTGCTTAATTCATGGAATTTAAGTATAATTTTAAATATTAAGCTAGTTAAGCCAAAAAACAGGCAATATTATGTACTAGAATCAGGCAATGTGAATTGTAAATCATGATTTAACAAAGGCCACCGGCAAATTATTGACGGTTTTTAATTTTACCAACGAAAAAATTTCAAATATCTACAAATTTTCTACCTGATTAAAACGCAAAATTGATTACATTGGTCTAATCATTATCAGTAAAACCCAAAACTATATGATACAATACATATATATTCAAACACAAAATCTTGCATTGCGCCTTGGCATTGCAGCAGACCACCTTAGTCATCTGCTGTAATCGGAGATAAAAAAAAGTCATTTGCTTTCAATCCAATCCAATTACTTGAAAAAAATCCCAGCATAACTGACTAACTAACAATGGCAATCAAACAAATATACTAAAACAAATCCATGTAACTATTGCTTGTACTAATACACAAGTGTTGCAGCCAATAACCAAGTTTTGCTTAGGGCCTTTGCCAGCGAGAGAGCTTCCAATCGGACTGAAACTGAATTCTAACTACAGATTAATTATTATTGCGTATCCACGCTGTTGTTGAATGCAGCAGTCAAATAGCCAATCTTCGAGCCATTCTCAGTAACAAAAGCAGAATCATCCCTACAATGATAATAAGGCTTTAAAGGGAAGGCCTCAAATCCAATGTTAAACCGTTTTGCAGCAAAATATTGGTCAGACTGTGGTTTCTTCCTAGCCGGAATCCGATTGATTGTCCGCTTATAAGGACCAAACCATTTGGCTTGCATATACCAATTTCTTCTCCAAGGTGGGACATGCAAGTCCATCTCTTTCATCGACCTACTCATTGCACTGCACACTAATTTCACAATCTGCTTCAGCTCCTCTGGCTTGGCAACTAAAACTTGAGGAAAAACATCAAGCAGTGCAGTGTAAGCAGCGCTGGGACGAGCAATTTCAAATTCTGCTGCTATAAACACTTCAACAATGAACCGATCCCCACCAACATTCACATCCACATACTCGTATTCTCCTGGCGGATGCCTACCAAATTTCTCCCATCTTGATTTGCAAAGACCTATATTGTAACACAATATCCGGCCAATTAGCATATACCCATATAAAAATCCGGCAAAATTGAACAAATATATACGGGATTAATTAGAGAACTAACCGGCGTCAAAGCCCCGGTCGAGCAAATGAGACATCAATCTGCGTTTAAAGCCATGGGAAGAGCTATCTCCAATGATTCCGCATGCAAGTAGTGTCTCAGCTCGAATCGTTCTCCTCACATCATCGTTACCATCGTGATTATTAAGGAAATCAAGTAATGCGTTCTTGTTGTCATCAGCGGAATCAGACCAGCTGTTGCTTGCTAATTCTTCAAGTTTTGAACTATCATCATTTTCCAGATCTTCTCCGGCTTGATTAATATCTGTATAATAATCTCTTTCGATAAAAGAGTTAACAAGATCAGAAAGATGATTAGAATCTTCGGGAGAATAGTGCTCGCTCCCGCTGCTCTCGCAAACCCTCACCAGAGCGGCCTCGTTGAAAGCAACAGCCACCCTCTTGAATCTCACAGCCATAGTTTTCGCTTCTTTTCTGGATTCAATTTCTGGTTGTGTTTATGTATATATACGCAGTACTTTTTATTGATTACTGAAAGCAAAATGTTGAGATTATGTCGATATTAAAGACGATGACAAAATTATGGCGAAATTATGTGTAAAACTGCAAAGCGTTAGTTCTTTTTTTGAACTGAATGCAAAGGGTTAGTTAGGACTACATATATATATATATATAAATAGATATATGAAGTGGGCGACAGTGAGAATGAGGTGTGTCATCACATTACGCCATTTCTTGAATGAATGTAGCTGTGTTTAAAGTTCAGGTTCAGAGTGGTTGAATATGCCTTAGCAATATACTGAATTGTTATTTACTATTAATTTGTTTACTAAATATATAGTACTTATCCATTTTTTTCCATAGATATATAGTTGATATTCAAATTTTATATTTGTTCAAAATTTAATGCCACTTAACTTTTATTGTAATTATAAAATTTTACATGAACTATTACATTGTAATTAATTTTTTTAAGATGCAATGAATTCTATTACGTTCTTAATTTTACATGAACCTTAATACATAGGCGTCTAATATTATTTATAATCTCCAACAAATAAAATAAAATAAATATTTATTTACATTTAAACTAAAACAAAAATAACAGAATAAAATTACTTCTTCTGATATATAAATAATTAAATTAAATATTAAAAAATATTACTCCTTTTGTTTCATTTCAAGTATTGTATAATTTTTTTTTATTTCAAGTATTATTTTTAAAAATTCAAGATAATATTAATTGAAAAATTTTAATATTACCCCTTATTAATTAATGAAATATAATAAATATTAAAAAAAAATAAAAAATAATATTTAGATAAATTATAATAAATTTTTTATAAAATTTATAAAACTAAGGGAGTAATTAAATTAATAATGAAAGTTTTTTGAAATGATAAGTTATTTTTTGAGAGGTAAAAATTTTGCCATTAATATTTAATGCATAGGTTTAGTAGTTTAATAAGCAGTCCAATATTTTGCGAAAGCCTTGTTGAATCTAAGGAGGTGTTTGGTTTAGCTGTTTGATGCAGCTGATAGAGGTTTGAACCCCAACCAGCAGCTGTTTGGTAAAATTTAATGTTTGGTAAAATTTTAAAACAGCAGTTGATAGCTGTTAGGAACCCCAAACAGCTGCTGTTTTAATAAGCTCCTACTCGGAGCTTTTTCATATCAGCTGATAGCTGATTCATATTAAGACTATATTAACCCTATTAAAATAAAATAAAAATTAATATTTATTAGATAATGATATGCTTATTGGTAATTTTACATTCAAACTGCAATAGGTATTGTATTTTTACCAAACACTAATCCGAATCAGTTACCAGCTATCCGCCACCAGCTATCAGCTATCAGTAACCGCTATCAGCTACCAGCTGCTATGAACAGCTAAACCAAACATGCCCTAAATCTAATAGTATTCCCATACAGCATATACCAATTTTTAGCTTCCTATAGGATTAGGCTATACATTTGGACGTGGAAAATGGACGCGGTGACCGTGACTGTCTCGTCGTCATTGATGACCAGATTCAATGAAT
Organism: Garcia nutans; assembly: GCA_947685225.1. Taxonomy (NCBI): domain Eukaryota; kingdom Viridiplantae; phylum Streptophyta; class Magnoliopsida; order Malpighiales; family Euphorbiaceae; genus Garcia; species Garcia nutans. The sequence goes on from CANTUV010000024.1 coordinate 81,198,192, forward strand.
CTTTTAAATTTCATCTTCTTTTATTAGTGTCTACATGCATTGAACCTTATTTCCTCTAGTTAAGTAGTAGTTGTTTTTGTTACCTGTGGCAATTCTCTCTTTAATGGAGTAAATAATTTTCTCTAATAATAATAATAATAATGATAATAATAATGAGACCCACAAAAAATAATCGAAATTTTGATTAATTTTCAACTTTTCATTCAGTTAGGCATGAATTTAGGGTAGATACATTAATGGAAAGTCTGCAAAATAATTATTCATTATTTTATGGGCCACATTGGTTGAATTGAGCTCAGCCCATTTATAGTTCAATAAGTGGGCTGAGCCCATTATCAACTGTCGATGAAGGTTATCGTGCCACGTCTTCGGAGACACTTTCCAAGAGTTTTTCAGACTTTGCTCATGCCCAATACGCGTAGCTCCACTAATTTAAAAAGTCAAAAATACCCTAACTCTACTCTTAATTGAAATTGACATTAAAAAAAAATGAAGAACATCATTTTATTTTTTCAAGGAATAAAAAAAAAAAAAAGGAAAGTGGCCTCATTCTTTCTGCCTCGAAATGCCGAAAGAGAATCTCTTCTGGGCGTGAGAGATTGATAGCTTTCAGAGACTGTTAAAAATGGCTTCTTTCCATTAAACAAAAGGTTCGTTTTTTATATTTTTTTATTTATTTTAAATACGTTATTTTCTTTTTCTTCTACTTGCAGAAACTTGTGTGTAGAAGTAGATGATGATTTGTTCTATTTTTTGGGAAATGAAAGTGTTGTAGATTTGGATCTTATTGGCCATTCATCACAATTTAATGTCAATTTCTGGTTTATTTGGAGGAGATTATTTTCTTGCTTGTATAAGCATTGTTGATTATTGTTTATCTGTTTTCACTTGCTAAACCGAAGCAAAATTGTAGCTTTGTTCAATTTGTCAAAGCTTTTCTCGTGCTGCTTGATTTTGTTGTGATTTGATCGGAATTGTGTTTCCCTTATTTCTAATGGGTATTATTATGAGAAAATTTCTTTTTTCTTTTTAGTGTTTTTTGTAAGTTAATAAGCTAAATGAAGCTGATAATTCTGACATTATCTCAATCTCCATTAATTCACTTTTGTTTTTCTTCATATTATAATTTATTTGCCGTCCTCAAAATGTATGGCAATTTGATTGAGTTCACTTAGATCTTTGTTTTGAACAGCTTATGAAATTTGACTCAATATCTAAAGTTGTTTGAAACCTGCTTTTGCATCAATTGTGATTTTATTTTTCCCCCACTACAACTTTCTGTTTCTTTGTTTTATAGGTCTTGGATTCCTTGAGCCTCTGCTCATGTCTGCAGGCACGTGACCCTCTGCGAAGTGATTTGGTTGAATTTCTTCAAAATTTGAAATTAAAGGAGAATGGCTGATGGAATATCAAGCTTCTGGGGTCCTGTCACATCCACCACTGACTGTTGCGAGAAGAATTATGCGGATTCTTCTTATATTGCAGAATTTTACAACACCATATCAAATATACCATGCATTGTTTTGGCACTCATCGGTCTTATAAATGCGCTGAGACAACGCTTTGAGAAGAGATTTACTGTTCTTCACATATCTAATATGATACTTGCTATTGGAAGCATGTTTTTCCATGCCACGTTGCAACGTGTGTAAGTTTCACTTTCTCACTTTCTCATTGGATTATACCGTACATTAAAGAAAGCTATTGTGCAAACTATTCCTCATTTGTGTAGTGCAAAAATCATAACAGCTTTTATTTGAAGAACATAAATTAGTATTAGATAAAGAAAATATGAAGACAACTCATTTCAGTCTGATACACTAATGATGAATGTTTCAGAACACTTATTACTCATGTTGTTGTCATTATCATCTTTCTTTGGTGATTGCTAATTTTAATTCTATGCATTGCTAGATTTTCATCTTGTGAAGTATTTTTCCAATTGTCTTCTCTTGTACATCCAACTTGCTACCAAAACTCAATATGCTAGAAATTTGTTCATGTACATGTCCTTGTATTATATTTACTTGATGTCCTTGTACTGTATTTGCCAAGTCACAATTGACACAACCCTGGTATGCTCATCAAAAGTTAGAAAAGAAATCTAGTGTACTCTCTTTGTTATGCCAAAAGAGCTTGACCATGAATATTGATATTCTCTTGATGATTCTTTTTATTGTTTAGATTCACTCACGATAATAATGGCTGGAACTTATTTCAGGCAACAGCAAAGTGATGAGACACCCATGGTATGGGAGATGCTACTTTATGTGTATGTCCTCTATTCACCAGATTGGCACTACCGCAGTACAATGCCCACATTCCTTGTCCTCTATGGTGCTGTTTTTGCTATTGTCCATTCCGTGGTGCATTTTGCAATAGGCTTCAAGGTGCATTATGTGATCCTCTGTCTCCTTTGCATTCCTCGAATGTACAAGTACTACATTCATACTCAAGATACCTCTGCCAAGAGGCTTGCAAAGTTTTATGTGGCTACCCTTTTCATTGGTAGTTTGTGTTGGCTTTTTGATCGTATTTTATGCCAGAAAATATCACATTGGCCCATCAAGCCGCAGGAGCATGCTTTGTGGCATGTCTTTATGGGTTTTAATTCCTATTTTGCAAACACATTTTTGATGTTTTGCCGTGCACAACAATGGGGATGGGCGCCAAAGGTTGTCTATTTTGCAGGGGTTCTTCCACATGTGAAGATTGAGAAGCCAAAGACTCAATGAAAGAAAATGAGATAATGGAAAGTATAATTTTGCTTATAATTGGAGATACATAGTAGTTTTGGAAGACAAGAAAAATCGGTCAATTTTTTTGTTCATCTGGATGAATGTTGAGGGAAATTTGACATCAAACCTTTAATTGTAAAAGTATAACATGTACTATATTTATATGCTTTGATGCAGTTGTCAGATTAGATGGTTTATTCTTGGATAGTCTTGCTTTTCATTGTAGAAACCTTATCATACCTTGAACTTGTTGAATTCCTGAGGAGGGAATTCATTTTTCTTCAATTATTCTAAAGCATTTGACTGAACAACTATGAAAACAGACTACCCTTTATTGCGGATTTGCACTGTTAGGAGTTTTTAAGGATTCTGTCGACTGAATAGAATATATATATATATATATATATATATTTTCCATTTGGTGCTGCGCATCTTCACATGGAATTACAACGATAATTGACAAACTGGTTAGGAAGAATTTCCTGCCAACATTTTGACCCGGGACAAAATAAGAACTTTTAGACTCCAGCCATGCAGAAACTGCAAGCGATGATAAGTTCAGGAATTACTTTGCTCGCAGGCGCACACAATTTTCATTTTACAAAAAGTATTGCAATGAGAGGTTCATTCTTCATTAAAAGTGCATTCATTTCCGAGTTTAATGAAAAACTAAGTTCAACACCTAATTATTACATAACTTTCACATTTCTAGCAACTGTAAAATACTTTCTAACTTGATTCAACTCATTTCTCTTAGTTATTAATAAGGATGCTGCCTTGACATCATTTGCAGAATTCAGTCTTGCTTTGCCAATTGCTCTTGAGTTGAATGTGCCACCTCCAATTCTTGTATTTCCTTGAAATGAGAACACTGGATTGCAATTTTGAGAAGAGAACAAGCAATACATGCCATTGACAGCTTATAATCTGTTAATGCTGTACAAGTGCCCTTGCTAAAGAATGCCCCTACCTAGAGATACTTGAATCAGAAATTTGAAAGACAACATATACAAACATTTCTTTCTTTCACTCCTAGGTCACCATGCACTTGACATGCCGCGCAGCATGAACATTATGGATGTGGGCTAAGATCGTCCCACCAGCCTTTCCTGGATGATTTCACCAAGCTTCATGTACAACGCATGCTGCTCCTCAAAAGTAAGGTTCGTCAAAATCTACAAAATCATAGCACAATCAGTAAATAGATTACTACGATGAAATATGAAATATGTAATAATGTATACAAATTTTAAGAGTTCACCTGATCTAAAATCATTTCAACTGAGATACTTTGAGGCACCACAAATGATTGATGATAGATGTATGCAAACACAGCCATCACCATCTACAGTGAACAGTCAAATCAATCACAGCAGAAAAACATGAACCATAAATTAGATTGTGAGATTACATATGAAACATTCATTTGCTCATTTACATGTTTTCTATTTCAAATCCTGCTCTAAGCAATGAATAGAATGCCTCAAATTCAAATGTATGACAACTAAAGCAGTGAGCATAAATTTAATCAGTGGATATCATTCCTTGAGACCATAAATTTAAATAAAAACTGACACCTAGACCTCGCGACTGTTCAAAACTGAGATGAAAACTCTCCGATCAACATCTTTTGTCAATGTTCCAGTCTCTGTTACAGCTTACCTGACAATCCATCCTATCTGTAATACCACCATGGCCAGGAATGCTATCACCAAAATCCTGTTGAGAAGAAAAAAAAAAGAAAAAACTTAACAGATAATGTCCAACATTTCCATCACAAACAATAATCAATAATACCCCAGCCCACCAATATCTTTTCCTGCTCTCTCTCTCTCTCTCTTCCCCTTGGAAATGCTAAAAGTACATGAGTGAACCTTGATTTTGAAAGCTCTTTTAAAGCCACTTGCAAAAAAGCCTCCAAAAGGTGCTATTATCGAGGCAAACAAACCGAGGCATAAAGCGTGCCATTGGACAGGCAAAATAGAGACTTCTTTCCAAGGAAACTGCATGAAAGCATTAATGAAGCATCACCATTCACAATTTAGATATTGATAAAAAACGTTTCACATTTCTAGAACTTATAAACATAATTCTGAGTAGTGCTATAAATATGCTTAAATGTCTGGTCGAAAAATAGTTGCCAAACTATCAAAATTATGCTGATTGTACAGAACTATTCACCACCGAAAATAAATGCACTTTAGAATGAGAAAATTTCATCAATTATTTTCTTTTAAATAGAAATAGAAGCCTTGACGCAACGGTAAACGTTAGTCGCTGTGTGACTTGAGATCACGTGTTTGAGTCGTAAAAACGGTCTCTTACAATAGCAAGAAAAGGCCGCGTACAAATATTCAATGGGTCCAACCTTTCCCCAGACCCCGCGTATAGTGGGAGCATTTGTACACCGGGTTTCCCCCTTTATTTTCTTTTAAATGGCATGAGCAAAGGTTAAAAAAATGTAGCTCATGACAAAATTGCAATCTTATTTAAGGCCCAAGTTCAACATAACATTGTTAACCCGCAATGCATCCATTGCCGCGTTTACAGAGGATTCTCATTTCAAAAAAAAAAATCTTCAGGGCATGGAATGAGGCAATTGCGACCATTTTGTGTCACAGCCTAGGTTTACCTTCACAGTTTCTTAAATACTGTGCATTCTCAAGAATAAGTAGATGCTGGGAGTATGTAATCAGATGCAACATTTGGTAACACGCAAAATCACTGCATAATAAACCACTAGCAAACCAGTACTTTACAAGAAGCAAGGACAGTCATTCTTGATATTTGTGTAACAGATCAAATGAAAACGACACATGGTAAACCTTACTAGGAACACTTCCTGCAGCGCAAGAAAAATTATGTGTATGATGATACCAGCCAACCATGAATTCACAATCCAATTAAAACATAAAAACAAAAACAAATGCTATGACATGAAAACATAGACCATAAATATGAAAACATAGACCATAAAATTATTCAGTATCATACATTAGGATAATGCCAAAGCTAACAATTCTTGTAACAACCAGGAAAATCAGATGCTGTTATTCAAATCCAATTGTCACCAGCTTACTCATCCATTGAGGAACCCACGCTGGTAAAGTGAAATATTCTGGCTTGAATAAAGGCCCAGGATCACATTGAAGCCAACCACTTGATAAATCCTGCATGATGATAAGTTCCTCACATAATTAACTAGACATCTTCTGTGCAATATTGAATCATTTGGTAGAATACATTACCTTCCTTGGACATGTTAGCCACTGAAAACGCCCCATGATATTTGCAAGCTACACAAGCAAGTAGAAAGCCAGTTAAACATTAAGTTCACGTGACATTCACAAGCTACATAAACAAGCACCGAGTTAACGTAAACATTCAAAGACCCCTCTAATCAAGTTTCAAGTCCAGGGTGAGAATCAAGTCTTTTAATAGTTGAAATGAAAGTGGTTGAGAATTGCAAAAATGTCACAACAAACAAATCATTTTGACAACAAAAGGAACTAATAATAATAATAGAGAGCTCATGACCAACATTGTGATAATTATGAGCCTGAATTATGTAGTGGCTTAACTTCCCTATTTGCAGTTAACTGATTAGAGTACAGATTTAAATGACTCCTCATAGGTCAAATTTAGAAAAGCAAATGACTGATGCAGCAAACATAATGATAATAGTATGATAACTGAAACTAATTCTGCAATTAAAACATGCTTAGAAAGAATAGATTCACTACAATTGTCAGTAAAAAGGAGCAAAAGCCATGCTCACCACAAATGCAGAGATCATAGTTGTAACAGATGCTCCAATGAATCCCTCCCAAGTTTTCTTTGGTGATAACTTGATCAAAGGGGTTCTTCCAAAAAAGAAACCAAAGATATAAGCAAAAATGTCATTGATGACAGTGTGGCTGGAAGAAGAAACCTACATTACATAGAAAACATACATATACACATGAGTACCAAGACTGATGATCCATTCATGTTAAGAATCTAATTAAAAAAAAAAAGTAATCCTAATGAAGCTTTAAAGAAAGATAATAGAAATGCAGCATATGGTTTCAAATCCTGGCATCAAATACATAAAAGGCATTGATAGATAATGCCATTAATATTTACCCTATCTAGGAAAACAAAGGTTAAAACCTGAAAGAAAAAGATGATTTCCACCATAGAAGCTAACTACAAAGGAACATATTGGAATACTAAAGGAACAAGGGCAACTGAACGCTAGTAACAGCATAACAATTCAATCATATTCTTTCCATATATAAGACAAAAGTGTATTAAAGTTGTTAGCAGTGCATCATAATCAAAATATTTTTTCTTTTTCTTTAAGAAAAAGAGGGTCTTTGAGTACTTGGCACATCGTAAAAGAAAATGAAGATGGTATAGAAAATAATACAAAACCCCCACCTGCCTGAGGAAAGCTGAACATAATCAAAGCTGGGAAGAGATAATACACAAAATCCCAGATCACAAACCCAGTATTATAGAAATTTAAGTAGTCAACATACAAGTTGCAGTAGAAGTTTTGAGTTACCAGAAAATTCCTTCAAAAATATTGGCCACAGTGAAAGACGATTGAGTAAAGACCACAATCAGAATCATGTGTGTCCATGCATACTGGCCAAATTGATACTTATACATCTTCTTCTTTAGAGTAAGAATGAACCACATAAAACCTGAGCCAATTTTACAAATGATAGTAACCACATCAGAAGTTATGCATCATAAAGACATATGAAGAACAAACTCATTAGAAATGGCAATAAGAATTCCTCAGTGCAAACACTAACTGCAAACTGTATAAACAAAAGAACAGAGAAAATGCAAGATAACAAACCTGCGATATTCAAGAAATAACAAATAACCATATGACACTTGATGAGGCTGCTCACGAACTGATATGAGAATTTGTCTGAAGTTACAGTATTGACTAACCGTTGACTAAGAATGCGACCATACACAAACAGCATTGCAGTGAAGAAGAAGTGCCTGATAAGAAAGTGGAGAAATGGATAAACTCAAATGATGCATGTATATAAAAGGGATAGTGCTATTTTGATCACCCAAACATTTTGGAATTTCTATTTGAGTGTCTAGACATTTTCTTTTCTTTGTGAAATTAAGTGCATGGATGGGAAAAATATTTACAAGTCCCTTTACAATTTTTTGGTGAGTAGATGTGCAAGAATGGACTAGGATAATAAGTAGCCATGTCAGAAGATACTATTTTAATAATAAAAAGTACTTCAAAAATGCATGCACAAAGTTGTAAGGAGACAAGTTTCAAAATCAGCAGTTAAAGAAACGAATATTTAGTACAAGTGAGGGTGCATAATTTTTTCTTAACAAAAGTTAAAAACAGTCAGTTTCTGTTGGCAAGAAAAGCTTAGCCAAAATTTCTATTAGTTTAATCCGTCTTGCAGTTCCAGTCACCAGAAAAAAAAAAAAGTAAAAAGGCACTGGCTTACCAAAATATTATTAGGAACTTAATCGGACAAACTTAGGCATTCAAATAGAAACTCCCCAAACATTAAGGACTTGAAATGCCATCATCTATTAAAAATATGCAATTTATTGAAACTTTCAATCAGAGTGATTCAGTTCAGAGTAATCAACAACAACAACAACAACTAAACCTTAGTCCCAAATAAGTTGGGGTCGGCTGTAAGGATCCTCAACAAAATAAGCTCAAAAGACACCAAAAAAGATACTCAAGCCTTAGGCCTCTTCCAAGACACAGATTTTACGTCTCCATTCAAGTCAATTTAGAGTAATCAATAGTAAAAAACAGAGTACTTTGCAAAGATAACATAATATACCATAACTAAACTTACCAATTCAAAAGTCTAAATCCTGGGAGATGCCTATCCTCGTGCTTTCCTAAGTAGATTGAACAATTCTTTTGCCATAAATATTTGAATGACAACCACCATTGCTGTGATACAGAGATGACCCATGTAGACAATCAATGCAAAACCCCCAATCATCCAAACAGTTGAGTATGCACAAATCAAAAATGACTTGTATTTGTTTCGATCGTCAACCAGTAAATGACCTCCATTTTCTTTACTAGCCTCTGGAACAACCTGACAGCCAAGTAAAAGGTACAACTAAAAATGAACTTTCAAGAAGCAGTAGCTTCTCAAAGGAAGAACAAAGATGTTGAAATTCTTCTATATATCCCAGTAAGTATGTTGGGAGAATATGACAGAACTGGCAGTGTTACTAATTTAATTTAAGAGATTTGACCATCACATGTCAGGAAGAACATATTAAATACTCGTTTTCCTTCAATAGTACACCTTTCGTAAAGTGGATAATTTTCTAAGGAAAAAAAAAATATATATATATATATAATCAACTTCTTGAAGAGGATGTCATTAGTACACGAAAAGAAACTAGAAGACAACAAATTGAAATAGAGTAACCAACCTCATTGGAGCGTCTACGGTGTCAAAGCCGAGAAGGTGTTGCTGACGCACTTGTGTTATGATCCCTTTGCATGGCTCTTCAATTACTTTCACTTGTTTGAAAATTTAGAAAAACTGCATGTATATGTAGCCCAAGAAATTGCTGACTGACACATAAAAATTAACTCTTAATGAATGCTACTACATATAGAGGCAGAGAAAAATTGAAAGAAATTCACCCAATATGAAGCCAAGATACATGATGTAAAAAATAAAATAAAATAAACCATGGACTATTCAAAATGCTAGAAGTAAAATCAGGAAACTTATTTTCTTAGACGAGCACAATAGCAATGCAGCAGTACAAAAGCAATAACAACGGAAAGACAGCATGGGTCCTTCAGAAAATGAATATCAGGACCATATAATGGGATGCTTTCTTGAGTCAAAGTAGGCAGATAGACAGACGTTCTCCAACACTGGAAGGTGAAAAAAGAAAATACACTTATTCCCTGTTGTGCCTGAAAAATTCAATCAAACCGGCTCAAAATCCTACTCCACACCACAACAGTGAAGTCCCAAAAAGTAGTGAGAAATAATGTTTCAACATAGAGTATCCAGCAACTTCCATTTGTTGCGAGTTGAGTTTCATAATTTTTAGCATAGCAGCCACTTTGTAATTTAAAGGACATTCTAACAATAAAAAACAATTAGGAAATTAGTAAAAGCTCACAGTTTTGGGCTAAAGGAAGCAAATTGAAAGCTCTAATTACGGTTTCCATAAAAAATAGAAGTTGAGTGGAGTTCGCATCAAGTTCAAAACCTAAAAAGACTCGATTAAAAAACAAAAACAAAAAAACTCAACACCACAAGGCAATTGAAATCTATCTAAAACAGAATAAAAGACATGAAATTGGCAAAGAGGAATCCATTAAAAAACAGAAGAGTTGGAGAATTAAAGAGAAAAAAAGAAAGAAAGAAAGAATAGAAACCTGGTTTCAGTTGAAGGCCGCGGTGACAGTGAACTGAATTGAAAGAGAGAACGAACCCTTTCCCTTATTATATATATATCTTTCATTTAATTTAATGGAGAGAATGAGAATCACGGAGTGCCAAAGCTAAGCAAAGCATACCATAATTACGATTTTTTTTTTTGAAAAAAAATATTTTATTCGGTACAAACTTTATTATAAATAAAATCCAAAAAATCATTCTTTTTTTTTTCCTTTCCTTTCCACCCTTCGCTGGGACTCTATACAAACAGCGGAGCGTTAGATTCACGCTTCTAATCCTACTCGCGCAGAAGAACAGCTAATTGTATGCGTATATTAAAAAATATATGTCATATCAATTAATCTTATCATTATATTTTTTTGAAAAATCGTTATTTTTTTTATTTATATTTATTATTAATGATAAAAATCTACGGATTAAAAATTGATCAAAATTAATTATAAGCAGTTTTTAAATTATAAGTTATTTATTTAAGTATTTTTAAAAATTTAAATGGTAGATTATAATATAATTTTAATCAGTTTTTTAAAAGTTGAGTTGTGCTACTTTTTTTAAACACTTATTTTTTAAGCAGTTTTAACCAAGTAAAAGACCATATTATCTCTACCTATACACTTTATTATTATTATTCTTATTATTATTGCAAAATAAATTTTGAATTGGCATTTAAAAAATTATTTTTATAAAATAAATAAATTCAGAGACAGTTTGGTCATTTTGACAGTTTTTGCAATTAAAAACTGATTATAAGCTGATTTTACAGAAACACTTAACTGATTATCAGCTGAAAAGCTTCAGTTTTGATAAACACTCTCCAACGCTGCAAATTAATTAAAGTTATCATTTTTATTTTTTTCTATTCAAAAAATATTTAATAAGCAATTAACTTAAAGTTCCTTATGTTCATCAATTATGTTTTATTATTACTAGTTTCTTTTTTTTACAATTTAATTTTATAAAATGGTGAAAAATTATACTGCGCAACCAATTTGGATGTGTTAATGTGCTTGGCCAAAGTGGCTTTCCTTTGTAAAATCATCTCATAATTAATTTGGAAAAACAACAAAATTTAACATAAAAAGGACTAGAAAACTTAAAAAGGATTGTAATCTTTATTACAAGAGTTGTAATTTTTACACTTCAAAGTACTTCAAAAAGATATATCAACTCTGTCATCAAATAGTCTTTGAAAAAATCTCACTTAAGTTGACATATAAATCATGAAGTTCTAATCCATCATATATTATTACTAATGACAATATCATAATATCAACTGGAGAATAAGTAAATTACTAATTAGCATTGATCCTCTGTGTCTCCTCCCATTTCAAATATTGAAGCTTTTTCTTCCATGAAGCATTGGATCAATGTGAGTTTCCGCCAAATAAATTAAAGATAAAAATAAAAGAATGAACAGCGTATGCATGCAGGTAATCATCCTTTCTAATGTCTGTACTAGAGAAAGAGTGAAAATTAAGGATTTTATTTGGCTGGAGGCATTTGGATTAGATAAAAAAGAAATTATGAATACACACACACACATATATATATATATATATTTGAGTTGTATTGATGAAGTAGGTCAAGCAAAGTGTTAAGGTAAAATTATTGGTTTATTGATGACAGTATCTATAGCACTCATCATCTCATGTGGAGAGGAGAAGCCATCCTTGGCCATGTAAAAGAGGTGAACTATCTTGCTTGTTTGCCAGAAGAGATCTTTGCAAGTTTTAGGAACTACACTTCCCTCATTTTGCACTACCATTCGAAGCAACTCTTTCCTGTATTTCTCAATTTCCTTCTTGGTTTCTCTGATAGCCTCCTCCTCTGAGATGCTACCATTCCCATGAATCATACGCAAAACCAAGCTATTCAGTTTTCCTTGTTCACTTTCTCTCTGCATGCCAATGTAGTTACAGTTAATAATGAACTAAATTACAAGTCTCAAGATGGGAAACTCAAAAAATAGTTAATTAATTAGCTAACCTTGACTGTAGTGAGATCATTCAAGAGGCGTGCAATTATGCTCATATACTTGAATAGATTGTCATATTCCTGACTCTTCACTGCTTCCTCTGACAATTTGCACCCAAGAAAATATAGAGGTACCAGAACAACTGGTCCTAAGGCAACACTCACATATGCACTTGACATGTACTCATCAACTGAGGGTATTGATTTCCCTCTTGCCCAATGGAACTCATTCCACATGGTATCCAACAATATCAGCCACTGCAAATTAATATATTTGTTTGTTAATTTAATTTGTCTAATCTTATAATTAAAGATTTTTACGTGCAAAGTGGATGTCATTAACAATTACTTACTATCTCAATTAAGTGATCTTTGACGTTCCATCCTTGCTCTATACTGGCCTTCACTGCAAACTCATTAGTTGTATCATAAATTGCAGAGAAAATAATCTCAATTTGTTCGGAGCAGAACCCTACTTCTGAATGTCTATCCCACCTGTTTTCATTCAACGAACAATGTAGAAATAACATTATTCTCGTCACTCATCAACAATCAACCAAATATGCAGCATTTATAAATAATGCGAGGACTTACTTCTTCACCAATTCAGTCATGTTTAGTAACTCTTCTTCAGAACCACCAACATCAAATAAATCATCCACCAGAGTAACAAGAGCAGTAAATTTAGCCCAAGCAATTCGGGCATCCGAGTACTCAGGAGAGAAAATGACAGCAGCAGCAGCAAAAAACCCATACATTATCTTCTGCCTTGCAAACTTAAGCTCATCCATTCTGTATTCTTTTACCCATCTGATTTTCAAATCAAAAATTTCAATTCATTAATTCCAGTCCTAAAAACAAACAAGCTAGGAGTACAAAAGTATAGTTACCTTTCCAGGATTTTCAGTTCTTTTTGGTGGATGTATTGGCAGGCATTAAAATCTTTTAGTGACAATTCCAGCAAATGTTTGTTATCCATCTTAATGACCCTGGAATGAATACGTACACAGTGTCAACAACTTCTAGATTTCCTGTTCTTTTAAGAAAAATAACATGTTAAAAAAATAGGAATTTGACCTGTAAGAAGTTTTGAGAAGTCGACTATTGTCTACTTCGAGCAACTCTATGCTTTTCCTATTCTCTAGCCGTTCCAAACTGGCATGAGGACACTTGAGAGCATATTCGACCTGAAAAATGGATCGTAAAATTAGTTAATGTAACATAATCATTTATCAGGAATGCACCTTTTCAATTTTGTAGCCATTACAAATTATATGTATATATATATATATCTTTGTTTACCTCTTTGTGCAATCTTTTCTCAGCAAAATCTCCATTTACTAATGCCTGTTTGAGAAAGGAGGTTGTCCATGTACTTATTTTCTCAAGAATGGGTTCACTTGGGAGTATTGCCATCTGCGAAGCTTTGTACAACTCAAGAATTGTGTTTGTATCTTGGAATTGTTCGCTCACAGAATCGAAGAACTGCTGTTGGTCATCAAGTCCTTCCAATGCATCTGCACCAAATTTGACGTGCCATTTGGTCAATAATGCACAAAATCGCACTAATCATATATATATATTGCCTTTTTTTTTTTCTAAAAAAGTAGTCTTTCTTCTAGCTAGTACATACCAGAGGAAACTCTATAACCATTCATCCTTAGGAGTCGAAATCCCATGGCAAGACAGGTAATGTCTGAGAATATTTCTTCATCTCCTTGCAGCCAGCATCTGTTCCAGGCCAAAGTTAAATTGTGTCCAAATGATATAATATTATTTGAAACTGTAAATATAAATTAACTCACCTGTATGTTTCATCCAGAATTGTTTCAATCTCAGCTCTGAAATATCGATCTATTCCCAACCTTTCGAGATTATCAATTGTGCAGAGGCGAACATATATACTTGAAGGATAGATTGTTGGAACTGCAAAAACATATATAATTGCAGTTATTAAAATTAATTGCAATATTTATATAAGGGATATAATTAAATAAATATATGCAGACAGGTACCTGCATTTTGGTAAGTTTGAAGAAGGGAATTCAAGTAGACGAAGCATTTATCATCATTAAGGTGAAGCAAAGCAGAGGCAGTTGTGGAAGGAGAATTAAACAGAGACCCGTTGCTTCTCTGATACTTCATTATATCCTTCCAGTCATCAAGTTTAGGCAACCCTTCAGCAACATATGCTAGATACTTCTTCTTTCCCTCTAAACCACTTCTTAAAGCACTAATGATTTCAACATTTATCACACGAACCAACTCCAAATAATTAATACTAAAGAAAAGTATAAAACAAAAGGAAACTAAGACAATAATTAATTGGAACATCATAAAATCACCTTTGAACCTCTGAGTCTCGCTTGTTAAGCATTGCATTTAACGAAGAAGGGCTCATAGGAATTGTCAAGTCCATGTGTCTTGCTTGATCAATCATGCCAGGATATATAATATCGAACCCGATGGGGGAATGTTGATTCTTGTCCATGGCCGCCCATTCATTCGAGCCTATAAAGTCCAGGCCTACAAAATTTTGATAAAATTAAATTAAAATTAGTAATTTTAGCATACTGCACTTCACAGGAGAGTTGGTACATTATTTCATATATACCTTTGTTAACTAGAGATTGGCCAACATCCCATTTTCTGAGAGCAAGTATACAAGCTAGTGTAGAAGACAAAGAGTCTTTGACCAGCAAAGGATCAGTAGGGTGAGAAGCCCATGAGCCATCAGGATTTTGATTCTCTAAAATCCATTGTAAGCTTTGTGGGAAACGCGATGAATCTCCGGCATTAGAAGGGACCATAGCCACCCATGCAGTATCATAAGGTGAAACAGATAGATCCACCTTCTGCAGCATTTCTTTGATTCGATTTATTGATCCATCTCCACCTTGCTGTAAGTACCAATTATTAGTTTTTCAGTAGTACCGTATCAACTTACCAATTTACAAATGAAACAAATTAAAGATTTCTTACTAGATCAAATTTTTGCACTCTTCTTTTGGCGGGTGTATTGGGATATACATGTACTCCTGCGCACGTACAGAGATTTAAATTAAAATTCAATCTAAAGGCACGGCAAAACTTATCATATAAATATGAATAAAATTAAAAACCTGAGATATCTCTTTTTTGCTGGGAAAGAAGCTTGAAAGAATTTCCGCAAGCGAGAAACATTGAAAGATGATTTTAAGATATTTCTTTTCGAGCCTTGGGAAGTTGGAGCAACAATGGCTTCCTAATTGATAGAGTGCAACACAACACACACAGAACAGACTTGTGTTGTGTTAGTGAATTATATATTTAGAAGGGCCGGCATGAATCATCTGTAGTTTTGAAATATGGTCAATTTCGCCGGCGGTCTAGTCCAAAGTCTCAGTTTATATAATAAGTATGATATTAGTTGCTCATTGTTCAAATAATTTTAACTTACTTTCAAAACAAATTTATAATTTAGTTTTGTCAACAGTCAACCCATGTTTTGCCGCCGCCTTCAATAAATAATAATATTATAACTCATCCCTCAGCTGCCGCAATTGAAAAACAACCTTTCTTTTAATTATATTATCAATAAATGATTCATCGAATTAGATTCTGCAGCCGACATGGATTTCTTTTTTATATGAAATCCATTTTTAATTTTATATTTATAAAGCTGTATTCTACTGTTATACTCGATTCGTGGAAAAAATATTTATTTATTAATAATGCTTTTGTACATCGCAATATCATATTCATATGTAGTGTTGACCTTGGTTTTGGATTCAAGACCAATTTATATGTTTATTTTGATTTTTTTTTAATTTTGGTAGGTTTAAAATAATTTATAAACAAACAAAAAGTTACAAATATTTAAAGTTCTAAATAATAAAAAATATTTATAGATAAGGTAAAAACAATAATATTATTAAAAATCAGAAGTTAAGAAACTAATAAGTACTGTTATAGATTTTAAGAAAAAAGATATCATTTATAATTTATAAAAAACATAGAATATAACATTTTGAGTTCTACACTTAAATATACTTGTATATAAACAATTGAAATATTTAAAAAAGGTTGAGTTGAAATATTTAAAAAAGGTTGAGTTGAAATATTTAAATAAATTTTAGGGTTAAAAATAAAAATTTTCAAACTTCAGGAGGCAACTTAAAAACTATCTAAAAATAAAATAAAATATTTATAAGTAATTAAAAAAAATATGAGAGACGATGACTAACTAGCCACCCGTGGATCCACCCAATGATGATAAAAAATTAAAATATAGCAGAATAATTTTTTTTTTATAACAATTTATAAAATTGCACGAACAAATTGTTAACACAATAAAGAATACATAGACATAGTGTAATTTAATTAATATATATAACAAAATTTTTATTTAACTATAGAACACCATTAATATTATCTTATAATGAATAATTTAACTTATTGAAACTAAAGTAAATGAGTATAATGAATCTCAATTATATTAGAGCTTTGCACGCGATGGTCACCGGTTCTCCATTTGTCCGTCCGTCTATCGTGGTCAAATTTTAATTTTCTTATTATAACAGTATTTTACTGACTGATCAATTTTTTAATATTGCATCGGTCGAAGGCTAACGCATTTTCACTTTTTGTGATTTTGTGTTGATTTTATTATTATATTTAGGAGGCTCTAGATAGGCTTAATATTAAGGATAAAATATTACTTGATTTTATAAAATATTTTAACTAAGTTAATAAAGTTATTCATATACTTTTTGAAGAATAATTAAAAAATCTCTCAAATTTCATTCTGTCAATAAAATAAAATAAAATAAAAATAGTGGTTCCATTCTTCTTCTTCTTGTTGTTTTTTTGATGAAAAAAGAAAATAAGCCAGAGGTCTGAGCTAAAACTGGCTGGAAGGCGGAAGTAGGTTCCTCCCTGCAAGTCATGCTTCAGCCAATAATATGCAGAATTAGGAGGATTACAGGGGTATACACGGGCAAGGTCGGGCCGGATTTGATCCCAGCCCAAAGCTCGGCTCGATTTTTCTTCGGACTGTACTTTGCAGCCCGTGGCCCGGCTCGAAGTCCGGTTGGATCGAGCCACTACTAGTCTGGTCGGGCCTGGCCGGGTTAGGGCCGGCCTCATTTTTTTTGAACTTTAAAAAATTTAATGAATTTTTTTAAAATTTTAATAAAATTTACCTATAAATATTACTTTAAAAATTTATTATACTAAATTATATCTAATAATATATAAATTATTATATCAATATTTATATATAATATTTTAATTTTTTTTAAAAAAATAAATTACCAAAATATAAATTAAAAAAATAAAAAAAATTAATACCTCGGGCCGGCCTAAAAAATTTTATCTCAATCCGAGGCCCGATCCGAGCATAGCTCGAGTTGAACTTTAAAACGCGTGGCCTGACCTAGTATGAATTCGGACCGGGCCGAATTTTTTAGGCCACGGGTTGTTTGTACGCCCCTAGAGGATTCTGTAGTCTGTGCTAACCAATGGGAAACTTCAGACCAACTTTAGTTCTTTATAAAATATTCCATATTCCATGCGTTCGGTAAGTAGGAAAATAACGTATATTATTATTATGCTGTTATCAAAACCTTGTTTTTTTTCTCTCTCTATTTATCTTACAAATCAAATCATCTCTCTCAAAAAATAAATTATAAATCAATATATATTTATATGTTATTGTGAGGCATGCACTTAATAATTTAGTTTTAAGAAAATCAATATCAATTTAATTTAATTTTTATTAGCATAATTAAACTTCCGATTTAGGAATTTTACATGATTCTAATTAAGCGGCAAAAAGAAGGCAATAATAATATTTGATGGTTCAATTGTGGAGCTGCAGATCTAACAAATAGATTATAAACAAAATAAATAAATTATTAACGAGACAAAATAAATAAAGAAAAGAGTGGCGGCTGAATTAAGAATTTAAAATTTCATTATTATTTAACGGTAAAAAAAAAGAATGGAAGAATTATTTCCATTCAGGAAAGGGACATTTTAATAGCTTTCTTTTTTAATTATTTTATTAATTGAATTAAATCTTAAGCATCAAATAGTATTTTGACATATTTTAGGAACTTACCATGCACCAGCCACTTCGCAGTTGCAAGCATCCAGTGTGGAAAATATATTGAGGGAGTGTTGACTGCTCTTTCGTTGCAATGCGCGAATTTTTCTTAATAAACATCGGAGCATAAAAATTTAAAAATATAATAAAATTTAAATTATAAAATTATAATTTGCTCAATAAAATAATTATGAATAAAATATAATATTAATATAATTTTATTAAAATAATTTTATACAACAAAATTTTATAATTAAAATATAATATAATAATTATATATTAAAATTTAATAAAAATATAATTGATAAAAATATAATTTTATAAACGAGTTTGGGATACCAAAAGGCATATACTGATTCAAATCCGTCACGAGTAATAAAAATACTAATAATAATTACGTGTTCTATAATTTTTAAATTTTTTTATTTTTATTAGGGGTAGTATTATAATTTTTTTGTTGCGGTTTTTCTTTCCAATTTTATCATATTTTAGTTACTTATCTTATTTTTTTCCTTTTTTAATTCAAATTTCTCCTTCTTTCTTTTATTTTTCGCTATTGTTTCTTTTCGTTATTTGTCATTTTTAGTATTTTTCTTTAGATTAGTAAGTGTTATTGTAATTTATTTTTCAATTTTTGAGTTCAATTTGTGTATTATTTGTGTTTTATGTTCTTGCATATGCTTCGTATGCAAATCGATTTTGAATTTTTTGTTTATATGTGAGTTTTTTCTTTATTTTGTTTGTTTGTGTTTGAATATGTATTTTTTATTTTCTTATACTTTTTTGTTTATTTTTGTTGTGATTTTTTGCATTTATTATTTATTATTTGATTTTGTGTGTAATTTTTTATTTTCTTTATTTTTTGCTTTTTTCTTCTATTTGATATTATTATTATTTGTTCTGTTTTCTTCTTCTATTGACGTAAAATGCATTGGTTTGTGTATTTCTCTGGCAAGACGGTGAGGATACTACTGCTATAATGGATGGCTATAGTTGACAATATTTGTGAAGTAGCCATTAATTATCTTGAATAGAAGTGTTATCATATCGAAGAGCAGTGTTATATTTTTTTTATTTTTATTGTTATTTGTTTGATTTTTTAGTTTATTTATGTTTTTTGTATGTTTGTTTATTTTTTATTTGTTTCGTTCCTTTTTTTTGAGATTTTGTTTTTTTTTTATTTTGTATGATTGTGTCATTGATTGTTTTGTTTTCTTTTTTTATAAGTTTTAGGATATGGCTCATACTCATAGTTCTTCTCAAATTATGAAAAAGTTAAAGAATTCTAAGCTAAAGAAGAGGGATAATAAACGAAAAAAAATAGGTTTTGGCGTTGCTGAATCTAGATTTGATGAATCTGATGTCCGTAGAGCTTCAAAGAAGTCTAATATTATGATTGATGATGTTAGAGTGAAGAAAAATATTTGTAAGTTGAAGGTATGCTTTTTGGTTTTTTTAAAAAAGTAATTGTTTATTATGGTATTATTTGGTATTATTTAGTTTTATTTGTTAGAATTTATTTTAAAGTTTATGGTGGGTATATTATGAGTATTTTCTTTTTTATTATTTAATTTTTTTTCTCATGTTTTGTTTGATTTATGATTATGTGTTTGTTTTCATTTGTGATTTTTGTGTTTGCTAATTTATTTTTTTTTATTTTCAGTTTTAGTTTCTTATTTTTTATTTTTTGTTTGTTTATATTTTCTTTTTAATTTATTTTTAGTTGATTTTGAGTTTATAATCTTTATATCTAATGTATTATGGTCTTTGCTTTTTGTTGTTGTTTTGTTTTGTATTGTTAATTTTTGGTTGTTAAATATTTTAATTGGAGCAGTTTGTTAAATCTATTATTGATTTACTTATTTTTTTTAGTCTTAGTTTTTTATGTTTTATGCTTTATTTGTTTTGTTGTTTTTATGTATTTTTCTCGGTTTATTTTGAGTTTATAATATCTATATATAATGTATTATGATACACATTTTTCTTACTTTTTTTATCATTTTTTTGTTATTAAATGCAGCAATGGGAGTATCTGGTTAAACGTAATGAATATTTTTATGGTAAAGTCAATACAAGTTATGGTTTTGATGTTATAAAGAATTTGAAAGATAATTTGTTAGTAGTTCAACTTGAGATGTTTAGAAAGACCTATTTTGGTAAGTATTTGGATTTGCCTAATATTGTAATTCAAGGTCAAATTATACATTTATTTTTACTTCATGAGGTGAAGCATTCTTCTAAGAATGAACTTTGGGTTGTTGTTAATGGCATGAAGTTAAGGTTCAGTTTATCCAAGTTTGCTTTGGTAATCGGGTTAAAGTGCACAAGTGAGTGCAATAAGTTTAATGTTTTGTCCGAATCTAATAGGTTGATCGATCATTATTCTCCTAATGTTAAGAAAATTAATAAGCAGTCTATGGAAGAGCTCTTTTTTTTTTCCTAAGAGGTGGGATTCAGATGAAGATGTTGTCAAGATAGCTTGTTTATATTTTTTGAATATGTTTTTATTGATTTCATCTACAGGTGATGTAATTAGTAAATCACATTTTGATTTACTTGAGTTTAGTTTATTTGATTCATATCCTTGGGGTAAGAAGGTATTTTCTACAACTTTAGATCCATATCCTATGGGTTTGATGATGATAAAGATTTGAAAGGTGATACATAAATGTATAAGTTGAATGGATTTCCAATTGCCTTTCAAATATGATTCTATGAGTGTTGTCCTTTTATTTATGATAAATATGTTGTTCTTTAAGCTTCTGATGGTAGTAGAGGTAGAATTTTTAAATAATTATCTTCTGGTCAGCCTACATTTAAGGAACTTTAGAGATATTTGTTCAGTATTTCGGCTGCAAATGTATTTTTTGTTTGTTTTCTTTGTATTTATCTTTTTGCATGCATGTGTTTATATTTTTTTATATTTAATTATTTGTAGTTGAATATGAAGAATTTGAAACCATTGGTTGTTGAGAAAGAATTAATGGATTTGGATTCATTGTTTGATAAGGGAAAAGAGGAAGTTGTTAAAGATTATGTTGAATTTGATAGTGATGACGATGATTTTGTCTCGCCTCCTCCGAAGAAAGGTTCTTCTAGTTGTAGTAAGGAAAATGTTTTTATTGGTGCCAGTCTTTTACTTGATTTTGATTTTGATTTATCTAAAGACTTGTCAAATTTTAAAGAGTATTTGAATGCATATTTGGAAAGTCAGTTTGATAAGGTTTTTTAGGCGATAAATATACTTTGAAAATTTGTTTCAACTGGTGGTGGAAGTAGTTCTAAGGTAGTTTTTGTAATTATGGTCATATATTAATCTATTAATATATTAGTTTAATTGTTATTTTTCTTTTCTTTTTATGTAGTTTAATAAATCTTCTTCAGAGGAGGATGATGAGATTTTTGGAAAAGATGATAATGCAACATATGAGGCACATGTATATTTGTTTTTGTTTTAATATGCATTGTAAACCTATTATAAACTATACTTTTATAATATTTTACTGTTTATTTTTTGATTTATATATATACATTTTTATCTTGTTAGGTCCCTTTTTTTCTGCTAGTGATGAAAAGGAAAATGTTGTTAGTGTTGAGGATGCAAGTGTTGATGTGGTTAGTATATTATTTTTTATTTTGTATTATGTTTGTGTACAGTTGTTATTTTATAAATTATTTATAGTCATATTTTAAACTATTTAATTGTATATTTTTATCATGTTTTATTTTCTAAACTTATTCTAGTCAATTTATAAACTGTTTAGTGTAATGTTAATTTTTTTCATTATTTTTATTTTGCTCATTGTTGAAAGGTTAATCCTTCACTTGTCAAAGAGAGAACTGCAAAGAAAAATATTGTTGGCGATGAAGATGCAGGTGTTGATGTGGTTAGTATATTATTTTTTATTTTATATTGTGTTTGCATATATATAGTTGTTGTTTTATAAACTAATTATAGTCATATTTTAAATTATTTAATTGTATATTTTTATTAGGTTTTGTTTTTTAAACTCATTCTTATCAATTTATAAACTGTTTAGTGTAATGTTGTTTTTTTATTTTTATTTTGCTCATTATTGAAAGGTTAAAGAAAAGAGGATTCCTTCACTTGTTAAAGAGAGAACTAAAGAAGTAGATGTTGTTCCTCAGGTTTTTTTAGTTTCTCCCATTCTTTTTGTATTATGTTATTTATTTTTTTGAGTATATTTATTATGAGTTGTTATTTTTTTTCAGGGTGGTGATGTGTTTGATACAAATAAGATGATTTCTATTGTTTTTAATGCAATTAATAAGGATATTAGTAAGGTGAAAAAAGATAAGGAGGTATTTTTTTAAAACAAATAGTAAACACCATTTAAACATTAACTTTATTTGTTGTTTTTTATATCCTTTTTATTTATTTTTAATTTTTATTACTTTTAGGTTAAAGGCATTCCAAATGTTAAAAAAGGGATATTGCTTCAAACATGGAAAATAAAGTTGAAGTAGATCTTATTAAAACTAAGAAAATATGGTATGTTATAAATGTTTATTTTATTTATTTTATTGTTTTTCAACTTTATTTTAATATTTTATTGTATAATTGTTCTCATATTTATTTTTTGTTAGGATTAAATGCGGAAGCTAAATATTTATTTGAGCAAAATGCGACAAATAAAATAGAGAAAATAAATAAGAACATAAATTTACGTGGTTCGGCATTAGCCTACGTCCACGGGCGAAGGATAAAAATAAATTCAGTAATAATCAAAAAGTGGTGTAAATCAAGAGAGAATAATTACTCTAAATTCCTTAACCCAAATAAATCCAATTAATCTATTCTCACAAAGTTACAAAAGAGAAGAAAAACACTCGTAAAATAAATGACTTTTCTAGAAAAATATTCTAGAAGCACAACACTAACAAATGAGATAAATTCAAAAATAATAATAAGTATTTTACAAACATTTAAAATAAAATAGCACTATTTTTAATATTATCTCATATAATAATAATTTCTCTCTTTCAAAATGGGCTAAAAATATAACTCATAGACTAAAATCTCTCTCTCTATATATTTTTTTTTCTTTCAAAAATTGTTATATTATAACTGAGGAGAAAACCATATATACATGCCTTCCTTGCATGTGCCAGCCGCGTTAAAAATTGCATTCACCCATTTGTAAATTGTAGTTGCAAATTACAAATACAATTTGCAAATTTGAGGTGGTGGGACAACTTGCAAAAGATGTCCCCTTCTTTATATATTTTGTTAATTAAAAGGTTATGGGTCCTACACCATTTAAGTGGGACCCCTAATAAATCTCTACCTCACACTCAAATAGATGAGATTTCTATACCAATAATCTTTCTATAAGCAATAAGCTAAGGCAATAAATTTTTATAATTTTAAATGTCAAGAAACAGCTTACAACTCCATATTAACTTAAATTCATTGTATTAAATTAGAAGAATTCTCTCCACCTTCTCCAAATAGTGCGTTAAGACAAAATCAACAATTACCAAGCCTCATATGCCAAATCTTGGTGATATTTGAATTTGACACAGGAGAAGAGACTGCAGCTAAAGTCATAACAATATATTCTTGCAATACATACAATCTACCAATTTGGTTAGCTTTCATTACAACAAGAGTACCTTTCAGAACCTTTAAAACTCTACCTCCACTAGAAAATCTGCAGCCAAAATTATCCAAAGCAGAAAAAGAGATGAGATTTTTCTTCAAATCAAGAACATATCGAACTTTAATCAATTTTCGAAACACGCCATCATGCACCCTAATTTTGACAGTACCAATACCGATAATTTTATAAGGATAGTTATTGCCCATGAATGCAACTCCTTTACGTACATGTTCATAAGAGAAAAATCAATTTCTGTGAATACATATATAAAATGAGTAAGTAGAATCTAAAATCCATCCTTGTTTGGATTTGGCATCATTTTCAGTCACGGCGTATACATTACTATCTTCCTGAATAATACTGGCTTCGGTGGATTTCTCTTTCTATTTCTCCTCTTTATATTTGTTCTGAAGCTTGAAACACT
The DNA here is from genome assembly GCA_947685225.1 of Garcia nutans. Taxonomy (NCBI): domain Eukaryota; kingdom Viridiplantae; phylum Streptophyta; class Magnoliopsida; order Malpighiales; family Euphorbiaceae; genus Garcia; species Garcia nutans. The sequence goes on from CANTUV010000024.1 coordinate 81,222,479, forward strand.
CAACTTTAATGTGTCCTTTCTTCTTACAGTAATTACAAGTCATCTAACTATTCTTTGACTGAGAGGATATTCTTCTAACAACTAAAACTCTTGTTGCGTTGTCAGCATGGTTACTAGAGAATTCTTTATCAAAGAGCTCTTTAGAATATAAAGAAGCTTTCACCTCTTCTAACTTTAGAGACTTATTATTATGAATCAATGTCTCTCTAAAGTTCTTATATGATAGAGGTAATGAACGAAGTAATATAAGAGCCAAATCTTTATCTTCATACTTAATCTCCATATTCACCAAATCTAAAAGAATAGAAGAGAATTCATCAATGTGGGACTTAATTGATATACCTTTTTCCATAAAATGGGCGTACAAATGGTGCTTGGCAATCAACTTGATAGTGAAATTCTTTGTGATATGCAAAGACTCCAACTTATCCCATAAATCCTTAGATGTCTTTTGATCAAGAACTTCACGTAAAACTTCATTAGGCAAGCATAACTAAATTGTAGATAGAGCCTTCTCATCAATTTCTATCTTTTTATTTTTATCCATCATAGCAAGCATTTGACTATTACCCAATAGTTCTTTATGCAAATAGTTTTGAGTCAAGATTGCTTTCATCTTGACTTGTCACATAGCAAAACTCATATTGCATTCAAAATTTTCAATATCAAATTTTGTTGTCATCATAACTGACTCTAAACAAATATTGGCAAAGCATTGATACTAATTGTTGGGATTAAATGTGGCAGCTAAATATTTATTTGAGAAAAATATGACAAATAAAATAGAGAAAATAAATAAGAATACAAATTTACATGATTCGGCGTTAGCCTACGTCCACGGATGAAGGAAAGAAACAAATCCAATAATAATTTAAAAAATGGTAGAAATCAAGAGAGAATAATCACTCTAAACCTCTTAACCCAAACAAAACCCAATTAATCTCTTTTCACAAAGTTACAAAAGAGAAGAAAAACACTTATAAAAAGGAAGACTTTTCTAAAAAAATATTCTAGAAGCAAAACACTCATAAATGAGATAAATCCAAAAATAGTTATAAGTGAAAACATACATCTTACATCATTAAAGTCCATAAAAATAATCAACATCTAAATAATTAATTAAATGAATTTAAACTATTCAATCATTCACAATAATTAAAAGTAAATCATCCATGATAAATAGAATATTAAGAAACCATTCATCATAAACATGAAATAATCAAATCTAGGTTCATAATCTTTAATTTAAACATAAGATATATAAAATTAAGGTTTAATATATGAATTAGGGTTTATAAATAAAAGTTAATGTTTTGATGATCAAACTAGGGGTTTTTTAGGGTTTTAGAAAATAGCATTAGGGTTTTAGAAAATAATATTAGGGTTTTTAGTTAAAAATAAAGTTTAATGTTGGCTACTGGGACTAAGGCTACAATCTAATGGTTTAATGTTTAAAGTGTGGTTCCTATTCAAGACTTTAACACTTTTATTGCTACTGTTACTGTGATATTAAAACTTAATATTAATTTTATTAAACAAGCTACTAAATGTTTATAAAGAAAACACAAGAACAAAATACAGACAATTTAATGAGTGAACATACTGTGAATTTAAAACAGATTGAATAAGGATTCTCAAACCTCTGTTTGTTGGTTCCACTAATACTTTATGTCGATCCAAACAATAATTATAGTGCAATTTCTGAAATTTTAAAAATAAAATACAAGAATTTGACCTACTAGAATTTTAGTCAAACTACCGGAATAATAATTCAAAAGTACATAATATTTACTGAAAAATGACATAATTTACATCAACTTTCTAAAAATTTTAGTTAAAATTCAGATATTTATAGTTCGATTTTTGAAATTTGGAAAATGAAATATTAGAATTTCACTTACTAAAATTTTTTATATAAATACCAGAATAATTATTCAAAATCACAGAATATTTACTCAAACTTACACAATTTGTAATGATTTTCTAAAATTTTAATTAAAATTCTAATAATTTGTTTAAAATTTCTAAAATTTTAAAAATGAAATATCAGAATTTGACATACTAGAATTTTAGTCAAAATACCTTAATAATCATTAAAAATTACAGAATATATACTGAAACTTACACAATTTAGATCAATATTTTGAAACTCTAAGTTAAAATTCTAATAATTTAGTTAAAAATTCTGAAATTTAAGAAATAAAAATATAAGAGTTTGATATACTAGAATTTTTGGTCTAACCACTAGAACTATCATTCAAAATTACAAAAATATACTAAAACATTCAAAATTTAAATCAACTTTCTGAAAATTTTACCCCTAATTCCGATAGTTAAATTGCAATTTCTAAAATTTTAAAAATAAAATATTTGAATTTGACCTATTAGAATTTTAGTCAAATTACTAGAATAGTAATTCAAAATTGCAGAATCTTAAATTACATAATTCACATCAACTTCGTGAAAAATTTAGTTGAAATTCAGATAGTTATAGTGCAATTTTTGAAATTTGAAAAATAAAATACCAGAATTCTACATACTAAAATTTTAGTTAAAATGTTGGAATAGTTATTCAAATTTATAAAATATTTACAGAAACTTACATAATTTATAATGATTTTCTGAAATTTTTATCTAAAATTCTAATAATTTGACGCAAATATCTAAAGTTTGAGAAACGCAATACCAGAATTTAATCTACTGAATTTTTTATCAAACTACAAGAATAGTCATTATAAATTGCATAATCTCTACTGAAACTTACATAATTACATATATTTTCTAAAATTTTTAGTTTAAATTATGGTAATTTCATTAAACATTCTAAAATTTGAGAAATGAAATACCAGAATTTGACCTATTAGAATTTTGGTCAAATTACTATAATGACCATTTGAAATTTCAAAATATGTACTAAAACTTACATAATTTACTGTAAATTTTATGAAACATTTAGTTAATAATTTTATTAAAAATTCTAAAATTTGAGAATTAAAATATCAGAATTTGACCTACTAAAATTTTTTGTCAAACTCCCAAAATTATCATTTAAAATTATAAAATTATACTGAAACTTACAAAATTTACATTTACTTTTTGAAACTTGTAGTTCAAATTATAATAATTATAGTGCGATTTCTAGAATTTAAAAAATAAAATATCAGAATTTGATATACCATAATTTTAGTCAACCTACCGAAATGATCATTTAAATTTACGAAATTTTAACTAAAACTTATAAAATTTACATTAAATATCTGTAATTTTCAGTACTAATTCTAGTAATTTTAGTAACAATTCTGAAATTTAAAATGTCATAATTTTACTTACTAGAATATTTTATATAACTACAGTAATTGTCATTCAAATTTACAAAAAATATACTTCAAATTACATAATTTATATCCATTTTATGAAATTTTTAGTTAAAATTCAGATAATTTGAGTGAAATTGTTATTATTTAAATTTTAAAATACTAGAAATTCACATACTAAAATTTTTAGTCAAATGATCAAAATTTATATTCAAAATTACAGAATATCTACTAAAAACTACGTAATTTGCATCCATTTTTTGAAACTTCTAGTTAATATTCTAATATTTTGAGTAAGATTTCTGAAATTTGATAAATAAAATTACAGAAATTGACCGACTATAATATTTAGTCAACATACCGAAATTTTCATTCAAAATTACATAAATTCTACTAAATCTTACAAAATACCACTAGCTGATCTACCAGAAATATTATTCGAACTTACATAATTGTTACTCAAACTTTCAGAATTTATATAAAATTTTTGAAATTTTGTGAAAACATATTTTGCTTTAAAAAAAAAATTTACATCATCTTATACATTAAATTATAAAATTAATTACATAAATATACATACTTTAAATGTAGTTGTGATGCTTCACTTTATTTCTTCAATCATAAATCTCTTCATATACACACATGATTACCCCATTTGATTAACAAAAAGATTTTTTTGGTGAACTTGAGAAGAACTACAAGATGGCATATTGTATGTGTTTTTGTTTGTTACAACTCATATTTGTTTTAATGGTTCATCTAGAGAAGATCACAAGTAAACATAAATAAACCCTATATTTTATTTAAAGTTACAAGTTATACCATTTTTTAAACTAAAAATTATTATATATTAGGGACAAAATTTTTAAATTGTTTTTTCATTTAATTTAACACAACCACTAAAATTTAATGGAAATATCATAATCAGTGAATGACACCAGTTAACTTGCCACAATAAATACTTTCATAGAAAATAAATTTTATTTTATTTTTTTGCAAATTTGAGCTCATGTTTAAATAACAATTATATAAATTAAAGAATATAATATGATTTTGGAAAGATAATATATATAGATTAAATATACAATATGATTTTTTTTGTTTCTAAGCGTTACTTTTGAATAAATCAATTCTTAAAATAATGATAAAAGTTTTGATGTAATCTTATACACAAACTCATATATATTTATTCAATAATAATTTTTATCATGATTTTTTAAAAAGACTTTTATATTATTTTCACTAAATATTATTATTAATTTATTTAATGTATATATTTTATTATATATATATTTTATGTATATAATTTATTTTTAAATTATATTCAAATTGAATTTAAAAAAAATTATATAAAATATTAAAAAAAGAAAAAGAAAAGAAAAGATATAAAGTTAATTATATAAATCAACCATATATTATTTGAAAAATTACAAATAATATTACTTGAGTATTACCATATTTTAGAGATAATATTATCAATTTATCTATATGATAATATTATATAATTAGTTTCATTATAATATTTACTCAATTAATAATCTAAAAATTTTCAACTAATTCAATGGTAAATATTATCCTCCACAAGCTGCAGTGGAGTTGTAGAGTGACCCTAGCACAACAACCTTCTAATTCCGTTGAATCATCAGTATATAACTAATTGAGTGGCTACACCACCTTACTTACAAGTAACGACTACTGCGTTTTCGTAAATATATAAACTTAAAAAGTAAATTCACTTGAGAGCCACTCTCCAGTCCTGTTTTTTCTTTCACTCTATCAAATAGCACTCTCGTGGGCGTGGGCATGGCAAAGACACAGTACACTCTCTTGCAGTTTATGCCACTGCTTCTTGTCATGGCATATACATCGCATCAGCAACAGATGAGCAGCATTGATCTTGCAGCACTGGCAGCCATAAAAGACACACTTACCGATATTCCAGGCACAAACTTCTTCTCCACCTGGGACTTCACTTCTCCAGATCCCTGCTCCACCTTCTCTGGCATCACTTGCTCTTTCAAACGAGTCACTGCTCTCACTCTCGGCACCGGTTTCTCTGATTCACCAGGACTTGCTGGTTCACTCTCCCCTTCCCTCTCCAATCTCACCCAGTTAACACAGCTCATCCTTTATCCAGGCCTTGTTACTGGCCCCATCCCCCCCCAACTGTCTCAGCTTAGCAACCTGCGAGTCATCTCCTTAACCAACAATCGCTTAACCGGTTCGATACCCACCTCGCTAACATCACTCCCCTATTTGCACACGCTTGATCTGAGTCACAACCGGCTCACAGGCTCCATACCACCGGGTCTTTTCACGAGCTCAAGGGAGTTGAAAGTGGTGATCATGGCCTCAAATTCCTTGACCGGAGAGTTGCCGACGAGGATATCAGCTCCATTGCTGCATTTGGATTTGAAAAGCAACGTGCTAAAGGGGAGGTTGCCGTTAGAAATGCCGTCAACACTCCGTTACGTTTCGGTGTCAAGAAACGAGATCTGGGGTCCACTCAACTGCCTGGAGTCTCTCTCAGATTTATTGTACCTGGATCTAAGCATGAACCACTTCAGTGGGCCCATCCCTGCCTCTCTCTTCCGCTCCTCCCTCGCTTCATTGCTCTTGCAACGGAACAATTTATCCGGTGGGGTCCCATCTAGTCCTGTTACATTGTACAGCGAGGGATCCATCGTGGACTTGAGCCACAACTTGATGAGTGGAGAACTAACGCCAGTTTTGGCTGGGGTGGAGAGTTTATTCTTGAATAACAACCGTTGGATGGGAACAGTTCCCAAGGAGTACGTTGATAGCTTGTACCGAGGCACCACCAAAACCTTGTACTTGCAACATAATTATATAGCTGGAATTCCCCTGGAACCCGGGTTGGCATTGCCTGATACGGCGTCGTTATGTTTGTCATATAATTGCATAATGCCGCTTCCGCCGTTGGGGCTGACCACTTGCCCGGCGAGCACCGGCGGCCGGCTCTCGAGACCGGAGTCACAGTGTGTGGCATTCAACCATGGAGTTGGAAACTCAATGCATTAATGGCATAATTATAGATTGAGTGAATGCTATAAATATAGGTCTCGCATCATGTTGCTTCGAGAGGGACAACTTCCATTAACTCTCCATCTCCATGGATTTTTTTTTCTTTCGTTTTTTTTTAAATATTTATTTATACAAAATGTGCAACATATATATGATAGTAGTATTAGTATGATAGGATTGTGGTATAATGCAGAGAATAAAGGATTTTGTTTTCTGTGATGTTCTTATTTAATATACAATATACATTATTACCTCTTGACAAGAAAACAGAACAATATACATTATTACATTTCTAAGCTGAAAGAACAGAAAGGAATTTCACTTGGTTATTTATTTAAACCTCTTAATAATATACTTCAAATGAATACTATAAAATTTAATGATACGTTAACCTTTTTATTTTTTTTTTAAATTTAAAAATTATTTTGAAATGAATCATATCATATCATCATATTTTCAATTATATATTATTTGATAATATCACCAAAACTATATTTGTATTCTCATCATCTCTAGCACTATATATAAATATTTACTACATTTAATAAAGAATTTATTCAGCTGATAAATGTACTTATAATTAGTTTAATTATTAATTTATTATTTAATTAAAATAATTTAATCAAATACTCAATGTGACAATAAATTTAGTTCTTACTCCTATCTGCTAAAATCGTCTCTTTCAGCTTATATATAAATTCTTTAAATATTATATAAAATTATTTTAAAAAGACTAAAATATCTTTTATTAATTTATTAATAATATATTTTTACTTCATTAATTAAGTTATTAATTATAAGAGTATAATTGAAAAAAAATGTTAATTAATTTTTGTTAATTATCTAAATGACAATTTAAAAAAGATAATTTTTTTTTATAAAAGTGACGATTTCAGAGAGACGAAAAAATTAATAATTTATAAAATTTAATGTCAGTTAAAACCTAGAAGTAGAAAAATTCAATAATTAAGGGACAATATTATCAGTTACACCTAAAAAATAGTCTGATTTTAGAAATCGATCAACCTAACTACTATTAATCTATTAAAAAAATTTATTTTTAAAAATTAATTATTATTGATCGATTCAATCGAATTTAATTAATTTTATTAATAAACATATAAGTATCAATCGATTTAAATCAATATAATGAATTGAATTAATAGAATAGTGATCAAAGTCTATAGTTTGTATTTTTTTTTTGTTTTTGATATCCCTAGCTACACCAATAACAATTGTACGCTAAAGTAAAGATGCAAAAGCAACCCAATTGAATATAGTGGTGCCGTCCAGATCCAGCACAGCAACTCCACCCCAAACCTGGTTTTCCAAAATTCTCTTCTCACCCATAACTTCTGTTTAATTTTCACTAATTTATTTTTCGGATTTATATAACCCTTAAATTATAAATTTTATAATTATTAAACACATCAATTTGAACTTTTAAATTTAATTAGTTAGTAAAATTTTTGTTACTGTTTTTTTTTGTAATTAAAATTGAATTTGAGATAAAATTGTAGTAATAAAATTATTTAGAATTAGAATATAATTTTTTTTAAAAAAGGCATAATTAAAAAATTACCTATTAATTAAATTAATTAAAGTGACTTTCTCATTGCTTAAGAGGGCGTTTCTCAAAACTGGAGCTTTTCAGCTTATTGTGAATAAGTGATTTTTAGATTATAATCAGATTAAAAATAAGCAGTTAAGCGTTTCTGTAAACTAGCTAATAATCAGCTGATAATCAGTTTATAATCAGTTAAGTGTTTCTGTAAAATCAGCTTATAATCAGTTTTTAATTGTAGAAACTGTCAAAATGACCAAACTGTCCATAAGTTTATTTATTGTATAAAAATAATTTTTTAAATGTCAATTCAAAATTTATTTTGCAATAATAATAATAATAATGATAATAAAATTTAATAATAATAATAATAATAATAATAATAAAATTTCTTTGATGGGAACTAAATTGTATAAGGTAGGTAAATTTGGAATATTAAATATTAGGTAGGGATAGTATGGTCTTTTACTTGGTCAAAACTGCTTAAAAAATAAATGCTTAAAAAAAGTAGCAAAATCCAACTTTTAAAAAACTGATTAAAATCAGATTATAATCTACTATTTAAGTTTTCAGAAACACTTAAATAAATAACTTATAATCTAAAAACAGCTTATAAGCAATTTTGACCAGCTTTTAAGTTTTGATCCTCTAAATTTGTTTAACAGAGATTAGATTTGGAGATTGAGCGGAGTGGAGTGAGAAGACATGGAATGCGCAGGAATACAGTGAAAAAAGAGAATGGAGATGGAGCAACTGCTGAGCATGGGTTTCACAGCCGAATTGGCTGCCCAAGCTCTAGCGGCCACCGGCGGCAAATCCACTCTCGAAGCCACTGACTGGATTCTCTCTCAGTCTCATAAATCTTCCGACTCTAATTCTAAATCACCGTCAAACCCTTCTGCGCTCCAGCCAAAGCTGGACCGCTTCTTTCACTCGCAACCGAAACCCAACTCCTCCTCCTGTTCCCCTTCCCAAGCACACACTGCTCAATACCTCGAAGAACAACAAGAAGAAGACGGGCCCCTCTAAGCGCCCAAAATTGCTACCATCAACTGTTAATTTTTCCGCTATCAGCCACCAGCCTCCCCATGAACCCTTATCAGAACGCATGCGCCCTCTCACCGTCGAAGACGTCGTCGGACAAGATCACCTTCTGGACCCCAACTCTATTCTCCGGTCGGCTATCGACTGCAACCGCCTTCCGTCCATCATTCTCTGGGGCCAACCTGGGACAGGTAAGACTTCTATTGCTAAAGCAATTGTGAATTCTGGTCCCAAGGGCCAGGACCATGCATCTTCGTATCGATTTGTTTCTTTGTCGGCGGTCATTTCCGGGGTTAAGGATGTGAGGGATGCTGTTGAAGTTGCTAGAAAGATGAAATTGAGGAATGGTAAAAGAAGTGTCCTTTTTGTTGATGAGGTTCATAGGTTCAACAAGTCCCAACAAGATCTTTTCTTGCCTGTCATTGAAGATGGTAGCATTCTATTTATAGGTGCGACTACAGAAAACCCATCCTTCCATTTGATTACACCACTTCTCTCACGTTGTAGACTTCTTACCCTTTGCCCTTTAAAGCCTCACCATGTACTAACCATTCTCAACCGGGCAATAGATCATTTAGATAGGGGACTGGCTAAAAGCTTTGGTGGTGATATGAGGATTGAAGTGGCTGAAGATGCTATTCAATTCTTATCTGAAAATTGTGACGGGGATGCCCTAGTTGCATTGAATGCCTTAGGAATTTCCGCTACAGCTGCAGCTGCCCGAATAAATGCGGCTGATAATTTATCTTCAGTGACGAGTGTTACTTTGGATGATGCTAAGGAGGCACTTCAGTGCAAGCATCTTGCTTACGACAAAACAGGGGAAGAGCATTATAATGTAATCAGTGCACTTCACAAGTCTATGAGAGGCAGTGAAGCAGATGCATCCATTTATTGGTTGGCACGAATGTTGGAAGGAGGTGAGCAGCCTCTCTATATTGCTAGGCGCTTGATAAGGTTTGCAAGTGAGGATGTTGGGTTGGCTGATCCTTTGGCCCTTAATCAAGCTGTTGCTTGCTACCAAGCTTGCCATTTCTTGGGCATGCCGGAGTGTAATGTGATTCTTGCCCAGTGTGTGGCTTACATGGCTTTGGCTCCTAAATCCATTTCTGTGTATCAAGCAATAGAGGCTGCACAGAAGGTTGTTAAGGAGTCGGTTGGACAAAATGAGAAAGTGCCACTCCATTTGAGAAATGCTCCTACTAAACTAATGAAAGATCTTGGATATGGAAAGGGCTATATCTACACTCCTCACAATCCATCTTCAACACAGACCTATCTACCATCTTCACTTCAGGGCTACAAGTTCCTGGATTGGCCAGCCAATAATGCCAATGCTGGACAAAAAACCATTTGATCACTACTGCAACTATTTCTCTTTGATAGCTAATGCTGGTTGACAGTAGTTAGCAACTTAGCAAATCTTTCCATTGTTAGCTTTCGTCCGCGTTATGTTTGCTGTAAAAACCAGAAGTTTTTATTGATGTTTTAACACCATTTTGTTTTAATTTTGTAACTAGATAGAAACATTGCTAAGAACGGAAGGAGAAAGCCAATGTGACAGTTGCTAATTTAAGTCATAACTGGAACAAACTTTTGGTGAGGAATTCTTCGAAATTTGAAAATTAGATGTGTTCATTAGTTGAATATTATCTTATTGGAATGGCGCTCCTTTGGATATGTGCAAATTTTAATTGTATTGGAATCTATGCATATCATGCCCATATGCTGACAGGATGCATGTCTCAGAAAGGCACCAAGTAGCTTCAATTGTTACGCTTTCTCCTCTGCAAGTCTGTTGGTAAGAGCATAGAGGATTTCATTTTAAACTCAATGTTGTTAGGTGATCAGGCCTGAGAGAAAAAAAAAATGGAATTTAATGACAATTAGTGAGCACGAGGCTCACAATTTACTCCATTGATTTTTTTTTTGTTTTTTTTAATCGGAAAAGACGAGTCCATTAATTAAAAATAAAATACAACCTGATGGGGAAGCCGAAACGGCACTAAACTAGAGACAGGCAAAACAAACACTTTCATAAAGAGGCAAGCAAACGCCTTAAGAGCACCGTTGGGGGTGCCTTTTAGTCTCAGTCCCTCCTTTAGACTGGGTCCCATGCTAACTGCAGGAGGAATAGTCCCTACCTCCTTCAAATTTATTATTATTTTTTTAAGTGAATGAGACAGCATTTAAATAAAAATAATATTTTTTATAATAAAATTATTTTAATAATATGGGATTTGGTCCTACAATTGGAAAATCAAGTCCCAATTTGATTGGGTCTCAAATTCCACCTATATGGCACGTTAGTGGGATTCAATTTTCTCCCCATCGATGATGCTCTTGAACATCTCCCACAAAGGCCAAGAAAAAACAAACCAATAAAGAACTAACTAGCAAGCAGAGAAGCACTCTTAAAAGCTTTTGCTGAAATATAAGAATATGAATTTGCAATAAGTAGCACCAGCTAATAAATCCCATAAATCCTCACATAAACAAGAAATTTAGGAGAAAAATAAGAGAGAAAACTCTAACTGGGACCTTAAAACCAAAGGCTTAGAATTTTCACAGAGGATAGCCTAATTCAAGAAGGTACAAATATGCACCTCCAAAACTTCAACATGGAAGGGAAGATCTGTGACCTTGTGAAACCAATGCACAAAGTGGCGGAGATTGAGCTGCTTCTGACCTTTTCAATTTGTCTTAGATGCGCCAAAAACTGAAGATTTGATGGTAAAACAATAATTTCTCTAGAAATATAGCGAGCAAAACATCAAATCCATGAGAGAAATCAATGTCTTCAAAAAGCCCCATTCAAAAGAAAATAAGAGAGCTAAACATAGACCAAAGTATGGTATAAAGAACATAAAGAGAGAAACTATAAGATCTAGGGCCGCTGCTGGCGCCTTAAATCTAGGGCGGTGAACAACAACAAAAAAAAGGCTCAGCAGAGGCCAAACCTTCACTAGGAAGTAGAGAGAAAAAGTAGAGAGAGTAACTGTAATTATTTTACACCATCGACTACAGCAATAGAATTCCAACAAATACATTCCATCCCGTCCAACATGCAGCAAAGCTTTTTCTCAAAAGATGCAATCAAACTACACAGAATATTTAACAAACAAATCCTCTATTACCTTTCATGGTTAGTAGATTACATCTGACTTGACTATGATACTAAACTTCTAAGTTCAACTACAAAAACACCTGCTAGACAATAGAGATACAAGAAAAAATGGAAAAAGCGCTCACAATTTACACCATTAACTATAGCAATAGAGTTCCAACAAATACATACCATCCCATCCAACATGCAGCAAAGTGTTTTCTTTTGTCTTTTCTTTTTTTTTTATTCTTTCAGTCACCAAAAGATGCAATTAAACTACATAGAAAATTTTACAAACAGATCTTCTAATACCTTTCATGGTTAGCAGATTACGTCTGACTTGACTATGATGCTAAACTTCTTATTTCATCTACAAAAACACTTGCTTGATAATACAGAGATACAGGAAAGGAAGAAAAAAAAATGGAAATAGAAAAAAGCCCTAAAGTTGATACTTGTTTGCAAGAAAATTAGATCCATTCTTTTGGATTGATGCAAGCATCTAATAACTTCCACTCTTCACTTCCCTCTTCAGGTTTCTGTATGCCAACCAATTAAACAACCTATCACTGTCAGTTTATAATGTTCCATCCCTTAATCTAACATATGGAATACTCATGATGTTGGTAACTTACATGGTCATATTCCCATCGAGAAGTTAGAGGCAGAGAAACAAGAATACTTTCAATTCGACCTCCTGTCTTCAACCCAAATGTTGTACCACGATCATAGACCTTCGGGAAAATCAAGGGAAATGGCATTGATATTGAATAAATTCATATATTAAAGAAAACAAGTTTAGATTTTCAGTGCCAGTTATGTTACCAAGTTAAATTCAACATAGCGCCCCCTTCGTAACTGTTGCCATGCTTTGTGACGTTCTGTAAATGCCATATCCTTTCTTTTTTCTATAATGGGAATGTATGCAGGTACCACAGAATTTGCACACTCTGCAATTTAACAAAAATTTTGCACATGACTGCAAATTTTAACCCGTAGATTTGAAAGACATTTATTGATGAAGCCAACCAAGATGCACCAGTTTCAATAATCTAAATCAATTACCAGTGGCAAAGGAAAGAAGCATCTCCTGATCATAGTCATTTAGATCATCAAAAAATATTCCCCCAAGTCCTCGCCTCTCATCTCGATGCTGCACGTATTGACAATAAACATAAAAACCCAATATCGTAAAAAATATTTGGAAAAACAAGAGTAGGTAGACAATAATCTAGTTGAATTTTGGTGGAAACAAGAACCTAAATCAACCATTTAGGACATTACCATGAATTGCTTTGATAACAGGAGAAACCAAGAATTAGTTCCAGTTGGAGACTCATGTAGGTCTGATTTTAAAGGACCAAGGTCAAGTTTTTAACTCTCAGAAGGGGCAGCTGGCAGCCAACTTCACTGGTGACATCACTCACTTGTATATGAGCATTGTTGAAACCAGCCTTTTAGTAATTAAATACAAACATTTATAGTTTCTCACATAATTTCCACACAGTTTCCAGAAATAAAAAAGGAAAAGAACCACAAGGACAATGTGAAGAAATTTTTTCCAATAGGACTCTTCTGATTCAATATTTTCTGTTATTTATATCTCAGAAATGCATAGATTACATGAAGATCAAAAGCACCACAACATAAGCAGATCCAAAAGGCTCACTAACTATAAGGTTTTCCCTTCCTCCGACTTTTTTCCCTGGGAATGTATGTTGTGCTAAAAGTTGCACTCAAGAACAGTTGATGTAAAATAGGCACAGAAAAGATAAACTTCAACAATCAGAATGATTCTACAGATTATGACATAGTACTATGACCAATGTATAACAAGATGTGTACCTTAATATAGAAGTAGTCATCACACCATTTTTTGAACCGGGGATAAAACGTAGGATCAAATTTGTCACAGGCTTTTTTTTGAATCTACAATGTAACATAAGCAAAATAAAATGAGGGTAAAGTACATCATTATTTATAAGAAAAATTTCCACAACTACGTTCTCAATTGCTTTAATATAGCATGCAGGTCCTGCCAGAAAGGGGTTACGGATTTTAATGTGCAATATCCTTTAAATTTGATGGGAATAACCTTTCAAATGAAAAAATTATTTTCCTATCTTTTGCTATTTCTCCCTCCAAAAGAGGAGCATGGAGCATGAAAAATGTAACTATTAGACTCTCAACTCCCAATATAGTCATAAATGAAGGATTGTATCTTTTATGAAGAAGCTGCATTTTTCAAACATGGACAAACAGAACCAGCAATCCAATTTGAGAATTTACAGAATGGAAATGCTTCACATCCTCCTCAAAGATGTAAGCAGGAGTCAAATCAGTCCCACCACCGAACCACCATTGTCTAGGTGCTCCAGGAGAATCTGCATACCAGTATAAAGAGAGATCAAGCAACTTTCATAAGCTAACAAAGACCATGCCATAAAGTTTTTCAGCAGCCAGAGCTAGCAGAGGATAAAAAAATGTCAAGTTGCTGTTCCATAATAGTTCCTCATAGCATTTAGAAATTATGACTAATATCACGCATGAAAATATTTCAAATGAGCAATTATTAAAATTAAAAAAATGCCAAATGAAAAATATATAAAGTTCAAAGTACTGCCGAAGAATTTATTGTTGCAAGAAGAGTATAATACCTTTGGGAGCATCAGTCTCGAAGTAACGATAATTAAAATGCAATGTTGGGGCGAAAGGGTTCTTTGGATGCAACACCTGCAAAAGAATACAATAAAATAGAGTTTAAATTACAAACTCAAAACAATGAATAAGTAAGGAAACAGCTGAAATGGAGAAATTACAGAGCTGATCCCAGCAGCGAAAAATGGAATAGGTCCAGGCTTCTGATCAGCAGAAGCAGCCTTGGCTGCTCTATAAGCTTCAGGAGGCATGACTCCGTAGACAACCGATACATTGACTCCCGCCTTTTCCCAAACGGCGCCGTCTTGCAAGACCCTGCTGATGCCTCCCCCACCTCCCGGTCTTGACCAGACGTCCTCCTTGAACTTACCGTGGTTATCGACAGCCTCGATGGCCTGACAGACGCTGTCCTGGGCATCCCTTATCATCTTCTCGAAGCGAGCTCGCACATCTCCAGCTTCAGATTCCCGAAGAAATGTGAGGGGACGCTCATTCTGGGGAGTTTCCTTCTCGATGGAAACGGCAGATCGTATTATGAGAGTGGGTTGCGTGTGGAATGTGGGACGGGAGGAGAGGGGCAGTGGGAATTGTTTAAGATTAAAATTGAAAGTGAATTTGGGTTTGCCTACAAAACTAATAAATGTAGTCCTCGCAGAAGAAGGAGAGGAAAGTGGAAAGGTGAAAGAGGACAAGGCCGTATGAGGCATTTGATCTTGCAACCAAATCTCACTGCTACTGCTCAAATTTCTGCTACAACTATCAACGATGGCTGGGGTTGAGGAAGAGGATTAGATAAGGAGCCCTTCTCCTAATTGGCTATGTTTCTATTACTATCTGCCACGCCCACTGTCTCCTCTTAATTAAAGATTTTTCAAAAAATTCCACGGGCTAAAAAACAAGCCCTATCATCTCGCAGTTTACACTTTTTATTAGTAATGAGTAAATTACATCTTATACCCCATGTTCTTACTCCTTTTCTCAATTTTACATCCTCTTATTTTTTTTCAATTATATTTTATTAATATTTTAATTTTATTTTTTATTGATATATTTTTTTCAATTTTATGGCGCTAGGTCATATTTACAGCACTAAATTATGTTCTCCCCGTTAGTTTTAACTGCTGCTTTTTTATACACTGATTTATTTATTTTTCATTTATTTATTTTGTTTTTTTAGTGATTCGAACTTTCATTTTACTCTCGATTTTCTCTCTTATTCTACTCTTTCTTTTTTGTTTTTCTTTTGATATAATCTTTTATTTCTCTATTTGTTTTGATTTTTTCATTTGTTTAGATTTTTAGTTATTGAAATTGTTTGAATTTTTTAAAGTTTATACCCTTTTAAGGTTTTGAAATGGTTAATACCCTGCATTTTTTCAGTTCTTTGAAGAAATTGAATTCTCTAATTCTTAGGTCTCTAAAACGTCTTGTGATTTTTGAGAAATTGAAAAAAAAAGTGTTGGTGATAAAAAAGATTCTTCTATGGTTGATGAAGGTCTTTTAAAGGTGTTAAAACAGTTATTTCGAAGGTATTGTTATTTATTATAGTTTTTATATTTTTTTTTGTTGTTATTTAACAAAACAACAATAATTTTTTTGTATGTGTTGTGTATTTATTTTAGATTTGTTGTTGATTATATTCTTTTTATTTTTAAAATTTCAGATTTGTTGTTTTTTATTTATTGTTTATATATGATGCATCCCAGTTCATCCCAGCAAATACACAAGTCATATCAGTAATATAGATTTGTGAATCTGAATACCGTCCAACAAAAACCAAAGTTTAAAAGCTAATTATTATATTGCTTTACTATTATTTGAGAAATAATTATTGAATGAAAAAGATGAAAAGTAAATATTAAACTAAACTAGATTTGCAAAAAAAATAATAGCTTCAATAAATAAAAAATAACTCAATCAATAAAATATATTAGAGTTCACAATCCTTCTAAACTTGCATAAATATCAAAATCAATTAAGAAAGATTGAGTTAAGATTGGTAAGTTATCTTTAAGCCTAGCTAACCTTATTTAGGGACATAATTTTTTAAATTAACATTAAACTCTTATGCAGAAACTTTAACATTAATTTGTATGTGATCAAATCTGATTATTCGATCTTATTTAAGAACAATAGATGCTACAGGCTAATTTCGGATTATCTATTCAAATAAATCATCAATCAAACACGTTATACAAAATTCCCTATATAAATCTAGCATTCAAACCCTATTGAATAAAAACTCTAACTTTTCTATTTGACAAATCATCAAGGAATTCAATCAATGAAACATTGAATACAAGTATTAAGAATAAGAAATTTACATAAATCAACTCAATTTTAATTAACCTAAATCAATATCCATTCAAAACTTAGGGTTCATGTTTTTCCTAACAAAAAGAAATTACTTCATAATTAAATCTATGAAACAAAAGTTAAAATTAAAAATAACATGATGAGAATAAGCAAATTCTTGATATTTGTCTTTAGCTTGAGCTTGAACCTCTCCTCCAATGGAGATTTTGTCTTTAAGGAGAAAGAAGAAGAAGAACTCTATCAAATTGCGTGGAGAACAACCCTTAATTGCGTAAAAACAAAAACTTTTTATAATCCAAGGATAAGCCCTAATTTTTCTAGGGTAAAATATTAAAAATTCCTATATTTAGAGTTCTAAATAAAATAGAAAAGAAATAAAAAAATCCTAGTGAATTAAGAAAATTAAAATCCCAAAATCTATTGTAATTTTCATACATGAGCAAGTGCACAACCATGTATATGCTAATGCATTTTTCTATCCTTCAAAACTCCGCATTGCAAAACTCTAGCAGCAATATGCATGACTATCTGTATGCTCATGCGCCTGTTTATGCGCATTTCTGCCTTTTCTGTGCTTTCACTGAACTTTTGTTATATTTTTTAAAATTCACCTACAAAAATATAAAATAAGACTAAATAACCAAAATCAAATAAAAAAAATAAGACAAAACTAATAAAAACTAATAATAACTAATGCAAATATTGTCTTGATTGTATATAAAATATGTATTTACCAATGTATTTGTTTTTTTTGTTATATTGTTGTTGTTTTTTATTTTATTTTTTATGTTTTGTATATGTTATGTTGTTCTTTTGTTTGTATATGTTTTTTTTATATATTTTTTTGTTTTTAGTTATTCATTTTTATGAATTTTTTTATATGTTTTATTGATGTTCTTTTGATGTTTTATTTGTTTTGTAGATGTTTTATTTTTTTTTATAGATATTTTGTGTTTTTTGTGTTTTTTGATTTATAGTTATGTTTTTCTTTTTCTGCAAAAGTTAAAGTCTAGACATGGTAATGGTAGGATTGCACACATGTTGGTTATGAAATTATTAAAAAAGTTGAGAAGAAGTTAACTGAATTTCAACTTGTTTTGTTTCGGAAAACTCCAATTGGGTTTATTCTTGATATTCCTGAGTTTAAATTTTAGCCTCAACTAATTCACTATTTGTTGTTGAAAGACATTAAACAAGATAATGATCATGAGTTTTGGTTTGATATTAATGGTTTTAAATTGCGATTTGGTATTCGAAAGTTTGCTCTTATATCTGCTTTGAAATGTGTTGGGGAGCGCAATAGGTTATGTTTTAATCAGAATGATAATTCTTTTTTTTTTCTAGATATTTTGATGGTTTTAGGAAGATTGATAAGAGTGTTGT
The DNA here is from genome assembly GCA_947685225.1 of Garcia nutans. Taxonomy (NCBI): domain Eukaryota; kingdom Viridiplantae; phylum Streptophyta; class Magnoliopsida; order Malpighiales; family Euphorbiaceae; genus Garcia; species Garcia nutans. The sequence goes on from CANTUV010000024.1 coordinate 81,240,909, forward strand.
TGAGGAGTTACTTTTGGAAGGAGTTTTTAAATTTGATAATGATGCTATTCGTATTGCTTTTTTATATGTTTTATATTTGTTCTTTTTGTCATCACCAAAGGAAAAACGAGTTCGATATGAAGATTTTAATCTTGTTGATAGTTTGAGTTTTTCTAATTATCCTTATGGTTTTGATGTTTTTGAGGTTACAATGACTAGTTTGAAGTAGAGATCCAATGCTAATTCAAATACTTATTATCATTTGATTGGTTTTCCACTTGTTCTTCAGTTTTGGTTTTATGAATGCTATTAATTTGCTTTTGGTAAGTTAGCTTTAAGTTGTGGAAATAAAATTCCAAAGATTCTTAATTAGGGTTGTTATGGCATTCCTACATTCAAGTATCTTAATATTTTATTTTTTTCTAAATCTAGTTCAAAGGTATTCTCTTTTATTTTTTATTTTTTATTTTGCATTTTACTTTTTTTTTCTATTTTTGTAGTTGGGTTTAAAAAAATTTATATCCTACTGCTGATGAGTTTGAAAATTTGAAATTAGACTATTTTTTTTTAATTAAGGGTGATGCTGGAAAGTTATTAGTGAAAATGGAGAAGTTTTTACTTTTGATTATACTGTTGGTGCTTGTGCAAAAGATGGTAAGGATGATGATAGTATAAATGATTTTGAATCTACACTGGTGAACGGAGTTGCTTCATCTCTTAAAAGTGAAGTTGGGAAGTCTAAAGTTGATGTTGAAATGAAAAGATCTTTCAGTCTTGACTCAGCTAGTATTGATAAGGTTTTTAAGGAGGTGAAGGCAGTTTTTGTTAAGCAAGATAAACTTCGAAAAGATTTTGATAAACTTCATAAAGATTTCAATTTTCTGAAAGTATATTTGGATAAGAAGTTTAATGATGTTTTTGAAGTTTTACATGATATTCATAATAAGTTTGTCTCTTCTGAATATTTAAATAAAATGTTTGTTTTCATTACTTATATATTTTTACTTTATTTTGTTTTTTAATCTTTTTATTTTTGTTTAATTTTTTATGTTGATTTTGGTGATGATAAGTTAAAGAAAATGATGATATAATTGATATTGAGACTGATGAAGATGTGTGTGATTTTTTTATTTTTAAAAATATTTTTTATTTGTATATTTTTTAAAATTATTTTCTTTTTTTTTTTCATTTTAAGTGGAGAAATGTTAAACATAGTACTAAGGGTGATGATGCTGTTAGTTTTGAAAGTGATGGTGGCAATTTTGATTCTATTAATGTAAAGATGGTTAAAGTGGATGAGCCTGTTAAAGTTAATAATATTTGTGAAGATGATGTTTGTAAAAATGATGTTGTTGATAATGAGGGTGCTGATGTTAGAATGAATATTGTTGTAGATGATATTAGTAAGGGTGATGTTAGGAAACCAGATTTATTATCTCAGGTTTTATTTCCTTCTAAGTATGGTTCTTTCTATGGGGATTTTGATTTTAATTTTTTGGGAGTTTTATTTTGTTGTTGAAATGTTATTACAAGCTAAGGTTATTAATTTTCTTGTTTAAATTTTCTTTTTATTTTAATTTTTAATTTTATTTATTTTTAAATTTTTCAGCAATAAAAGAAGGAATGATCATTAAAAGATGTAGATTGTTTTGCTTCTACAGTTTATTTTTTGAAATCCGATCAAGTATGTTTATTTCTTATATTTTTTATATTTTTAATGTGTTTTATATGTATTATATATGTGTATGTATTTTTGTTTATATTATATGGATGTGTTTTAGATGTTATGTATATTTGTTTGCTTAGTTGTTATAATATTTTGTATATTGTATTTGTTGTTGATGTTTTTTAGATGTATTATGTATTATTTTTTGTTGATGTGTTGTATATTTATTATATATATATTGTATATGTATTGTATATGTGTTGTTTTTTCTTTTTTCTTTTATTTTGCATATGAGTTGTTGATGTTTTATATATGTATTGATTCTTTTATATATGTTCTTTTGTTATTTTTTTTAGGTTTATGATAGTGTATCTGATCCTATAATTGACTCTATTGGTGGTAATAAGATTGTAAAGTTTATTTTTGATGAAAATCCTGTAGTTGATGATATTGCTAAACAATTTGATGATGTTATGCCTATCTCTTGTCAACCTGTTGTTGTTGGTGGTGCTATTCCTACTAAAACTCTTATTCTTGTTAAGAGGGATGTTAAACCCTTTGTTGTTTTAAAATCCCCTTTCTAAATCAATTTGGTTCTTTTGAAGATGTAAAAGAGAAGAGTAATGAGGTAGTTAAGTCAGATATTTTTTATCTTGAACAATGATTTGTTGGGGGACGTTGACTATTAATTGCAGTATGAGTTTGATATCTGGGTTGGTAAAAGGCTAAAGTCTAAGAAGAATAAGTTAGTATTTATTCTTTTTTTTCAATTTTTTTCTTTTTTAAGTTATTTTTTTTATTATTTCCAGGAAATATATTTATAGTATAAAGGAAAGTGAATTTGAATATAATATCCCGATTTTTGATGTACTTTGAAATAGTAAATATGAAAGTAAAAATAGTTGTGATGGATAGAGAAAATATAAGATGAATATGTATAATAGATGTAATATATATGTATGTGTTATATATATTTGAAATATATTTGAAATAAACATGACATATATAAGACATATGCATCTACCTAAGATATACATCACATATATATTATGTACAATTGGTTGTAGGGAAAGTTAATTTTAATTAATTAATTAATAACAACAACAATAACAACAACAACAACAACAACAAAGGAGAGAAGAAGTGAAAGTCAAAAGAAAGGAGAAAGAGATTGGTGGATAGTGACTATATTATATATATACATATATATATATATATATAAGGATGGAATTAAGAGCAATAGGACATTTTCTTCTTCTCCTTCTTTTGTTCCATGGCCGTGGGAGTTGAGAGAGAGTGAGGGGAGTTTGATTTTATTCATTTATACACCAAATTTACAAGGGATTTCAAGAGATTTAAAGGTGGATATTAAAGGTTTTGCAAGAACTTAAGTAAGTATTTATCTCTAAGCTTGTTTTTATGTGATTTCATATATATATGTGTGTGTATAATATGGTTAATGAGAGAAAGTGATAATTGATTGAATAAGATGATAATTATGATATGTTGGAGTTATCTATGTGTTGAATTAATGGGTAAATCATGGATATAAACTAAAGTAATGAATAAGAGTTTTATAGAGATGAGTTGGGAATTGAGTGAATTGGTATATGGATGATTGTGTGAATGAATTATAATAATGATTGTTGTTGATGATGTTATATTTAGGCCAAAAGGGATCAAGTGGAGAAGAGTAAGCTTGGGATAGCCAAGGTTTGTACATATAATCTCTTAGGTTTATAATATAATCTCTTTGGTTTGTACATATTAACCATTCTTTGTGATATGTGTGTTGTAGTGATGAAACTTGTGCAAAGTACGATTTTTGGGTGCTATGGGTGTGGCCATGGAGAGCCAAGGCCGTGGGCCTTAAACCGACTCTATTTACTTTAGATTTTTGAGAGAAACAGAAGTATATTGTATGCCACGGCCGTGGCTCTTGAGTGCCACGGCCGTGGAATTAGATATGAAGCTGTTTCGTAAGAGATTTGGACAAAGACAGTAGCATTTTGTATGCCATGGGCGTGGCCCTTGGATGCCACGATTGTGGGGTGTCCAAAGGTGTTTGACAGCCTCGTTTCACATCCCATGGGCATGGCTATTGAATGCCACGGCCGTGGGGTTGGTTTGTCAAGGTTTAGAGCTTCATTTTATGATATATGAGCATGGTTTATGGCTTGCATGGTTATATCTCTTTATATTAAGTTGATTATATTAAATGGAAGTATATGTATGTGAATTGAGTCATATGATGAGTATGGCTCATGTATGTGTAGACCCTTAATTTTTGACATAGTCCGGTCCAATATATTTTAATTAGTCCAAAATAATTTTTGTTACCTTAATTAAATAATATTTGATTTAGTATCTAATTTTTATTATTAAAAAATAAAAAATAATAATAATAAACAAAAAATAAAAATAAAAATGGCCACGGAAAAATTGGCGACGAAAAAAATCGTTGTCGAAAATCAGCGAGGGACGAATGGCCCGCAGGCCAATCCTCACCCGCAGCCCGCAACCAACTGTGGCAGTTTTTTTGCTAGCGCATTTTTTCCGCAGCAGTTTTTTTTTGCCAGCGCAATTTTTCTGCAGCAGTTCTTTTTCGCCAGCGAAATTTTTTCGACGCAAATTTTTTCGAAACCTAATACAATTAGGTTTCTGTTTTCTTTTCTTAATTAATATTATATTCCGTGAATAACTAGAATTAATCAAAAAAATCTTCTATAAATAAGATAAAAAACAACACAATTAGTGATCAGAAATTGGGAGGAGAAATTGAGACCAAAATTATGGAGGAAAACCTTGAATCAATCGTACTTTTTTGAGAGAGCAAACAAGCAATTCAATCCATCAAAGGCAGCAAAGCTTGTCTTTGTTCTTGTTCATTCAAGAAGTGATTTTTGGTGGAACCAACAAACGAATGTATGAATTGCTTTATTTATTTCATGAATTCACAGTAGCTTCATCACTATAGATCAAAAATAATAGTTTCTGTTTCTTCAAAATCAAAAAGCCCTAAGAACTTTAATTTACCTTTTCTAAAGCTTAAAAACCTTAATTCATTTATTTGTTTTCCAAAAATCTTAAAATTGTTATTTTTACTTCTTCAAAATCTTAAAACCCTAATTGAACCTGTTTCTTTTCAAAATCCTAGATTTGAGTCTGTTTCTTTCCACAAATCCTAAAAACATCTTTTCTGTTTATATAAACCTTAAATCGTTTTGTTTATATTCATAAAACCTCATAAAATTATCAATTAATTTTCAAATTCTAAAACCTAATGCATTCTCCGAAACCCTAATTATAAAATTCTAAAACCCTAATTCAACTCCAAAACCCAAAACAGTAAATCTTAAACTAACTAACCTTAAACCCTAATTTTTCTAAACCCTAATCCTTTAAACCTTAAAACCTTATAAACATAAATATTAAAATTCAAACACAGTAAGCCTAAAAACCATGATCCAGTAGCCGTAAATCATAAATCTAAATGTTTTAAAGTGTGGGCGAAAATCTCCGCTCACAGTGACGACCCCGCTGGGGATAAGAGAAGTTGATTCCGTTGGTCTTTATATTATTATATTCTTTCTTATAATGATATTATCCATTGCATCATATTAGATTGCATTATGTGCGTGAGTTAGGATGCCAGTGTTACCCGTGTTATGTTATGTAAGAGATACCATACTTTCACTCAAGGTATGAGGATCGAGCATGACATAACCACTCATAGCCTCGTACCATTTGGTATATACTTGCTATGGGAAACTAAGCCTTTTTACCCAAAGATTAAAGCTCATGTAATTGGCCTAGTTACTTTCCTTAGGTTTTACCCCAAATGTATGTTGTTTGACTACGGGTAATTTGTCTTGGCTTAAATCATGGCTTATTTGGTTTGTTCTTTTTCTAATATGACCTAAGTATATTGTAAGCCCAAAATAAATTTTTCTTTAAAGTCCAAAAGACCAAAGCTATTTTCAAAACTTTTCAAGATGATATTTGGACATAAAACTTTTCTAAAAACAAATCAAAAATTCTTTTGCTCATGGCCTAAGTCCAAATTTTATTTTTTCTAAAATCTTTTTACAATGGGCTTAGAAACAAAATTATTTTCATTCAACCTTTTCTTACAAAGAGCTTGCAAAATATTCAGGTCAATTAAGAAATACCAAAAATCAATTGTGAGCGTAGTTTATACTAAGAATAATTAATCATGGGCTTGTTTTTGGCATGAATCATTAGTTATTTTTTCAAGTGAGAAATCTATCTATAATAAACCTCTTAATTTAGTTTTAATCCAATGTAGCATAAAAGCTACTATAGTTGATTGAATAGATTAAAACCTAATTAATGGAAATTATCATAAATTGATTTCCATTTTAAAAAATATAACTATTGGTTGAAATGTCCGAGGGAAATATTCGAAAATAAGGTACCCCATGTTGGTATTTTGTTAACCATGTACCTAGGAAAAGAGACTCACCATTCGTGTGTGGATATTATAAGGTTGGAAGGAACGTCCTAATTATCCTTGTTTGTTGATGGTTTGTGCATACATGCATACATGCATCTCATATCATTGATCATTTCTGGCTCACAGCCCTGGATTACGATAGTTCAAAAGCTTACGACAATCCGACCTACGCTGGAGATGAAGTATCTAGTAACGACTCAATCACTTGCTCACCAAAAATAATGGAGCCCAAAAAAATTCAAAGAATGGTGGATGATGCCCTCAATGCCAAAATGGAAGAAATAAAAGAGGCCCTAGCCGAGACCATGGAGAACCAATTGACTGCAATCTTAGAAAATCATGCCGAGGTATCTGCTAGCACTAAGAAGCCAAGGGACAAAGGAAAGACCAAAGTTGGTGAAGTGGTTTTTGATGATGAAAAGGTGATCATTGATGATGATGATGATTGGACTCAATATTATCAAGATCCTCAAGATAAGAAAAAAGAACCGAAGATTGTTAAAAGTTCAACTATGGAGAAGACCGAAACTTCTGATATTGAAAAGATGATTGCTGATTTAGAAAAGAAATTTGAGAAGAATCTGAAAATCGAAGAAATGTCCGAAGTTGACAAATTATTTGAGCTAGATGAAGAAGTCCCGTACAAGTTCAAGATGCCATCCTTCGTGAAGTTTAATGGAATCGGAAATCCTCATCTCCATGTGAAGCAGTATATCACTGCTATGCAGTCTGCCCGAGCTACTAAGGCTCAAATCCTAAGGTACTTTATGCTCTCATTGGACCCTGTTGTTTAAAATTGGTTCAATACCTTAGATGATGGAACACAAAAGAGTTGGGATCTGCTTTACAAAGCCTTCATCCAACAATATGGATATAATGTCGAGATAGAAGTTACCTTATTAGAAATAGAGTCCATTAGACAAAAATCGAATGAGAATTTTGTGGATTATGTGAAGAGATGAAGGAACAAGGCCGCTTTGCTCAAGAAGAGGCCCGATGAATCTGATCAAATAAGGATGATTATGAGAGGGGTGTTGCCTAGTCTTCGTGAGAGGATGTCCCATACACTCATCTATGATTTCAAAGACCTTCTCCAAGCGGGTTTGCAAATTGAAGAATGGGAAAGAAAGAAGAACCGTTTTTCAACAAGAAGGAATGAGAAAGGGAACTATCAGTCTGGTAGCCAAAGCATGCAAAAGGCAGTCGGTGTCAATGCTACTAACCAAGGAACAAGGAGATAATTTTTGGAATTGGGGAAGCCGATGTCTTGGGTCCTTAATAAGCTTCAAAGAAAGGGATTTCTACAACCATTAAATCCTCGTCCTTTGCCTAACCCTCTCCTACCTAATTTCGACACTAAAGCATTTTGTCAATTTCACCAAATGCAAGGGCATGACACGGATAGATGTGTGAGGTTGAGATATGAGATCCAAAATCTAATTGATAATGGGAAGCTACCCGAGCCCAATAAGCCAAACACTAAAGATAACCCATTACCAAAGTTCAATAGAGTACCGTCGCCGGCAACCTTCATGATTGGAGGAGGTTTGCATGAGGATTTTGTCATGTCTTCTTTTCAAGATGTGGGTAAAGAAGCAACCAAAGAAGAAGAGGTATTTAGCAAAATAAAACAAGCTATGATGGGTGAAGAAGTAACGATTTGTGTTGTCAATGGGTTTTGGGATTCAAGCGATAGTAATGATGATATAGTATCCAAGAAGGAGGAGTGGACTTGGTCCAAGCCCGAAGAAGATGAAGTAATGAACACTAGATCTGGTAAGCCTTATGCAAGGCCACCACCTAAGGAGGTAGAAACTAATAAGGGTAAGGAAGTTGAAATAGAAAATAAAGAAGAAGAAGATGATGTTGTACTTAAGCAATTGAAAAGAACCCAAGCAAGTGTTAGCATTTGGGACTTATTAGCTACTTCTAAAAAGCACCGGGAAACTATGGCCAAAGTCTTGGCTAGCATGCCAATTTATACCTCTACGAAACCGGAGGAGCTGATCAACTTCATAAAAATTGGAGGGGTAATGAAATGTGAAGAGGTTCAAGAGAAGAGCTAAGTCAATATGGGAGCGGTTTCTTTTTCAGATTCGGATTTATCGGAGGAGGGGAGAGATCACATCCACCCTCTCTTTATCAAAATAGAAGTCAAGAGGAAGAATTATAGAAGTCATTTTCTTCGGATGGGTGCCCATTTATTTATTTTGCTTGGACATTGTTTTGATTTTCAATATATCAATGCTTTATTGTGTGTAATATAGATAATGTTGTTATATTTAAGAATTTTATAATATTAAGACCTGTAAAGGAGGCCGGTTCCAATGAACCGGGCGTTGTAGGGGTGTTGGGCCATTTCTCACCTTTCCCATACGTACCTAACTTTTCGAACCCATTAGGGGGTTGGGGATTCCTTAGGAATCGAGTCATCCACCCCTTTCTTTTTTCCGGCCCGTCTGGATGGCGACTCCATTTTCTCCGGACTTTGGTCCGTGTTCTCTAAGGTCCCGAGCCTAAACAGTACTGAAGTTGCAAGAACCATTTCACCGGGAGTGGGGGCGAAAATCCCCGCTCACAGTATGCATGATGTGAAATAGAAATGTGAAGTGATCACGGATAGTGGTGATCATGGGAAAAGCATAGAGTAATGAGCATGTGATAATGAAATGTAAAGTGATGTTTTATATGTGTAGCCTATACAATTACTTGTCCAGTTATATTGAGATTGATTGGATATGCATGAGAAGTTCCGAGCAGAGCTAGGCCTTGTGGTGTATATATTGATGAACCTGAGCAGAGATAGGTCTTATCTTGAGCAGTGCTAGGTCATGTGATTGAGATTTGTGATGGTTCTGAGTAGAGCTGGACTATGAGACTGTATTAACCGGACATGATAATTGTATAGAGGTATTGGATCCAATAGTGTAATTGTGTATGAGTATGGAATGTGATTTTCAATAGTGTAATTGTGTATGAGTATGGGATGTGATTTCCAATAGTGTAATTGTATATGAGTATGGGATGTGATTTTTAATAGTGTAATTGTGTATGAGTATGAGATATGATTCCCAATATTATATTTGTGTATGTGTATAATATATGTGTATGAGTATGTAATATGAGATCAATGTATGTATATATTGTTTATATGTACCACTAAGCTTTCAAGCTTAGCGGGGGTTGTGTGAATCGTGCAAGTGAGTAGATTGTTGATCTGAGAGTTGGACGGTTGTGCCACAAGCAGACTGAGAGTGCTTCGAGACCAACTAGAAGGTGCTGCATACATGTACATTTTGTTATTTTTGTAGTTTGATCATATGTATATGTATAAAAGTGAATTTTGAAAAACACAATGTATATTTTTATATATGTAATCTAATGAAAAGTATAATAGTTTTAGAAATGTTACTTTTAAAAGAATGAGATTTGATAATGAAAAATGTTCTTTTATTAAATTTATAATTGATGTGGAACTAAGGTAAGAGTTTAAACAATACTGTAACGTGACATCCTTATATTTTATATTCATATTATATATATAGAGTATGTGTACGGTACGTATATAGGGTATAACGGTGTTACATTGAACCTCCATTTGATTTTGGAGTTACTTATGTTAACAAAAAGAGTTTTTTTCATGACTTATTATATGTTGGGCATGAGATATCTTGTTCTATAAGTTTTTTTTTGTGAATTTATGCTTTATTTTTTTTCTCTTATTCTTTATTCTTATTTTTTTATTTTATTGCAGCATTTGGATGTGTTATTTTATTATTTGCATAAGAAGGGTAAATATGATAAGAGTTTGAATTTGAAGTTTACTAGTGGTGATATTTTGTTTAGTCAAACTTTGATGAATGCTTATGAAAAACTTGGTGGTGAAGATTTTTATTTTTCAAAATTTGAATATGATGAATTGGTTATGGATCATGTTCTTGGATAAGAGATTATTTGTAATACTGTTTGGGTTGATGTTGATCATGTGTTTATTCGTATTTATGTTAAGAGCCAACAACATTGGATTCTTGGAAGATTGAGTTTTAAGAATAGATACATTTTTGTATATAATTCAATAGGGATAAATGCAAAGATGAAGAGGTTGAGGATGTTGTTAAGCCATTTAGTACAATTTTACCTCATTATATTTTTAAGTTCAGTATTGTAAGTGAGAAGGATTATGTTGATGATGATTATGGAGTATATGTTTTAAAGAATCCTTTAGATCCTTTAGGGATTGTGATGGCTAATGGTCTTCCAACCCAAAATAATAGGTATTTGTTTTTGTTGTTTTATTTTTTTATATATGTTATGTTATTATTTTTATCCTATATAAATATATTTTATGCAGTGATTGTGGTGTTTATGCCTTTGCATTTGCTGAATTTTTTACTCATGGATATAATGAATTTCCTAAAGAGTTCAATATTGAAGTTTAACGTAGTAGACTTATTGTTTCACTGTACAATTATGAAAAGGCTAAAGTTCAAGATCTTATTGAGAGTGATGATAATAAGCCTAGTAAGATTAAGAATATGAAAAAAGGTAAAAGAAAAAGAAAATTAGATGATAAAGATACTAAAGTTTATAAAGTGAGGAAGAAGAAGTCTTAATAATGTGTATTTTTTTTTTAAATTGTAGGCTGTTGTTACTTTATTTTTTCAATTTTTTTAAATATATTAGAATACTTTATAATATGTTTTAATTGAATTGTTGGTTTTTGTTTGATATTAATATTTTTTATTTTATAAGTAATTTTTTATCCTGCAATATATGTTTGATGTTTCAAAATATTTTTTGTTTTATCATGTACAAAATAACTATTGATCATAAACTTTTTTTTGTTTAATTTTATATTGAATTTTTTAATAAATTGCACTTTTTATATATGCATATGTTCTTTATAGTCTTCTACTTTACTTTGCTATTAATAATTCATCTAGCATCTATCATTTATCGATATAACATTTATATATTTTTATATATTTTGTATAGTTTATTATTTTTTAAAATTTAATCATAGACCGATTCAATAATTTTTTAATAATATTTACTTAATAGTTAATTATTTATAATTTATATTTATTATTTTTGTTTAGTAGTGCACTTTTAATATATATTTATAATACATCTACATATCTAAATCATATATAAAATATATCTACACATCTACAATATATTTATAATATATTTATAATACATCTAAAATATATCTATAACATATCTATAATATATAAAATTTAAAATATCAGGTTTCCTTATATATCTAAAATACATCTAAACATATATAACACGTAAATAATACATCTATAACACATCTAAAATACATTTAAAATTTATTTAAACATTAATAACACATCTACAATATATATAGAATTTAAATATTATATTTTTCTTTTTATTTAAAATACATCTACATATCCATAAGACATAAACAATACATATAAATAAATATAATACATCCAAAATACATATAAACATTAATAACACATCTATATTATAGATAGAATTTAAAATATTATATTTTCCTGTATATATTGACAAATATAAAATATTCAAAAATTCTCATATCATAAATTCATTTTAGCATCGTAAATATTTTTAAATTTCTAATACATAAAATAATGACTAATTATTTTATTGTTTTAGTATATTTTCGCATGTTTTTCTGTTATGACCTTACTGTCCATATCTTTAACATTCGTTCTTGGTTTTTGTTTCCCATGCTCATTTGATACTTCTTTTTTTAGCCTGCCAACTTTAGCATTTCCTTCTGGTAGTAATACAACTATATCTGCAATTTCAGTTAGAACATTCTATATTTTTTGGTTGTTAATTGGGTAAACAATAGCTTTATATGTTTCTACCAATATTTCTTTATTGTAATACCTTGAGCAATACTTGTATGGATCTACATACATTTCTACCATTATTGCAATATCATGATTGCACGGTATCTCATCAATTTGAAACATGTTGCAGCTGCATTTTTTTTCTTTCAAGTTTACTATATATTGTGTTTGATTGTCTAGAATTTTGAATATTTCATCATTTAATGGTTTCATCTGTAAACATTAAAAAATTAATTATATAAATATTATTATAACATATTTAATATATTTGATTAAAATTTGTTTCATACTTAGGATTTTCAGTGACTGTATAATGTTTTATGTCAATAATTCCTCTGCTTTTTTTTTTTTTTAATGTTGTGAATGTTGACATTGCATTATTTCTATTTTTTCATGTCCATTCTTATGCCAAAGATCTCAGATAGTCAAGTAGAGTTATTGTTGGCAATTCCCTTGCATATTTGTTGCTTGCATTTAATGACTCAACAATATTCGATGTCATTGACCAATACCTGTTACTTTTTGAATGAAGCCTTGACTAATTGTCACAACTTATGTTCTGCAGGTATGAGAGAATTCTTTCTTCAACTTTTTTTTTATCACTGTCATTTTTTCATCAAAGTCTTCATTTGTGTGTGATCTTGTAGCTAAAAATGACACGACCCAACCCAAGAACACGCGACCGGCACTAGAGAACAGGAAAAGCAAGTGGCTTTTAGAACTCGTAATAAGCCTGACAACTCGATTTTCGATAGATATAGATGGTGACAACAGTCACTATCTCAAATCGGACTCACTAGTCTACTAATATTATACTTTAATATAATATCACATAATCATAATCAGACATTTATTAATAAATATATTTAACTAAACCGCGGAACTAAATGAATAAGAAGATAGACAATAAAAGAAATACCATGTGGAGTTCTAGAAAATAATTATAACATAATTATATAATAAAACATATACAATTAACACTCATGTCGAGAAATAAAAAGGCATGGTGACCTGAATAAGCAGTATTCCTATGCTCAACCTGCAACCTGAAAAAAATGGTAAACATGAATGAGTGTTCGACTCAATGAGTTATGTAGTAATCAATATAATATAAATATCTCATACATAACGTGCTTATAGAAATGTCAATGAAATAACAAATAACATAAGCAAACAATGATAAAAGTAAGTCAATGGGACCACACTAAACCTCAAGTCAATGGGACCACACTAAACCTCAAACTGGGGAGCCTATCCCCCTATCTGGCTCTCATAGTCCATACATTTTTCTTAAAATATAATATATAGGGTTCGTTGTCACAGCCACAGCCAAGTAGCGCTACCCGACTGACAAGTAGTGCTGAGCATGAAAATACCTCTGCCGTCATGCCAGTTCTAATTTTATCATATAATATTCTTATATCATAACTCGTATCCCCGATCATGTGTGGTATCACATTTCCTCATTTTTGCTCTTTCTCTCTCTTCCTCTTTTCTCCTTTTTTTTGTTTTCTTCTTTTTCCTCTTTCTCTTTGTGAACACTCGAATTTTGAGGCTCGGAAGGCCGACTGCAAAAGACCAAGCCAGACCGGAGGTCCACGGTAAAGTTCACCGAAAATATATCAATATGGTACTTGAAATGTCCGGGACGACGTGAGGATCACGTATATGGTCTCGGAATAATTTTTGGAGGTCTCTAGCTCCCGAAAAATCAATTTGAGCGAAAACCGGACAAAACCGGCGGCTCAGCCGCCGTGGACCTCCGGTCTGGCTTGGTCTTTAATCCATCATTTGTCAATTTAAGCATCTCATAAGCATTCAATCTTCTTCTTAATTTCTTCTCGGTCAAAGACCTAATCCTTTTAGGTCTAAGGCCTAATGGACTAATTAATCAATCTGTTGGCACGAAGCCCAAATTACATCTTTCCGGTACAAAGTACCTAAATTTCACAATTAAAATTAACTTTTTGGCACGGAGCCTAAATCGCACCTTTTTCGGTACCAAGTACCTAAATTTCACATTTAGCACTAAGTGCTAAAACTCACCATTTTGGCATGAAGCCCGACAATGCAGGCCAAAGGCCCAAAATTTACATCCTTTTGGTACAAAGTACCTAAAATTGCACCATTTAGCACTAAGTGCTAAATTTCACAAATTTGACAAAAAGCCCGATCAATACTTGGCATGAAGCCCGACACCAGCACGAAGCACTAAGTGCTCAAAATCTCACATTTGGCATGAAGCCTAAATTGCACTCCTTTGGTACAAAGTACCTAAATTTCACCATTTAGCACTAATTGCTAAATCTCTCAATCCTTGGCATGAAGCCCGACAAATGCACAAAGCATACACACACACATGCATGAAGCATAAATTTCATCGCCTTTAAATAGGCTTTTCCGAACTATATGGGCTTTGATCTCCCATTCAAACGGGAGTATGTAGGCATATTTGGGATTCACCCCAAATAGCAAGTCCACAATTTACTAACAATCTGTCTCTTCTTTTCTTCATTCCTTTTAGATTTGTTCTTTTTGCAAGTTAGTCAAATGCATGACATAGTCCCCGAATCCTCCTTGGGTTCGCAGACTAGAAACATTTACATTGGACAAGTTATTGGAGTCAAACAAGGATTTTCTTAGTTTTTTCCCTTCGAACAAAATAAACTGAGTGGCGACTCCCGACAACGAGTGAACTTTCGCCCGGATCCTTTTCGGGCGGAAAACCGAGGTTCACAATCTGGCGACTCCACTGGGGACTATAAAAACCATTTATGGGATCCTAGTGGACTACTATTGATTATTTGATTAACTTGCCACGGGAGACCATAAAAATAATTTATGGGATCCTAGTAGGCTATTATTGCTTATTTGACTAATTCGCCCTTCTTTAGGGTGTTTTTATTCATTTTGCAGGGTACCCTAGCAATATATATCCTCTCCTTAAGGATATTGGAATGAAGATTGAAGAAAAGGAATCTTTTTCCTTTGATGGATCTATTTTTTTTGACTACTTGTGCATTTGTTTTCTCATTCAGAGAATCTTTTTCTCTTGCATATATGGGGGAATCTTTTTCCTCCATTGCATAAAAAATTGTTTTCAAATGAATTTCTTCTCTTTCTGTTCAAAGTTCTGAGTCTGGATAGCAAGTAGCGCTGACCGGCAGGTCTCCTTGATTATGCCGGCGGACAGCCAAAGCGTCCTCCCTGTTGTCGCAAACCATTCCAATCCTTTTGGAGTGGCCCATGAGTAATCGTACTGTTGGACCCACGCGAAACTCCTTGTTTCACATGTGATTAGGTATATCTTACTCAAGACTCAAGGGTCCCTATGATAAGCCGATTCTCTATTTTTACATAACAATAGAACCTTCCCTTAGGTTGTATGTACCCAATGATAGTGCCGCATTCCATTAAAATGAATTGTGATGTGATGAGGTGCATTCATGCAACATAACAACATTGTTTTGGGGAAAAATTTTGATGTACATAAGTGGACCAAGAGTTTTCCTACCCTACACACCACCCTGATTTTTTACCCTTGACCTTTTCAGGTACCCTCTGTCCGTGTGCCTTCACCTACACCACCAAAGGGTAGCCATCCTGGCTGAATTAGAAGTAGCACCAAAGACAGTCCCTATTCCTGGAAATTTGGGGAAGGAACCCATTGTGGGGCAAACTAGTATCCCCGTGACTGCTCAGATTAATACCCCTGTTATCAATTTGGAGGATCCACCCTCCAAGAAATAAACAGATGAACTGAAAAGGAAACTTGAATTGCTTGAGAGGTCAATCACTGCAATGAAAACTCACAAAGAGGTGGTAGACATGGATTCCTTATCCTTGTTTCCCCAAGCTAGATTACCTCCAAAATTCAAGATGCCGGGGATGGACAGATTTGATGGGACCACTTGCCCTAAAACCCATTTGAAGATGTATGTGGGGGCCTTGAGCCCATGGGGTTTAAATGATGAGCTCTTTGCTCAATTATTCCAACAATCTTTGACTGGTGCTGCCCTCAAGTGGTTTGTAAGCCTGGACCATGCCAAGATTAAGACCTGGGAAGACATCTGCAATGCATTTAACTCTCAATACCACTACAATATTGAGGTGGATGTCACCAGAAGGGAACTTGAGACTACCAAGCAGAACAACAATGAACCCTTCTCCTCGTTCCTTACGAGGTGGAGGGCAAAAGCCGCCCAGATGATCAATCACCCTTCAGAACAAGAGCAGATTGATATCATAATCAGGAATTTAAGACCTACATATCAGGCTCAACTGCAAACCCAATACCTACCTACTTTCAAATCGCTCATTGCGACTGCAACCAAGGTAGAAGATCTGATACAATTGGGTAAGATAGTAGATGAAGAAGCTATCTCAAAGTATAAAAAACAAGGCCAAGCTGCTTCCTCGAGCGAAGTAGATGAAGTAGCCAATATTGCCCCTGCGAATCCTTTACGTGTGGGCAATCTTGGGCAGAAAAATCAGCCAAGAAGGCAGTATACCGACATTGGAATGCCTCTTCATCTAGTGTTTAAAAAGGCCATGCAAGGGAAATATTTGAAGCCTTTGGACCCAAGGCCTCCCCCAAACCCATTACCCTCCAATTACAGGGCCAATGAGTACTGTGAGTACCACCAAGGAAATGGGCACAGAACAGATGCTTGCTGGACTTTGAAAAACCGCATCCAGGATTTGGTGGATAGTGGTGACATCATTCCTCTCAAGAGGCAACCAAACATTAACACTAACCCCTTGCCCAATCATTCCATCAATGCCATCACTGTGGAAGATTTCATGCAGCTTAGCCTCTTTGATGAGGATGCTATGATAACCAATGTCGAAGACAAAAGGGACTTCACAAAGCTGATCAAGACAACAGATGGACCACTGATGAACTGGAATGTCGAGGAGGGACAAGCTGCTGTAGACAAAACTAGTCCAGTGTCACACCTTGAACCTGAGTCTTGTACCGAGTCAAATCCTGAGTCAAACACCAAGCCAGAGTCTAGTTTTGAGTCCTCTATAGCTTCAGGTTTAGAGAACCCAAATGTCACATTTAATGTAATCTTGGAGAATGACTCCACCATTATCAATGAAACTCTTCAAATTCTTGGTTACCCTGTGTCTTTTGCTTTCCAAGTATTATCTAGCAAAAATGATATAAATGAAATAAAAGAATAAATGAAAAGATAATAATTGGCAAAGAAAATGACCATACATACATTGCATGTGATTGTGTGAATAAGGAACAGGTTCTTGAGTGCATCAGAAAGTATGCCAACTGCTTCATGTGGAAGACAAGTGATGTCACGGGAATAGACCCAGCCATAGCAGTTCACAAGATTTCGCTATACCCCGATGCAAAGCCGGTTAAGCAAAAATTGAGCAGAATGAAGCCAGAATGGTCTTTGAAGATTAAAAAAGAGGTTGCCAAGCAACTGGACAATAAGTTCATAGAACCAATTGCCTACCCTTCCTGGTTAGCAAACATTGTACCGGTCCCGAAGAAAGACGGAAAGGTCAGGATGTGTGTTGACTACAGAGATCTGAGTAAAGCTTGTCCCAAGGACGATTTCCCGCTACCACACATCGATTTGCTAATAGACGGGATGGCAACGACAATCTTTCATGACATGATTTACAAAGAAGTCAAAGTGTATGTTGATGATATGATTGTCAAGTCAAAATCTCCAGAAGAGCACGTCTAAGCACTTGAGAAGTTCTTCCTTAGACTTCGCAAGTACAATTTGAAGCTTAAATCCTGCAAAGTGACTCTTTGGTGTAACATCAGGCCAATTTGGGATATTATTGGTCCACCATGAACACAGACTGTGTGGCATTTGTGCAAGGATGTCATCAGTGCCAAATATTTGCTAAGCTACAGAAGCAACCTCCTGTTGCCCTGAATCCAATCACTTCTCTATGGCCCTTCGCTACTTGGGGAATTGATATAATTGGCAAAATACATCTAAAAGCATCAAATGGACATCAGTTTATCTTGGTAGCAGTGGATTACTTCACAAAGTGGGTTGAAGCGGCTTCCTATGCAGAATTAGACGCCAAAAAGGCAGCACGGTTTGTCCGAACCAACATCCTTTGTCGGTATGGAACACCATTCGAGATTATCACAGATAATGGAACTCATTTCCAAGCAGAATTTGCTAAACTCTTGCAAGATAAGAAAATCCAGCATCATAAGTCCTCTCCTTATAGACCTCAAACAAATGGAGCTGTAGAAGCAGCGAACAAGTCTATAAAGGTGATCATACAAAAAATGATCAAGGAACATAGGCGTTGGCATGAGAAGTTACCACTGGCTTTGTGGGGATACAGAACATCAGTTAGAACTCCTACTGGGGCAACCCCGTATTCACTGGTATACGGAATGGAAGCAGTACTCCCCATTGAACTGGAAGTTCAATCGGCGAGGATAATTCAAGAAAGTCAGATAAATGAAGCTGAATGGATCAGCAATTATCATCATCAGTTGTTGAGTTTGGATGAAAAAAGACTTCAAGCTCTACATCAGATTCAAGGGTATCAAAGGCGAATGGCCAGACATTTCAACAAAAAGGTCAAAGATCGAAAGTTGGAAGAAGGTGGTTTGGTTTTGAAGGAGATCAGAACACCTGTTACAGATCCTCGTGGGAAGTTTCGTCCTCATTGGGCGGGACCCTACATCTTGAAGAAAATACTTTCCGGCGGAGCCGTCATCTTGTCTGATTTGGATGGTCTGGAGTTCACAAACCCATGCAATCTGGATCAACTAAAGAAATATTATGCATGATCATGCATTGTAAGGAACTACATTAGACCTGATTCTCGCAAACTAATTCGAGATATGTAGGCAGCTCTCCTTGAGCACGGTCTAAATTTTAATAAAAATCATTCATTCATCTTTCTTTTGCCAAAAAAAAAAAAACAAATAGAAAAATCCCGCTAAGCCGAAAACCCACAAAGGGCGGCTTAGGCAATAGTGGGGCCCGCTAAGTCGAAAACCCGCAAAGGGCGGCTTAGGCAAGAATGGGTAAGAGCTCGCTAAGTTGAAAATCCGAAAGGACAGCTTAGGAAAAAATTAGAGCAAGTAAATAAAGTAGATAATGCTTGGAAAGCAAAGGAAAGAGTCATGCCAAGAAGAGTCATTCATTCCCAAGGGAGTCATTCATTAAAAAAAAAGTCATTTCTTTCATAAAGTACCAAAAACCAATCAAAAAGAGTCAAACCACACGTCCAAAACGTTAAAAAGAGAGAGAGAGAGAGAGACAATGGAGTCACCCTGGGATCTAAATCCTACGCCTCCTACGTGGGGCAGAGTCTTCGGTATCTTCCTTAGCTCCGGAACTCTCTGCAGCATGTGTCTTCTCCTCGTTAAGAGGAACCACATCCTCACCCTCCAGCTCCTGCAGCAATGCACGTCTCCTTAGCTTCTCAATTGGTCAAAATTCAGCAACTTCATTATTTGGAATAATCTGGGGGCAACTTCAGAAAAATTTGAGTTCCTTCCCCAGCCGGATTGACTTCCTATAGGATTATTTCTAAGTTCTTTACTAGAAATAATTACTGATAGCAGAGCACAGCAAAGCCTGGTATTACTTCTGGTTCATTACTAGGGCTATTTCAAGTACATGCAAAGGAAAGATTCCTAGAATTTATTTCTAAGTTCTTTACTGGAAATAAATAAAATCCCAATCCATCAATATCCACCTAAGAATGGTGACAGAAAGCAACCCATATCTACCCATATTGATCATTTCCATCTTTTGAAGGCTCTTGGTCCAGTTGTGCATACAATGGGTGCAAAGAAGCAAATAAATGCCTTTATGAAAATAAAAGGTGACATCATGCATACATATATACTGTTTGTGCTAAATGAAAGTACAGGTACAGAAAAGTCGGAATGCGATCAGAAGTGTTGCAAGCAATCCAGAAGTGCCAAAAGGCGGATTCTTTACCCCTCGCTCAAAATTCGCTCTTCAGAAGACCACTGGGCTCCATAAATTACTTTTATGGACCCCAGTGGGGGGCAATTGTGAACACTCTAATTTTGAGGCTCGGAAGGCCGACTGCAAAAGACCAAGCCAAACCGGAGGTCCACGGTAAAGTTCACCGAAAATATATCAATATGGTACTTGAAATGTCCGGGACGACGTGAGGATCATGTATATGGTCCCGGAATAATTTTTGAAGGTCTCTAGCTCCCAAAAAATCAATTTGAGCGAAAACCGGACGAAACCGGCGGCTCGGCCGCCGTCCAGCCCGATTTTGCCTATAAATAGGCTTCAGATTTTCAGAAAAAGGGTTGGCTTTTGGAGATCCGGGCCTCATGCTGACGAATTTAATCCGTAATCAAAAATCATAATCCAAGGTCTAAGAAAACGAGATCTGGAACTTCGAAGCAGGAAAATCCTAAGCAAGGTAATATTCTAATTCATCATTTGTCAATTTAAGCATCTCATAAGCATTCAATCTTCTTCTTAATTTCTTCTCGGTCAAAGACCTAATCCTTTTAGGTCTAAGGCCTAATGGACTAATTAATCAATCTGTTGGCACGAAGCCCAAATTACATCTTTCCGGTACAAAGTACCTAAATTTCACAATTAAAATCAACTTTTTGGCACGGAGCCTAAATCGCACCTTTTTCGGTGCCAAGTACCTAAATTTCACATTTAGCACTAAGTGCTAAAACTCACCATTTTGGCATGAAGCCCGACAATGCAGGCCAAAGGCCCAAAATTTACATCCTTTTGGTACAAAGTACCTAAAATTGCACCATTTAGCACTAAGTGCTAAATTTCACAAATTTGGCAAAAAGCCCGATCAATACTTGGCATGAAGCCCGACACCAGCACGAAGCACTAAGTGCTCAAAATCTCACATTTGGCATGAAGCCTAAATTGCACTCCTTTGGTACAAAGTACCTAAATTTCACCATTTAGCACTAATTGCTAAATCTCTCAATCCTTGGCATGAAGTCCGACAAATGCACAAAGCATACACACACACATGCATGAAGCATAAATTTCATCGCCTTTAAATAGGCTTTTCCGAACTATATGGGCTTTGATCTCCCATTCAAACGGGAGTATGTAGGCATATTTGGGATTCACCCCAAATAGCAAGTCCACAATTTACTAACAATCTGTCTCTTCTTTTCTTCATTCCTTTTAGATTTGTTCTTTTTGCAAGTTAGTCAAATGCATGACATAGTCCCCGAATCCTCCTTGGGTTCGCAGACTAGAAACCTTTACATTGGACAAGTTATTGGAGTCAAACAAGGGTTTTCTTAGTTTTTTCCCTTCGAACAAAATAAACTGAGTGGCGACTCCCGACAACGAGTGAACTTTCGCCCGGATCCTTTTCGGGCGGAAAACCGAGGTTCACACTCTTATAAATACAAATATATATATTTTTAATTTTTATTTTAATTTTTTAAATAATTTAAAATTTGAGTTATGACAATCTTCCTTCCTTTTACAAATTCGTCTTTGGATTTTCAAACTAAGAAAAAAGCTTAAGTGAAAAGTTAAACTATCTACGCTTTCCTAAGCATTCTGATATATTATCCTTAAAAATCACATTAATCATTCTTAATTCAACTAATCTTCCACTTCAAAAATCTTACTTAGCTATATCCACAATTGACCTCAAAACATTCGATTAGCCATTTTAAATCTAACTCTCAATTTACTAATTGGTGATATCACTACTTTACAATCTAAATGATGTTATATTTAATGATAACACAAATATACTAATGTCATTATTTATCTCTATACTTCAAATTCTAGTAACTTAATCTAAATGTCTCTTTTAATAGATTCCTTTCAAATAATATTTTATGCCTATCACCTTTAAATTTTTGCATTTTAAAACATATCAATTTAGTTACACTTAAATTAATCATTTCAGATTCATATACTCGAATTATACTAAAAACTTCAGCAATTCGTATAGTCTCTAGATCACAATTTTACATAACAAAATTTGTTTTTTAACCTAAAATTATCACAATATATATATAATTTGCATACAAAATCTTAACAAATTTCTAAAATCTATAGCCTCCTTAACTGTTTATATTTTTAAACTCTAAAATTTTATCTTGTTTTAACCTCGACTGAACGTCTTACCTTCTTTTCTTTTCTACCTTAGAAAATCAAATCAATTTAATCCAAAATAGATTTTTTTTCAATTAATTCAAATATCAAATCTAATTTATTATCATCAACTCATCAAAGTCAAAACTCCAACTTAATTTATTAATTTATTCAATTGAATCTTAGAATAGAAAATACCCAGAGTCTAGCATTTTACGCGCTCAAGGGAAAATATAAAATGTTATAATATATAATCTTTAATACAATTCACACTTTGAAGCCACAAAATCAGCATAACTCATATCTCGCATTAATAAACACGTATAACATTCACACACATATATAACAACAATTAAATTACCACCTACGGATAACGCTAAATTTGAGACAAATGAAACTCAATCAAGATGAAAAGGAAACCTATACTCCGCTTGAAATTAGAACTTAGACAAACTAGAACTCTTCCAACCATAGATATGGTATAGGCCGCAAAATCATTGCTCATATACCAACTTTGAAACTACCCAATTCGAGGGCACATGACCGGCACTAGAGAATAGAAAAAGCACTCGGCTTTCAGAATTTATAGTAAGTCTGACAACTCAATTTTTGATAAATATAGATGGCGACAACAGTCACTATCTCGAAACGGACCCACTAGCCTACTAATATTATTCTTTAATATAATATCATATCATCATCATCATACATTTATTAACAAATATATTTAACTAAATCACAGAACTAAATGAATAAGAAGATAGACAAGAAAATGAATACCATAAGTAGTTCTAGAAAATAATTATAACATAATTATATAATAAAACATATACAATTAATACTTCTGTCGAAGAAATAAAAAAGCAGGATAATCCAAATAAACATTACTTCTATGCTCAACATGCAACTTGGGAAAAAAAGTGAACATGAATAAGCATTCGACTCAATGAGCTATATAGTAATTAATATAATATAACTATCCCATGCATAACGTGTTCATACAAATACCAATGAACCAACAAATCACATAAGTAAACAAGGATGGAAATAAGTCAATGGGGCCACACTAAATCTCAAACTGGCGATCTTATTCCCCATCTAGCTCTTTTAGTCCATACATTTATCTTAAAATCCAATGCATAGAGTCCGTCGTCACAGCCGTAGCCAAGCAGCGTTACTCAACTAACAGGCAGCGCTGAGCATGAAAATACCTCCGTCGTCACACTAGTCCTAATCTCATTATATAATATCCTCATATCGTAGCTCGTATCTCCGATCATGTGTGGTCCCATATCATCCTAACTTTATTTGGCATCACATATTTTATGCATTAAGCACAACCAACTCATACTCAACACATATTATGCTTATAACAAAAATAATTGTACATATATTACACAAACAGTCAATGCATTATGCAAATACAATTATAAACATAAATTAGAGGAGCAGAGTATTATATTATTCTATATAACTCACAATAGACGAAACTCTATAACTCTCATCGAAGTACAAACTGAAGGTGAAAGAATACCTGAAAATTATTTTCAAATGACAATAAAACCCATTAAAACATGGACAGTTAGATGACTCCAAAGATTCTGCCAAAATTTCGACAGAGTCCCCCTATAACTAAAATATTTCTCCCTAGAATAAAATAATAGAATAACACTCCAAAATAGATCAAAATAACCCTCCAATCAACTGCCCCCATCTAAACTTCTAATCCAAGTCAACATATCACAATACACATCTTACAAATATAATAAAATGAGAGTAATTTATTAAATTAACGTTAATTAATTAATTTAATTAATTAATTTATTTATTTATTAGATTTCCAACACAATTACTTAAATTTTTAAAATATACTTTAAAATAATTTAAAATAACTTCAAGAAAATAATTTCATAATTGACCTTTAACTAAATCTAATTAATATCTATATTTTAATTAAATTAAGAATAAAAATATTATTCAACAAATTATTAGTATTATTTAATAGATTTTCATCATAAAATAATTATATAATTACTTTTTTATTATAAAATAATTACTCAAAAAACTTTAGTTCCATAATAATAATAAAGTTATCCATATTGATAATAATATTATTTAATGGTTAGATTAATCTAAATTAATAAACAAGTAAATAATTATTATTTTAAATAATCAATTAAAATTATAATTCTAAAATTGTAAATCTTTATATTTAATTAGTTTTAAATTAACACCTTTAAAATATCAACATTTCAATCTTTTTACTATCAATCATTAATTATACATATTTATTACTATTTTATTTCTTTAATCATATCTAAAATTACTATCATAACTCATAATTCATTTTATTATCTAATTATAAATTTCTATCAATTAAATACTAAAAAAATTATAATAATTAACTTTATTTAATTATTCATTTTATTTTATTTATTTTACTCATACTTTCTTTTAAATACATTTAATTAATCATCTAATTAAAATTATATTTTCTAAATTTATTTTAATTTAAAATTCTTAACTAATTTATTCTACATTAATTATTTATTAATAAATTTTTTTTATTTTTTTATTTTTTTATTTTTTATTTATATCATTTTTTTCGTCGAAATAGTATTTCCATCGCCAGAATAGTGTCATCATCACCGGAACGGTGACCAAATTCTTGCTAACCTAAAACGTGTCTAAAATTTACAAATAATATACCAAAATAAAGTTCATGAGGAGATGAATCAAATGGTACCTAAATTGTCATGAAAGAAGATCGAAAAATGGTAAAAAACTCTAGTCAAAATCGTCGACAGCGGGATTACACCGAGAGCTTCAGACGGCGTGTGAATAGTGATTAGACATCGAATGACATCGATCTTGGCGGCGTTGGACTCGTCGAACGATGGACTTTCCAATGGTGTAGGAGGTGTCGATAAATGATGGTTGAATGGCGGTAG
This sequence comes from Garcia nutans, assembly GCA_947685225.1. Classification (NCBI taxonomy): domain Eukaryota; kingdom Viridiplantae; phylum Streptophyta; class Magnoliopsida; order Malpighiales; family Euphorbiaceae; genus Garcia; species Garcia nutans. The sequence continues at coordinate 81,265,940 of CANTUV010000024.1, forward strand.
ATTTGAGAAAAACTGATCCGCCCCTCTCTCCCTCTCACTTTCTCTCTCCTCATTTTGATCTTTCTCTCTCTTTCTCTATTCTTCTTTTTCTGTTTCCTTCTTCTTTTTTTTCTCTTTCTGTTATAAATACAAATATATATATATTTATTTATTTTAAATTTAATTTTTTAAAAAGTAATTTAAAATTTAGGTTATTACAAAAAAGAACAAGTCTTTTATCTTCTTCTGCCTTTTTTTTTTGAAATTTGTTTTAAGGTTGTTCAGTATGTGAAAAATGCAATATCCACGATGTGCTTTAGGATATACATTTTTATAATGATTTCATGCCAATCTGAGCTAATGCACATTCCATTTCTTGATCCAAAAGCAAGTTTAATATTTGAGAAAAACCATCCCATGAGTTATTTTTTTTAGAATCAACTACTGAGAAAGCAAGTGAAAATAATTTACCAGCTCCATCTTGTGTTGATGCTGATAGCAGTGTTCCACCATATGTACAGTTCAAAAAAGTTTCATCAATAACTATAACAGGTCTGCAATGTTTCCATTATTTAATTGATGCATCTAGTGCCATAAAAACATATAGAAATGTTCCATTTGGTTTTTATTACAGTTTAACAAATGAGCCTGGGTTAGTAGCATTTACCATGTGTAAGAAGCTAGGAATAAGTTAATAAGAAGCATATGGTTTGTCTCTTATTTTTTCTATTGCTTTTTTTTTATCTCCATGCCTTCATATATTTCAAGCTCACACCATATTTTCTTTAATGTCTTTCATTATGTCTATTGTTGTATATATCCTTTTAATGTCTTCATATTTGCTCTTAATGCATTCAGCTATGACTAATGATGTTGCTTGTCTTTGATCACTCATTCTAATTTCCAATGGACAGCTGTGATTGTTATCAAATTTTGTTATTCTGAATAGTATGGTCTTGCTTACTCTTGCTGTCCTCAAGTTTCATTTGCATTTATCATCACAGCAAACAACAACATATTCACTATTACATGATTTTTTCACCTTGTATTGGAAGTGATTTCTGATGGCGTATAAACTCAGCATAGTCTTGAATGTCTCTTTGTCTTTTTATAATTGATTCTTCTAATTTTTTGTTTCTTTTGTGTTGATGATGATTGTTGATGAATAATTGTCAGCTTCTTCTTCTTCTTCTTCTTCTTCTCTTTTTTGAATCATGCTTTTGCTGATCATATTTGCATTTTCAACTATATCTTGAATTTTATTTGTATGATATGACTATGTTGAGCTTTGTGCAGAGCTTGTCCTTGAAGTTTTTTGATGTTGTAGTTGCAGTGTACAATAGTGTTCTTATTGCAAAGTGATGTTGAGTGGGTAATTCATTATATGTGCATCCCTTATCTTCATTTGGATGTAGAAATAAAGACTTGTATCATCTTCTATGTTGATTAGATGGTACCCATTTGTAATTTGGTAATGCATTTATATTTTTGAAACTTTTGAGTTGATTTTCAGTTGATTGAATACCATATATAATAGTTCCATATATTTGCATGTAGTTGAAAATTATTATTCCTTTCACTTAAAAATCTATATAATTCATGTTGTCATCCCATTTCCCATTGTACCGAATCAATATTGGTATTATTTCCATTTTTTTCCTATTTTAAGAAAAATTAGATGAAAAATTAATAAAATATTTACAAACTTGTTGTTACTTATCTAAAATACATCAACAATTTAAAATTTTTCAAAATGATATTTTTTTCATGAGTCAACTATCAATATTTTTATGTAGAATATCTATAACATATCTACAATGTATGCCTCTCTTGTTCTATTAGTAATTGTAATCTATCTACATAACATCTACATAACATCTATAATACATCTACAGTTTTATATTTTTGCAAATTGATCTTTTTTTAATGAGTTAATCATTAACATTTTTATATGGAATATCTACAATATATCTATAATGCATTCTTAGATTGTTATATTAGCAATTATAATTCATCTACATAACATCTTCATTTCATCTATAATACATCTATAGTTTTATATTTTTCCAAATTGATCTTTTTTTTCATGAGTTAATCATCAATATTTTTATGTGAAATATCTATAATATATCTACATTGTATGCCTATGTTGTTATATTAAAAATTAGGCTTAATACATCAATTGCCCTCTGAACTTTGTTGCTTTGGTTATTTTAGACTCTATATTTATGTATTCGCCATATTGCCTCATGTAATTATCTATTTTATTCTAATAGATACTTATATGATTACATATTGGTCACTTTGCCCCTTTACTTATATATTTTATATCAAATTGATACTTACATATAATTATAGTACTATTTTTGTTTAAGTATCTATTGAGTATGGAATAGACAAGTACAAGAGGCAAAGTGACTAATATGTGATTATAGAAGTGTCTATTAGAACAAAAGAGATAAATACATGGGACAATATTGCAAGTGCATAAGTACATAAGGCAAAAGGACCAAAGCTGCTAAGTTTAGGGGGCAATTGATGTATTGGGCCTAAAAATTATAATCCATCTACATAACATCTACATTTCATCTACAATACGTTTATAATTTTATATTTTTCCAAACTAACCTTTTATTTTTCAAGAGTTAATCATCAACATTTTTATGTGGAATATCTGCAATACATCCACAATACATGCATATGTTGCTATATTGACAATTGTAATCCATCTACATAGCATCTATGATTTATCTATACTACATATACAATTTTATATTTTTCCGAATTGATATTTTTTTTCACAAGTCAACCATCAACAATATATGTGGAACATCTACAACTCATCCTCAATGCATGCTTATGTTGTTATATTGACAATTGTAATTCATTTACATAACATCTATGATCGATTCATCTATAATACGTCTACAATTTTATATTTTTGCAAACTAAACTTTTATTTTTCAGGAGTTAATCTTCAACAATTTTCTATTGAATATATTCAAAATATTTTATAATGATTTCATTTTTTTTAGTTTTGAAATAAGCTATTATTATTTTAAATTTTTTCGTACCATTTCTTCTTTTTCTGTAAAGTTTTATAGATTTGTTTGCTATCAAAATCTTCTATCCGCTTCATTTTCTTTTTCACATTCCATCTTCAATTTTCGATCTGGTACTATTCTTTATCTATTTTAGATTTGTTTGCTGTCAAGCTTCTTTTTCTTTTTCACAATCTTCATTCTTTGATCTTTGATATGCAACTTTACTTGATTTCATCTTTTTTTTGAGTTTTAGTTTTTAATTTCTCTTGGATTAGTATCGAATTTGATTTTAAATGAGATTTAAATCAGATTTTCTGAGATTTGGTGGATAAATTTTCGGTTTTGAAGCTCTATTGATTTTGGAAGTTTGGTTATTAATAAAACCGTTAACGATTCTATATATTTCTAATATTTTTGTCAAATTTTATAATTTTGTAATATTTTTTATGCTTTAATGTATTTTTATAATATTTATAGTTATTTTTGTAAGACTAAATAATTATAAAGTCTCTTAAATTTTATATATTACACTAAAAAATCTCTGTATTTTTCATATGTAATTATTACATCCCTGTATTTTTCTTTATTAAATTATTCAGTCCCTCCCCAAAAAATTCCATCCTATCACTGTTAGTGTTTTATTTTAACATCATCAAATGAGTAAAATATTTATAGAAATACTAAAATACCCCTTATTGTGATTAATTACTTAACATTTTCTTCATTTCTTTTAATTTCAAAATATAAGAAATTTACTTTCTAGGGTTCTTACAGAGTGAGAGATGTTGATGTCTAATGGAAATAGAAATAGTGACAGCGGTGGTCACGTGTACAGAAACAAGTTATGTGGTTGCTCAAAGAGATGTGAAGTGCGAATTTCAAAGAGCACAAAGAATCCCAATAGGTTGTACTATGCTTGTAGAGATAATGCATGTGGATCATTTTTGGGTTGGTGCCCGGCCATATCTCCAACAATTCATTGTAGCCAAAGAGCCGAAAGTGTCGATTTTGGAATGAGACAAAATTGACAAAGCAAAAATGAAGTTACCGTGGCAGAAATGAAAGAGGAATTATCCAATTTGAGGACTGAAGTGAGAGAAGAATTACAATATCTAATTGCAGAAAATAGAAAGCTACAGCAGAAAGTCAATGGTCTCGAAGTTTGGATGGCCTATATGAAGAGATTACTTTTCCTTTTGTCTCTGTTCACAGCTTTAATTGTGGGCTTTTTTGTATTTGTAATTATTAAAGAGTAGATAAGAGTTAGTTTAGGAGTAAATGGGATAGATGGTGGCAGATGAGACGTTGTAATGTCATGTTCCTTATAGGCTTTTTGCCTTTTAATGAAGAAAATTGGCATCCTGTGAGAAAATTATTGTGTAATATATTTTAACTTGTTAAGTTTATAATATTTTATCTAATAATCTCAAGCTGGAAGTGGAGTTTTGATTGCTGTTGATCATAATGCTTATAAAGAAGTCTATATTTCATATAATATTTATGAGTATTTTGAGCTGCAATAGAGAATAGATTAATTAATTAATCTGTGTTTCAATTGTGCAATCTGGTTGTTTCAAAAATGTTTGTAAAAAATCGAACTTCATTTTCCTTTTGCTAGTTGAGTATTAGTTTATTATTATAGTCTTCAATGCAATCTATGTATTATTAGTGCTAATAAAATAAACAGATTATTTAGCTTAGTTATTTTAACTCAAGATAATACTTTTCACTTTGTGGCCTGATTAAACAAGATATATGAAGAAGCATGTAGTGAGCAAGCCTCTCATGAACAACTCAATCTTAGCTCAGTAAACAGTAAGTGATTGCATTTGTTGGGTTATTAAAATAAAAAGAGAAATGACAAATTAATAAAAAAAAAAAGACAGAGTAGTGGAGTTAAAAGTTGGCATTTCATTTCATATATATCAAAAGTAAGTTAAATACAAGTTGACAAAAAAGCTATACTTTCCAAAAAACAAATTGCACACTATTTGCCTATTTGCTCTCATATCCCCAAAAAAATTGCCACTATCTTTGTGATTTACATCCCCTGTATAGACCACTGTCCCACATAAATATCCACTAAAAATTCTTACAGTATCAAAGCATATAAACAAATATATTATGCACCGGCCAAGACAAAATAATTTTATATGGTCCAGTGTTAACAAGTTGTGGTCCAAAAAAATTCAAATGTAATGGTGGCACATGATAACTAAGCATTTGTAGATCTATTCAATCTACCAACAGCTCTAGATCCTCTTAAAACTCGTTCCCTTTCTTGACTATTTGCACCTCCTCTCCTTGCTAGAAGCTTGTTTCTACTGTTCATAGTTGTTTCACTATAAGATGGTTGGCTAAATCTTGTTCTTACTGGTGTCGATGTATGTGGCTGAGAGTTTGAAGTAGATCCAGGACAAGGTTGACTGAAGCTAGGTCTTGTTCCTTAACCTCTGCCTCTATTTGAGCCTTAGTTAGTATGTTGTTCTCTATCTCTATTCAAGCCTTGGTTATCCAGGACATCAACTATTCTAGGTGCCTACAAATTAACATCAATTTCATTCAAAGCATTGCAATTGATTATTACATCTATGTTTAATTTATATATGTTTACCCTTTAGTCATTTGCTGCAAGTTGACATGTTCTTCTATTATGTCCTAATTGTTTGCAGATAAGGCATCTAACAGTATAAGATCTTTTCCTTATTAATGATGCAGGTTCCTCTCCCTCTTATCTCTTCCTTGCTTTCTAGGTCTACCAAGAAGTCTCTTCAATGGGGGAGGTAATACGATGCCATGTTCCTCATTTTCTGCATCTGTATTTGGGATTGGATGAATTATGCCATTATATGCCCTCATGTATGCTGCAATGGTGTGGTAATCATCCACAAAGTCCTCAACTTTTTGCCTTTTATACCCAATGCATAATGCAGCATGTTTGCATGGAATACCAAATATCTCCCACCATTTGAAGCTGCAAGTATGATTGCATAAGTTAACAGTAAACCTTACTTTGCCATCCTTAACCTCAAATTCATCATTTCTCCCTGGCAATAATCTACAATGTTTGCATGCTTTGATCACATCATTTACCATTGATTTTGCAGTTGGAACCAACTTACCCTCCATTTGTCTCCCTCTCCCATGTCTTTTGTGCAACCTCACCATACACTTCACCCTAAATGCATCCAACATTTTAACAATGGGCATAGATCTTTATTTCAAAATACAAGAATTAAAGGTTTTTGTCATGTTGTTAGTGATGTGCTCTGATTTTGAGTGGTAGGAGTATGCGTGCTTGCTCCATTGATTTAGTGGGATCTCTAATAACCAGTTATATGGCCTTGATTCATGTTTTGCCTTCAATTCTCTAATAGTCTTCCAAAACTCAAACCCATTTTGTGCCTTAGCAGCACCCCAAAAGTCCTTCTTCAAACCCAAACCAGGAAACTTTTCCTTGAAGTTCATCCACAGATGTCTGCAGTAATATTTGTGATCTGAATTTGGGAAAATCTCTGAGACAACATCTATAATTCCCTGCAAGGAAAAAAATTAGAAAATCTCAAATTTTCAAAGCCAAAATAAAATCATTCATAAAATATCTATTTATTTTAAGTTAACTTATCATATATACCTTTTGTCGATCGGACATGAAGGTGAACTTCTTTTCACCCTCGCCAATATCTATACACTGTTTCAGGCAGTCAAGAAAAAATGTCCATGTTTTGTAGCTCTCCTTCTCACAAACAACAGTTGCTAATGGGAAAATCCCTTTGTTTCCATCCATAACAACTGCTGAAAGTAAACACCCACCATAAGAACCTTTGAGATGACACCCATCAACACCAATAAATGGTCTCAATCCATAAAGAAACCCATCCCTTGATGCCTCAAAGCATATGAACATATTCTTGAATTGAGGTGGCTCGTCAAAGTTGTGCCTCTCTTGGTATTCAAGCTTAATAAAGGTTCTAGGATTTATGGTTTGTATTTTTGATATCCACTTCATCAATTCCCTAAAAGAATCACCATGTGAACCACAATTATCTTCTCTACCAAGAGCCCTGGCTCTGTACAATTGCCACATTGGCACATCTAAACCCCATTTTTTTGTTAGCTCATTCTGCATTGTCTCATAACTTATGTTTGGATCACCCTCCAATAATTCCTGCAACTTATCAACAACCCATCTTGTCCTAGCATTTGGGTTCTTATTGCTTACTGGCCTGATGCATGTGTGCTCACCTCTAATTTTCTTCACTTCGAAAGTTCTCTTATTAGGCAACACAGAAGCATGTATCCTCCATTCACATCCATCACCTATACATTCTGCTGCCACTCTCACACTATCATTCTTTAATCTGTTAAGGAAAAAACCACCATTAATTGAGTAATCCCTTAAAGATCTTTTAAAGACATGTACTTCATCAAACACTTGCCCGACTTCAACAATAATTTGTCCATCCCCTGGATTCGCAAATGGTTTTTCATACATGTTAGTAAAGGGATCATCCATCTTCATCCTCTTTTGCCTTTCTACATTAGTTTCTTCTTCATCCGTTGATGAATTTATGTCAAGTTCATTATCTGCTATATCACCCAAATCACCATCTTCATCTTGAGTATCTTTAGCCCAAATGTGTATGTCTCTGCCCTTCTCACTTACATCATCATCTCTAGCAACAAGTGCATCATCTATAGCTGAATCACCAGTCCCAAAAACTCCAACATCCTCAATCGCATGGTTTTTCCCAATTTCTTCATCACTATTAGTTAAAAAGTGCTCATCTTCTGAATCATTATAACCATCTTCATCAACAACATGACCTCTGTCATTATTGCATTCTGTCTCAACTTCTGCAGCAGATGTTGGTTGCTGATGTACTACTTCTGTTGTTCTTTTCCGTGCCTTTCTTCCTCTAAAACCACAAGTTGTGGTAGGTCTCCCCCTTTTTCTTTGCACCATAGGCTCAAGCATATCATCAGTAAACACATCCTTGCCATAGATAAATCCATATGTAGCAAATCTTGTGTCATTAGATGGTGGTTGTTCAACCTCAACATTGCCTTCTAGTTGAGTTGAAGGACAATAAGGGCTTGGATCATCACCTGCACGTGTTGGACTATCATTGTCATTGTATTTAACCCCCCCCCCCCCCCCCCCCCCCCCCCCCCCCCCCCAATTTGGAATTCCAGCATAAAAAATCTATAAAAAAAAGTTGTCTAACTGTCATTGTATTTAACTTCCAATAAGATTTTTCCATTGAGAAATTAATACCAATAAGATTTCACAGTACTACATTGATGGTTCATTGGCTAGATTTCTAATTTACCACTTATATTGATATTCTCCCATACTTGCATAAAGATTTTCACTCCTAATATTGATATAAGAAAATTTGTGCAACCATAACATACAACTGATATGTGCATTATTGTCATTTTGCCATCAATAAGAAGATGGTATTGTTATTAAGAAAAACAATGCCAAAACAATAATATATGTGATTGTTTGTACCATATTTGTCTCCTCAAATCTATGCTATTTTGTGCTAATGGGCTACATTCATTCAATTTTTTAATTTCTAAATTTTAACATGTCTTCAAGTTTAGTAATTATTGAGCCGAACTCTATTGTTCGATCAATAGTTTCTATGCAAAAAAAAACCATAAAAAATCTGATATTTAAAAATAATTTGACCATAAACATTTATTGAATATGAATTGATGGTCCTGATATTTGACCATAATTTGACAAAAAAAGGTCCTAAATTGATGGTCAAATTATTTAAATTTCTTGTTTCACAATTTTCGACAACTGTAACTAAAGTTTTTTCCTGGTTTGTCAATCCATACAAGACAATGGTTTCATCTAGTATTTTATCATTGCAACTGTAATATATGTGAATCTATCCTAACCACAATATGTGGTTTGTATAAACAGTCACATACCTTGCCAATATGTATCACCACGCTGTCATCTCCTTCTTATCATTATGTGAAACATTTTGTCGAATGCTTGGTGAGCGCAGATATTGCTTTAGTCTTTTGCCTTACAGTTGAATTTGTATAAACAAATAGTGAATCGGCGAAGTTGTCATGATATAGTCATATTGTCATCAATGCTTTTAGTGAGCACTGATCAACGAAGTTATTATGATATTGTCGTATGGTCTCTTTTAATTTCATCAGCCAATTTTCAAAGATGAAAGAATAAAAAGGTAAACAAGAAGGGCAAAAAAGTTTATTTGACAATGTTCAAGTAAAATACTAGCGGTGATGAGACAAAATTTTTTGGAGAGGGACTGAGTAATTTAATAAAAAATACAGGATGTAATAATTAGATGCTCAAAATATAAGAATTTATTAGTATAATATATAAAATTTAAGAGGCTTTATAATTAATTAGCCTTTTTGTAATAATCCCATTTGCAATTTTGGCTTTAAATAAGCCTAATTGAGTGGATGTAAAAAAATGTACCTTATTTTGGTATTTTTTTTCTTAAACTTTCAATTTTTGTTTTTACATTTGTTAAGATTTGGGTTATTTGTTGTTCTAATAATGTTTAGGAATAAGTTTATTATTGCTGTTCTATTAAATTACTCAAGTAATAAAAGAAATTAAAAAATGAATAACTTATAATAATATACAATATTGCATTATCATATATTAATAATTTAAAAAAGAATAGTTTTATGCACAAGTTTTGAATTTTATTGTAAATTTGTATATTAATACGTTTATGAATATAGAATATTATTTGATATTTTAATACTAGTTTTATACAGGAATGGATTACATTGGTTAACAAGGAATGGATTTTATACAGATTTACTGGTGGATTACAAAGGTTAAAAAAACTAGTATATACATCCTTGGCTGATATCAAACATACAAAATCTCTATATATAAAATAAAATTGGTTAATATAAAGACGTGAATACAGAAGTAATGATTAATTAATAGTGAAGGCATGGTTTGAGTTGCTATTTGGGCATTATACAGGATGAAGGACCAAAACCTTCATCCAAAACCCAACTTGGCTTTGCGAAGATCATACTCCCAGTAATAATTTTGCTGTAAAATGTTACCAATAATGGTCTGACCTGGCCAAGCAGCACGTAAAAATCCAAGACAGTTAATCCCTTTAGCCACGTTAATGACATAGCTCTTAACTGGTGGTTCAAATTTAGCCCCATCTGCAAAGTGAATCACAAATTTTGGCACCGTCCATTCATCAAATCCTTTATCATCAAAACAGTAATCCAATATAGACAGCTCCACCCTTTTGTATTTAGCCAGGGTAGCATTGAAAGCAGTGACAACAGCGTCATATGCAGCTTCTACAAGCATTGTCAAGCTGGATCCTGAATCAACAATTGCTCCTCCTTCACCAGTAACATTCCATATTTCTGAAGGAATATCTAGCATTCTACCCCCTACTGAGATACCAGAGACATTGACACAGTAATATGAACCAATGTAATCCAGAAGTAAATCTGTAAATTGTAATTTAGGCAAGACCATATGCCGAGGTTTTCCAAAACTAAGGTAGTTATTAAGATTACTTGCGCTCAAGTGGTCCACTAAGCAATACGAGAACTTGTGTCCAAAAATATCAGCCAACCTTAAGGCAAATGAATGCTTGCTGTATCCCAGTCCCATCACTCCATCAGGAATATTTGAAGTTGCATTGAATGATTCAGTGCACCCTATAACCACATCAAATAATCTTATCTTCTGCTGACCAGAAACTCCCACTGTCACTGTCTCATTTGCAAACACCCCGATAGCCTTCATGCCGCCTGCATATCTATATATTATGTATATATTGTCAGAAGTGAATATATATTCAGTTAAAAGAATAAAAAAAAAATGAATATACATAAATATTACCCGTAATTGAAAAGGCAGGGTGCATTTGGAGAAGGACAATCAGGCAAAGAGTGGTATGTGTAGAGATCATCCTGACAAGTAGTGGAAGAGCATGGAATTGTCTGAAAAGAAGGAGACTGATTAGCAAGAAACAACCTGCCAGGGTGAAGCTTGGAGGGTGGACAATCTTTGCACAAATATTTGCAATTCATCCATGTGAGATCGCTACCTGTATCGGCTACCAATACAAACTTCTGGGGTCGAGGACTCCCAATTCGAAAGGATACAAAGTATTCTGCCTCTCCAACATCTACACCTGATCGCATAGGAATCTCAGCTGAATGCTCGTCTAGAATTATAATATCACTGCCCGCTGCCCGCTGCCTCAACCTCCTCCTTTGGCTTTGTAATGATAATGTTTGCTGCCTCACATGATCACTCTCGACTAGTTGCTTCATGCGATCGAATCTGCTCTTCGGTGGTCCAATAAATTTGCTCTCTGACTTCAGCCTCGGCGAGTGCCTGTGGATCAACTCAAATGAAACCCCCTCAATATTATTATTATTATTGGTAACAAAATCTGCATCTACCTCAATAATATTACTAGCCAAATCATTGGAAAAGATCAACCAGTACAATAATAGGAGGTGGTGGGGCACAGACATTTCAGTTAATTAAATTAATTAAGGCTAGGTGACTAAACGAACAAGGTTTGTTCATGACAACCGATTCTTAATTCTTCTTTTGTGATTAATGATGAAAAGTTCAAGCAAAAAGGATACTCAAATGTTTTAAGCTGCAAATGCGGCCATTCTCCCATTTTTTTAGTTTCATTATTAGCTACTTATTAGTTTTGTGTACAATGTCACCGCAAATTTCTGCTAGTATGTTCATCAAACATATGTAATGGAAGGAAAAGGATAAGAAAAACTACCATATCTGCCGCTATTTGCGCTCCTTTCAATTCTCCTTTCTTGCCCTCCTTACACGCCCACACCAATCGCCACCACAGTATTATTTTAAATTTGTGAGCTAGTTGGTTTTGCTTTTTCCAATCAACACAAATATTTTACCTCTCATACTCACCTTATAGATTGTTAATTTTGTTTGTATCGTATTAATTTATTTTGGTGACACAACTAAAATTAATAAGAATATAATCTATTTATTAGTCATATATCAAGATATCTCAGTTCTCTAATTCAATGATAGAGAGATTACACCAACTCATAATACATTGGTTGTATATAGGCATAAAATCCAGCAAGACACATATTTAATTTGTATAACATTTATAACATAAAATAATACTATTTTTTTTTATCATAATTACTTAAAATATTATTCATGAAATAAAATTATGATTAAAATATTGTAAAATATGAACGATTAAAAAAATATTCTTAAATAATATTAACATTTTATTTAATCAATGGCAAAAGCTCAACTAAGATGATTAGAAAAAAGAGAAGTTGCTGCTCTAGATGATAAATATATTACGGTTACTAAATGTGCGTATACTTTATTTTACTATTAGTGCTTATTTGTGATGGGTTATATCATTTTGAATTATATTTGCTATTGGGTCTATTTGTTAAGTTAAGCACCGATCTTGATTTCATTAGTACCACCGTACTGATTAAATTTAAATTTAAATACGCTTTAGTGTCTGAATTATTATATTTTAAAATTTTAATCTTGTATTTTTCGTTCATAATAATATAAAAATATGATTAGATTTTAAAATAAAAGGCCAAACTTGCTAAACTGTTTTCCAAAAAATAATTTGGAAATATGTTGAAAGTTGTGAAGGTGATGAAGCAAATAATAATTTATAATCGCTTGCCTTGGAAGCGAATAAACAGAAAATTATACAAAATATGAAAAAGCGTTGAAGAAGACAACTAGACTGAACTAGTATATTGTTTTTTTGAACCGAGTTGAAGTAAAACTTCCTACAACCCGGAATTCATAAAAAAAGACCCAAATCATGTTAACCCATTTGGCGTTTCTCTGTTAATCTTTGGAGTTTGGACTTGCTTGGACCCCTGTAACACCTCTGCATTTTTGTTCTTTTCGCGCTTTTCTCTTTCTTAGGGTTGGTCTTCTCCTCTGCGTATTTCTTACTTGAACTTGATCGGATTTCAATTTCTACCTTCTTGCAGAGGTAAATCAAGCGACATTTTTGCTCTATTTCTCAGTTTGAGTTAGGTAAATCTCTTTCCCCTCCATTTGTTTCACTTCTTTTTGATTTTGTTCTTTGGCTCACCCATTCCCTCGAAATTGAACATCTAGTATTCTTCAACTTCTTTCAGATCTACCATATATGTCATTGCAGAAGACATTCTGGTTTTGCTTTTTTCTCATTTAATTCTTTTAAATACACACATTCTTCGTTTGTTATTAACACTCAACACATGTTTTCATTTACTTTTCTTCTAATAGGTTTATCGTTTTAGCTATTTTGCTATGTAACTTATAGTTTGCTTGTAAACTATTCCATAGATGGATAATAACAATAGTGACAATGGGGGGCAGCGTTTCCGTAGATTACCTCGTCACTTTCTTTCTCGTCTTAAGTTGGACCCATTGGTGAGTCTTTCTATTAATACTGCTTCCTTTTTTGTTCTTGAATTTTTTTTCATGGAAGCTTACTACTTCAATTACAATTATATGTTATAATTATCTGCTACATTTGAAGCTTCCAATTTCATTACTATTTCACAGCATAAATGCATTGTATTATCTTCTATTATAATATACACCAAGTTTTTTTTTCCCAGAATCTGGGTTTTTTTATCCCTGCAATAGAAATCCTCTAGTCAATAAATATAACACTTGCCTGGTCTGGGCTTTAAGATAACTACAGAGCCTGTGTGGAATCCCTTTGGTCAATTTACATGATAATTCTTAACTAGAGGCGTACTTTGTATCATATATTTGTATTATCAATTTATCATTACTGCTATGGTGAATCTATATCATATGTTACTTTTTTGGGCAAGTTGTGCATGCTTATATATGTGAAAAGATTTGAATACACAAATAAGTGTATTTCCAGTGGTGGAATGCATGCCTTATAATGCTAGGACAATCTCTAATACCGTAATACCCTTCTTCCTTGCCCTGCATATGTAAATACAGATGATGCAAAATATTAGAGTTCCAAGCATCATCTGATCCTGATGACAAGAATTTTGATCTGTTAATACCTCAAATGTTTCAAAGTTCGGCAGATTTTTTTCTCTCAAACCAAGCACATTTTGAACTTATTCTAGGCTGGATGTCACTGCTCCTGAACATGTTCTTTTCTTAGTTGTATGAGAATTTTTTTTATATGTGCTGTAAGACTGGATCTTTGATTAATCAAATTGCTATGAAAAAGGAAGTAGGTGTAGGAAGCTGTGACTGAAAACACAATCATGACTCCACTTTACATGTCAAATGACCTGTTATCTCTTTCTGTACTTTTGATGTTTCTCATGGCTATATGGAATCTCATATAGTCTAAACAAGGTGGGCAAGTTGTAATATAGGGAAGACTACTGATATTGCATTCCATGCCAGTGGATATTTTGAACAATATCATCTCCTTCAGTTCATCGACAACCTCCATCTACTTGCCAAATTAATTATCTTATTGTCTGGGATTGATGCTGTATTCAGTTTGTATTGGTATCCTTAGGGTCAAAGTCGTTAATTGTTCAATTTGGGAATAGTACAGGGTTTTGCTAATGAACTTTGTTATACTTATTGTCATTCAGCTTGATGAAAATCTGGATCAGTGGCCTCATCTTAATGAACTTTTGAGGTGCTATAGAACTGACTGGGTAAAGGATGAAAACAAGTATGGTCACTATGAAAGCATCACTCCAGTATCTTTTCAAAACCAGATTTTTGAAGGGCCTGATACTGATATTGAGACAGGTAAGAATAGAAAAATATTAATGGGTTTATATCCGATTAATGATCAAAGAAACTCTCTCGTCATCAGAGAGATTGGCATAGAGGCTGCATCTTTATTCCATGACTTGATTCTTTTAGATTGGTTCTCCCTTGCCCCCTGGAATATATTCCCATGAAAGTTTATGGTAATGTGGTATGTCCATGGCTAACAGCAAACATTCTGCTATGTCATGGGGAAGATGTGCTCTTTATTTAGATGCTCAAAGCTTTGGATGTTTCTGCAGAAATGCAGCTTGCCAATTCAAGACAAACTAAGGCTGAAGATACCACTGATGACGATACCCCCAGCACTTCTGGGAGGCAATTTATAGAGAACTCTGACTTGTCTCAATCACATGTTTCAAAGGTTGTATTGGTGTAGTCCTTTTTCATTGAGATCACGAGTCTTTTTTCATATTCCTTTTGGTTGAGATAAAATCTTTGCTGCACTAAATTTTTTGTCAACAATTCACTTTTAGCATTTTGCTTTCCTTTGTATTTATCATAGTTATGTGCATGCAGCATTTTGGTCATTCTCCTCTCCCTGCTTATGAACCAGCTTTTGACTGGGAAAATGAGAGGTTGCTGATATTTGGGCAAAGGATTCCAGAAACTCCTATGGCACCTTACAGCAGGTTTATGATTTGGTACCCGGATTCTGTTTTGGTTTTGTTGGGGGTTAGATTCTTGTTCTCAATGATTCTTGTTCCTTTTTGGTTTCTTTTGGGCATGGAGTGGTCTCAGGGGATTGAAGATCTCTGTGAAAGTTCTGTCCCTTTCGTTTCAAGCTGGACTAGTTGGTGAGTGATCAGCCCATTTTACTGGAGTTATGGAATTGCTGAGTTGCTTCCTCTCTTTGTTTCAATGTAAAACTCTGGGTGGATGCTTGATTTCAATGTAAACTATAACTTTCCTATGGAGAGTTTTGTACAAAAATGAAATCCTTATTAGGAGTATAATCAAGACGAGTCAAGTCTTTACAGTCTTGAGCTCGAGCTCGAGCTCAAACTCAACTCTATTAGAAAATTTGAAGCTAAGAACTTGCCTTAAATTTGATTGAGTTGTCATTAAAAAATTAAATAAGTTTATTTATTGATGTTAAAATGAAGTTTGAATAAACTCAAATAAGCTTGAGTTCAAGCTTAAATCAGTAAATTATTATTTAAATATTATATCTAATTTAAAATATATTTAAAATATATAAAATTAAGACACTTAATTTGGCACAAGAGCGATTTGAGTAGAGTAGTATGATACTTGAATGTGGCTCTAATAGTTTAACACCAGATCAAATTCAATTATTTTGGGAGTTGAGTATGAATGTTTGACTCATTTATTTCCCTGCCCCATGTCTTAATCCTTATTAACTATTTTTGACAGTATAATCCAGCATCCAAACAATTGATGAACATGAAGATATCCAACATAAATGCATCTCCATCGCAACTCTTCTTTTATTTTAAAGCATTTAGATAGAGGCAAACAAAGTGTTATTTTGATGTTTCTAAGTTCTGCCTTTTTTCTTTTGATGTGACTTCAACAAAATAATTGGGAATATCATTTTTTGCCAAAATATTGACATAACTGCATCTATATCGTAACTTAATTTTATTGTAAAACATTTAGACAAAGATGTACACAGTTTGAATTTCATTTTACTTGTGTTATTTTATTGCTTTTGATTTTTGACTTGATGTTTTCTATCTCAGAGCCATTTTACGGTACCATTTGCATATATAATAAGGAGAGAAGAGAAAAGTTATCTGAGGATTTTTATTTTTCTGTGCTGCCAACAGACACTCAAGATGTAAGTTATCAAGCCAATGTAAAATTTGTTCTGGGATAATTACTAAAAGTGCCTATGACGTGAGGTTGATTTGAATTAAGATCCCATTTAAAATGTCAATGCATACCTTGGCTATGTATATTTGTGCTTTTTTTTTTCTTTCTACATTTTGTTTGACATCAACGGCCTTTCTAACACTTACATTTGTAGGATTTCATGAAAAATTAATAATTGTTTGCTGTTAAAGAATATCTATTAGGGTTTGAATTGGAAGTCCTCCTCAAAATGTTACATTCTAAACATTAGAACCTTAATTGAAATTGACCTCATACTGCAAACTTTTTTAATTTTTTTATGTAGTTAGCCTTATTTTTTCAATTAAAATTTAAGCTGATTTTTCAATTATCTTATTTGAAGAGGTTCATAGTACTTTCATGGTAACTGCCAGGCAAAAATTTCATGTGATCCTCGTGGAATCTTCTATTTGGATGCTCCATCAGCGTCAGTTTGTCTGCTGATCCAGCTAGAGAAGCCTGCCACAGAAGAAGGCGGGGTTTCTCCTTCTGTTTATTCACGTAAAGAACCTGTATGTCAAAAATCCTTACATTCCATATAATATATGATATGCATATAATTTTCATGCTTTCTCTCTTCAAAATTTGTGGAGTTGTTGCCTTGTTGGCCTGTCAATGTGTCACTTTTGTACTGTTGGATTTCAACAGCCCCTTCCTCTTTATACTTATAGCTGAAGTAGTTCAAAGATCTCTATTAACACTTGAGATTGCATAACACATCGTGCCCCAGGTCCATATTACAGGTGATCTATCTTGAAGGCTTGTTAAGCAACATATTTGATCAGATATAAAATTATAGTTTTCTTTTAATTTGTTTTCTTTTATCTTTTGTTTATAAACTAAGTAATGGTTATTTTGTGGAATGATGCAAAGAAAGAAATATCAATTGATGAATGCTGTAGTATTAAATCTGATGTGATACTAGTTCAATTGCGGTTTTCATTTATATTCATCTTGTTAGTTCTATTATGGTTTTCATTATAGTCATCTTGTTATCCTATGAGGCCTATTCCCAAGATCCAAATGGAAGATGCTTTGGGGAACTTACTATTTTTAGGATGCCATCTTAACAAAAGAGATTTGAAAAGTAAATGAATTTAATGCAAATAATTCTATTAAGAATAGGTATAACATCTATGAATCGCTTTCATCTACCAAAGGAACTTCTATATTAAATTCCTCTTATATAATGCATGTGTTCTATCTACTTGAGCAGGTAAACTTGAGTGAGAGAGAGAAGCAGAAATTGCAGGTGTGGTCTCGAATTATGCCTTATAGGCAGTCCTTTGCCTGGGCTATAGTTCCATTATTTGATAACAACATTGGTGCAACTTCTGGAGGGCTTGCTTCCCCGAGTAGCCCTCTTACTCCTAGTGTATCTGGATCAAGTTCTCATGAGGGCGTTTTTCAGCCTACAACAAATATCACACTGGATAGGAAGTTGGGTTATTCAAGCGGAAGTTCAGTTGTTGTTGAAATATCAAACTTGAGTAAAGTTAAAGAAAGCTATATTGAGGACTCTCTTCAGGTGCAACATGCATTGAATTATATTATGCTTGTCTTTTAATATCTATTTGACTTTGTTTGAGTTTTTTTTTCAAATTATTTTATGTGGATTCACTGGTTGCTTTCACTTTGCTTGGTAAATGAACCTAAAATGTAAAATTTATTTGTAAATGATTTCTAGATAGAATTCGTTTATGCTGGAATATCTAGGTGTATAAGTATGGGTTTATTAATATATTGTCCAGCCTAGTTGTATGAGTATTGGTTGATTATGGGTTGATTAGTTTAAGTGGAATAATATAATAAGCGGTAAAAAACTAGTGTGCTGTGTTTTTTAATGTGTTTATAAACCTGTGTATTTAAGCAGCGTAAGTGGATAGAAAACAACCGAATACTGCTATTTTCTTATGGTATCAGAGCCTAGGTTTTGAAACACAGGCCTTCTCCCCTTCTTCTCGCCCGTTCTTTTTTTTATCTTTCTCAGATTTATCTCTCTCTGTCGGCTTCTTTCAAAAGGAAAGAGCCATTGCTTGTTCAAATCACCACAAAGCGTGATTCTTTTTCTCTCACCGTCCCACCCAGAAGAATAGTTGCACTTAAATCGGCCGTTCCTTAAAGTCTCGTTGCCGGAATCTTGCGCGTGGGACCACAATCACCGTCATAAGCAACTGACCGGAGATCCACGCGCCGACTCGTGGGCACTTTCTAGTGACCATTTTCTGATGCGACTCGTCTAGTAGTTGACTCTTCATTCCACATCCACTGGTGGTGTCCCTTTAATTTTTAACATCTGTTGGTGCTCCATCTTTGGCAGTAGCTGAAATTTGTTTTTTTCAACACCAACTGTCGTTTCCTTTTGGCAGTAGCAGACCATGAATAATTTCTCACATTGAGTATTCTTGTTCAATTTAAACAGAAGGCCATTAAGTGATTCCTAATGTCAGAAACTCCAGGTTTGATCAAACCACTTTACTCCTCTATTTATGGTACTCCTGTTATTACTGTTAAATTATGCAGTAGAAATAATTATGTATATTGAGCTGCTTCTGTTGAATTATGGTTTATGGGTCAAGGCTATAGTGAACATCCAAAAAAATAAGATACTGATATTGATGATAAAGATAAAAAATCATGGATTAAAACTGATGCTCAATTATGTTGTTTGTTGTTGTATTCTTTTGAATCGAAATTACTTACATTGTTTCAATCATGTAAAATATATTATAATGTTTGGACCAAAGCAAAGATACTATACACTAATGATATTCAAAGTATCTATAAAATTATGTATGATCTTGTCCATTTACAATAAAATTCTTAGGATATGGCTAGTTATTTGGGACAAGTTGAAACCTTAAGAGATGAGTTTAATTCTCTTATGCTATTTTCTGAAAAGGTTACTGAACAAGAACAAGAACAACAACAACTAAGCCTTAGTCCCAAATAAGTTGGGGTCGGCTGTATGGATCCTCAACAAAATAAGCTCAAAAGACACCAAAAAAGATACTCCAGCCTTAGGCCCATTCCAAGACACGGATTTTACGTCTCCATTCAAGTCTGTCATTAATCAAATCCGCATCAAGAACTAAGGCACGTAAGTCTCTTGCTATCACCTCATTCCACACAGTTCTAGGTCTTCCACGACCTCTAGCCCCCTCAATTAACAAATTCTCACACTTACGAACCGCAGCATTAGGAGGTCTTCTTAAAACATGTCCATACCATCTAAGTCTTCCTTCCCTCACCTTATCTCTGACATCCGCTACTTGGACTTTTTGTCGGATATGAACATTCTTAATTTTGTCCAGTCTGGTATGTCCACACATCCATCTTAGCATCCTCATTTCTGCCACACTCATCTTATGCAAATGTTGTCCCGTTGGTGCCCAACACTCACTACCATAGAGCATCGCAGGTCTAACAACCGTCCTATAGAATTTACCTTTCATTTTCAGAGGTATTTTCTTATCACATAGAACCCCAGTCGCCCCCTTCCACTTCAATCACCCTACCTGTATTCTGTGAGCCACATCTTCATCTATACGGCCATCATTCTGGAGCACCGAACCCAAATATTTGAACTGCTTGGTTTTAGAAACCAAAACTCCATCCAACTTAACCTCATGTTCCTGCTTCTTCCTTAGACTGAACTCACAGTGCATATATTCCGTTTTACTCCTACTTAACTTAAAACCCTTGTCTTCGAGGGTTTTTCTCCACACTTCCAACTTACGGTTTACACCAGCACTAGTCTCATCAATTAAAATAATGTCATCAGCAAACAACATACACCAAGGAACATCGTCTTGTATGCTTCTGGTTAGCTCGTCCATAACCAGAGTAAATAAATATGGACTCATGGCCGAACCTTGATGCAATCCGGTAGTAATGGGGAAAGCCTCAGTGTCTCCACCAGGTGTTTTCACACTAGTGGATGCATTCTCATACATGTCCTTGATGATGTTGATATATTTGCCGCTGACTCTTTTCCTCTTCAAAACCCACCATAACACTTTTCTTGGTACTCTATCATAGGCTTTCTCCAAGTCAATAAATACCATGTGGAGATCTTTCTTCTTCTCTTGATACAATTCCATTAGTCTTCTTAGAAGAGAAATAGCCTCCATGGTAGATCTCCCTGGCATAAACCCAAACTGATTCTCCGAAACTCTTGTAAGCTTCCTTAATCTGTATTCAATAATCCTTTCCCATAATTTCATAGTATGGCTCATAAGTTTGATACCCCGATAATTTGTACAGCATTGAATATCTCCCTTATTTTTATATATGGGTACCAGGATGCTCTTCCTTCAGGCATTCGGCATCTTACGTCCTTTCACAATAACATTAAAGAGTTTAGTTAACCAGGCAACTCCTACCTCTCCAAGGTTCTTCCAAACCTCTATAGGAATACCATCCGGGCCACAAGCTTTACCAACTTTCATATACTTCAAGGCTTCTCTTACTTCACTATGCAAGATCCTCCTAGACCAGCTGATATAACCATTTGTTGCATGAAGACCTTGAAAATCTTGTTCATGTTCAGGGTTGAATAACTGCTCAAAATAAGCCTTCCACCTCTCCTTAATCTCAACATCTCCTGTCAACACCCGTTGATCTTCGTCCTTTATACATTTGACTTGGCTTAAATCTCTGCTTTTCCTTTCTCTCATCCTTGCAATCTTATAAATGCCCATTTCTCCCTCTTTAGTATCTAACTTTTGATAAATCCCTTCTAAGGTTCTGCCACGAGCTACACTAACAGCCTTCTTTGCCTCTTTCTTAGCCCTCTTATATTCCTCAAAGGCCTCGCTATTAACCGCATTCGGTAACTTTTTATATCATTCCCTCTTAGCCTTAATAGCCTTTTGAACCTCCTCATCCCACCACCATTCATCGTGCGGTCGAGGCCCTGCCCCTTTAGAGATCCCAAGCAATTTACTACCTGCTTTCTTAATGCCACCTTCCATTTTTGTCCACAAGTCCTCTGCACTAGCCTCAAGGTTCCAAATGTCTTCCTTTAGTAACTCCTCCTTAAAGGTACCTTGAGCTAGGTCTTTCAATTTCCACCATCTTATCCTTGGTTCCAATACTTTCTTATCATTCCTCCAGCTACTTTTATTCTTAACATCTAAAACCACAATACGATGTTGCGCCGTCAATGCTTCACCCGGAATGACCTTGCAATCCTTACACTTACTTTTGTCCCGTCTTCGAGTAAGTATGAAGTCTATTTTGACTTTGGGTTCGTCCACTCTTAAAGGTAATCAAGTGTGACCCCCTCTTTTCAAAGCAGGTATTTGCCAGCACTAGATCATAAGCCACAGCAAAATCCAAAATGCTCTTTCCCTCCTCATTCCTGTTGCCAAAACCATAACCCCCATGTACCCTGTCATAACCATTACTGTCCTTACCAACATGCCCGTTAAGGTCCCCACCAATGAAAATTTGCTGATTATCCGGAATACCTTGCATGATTTCATCCATATCTTCCCAGAACTGAACCTTGGATGCTCCATGCTCCGTCCAAACCTACTTGGGGAGCATAAGCACTAATAACATTAATAGTGTCATCTCCCAAAACAAGCCTTAAAGAGATAATCCTGTCTCCCTTTCTCTTCACTCCCACCACCTTGTCTTTAAGCGTAGGCTCAATAATAATGCCCACACCATTCCTATTGTTATCCAAGCCACAATACCACAGCTTATATCCTGAGTTATCAATCTCTTTTGCTTTATTTCCCTTCCACCCGGTTTCCTGCAAACAAGCAATACTAACCTTCCTTCTTTTCAAAGTATCCACAAGCTCTATAGACTTCCCAGTCAGAGTGCCAATATTCCAACTACCTAATCTTAATCGGCTCCCTTGGACTTGCTTCTTTAGCCGCATTCGTCCATAATGCGGTAGCCCTTTCCTGTCTGACACCACATCCGGGCGCTGATATGGCGGGACTAACTTCTTTACCCATACCCGTCCATGGCATGGGAACTTTTGCTCATACTCCACCACACCCAGGCGTCGATGTGATGGAATCCCTTGCTCATTTAACACTACACCCAGGTGCCGATGTAGCGCGTGCCCAGGTGAGCACGTCCCAATGGTATAATGATAGCTTTGAGGATCCATAAAAAGTTTGGCAAAATTTTTACACTGGCCGCCAACCTACCGCAACCCTCCTCCTTTATCCGGGCTTGGGACCGGCTACGATACTCGCAGGCGGAGTTGTTACTGAACAAGAACAACAAAGAAAATTTTTTTTTATGATCCTGACACTGATCGGACTAAAACCCGACTTGAGTTCTATTCGGGACCAAATTTTGACAAGTCCCACCATTCCCTCATTTGAGGATGTTTTCGCTTTGCTAATGCGGATTTCTTTAGCCACAACATCAAATGATGAGATAGAGTCATCTGTTTTAGCTATTTAAACTAAACATGGAGGTCCACAAAGAAGCAAA
The DNA here is from genome assembly GCA_947685225.1 of Garcia nutans. NCBI lineage: Eukaryota > Viridiplantae > Streptophyta > Magnoliopsida > Malpighiales > Euphorbiaceae > Garcia > Garcia nutans. The sequence continues at coordinate 81,289,109 of CANTUV010000024.1, forward strand.
GGGAAAGGTTCAAGATCTCATTGCGCTCATTGTGATAGAAATGGCCATACTCGGTAAACTTGTTGGGCCCCTGGATGGCAAGCCATCCTAAAACAATCAATACAATAATAATCGACCTGCAATTCATATTGTCCAATCTCAAGGAGACGGGTTATTTCCTTTACCTGATATAAATCCCCAATCATCTTTGGTAATAAAAACCATTTTACTACCTTTACTTTCACTTCAACTAATGTCACTCTTGCTAATGGTTCACAGACTGCAATTAAGGGAATTGGAAATATTCAACCACCTTCCATTCCTTTAAATAATGTCTTATTTGCTTCTGCATGTTCTTATAACCTTATCTCAATCAGTAAACTAACAAAAAGTCTTAATTGTTCTATCACTTTTGTGGCTAATTCTGTTATTGTGCAGGACCAGAGTACGGAGAAGACGATTGGAGCAGGACATGAGTCACAAAGCTTGTATCATCTCTACAACCCAAATTCACCGGTTGCCTTCACTCCTCTCCCGACCTTTTTCATCATTGCTTTAGTCATCTAAGGCTCCATAAACTTCAAAAACTTGCTTTTAGTCTTTCAACTTTGTTTTCCTTAGAGTGTGAGTCATGTCAACTTGGGAAATAAACTCGTAGCTCTTTTCCTAAGCGAATCAATGATAGGGCTACATGCCTATTTGAGTTAGTACACTGACATTTGGGGTCTAAGTTGAGTCAGTATAACTATGGGATTTCACTATTTTGTTACATTTATTGATGATTATTCCCATTGTACTTGGGTTTATTTAATGAAAAATCGTTATGAATTTTTTTCTATTTTTCAAAAATTCTTTGCAGAATTCCAGAATCAATTTAATACTTCAATAAAAATTTTCCGAAGTGATAATTGTAGGGAATATCTGTCCTCTTTTGTCTCTAATTTTTTGTCTTCAAAAGGGATAACTCGTCAAAACTCTTATGCTTACACTCCTCAACAAAATGGGGTTGCAGAACGTAAGAATCGACATTTTATTAAAACAACCCGTACCCTTCTTATTCACCACAATGTCCCAATTTATTTTTGGGATGATGATTTTCTTACTGCTTGTTATTTAATCAATAGAATGCCTTCTTCGGTATTACAACATCAAACCCCTCATTCTATCTTATTTTAAGGAGAAGATCCTTATCACTTACCATTACGAGTGTTTGGTTGTACTTGTTTTGTTCATAATCAGTCTCCAGGGAAGGACAAACTCAAGCCAAATCCATCAAGTGCATTTTCTTGGGATACTCTCGACTTCAAAAGGCTACAAATGCTATGATCCAACAACAACAAAGTATCACATTTCTGCTGATGTAACCTTTTTTGAGTCATCATCATATTTCTTATCTAGTGCTGAAAAACAAAACTTCATCTCCAATGTTTTTTCTATTCCACATATAACTTCACCACAAACGGTGTTGACAAAACAAAACCTATCCTTCCGAGTTTACTCAAGACGACATTATCTCCCTGCTCATTATACTAATCCTCCTTCTGATGCAGGCGCAATATTGAATTCCAGTGACTCTCCTGCTCCATCTTCATTTACTCTAGTCATGCCTATGCCAGATGCAAAAACATCACCTATTGCCATACACAAAGATATTCGTTCCACTCGCAATCCACATCCAATATATAATTTTCTTAGCTACCATCACTTACAACCTTGTATAATGCTTTTGTTTCTACCTTGTCTAATGTCACTTTACCCAGGACTGTGAATGAAGCATTACGGCATCTAAGGTTGCGGGATGCAATGATGGAGGAAATGATAGCATTACACAATAATGGAACTTGGGAGTTGGTTCCATTATCGGAAGAAAAAACTACGGTAGGGTGCAAATGAGTGTTTACTGTGAAGGTTGGACCTGGTGGAAACATTGATCGACTAAAAGTATGCCTTGTTGCTAAAGGTTACACTCAGGTTTATGGCATTGATTATAATGATATTTTTTTTACAGTGGCTAAAATTACCTCTGTTCGTCTTTTTATTTCTATGGCAGCTATGCACCACTAGACTCTCCACCAACTTGATATTAAAAATATATTTTTTCATGGAGAATTAACTGAAGAAATGTATATGGAGCAACCTCTTGGATTTGTTGCTAATGGGGAGTCTCAATTGGTATGTCGATTACGACGATTATTATTTGGTTTGAAGTAGTCTCCAATAGCCTGGTTTGGAAGATTCAATTCAGTGATTCAAGAATTTGGAATGATTCGGTGTCAATTTGATCATTCAGTATTCTTTAGAATGATATTCACGAAAAATGCATTTATCTAGTCGTCTATGTTGATGAAATTGTCATAACAGGTGATGATCACGATGGAGTTTGTAAGTTGAAGAAACAACTTCGTAGTCACTTCCAAACCAAAGACCTAGGAAAATTAAGTATTTTCTGGGTACTGAGGTTGCATAGTCAAAAGTAGGAACTGTTATCTCACAAAGGAAGTATGTTCTGGATCTACTAGAAGAAACTGGCTTGCTCCGTTGCAAACTTGTGGATACTCCTATGGATTCCAATGTTAAGTTGATTCCTGGACAGAGGGAGCCATTAGAAAATATCGAAGGTTAGTTGGAAGATAAACTACTTAACGCTCACACGACCTGATATCTCATTTGCAGTTAGTGTAGTGAGTCAGTTTCTCTAGGCTCCTTGCAATGATCATTTGGATGCAATAATTTGGATCTTGAGATACCTTAAAGAAGCACCATCACAAGGATTACTATATGTAGATAAGGATCACCACCAGATCATTGGGTACTCTGACACAGATTGGGCAGGTTCTCCCTCCGATAGGCGGTCCACTTCAAGATATTGTATCATGATTGGAGGCAATTTGATTTCTTGGAAAAGCAAAAGCAAGAGGTGATTGCTAGATCAAGTGCCGAAGCAGAGTATCGAGCTATGATCCTTGGAACATGTGAACTTATTTGGTTAAAACAACTTCTTTAAGAACTAAGATGGAAAAGATCAAAAACTTGAAATTGATTTGTGACAATCAAGCAGAGTATCGAGCTATGATCCTTGCAACATGTGAACTTATTTGGTTAAAACAACTTCTTCAAGAACTAAGATGGAAGAGATCAAAAACATGAAATTGATTTGTGACAATCAAGCTGCACTCCACATTGCTTCTAATCCAGTTTTTCATGAAAGAACCAAACACATAGAGGTTGATTGTCATTTTATAATACAAAAGATTGAGTCATGATGTATTGTCACAGATTTTGTCAATTCTAATGATCAACTAGTAGATATACTCAATAAGTCTCTCAAAGGGCCAAGAATCAAATATATTTGTAGCAAGCTTGGAGCCTATGATCTATATGCTTCAGCTTGAGGGGGAGTGTTGGAATATCTAGGTGGATAAGTATGGGTTTATTAATAAATTGTCTAGCCTAGTTGTATGAGTATGGTTGATTATGGGTTGATTAGTTTAAGTGGAATAATAGGCTGTAACAGAGTAGTGTGCCGTGTTTTTTAATGTGTATGTAAACCTGTGTATTTGAGTAGCATAAGTGGATAGAAAACAACAAAATACTGCTATTTACTCAGTTTAGAAATGAATTTCAATACTCAACTAAACTAAACTCAATTAAACTTTAATCGTAAGTTAATTATGATCAGCTATATGTGGGGACGTGCAGTGGTCTGGTCAAATTTCAGCGATTGGCCAATCTGACTGCTACTAATCAGTCAGAAAAATTTAATTTTGAAAACCGACCATTATAGGTCAGTTCGGTCGGATTCGTCGGGTTTTGTTATATTTGGTCGGGTTTATTACTAAATATACAAGCAGAAACCGACCAACTCAATCGGTTTAAACCGATATGGTAGGTCGGTTGGTCTTATGGTCGGATCGGTCGGGTTTGGATAATTTTGCTCATCCCTAGCTATATGAGTTTCTTTTTTCCACTTAGAGCAATTATGGGTTGCATCTTCGGAGAATGTAGGGCCATAGAATTATTTTGTACTTCTTTTTTTCTAGTTTAGGTCTACCCATGCCTCTTAGCTACTATCTTAATTTATTCAGTTTTTCTGATGAATGCATCATCAGGTCTTCATTTCATATGGCCAAATCACCTCAATTTGTATTCCCTTATTTTATTCTTAATAGGAGCTTTCCTCATATTTTTTCTAATGCATTCATTGCCGATTTTATTCATCTTAGTATGCCCATAAATCTATTTTAGCATTCTCATTTCGGCAACACATTTTATTCATGTGTTATCTCTTCAAAGGCCAACACTTGCTAACAGAGAAGGGTGTCAAGATCCCTATTTATGGAATGCTTATTTTGAACAACTGATGATTGGTGTTTCGTTAGTCCTTGATTTGGTTTACAATAATGCATTGTTTCTGAAACATCTTGTTTTTCTGTTCTCCTCCTTTTTTGCTTAGAGTAATATTGTCAATATTTATTTTTTTTCTTCCTTACCTTTTTCTTTTCCCTGTTCCCAAATAATGATGAATTGAATATTAATCATTTACATTGTAGAAAGTACTTTTATGTCTTACCCTTATGGATGGTGGTTTCTTCTCACAAATGTACAGGATCCTAAACGCAAGATTCACAAACCTGTCAAAGGTGTTCTTAGACTAGAAATTGAGAAGCAGCAGACAGACCATTCTGACTTGGAAAACCTATCAGAAAGTGGTAGCATGACTAGTGAATCCATTGATCCAGGAGATCGAGTTGCTGATTCCACACTGGCAAAATGCCCCAGCAATGGTGCTGACTATCCTGAAACTGGCAGTTCCAAGTGGAATATCTTTGATGGGAAAGGAAGTTCTGGAAGTGGTCCTAGTGCTTATGGAAATTCTGAAATTAGTGCAGATGATGTAAGCATAACACCTGTCTCTTAGTGTGGGTTTCTATACATGGCTATCACTTGAATTAGTCGATATAACTTTCTGCAAACTTATTAGTGATTATCATGCATGATGCTTCTCCCATCTGATTTGATTGTTCCGTGCTAATTGAAAATCTCTGTATCCTTTCAAATGCATAAAAATTAAAGATACAGTGCATATGCAAGTTTGTTTTTCTACCACATTACGGTTTATTTTCTTTTCGAAATCTATCACTGTGAAAAGTATATCTTGATTTGCTGATGAGAGAAGAATAACTTGCTGACAAGACAAGATGTGTGTGTGTGCCTGCTCCCTATAACCACTAACATAGACACCAGACACCAGAGCAAGCTCCAAAACACAAACTGTATAACTCCCTGCTGTTTAATATTTGCCTTAAGAGTCTTCGTGCTAGTAAAAAACCGTCAAATTTCATTGTTCATATCATTCACAAGATAACCAAGGTAACAACATTATCTCTATTCATGCATGGGTCTACAACAGGATCCCCTCTGAGAATTCAGTTTTTCTTTAAATTCTATAGAGCAGTTATGTACCTAATGGGTGCCAATAATAGCATATTCTAAAACCAAAGAATGCCATTTATGGTGGAAGGAACACGTGATTATAATGGAAAAAGAAGGAAAAGGGGAACTCAAGTGCCCAAAAAATTAAGAAAAGATGGATAAGACCTGTGCTCTTTATGTTTTTTCTGTGTGCAAGCTTTTATTCTTATTTATTTACTTTTTATTTTCAACTAGTTATTTTTTGAAAATTTTTGATTTACCTATACACAATTTGTTTATAGGAAGTTGTAGCTTTTGTTAATAACACTTCCTTAATGACAATTTTTTTAAAAATATTCTTTTTATGTAAACTTACATTCTAATTGATACATAATTATACCATATTGAAAGTTGTACATTTCATTATAACTTACTAATAGCATATGCCCTTTTTGTGGTCCACCAGCGACCAGTTTCCTGTCTCTGCCACTGATTATCATTATTAATTATGTTATTATTTGCATCTGGATCATGGCCTAGTTTGTATATGCCCCATTTATCCTGAAGTTTTGTTTCCTGTATTAAACCCAAAAAATTAAAAAAAGAAAGAAATCTTGTTTTGGTTTTGCTTAGAGGATAGGTGTGGGCTTAGATCTGGACATATTTTTAAATGTTAAATATATTAAATTTCTTACTTCAATTTTTTTACAATTTTTGAACAGTTTTGGAGAACAAAATGATAGGCTACTGTAAAAGAGCGGAAACAGGCTTCTCTTTCTCAGTCACCTATCTGAGAACTCTTTGTTTTAGCTGTAGAAAGTAGGCTTTTGCTTATATCCATTCTGTTGTCTATTTTATTGATTATCACATGAATGATTGCATCTTATTCATGAATGATTTCATCTTATTCTTTTCTTTTTCTCCCAGTGAATTACTTATTCTTTCCTTGCTGCTCCTTTTGTATTTGTCTTTTTTGGATTTATCTAAATAGACAAAATAAAAACATAGCCTAATAACTGTGTTAATTCACATGCAGTTCCAAGCATTTGACTTCCGTACAACAATTCGGAATGAGCCTTTCTTGCAGCTTTTTCATTGCTTATATGTTTATCCATTAACTGTTACTTTGAGCCGGAAAAGGAACTTGTTCATACGAGTGGAACTATTAAAGGATGATGCTGATGTTCGTAGACAGCCTTTGGAGGTGAGATGTGACTATTGTTAGCAATTTGCTTTGCAAATTTCATTTACCTTGTTTCATATATGTTGATGATTCTACCAGGCAATGTATCCAAGGGAGCCAGGAGCAGCTCTTCAAAAGTGGGCTCACACGCAAGTTGCTGTAGGGGCCAGAGTGGCTTGCTACCATGATGAGGTTAAGCTTTCAATTTCTGCCATCTGGACACCATTGCATCACCTCCTGTTCACTTTCTTCCATGTTGATCTTCAAACAAAGTTGGAAGCTCCAAAGCCGGTCAGTGCCATTTGTATTCCTTGTCACACCCAGGTACACTCATATTGAAACAAAGTATATTGCTGTCAATTGAATCCAACTTCTTGTGGATGGACTATGAGGACGCACTTAATTTTTTAATAAAATAAACAATATTTTTCTTTAAATTCAAGTTAATTACTATGAAAATTCAAAGTTCATAGTCTTGACAGCAAAAGCATTTGCAGTAAATTTGCTGCTATTTTGGAGCCTTTCAGACTCAAAGGAACCTGGTGATGAGATCTTTGTTAGACTGTTGGGATCTTGATAACTAGAGAGAACTTGACAGTGGCAGACCCATGCCCCCACCCAATTTCTCTAGCCAATTATATCTATCTATCTATCTATCTATATATATGTTGTGAGTTGATTCAACTCAATTGATGTGTATGTCTTTAATTACTTTCTTTTTTAGATAATTCAACTCAGTTAATATGACTATTATCAATAAAAAATATATTGTTTCAAATAGTTATTTTTTTAGAAATTCTTCTATTTTTATGCTATTTTTTGGTCAATTTTTTTTATATAATACACAATTTCAAAATTTTTTCTTCACCCAATTTTTTTATCCTATATCTCTATTTTTTTTGCGTGGTTTCCAAATGATACAAGAGTTCTCTCGTTTCTCAATTTTATTTTATTTTTTTATTTTTGATTTCAAGATCTATAAATTTCTATATCATTAGATCTTTTTCTTGTGTATGTGTATATATAGCAAATATGCAATTATATCCAAAAATTCACATGTGAAGTTAAAATTATGTTATCCATGAAATACCCATCTCAATTTGCTCTCTATTGATTTTATTGGTTATGAAAATTTTTAAAATGTCAATTTATTCTTTTTTTTTATGCTTGTTCTTATTAATTTATACGCTAAATTAAGACATATAATTAATGTTAAATTTATTACTTCAGAATGCAAAAATATTTTGCAAGAGTTACGGCTAATAAAAATTTCTAGAAATATAGGCTCAACAGGGGGTACCCCACTGGCTTCAAATCCTGTGTCCTTACCTGGAATTTGATCAGTTGTATTGAAGAGTTTGACTTGCTTAGATATCTTGGAGCCTAGCTTGGAAGGAAAGTTGTGCCCTTTCTTTAAGAATAGTTTGGAACATATGCATATTGGCAAAATTTTTTTCTAGTTTTGGTTTCATATTCATTTAAGGAGACATGTCATTTTTTTAGTCTGTTCATAAATGTTGGATTTTTGGAGGGAAGAAAACTCTCAAACACGGACATACACACAATTGCAGCTCATAGAAACAGGTTCTGGAATTTGAACCTTTCAAAATGGTGCTGGCCCAAGGTCCCCTCGACAAGGTTTTGCAATTTTAGGTCATGTGTAGGTCCCCTTCAACATATTTTTTGCAGTTTATGGACATCCAACAATAATGATGGATTCTTCTGGCACACTGAGAGCTGATCAGATGTAGAACTTGTATTTTTTCCTATTTTAGTTTTCCATTCATGTTGAGCCTCAATGTATTCATTCTCCACCTGTTCATGTTGTGGGGCTACTTTAGTGTATTCATTTGTATCATGTTGAATGCTGACATTTCATACATTTTCCTCTAGGTGGTAATTGGATATGCGGCACTTCCATTGTCCACTCATGCTCAGTATGTTGATGGCTTTACGCTTCTTTTTATTTGTTCTATAAAAATATAGAAACCATGTTCATTGTCCTTTTCTTATATGTTCTTAACTTTTACTATGCATAATTGCTATTTAATTGTAGATTCTATTATATAGATGATAGATTCTGTTCTTCTGAAGTGGAATATATGTGGATCAGAGGATGCTTTCCTTGAATTGAACAAACTACACTGATATTTACATAATATATGTTATCCACTTTATTCTTTCTTCCTTCCTCATTAATAATTTTCTTCTCCCATCTCTCTCTTATTGTCTATATCAACACACAAGTCTTGCAGCATAATATTTTAAACAAGGTTACTATACTTATTATTAATTTGTATCATTTTTGAGAACTAGTCGAAGTGTGTTCTTCTTAGATCATTGTTTGAGGATAAGCTCTTACTCCTTATTGTGCCTTCTCTGGTTTGCATATATTTTTTAAATAGGCAATTCCAGAAGAGGACTTTGGATTCCTTCGATGAGGTCCTGCCCTGCAGGATTCTGTCTGTCTGAATTTGATGTGAGATAAAATTATACAGTTGTGATGTGAGATAAAATTATACCGTTGGTGTCTTGATTAGTTTCGCACAATAAGTTCAAAATCAGGACTACTATTTTGATATTACAAATTTTGCTTGGATTTATATAATTTTAGTCTTAGTTAATCTTTTTTGTAAGTACCATTATTGGAATGGTTCTGATTCTATTCAGGTTGAGATCTGAAATTTCTTTACCAATTATGAGAGAGCTGGTTCCACATTATCTCCAGGATATCGGCAAGGTGTGTTTTAAACGACATTATGTGGCCTATACATCACATTAAATTATTTCTGCTTTCACTGTTAGTTTTTTTTTTTTGAATAAAACCTTTTTCAATTTGACTCGATAGTTGCTAGGAGCTACTTCTATCTTTTTATTCAAATACTTTGAAATTATGCATATTTCTTTCTTCGTCATTTGTTTGTGCTATCTTGCAGTGATACATGATTTGTCTTAACATATGATGACATCCCCCCAATCCCCAACCTCCCCACACATGCACCTCATTGACATTCTTGGGCAATATGTGGGCCCTCATAGTTTGTGGGAACCATAGGAATCTCTGTTTGACATTGTCTCAATATTTAATTTGACTGTAATGTTATTAGATATTTGATTTTGTTCCTGGCATGACAAATACCTTTTTATTATTTGATAGGAGAGGCTGGATTATTTGGAAGATGGGAAAAATGTCTTTAGATTGCGCTTGAGACTTTGTTCTTCTTTGTATCCTGTAAATGAGCGCATTAGAGATTTTTTCCTTGAATATGATAGGCACACTCTTCGAACAAGTCCACCTTGGGGTTCGGAACTTCTAGAGGTAGTACCCTAATTTATAAATTATTTTAATATTTGTTTATGCCTTCTTGTTCATATTCATAATTTGTTCTAAAGTGCTTCCACTGGTTCTATAAAGGCCTTTACAACATCCATTACTGCTTTATCTTGTATTGCATGATTGATGATGATATTTTCTCTGTCTCAAAAGGATAGGAATGTTTCATTTTTTACAAGGATAAAGATATTGCAGTTTAATTTTTGTCAAAATCATTAAATTTTAAATTTAAGCAAATGACTATTTTGTCCCTCAACTTAGGTCAATTTTACTGGTGAATCCATGTCCTTTTAGAAATACATTAAAACATTCTTAATGTTCTATTTCATGAACTACTTAAATCTTTCCACCGTAAAGTGAATCTTTTATGCTAATTTCAAACAAAAAGGCAAGTTTACCCTTTATTATATACATGGGCTAAATTACACTTATGATACCCCAACATAGAGATATTTATCATGTGGTATCCCAACTTCATTTTATAACATAAAACTCCCTAAACTTCAAAAACATGCCTCTTAACCCATTATGACCGGTTTATAGATTTTCTGTCCATGAAGCATACCAGTGTGTCACTCCATCTTTAATATAAAGAAAGTTAATAATATACCATCTTTTAATTTTTTTTTTGATGCGGAGCAATCTAGACAACATAATTAAACTATTTCTATTCTCTCTATCTTGACAACTAATGGGCGATTTTCATATTCATGAAGGTTGCATATGAGGGTAATTAACTTTGCATTCCTAAAACCTCACTGAGGGAAAAATTGATTAGGGAATTGCATAGTGGGGGTTTAGCAGGTCATTTATGTTGTGATAAAAGTATTTTTGATGCGGGATATAGGTACTATTGGCCTTGATTGGGAAAAGATGTGAGTAAATTTGTGGAGAGAAGCTATATTTGTCAAGTAGTGAAAGGTCAAACAAGTAATGTTGGTCTTTATACATTGTTGCCTATACCTAAAAATGTTTTGGAAGATTAATCCATGGATTTTATTCTTGGTTTACCATGGACCCAAAGAGCGGTTAACTATGTTTTTATGGTAGTTGATAGGTATTCAAAAATAGCGCACTTTATGGCTTGTACAAGAATTGTAGATGCATTCAATATATCCAAATTGTTCTTTAGAAAAGTGGTTCTTTTACATGGTTTCCCTAAAACCATTACATCATATCGACATAGTAAATTTCTTGGTTACTTTTGGAGGACTATGGAAAATGTTTGATTCATCCTTGAATTTTAGTAGCATAGCTCATCCACAATCAGATGGACAAACAATTGAAGTTAACTGAATATTGGGCAATTTAATTTGAAGCATTTGTGGAGATAAACCAAAGCAATGGGATTTAACCTTGGCACGAGCTGAGTTCGCGTATAACAATGTTGTTCATAGTGCTATTGAAAGATCACCATTCTCAATTGTATATACTAAAATACGACAACATGTCTTAAATCTAATTCAATTGCTTAAGTCAAAGGAAGTTAGCGCAACAACCACTAATATGGCTTACGAGTGACATTATACAAGTTTATGTGAAGAAAAAGTTTGAAGAAGCAAATGCCAAGTATAAACAAGTAGTTGTCAAATATTTCAAGAAGGTGCTATTCGATGTTGGAGATTAAGTGATGGTCTTTTTGCAATGTGAGAGATTTCTTACAGGTACTTATAGCAAATTGTAGCCAAGAAAATATGGTTTGTACAAAATAGTTAGGAAGATTAATAACAATGCTTATGTGGTGGATCTTTTAAGAGAGATGGAAATTTCTAACACTTCCATTGTGGCAGGCCTTTTCAAGTTTCACTGTTCCAAGGATCCATTATACCCTAACAATCATTCCAACTTGAGGTCGAATTCTTCTCCAGTGGAGGGAAATGATGCGGAGAAATATAGAAAACATGATTAAACTATTTCTTTTCCTAGTTGAGTTTGGATTTTTGTTTATTTGTTTCCTTAGTATACTACAATTTTTATTTTCCTTGTTTAGTTAGGAATTTTGTTTACTTAGTACATCGAATTTTTTTGCCTTTCTATTAGATTTTCTAGTTAGAATAAGATTTTGTTAGAAGGCTATAAGTAGTCAAGCCTTTCATTGTTTGAAGAGACACTTATTATTTCAATAAAACGTGTTGCAATTTGCAATTTTCTCCAAAGGTCCTTGTGATTGAAACTTGTTAAGAATTAACAATGCTTAATTCTTATTCAAACGTAATATCTTCTGCATCACTTTCCTTTCCATAAGATCCCTTTCAATGTAGTGCGTGTCTCAGATTCCTCTCTCTTCACCATCTTCTTTGCTTGCTGTTGCTTCTCTACAATCTTGCTTTCTCTGGTTCATTTCTGTTCTTTTCTTTGTGGTATCAAAGGTCCCAAGCTACAACAGAGTGCCTTTCTAGTTTGGTTCTTGGATCTTTATTCTGTACTTGCCCCACTGTCTTTGTTGGGCTCCTTTGTAATATTTTTTCTCTTCAATAGTAGGAATACTTGTGTTGCCTTGGACTGATTTTTTGTTTGGTTGAACAAATTGGATCTATTCGGTTTTTTAGTAGCAAGATTTTCAAAGATGGCTTTCAAGTTGGATTTGAGGTTTTTATTTGAATTGTTGATGTTTTGGAGTAGTAAGATTGATGATTTGAGGTTTAGCTTCGAATTTCAATAGCCATTTCTAATAAGACTGCTTCAATGGTGAAATTTGGTATTTTAGGATGAGTGGAAGATGAAGTTTGTTGATTTTAGTATATAAGAAAAACTTTCTAATGGTTTATTGATTTCAGTATATTTTCCAACAAATAATACAATGCTATTTATATAAATTATAACCTATCTATATATTAAATAAAACTACTAACTAGTATATTTATGCCTAACAACCAACCACTAACCATTATCTGACAACACTGCCTCTCAAGTTGGTGCAAAAATATAATACATGCAAAATTAAAATGTGAAATTTTCTGTTGTTGAGTCCTTTGGTAAGCATATCGTCCAGTTGTTTGCCTAATGACACATGAAATAAACTTAGAGAACCATCAACTAATTTCTCTTTGGGAAGTGTCGATATATTTTAATGTGTTTTGTGCGGTCATATTGAACTGGGTTATGATCTATGCTGATGGCAGTCATATTGTCACAGAACATGGAGAAATTGTCTTCACTAAACAATTTTAATTCCTTTAGCAACTTTCGCAACCATAATAGTTCACAAACACCTTATGGCATAGCTCTGTACTCTGCCTTTACACTTGATCGAGAAACCACGCTCTGCTTTTTACTCCTCTAAGTAACTAAGTTTCCACCGACAAGTGATCAGTATCCAGAAGTTGATCTCCTATCATCTAGAGATCTAGCCCAATCTGCATATGTGAAGGCTTCAATTCGAAGGTGACTGATACCACCCTTTATATACCGAGCCTCTGTTCACCAAGCTCTCCTGTCAAACTATCGAAGAAGGGGGAACCTCGGCTTCGATCGTCCTTAGCCATTGATGAGCTTCTAGAAGAGAATGGAGCTCGCTATTGAATCTCTTTATCCATTGTCGAACTCCTGGTGTAAAGAAGACGTACTTTTGACACGGTTGTTGTACAACGCTGACACATTCTGAAGAACCGTTGACACTTTCAGACTTTGTCCTATACCTTTTTAACTATATATAAAGGTGGATCCCAACATGTAAATTATCTTTTTCCAACTTTCTAAGCTCATCTATTTGTAGATAGATTGATTACTGATTTAGGCATCGGAGTTTCTCCATTGGAGCCCGATCTCTTCTTTTGTCTTGTAGGTAGGAGAGCTAACTAAAGCAGAACCCGAACCCGAACCAAGAGTCTTTAAAGTCTACCTCGTCATCAGTGACCATGTTTAGAGTAAAAAAGACATTTTCCAGGAGCAGAGTTAATATATCGTAGAATTCGGAAGACTACATGTTGAGAAAACAGAAGATTGAGATGAAGAAAAATGTTTGCATATTCCCTCAAATGTTAGGGATTTAAATAGTACAACAAAGATACAATTTTAGGAAACTAATAAAGAAGAATCCCTAATAATCCGCTAGCTAATTATGCTCCTAATCAAAGTAATTACAGCAGCAAATCACAGCTAATTACAGCAGCATATCATAACACTTCCCCTCAAGCTGGAGCATACATGTTGTAGGTTCCTAGCTTGCTACAAATGTATTCAATTCGAGGTCCTCGTTAAGATTTGGTCAGAATATCTGCCAATTGATCGTTCGAACTGACAAAGGAAGTGGATATGCATCCTGACTCAATCTTTTGTCTGATGAAATGACAATCGATCTCAATATGTTTCGTTCTTTCATGAAACATTGGATTTGAGGCAATATGGAGTGCTGCTTGATTGTCGCATATCAGTATCATCTGTTTTATTTCTCCACACTTCAACTCTTGAAGAAGTTGCTTAAGCCAAACAAGTTCACAAGTGGCTAATGCCATGGCTCGGTATTATGCTTCTGCACTCGACCTAGCAACAACATCCTGCTTTTTACTCTTCCAAGATATTAAATTTCCTCCAATCATGATACAATAACCATATGTGGACCGTCTATCAGAGGGAGAACTTGCTCAGTATGCATCTGAATAACCAACCACTTGTGTATGACCCTTATTCTCATATAACAGACCTTGTCCAGGAGTGCCTTTGATATATCTTAGAATGCGAACAACAGCATCCCAATGACTATCACATGGCGATTGAAGAAATTGACTAACCACACTTACCGGAAAAGAAATATCCGGTCGTGTAATAGTAAGATAGTTTAATTTTTCAACAAGCCTCCGATATATGCCAGGGTCCTTAAATGGCTCCCCTTGTCCTGGAATAAGTTTCACATTGGAATCCATAGGAGTATCCACATGTTTGCAATCCATCATACCTGTTTCTTCTAGTATATCAAGGGCATACTTCCTTTGTGAGATTGCAACACCATTCCTGAACTGTGCTACCTCAATCCTAAGAAAGTATTTTAGCTTTCCCAAATCTTTAGTTTGAAAGATGCTGAATAAATGCTGCTTAAGTTGAGAAATCCCTTCATGATCATTACCAGTTATGACAATAGCATCAACATAAACAACTATATAAGTACATTTCCCATGGCCTCCATGCCGATAGAAAACTGAATAATCAACATCACTTCGTCGCATGCCAAATTTTTGGACAGCAGCACTAAATCTTCCAAACCATGCTCGTGGAGATTGTTTCAAACCATAAAGAGATCAACGTAGTCGACATACCAAACCAGACTCCCCCTGAGCAACAAAACCAGGAGGTTGCTCTATATACACTTCCTCTATCAATTCCCCATGCAAGAAAGCATTTTTAATGTCAAGCTGATGAAGAGGCCTTTGATAGATAGCTGCCAAAGAAAGAAAAAGGCGAACAGAGGCTATTTTGGCCACAGGGGAAAAAGTATCACTATAATCAAGACCATAAATCTGTGTGTACCCCTTAGCCACAAGCCTAGCTTTCAACCTATCAATTTTGCCGTCTGGTCCAACTTTAACCGTGTACACCCATCGACATCCAACAGTGCTCTTCCCAGGGGGCAAAGGAACAAGCTCCCATGTACCATTATTATGCAAAGCAGTCATTTTCTCAGTCATAGCATCAGACCAACCGGAATGGGTAAGTGCTTCACTTACAGTCTTAGGAATCGAAACAGTAGACAATGTGGAAACAAAGGCATAATATGAAGGAGATAATCGGTGATAGCTCAAAAAATTATAAATAGGATGAGGATTCCGAGTGGAACGAATACCTTTGCGAAGAGCAATGGGACCATCTTCTGCCTCTGTGTTTGACAAGACTGGTGCAGGAGGAGAGACCGGAATAGGAGGTGAGTCACTAGGTTGTATATCTGCATTCAAAACAGGGTTAGTAGTGGGACGACAAGAATAGACCTGAAGAGGACGAGATGTAGCTGGAGGAAGAATAGGAAAGGGAAGAACATTGTAAACAGATTGCTGAAGCTCTGGCTGTTTAGGAAAATAAGAAGTAGTTTCAAAAAAGGTAACATCAGCAGAGATAAAGAACTTAGAAGATATGGGATCATAACATTTGTACCCTTTCTGAAGACGAGAGTAGCCTAAGAAAACACACTTAATGGATTTTGGCTGAAGTTTATCCCTGCCAGGAGTATGATCATGGACAAAACAAGTACATCCAAAAACACGATGAGGAAGACGAAATGCATCCTGTTTAGGAAACAAAACAGAGTGAGGACTTTGATTATTTAAAACAGAAGAAGGCATCTTGTTAATAAGAAAACAAGCAGTAAGAATTGCATCCCCCCAAAAATGAAGTGGAACTTGATTATGGAGTAAAGTTCGTGCTGTTTCAATGAGATGTCGATTTTTTCTTTCGGCAATTCCATTCTGTTGGGGTGTATAAGCACAAGAAGATTGATGAAGAATACCCTGAGAAGACATAAACTCGTTAAATTGTTGAGAGAAATATTCTCGGGCATTATCACTGCGTAATGTTTTAATGGAAACACCAAATTGAGTTCGAATTTCAGCACAGAATTTTTGAAAGATAGAGAATACTTCAGAAGGATTTTTCATCAGAAACATCCAAGTACAGCGAGAATAGTCATCAATAAAGGTAACAAAATAATTAAATCCCAAAGTTGTACTGACACGACTAGGACCCCAAATATCTGAATGAACAATATCGAACATAGCCAAAGCTTTATTATTAATGATCTTAGGAAACGAAGCACGAGATTGTTGTTGGGAAATTGAGGTGATTACCACTCTATTCCCTTAAACCAGATTAGTAGGAGAGCGAAAATAAATGCGGAATATTAACACAGAATTTGATAACGGAGTTCGGCCAATTATGCCTACGTCTCCGGAGCTGCTGCAGACTTCTATTAAGGAGAAAATACAATGTGTTTACAAACACTCACAACCCTCACTCAATTATGAACAAGAATTTTTCCTCACAAAATTCTCTCAAAGACACTCTCTTCTCTTTACTTCTTCAATTTTAAGTTGTATCTTCCAAATGAAGTGGATGGGTTTATATAGGCTTCAAAAACATGGGTTGGTGAAATTAGTCAATAAATTAGGCACCTCCATTTTTGACTTTAACAATTCCCCAAATTTAGGCACCTCCACTTTTGACAATGTCCTAAATTAGGCACCTCCATTTTTGACAATCCCCTTAATTAGGCACCTCCATTTTTGACAAAAAATGGTTGGTGCCTACTTCTTTGACAATCTCCCACTTGAAGACTGATTTCAATCTGTCTTCACACCTTGATCAATGCAACAGCTCTTCTACGACCTTGATACTAGTGTAGGCCAACTGAAGCTGAGCACAACTTCAGTTTATCAATAGTCACCGTCTTCGTCAACATGTCTGCCGGATTTTGAGTTCCACTAATCTTCTCAAGTTTCAAAATCCCATCTTCCAGAAGTGACCTGATAAAGTGATACCGCAACTGTATGTGCTTTGTTCTGGCATGAAAAGACGGATTCTTCGCTAGATGTATGGCACTCTGACTGTCACAATACAAGACATTATTTTCTTGCTTCTTGCCCAACTCCTCCAAGAAACCTTGGAGCCAAACCATTTCTTTGCTGGCTTCCGTGACAGCGACATATTCTGCTTCAGTTGTGGAGAGAGCAACTATCTTCTGTAATTGAGAGACCCAGCTCACTGCGGTACCTCCTAGAGTATAGACATACCCTGTAGTGCTCTTTCTAACGTCAACATTTCCAGCTAAGTCAGCATCCACATAACCTGCTAGTGTCGTATCTCCACTTTTAAAACAAAGCGCCTTATCTGTGGTACCTCGAAGATATCTGAGAATCCATTTGACTGCTTCCCAGTGTGCCTTGCCTGGATTATTCATGTACCTGCTAACAGCTCCCACTGCTTGAGCAATATCTGGTCTGGTACAAACCATGGCATACATCAAACTCCCAATTGCTGAGGCATATGGCACCTTCGTCATGTGTGCACGTTCCTCCTCCGTCTTCGGTGACTGTTCTTTGGAGAGTCTGAAATGAACACCTAAAGGTGTGCTCACTGATTTAGCATCTTGCATGTTGAATCTGGCTAGTACTTTGGTTATGTACTCAGCCTGTGATAACATCAAAGTCCCCGACTTCATGTCTCTCTTGATTCTCATTCCAAGAATCTGCTTTGCAGCACCCAGATCTTTCATTGCAAACTGTTTTGACAATTTCTGCTTTAAATTTTTAATCTCTTGCATGTCTGAACCTGCAACGAGCATATCATCGACGTATAACAATAAAATAATAAAGCTATTGTCAAACTTCTTGATGTAGCAACAATGATCTGCTTGGCATCTTGTGAAACCGCTGCTGCTCATAAAACTATCAAACTTTCTGTACCACTGTCTAGGAGCTTGTTTTAGACCATACAAACTCTTCTTCAACCTGCACACTAGATTTTTCTTGTCTGCCTTAATGAAGCCTTCTGGTTGCTTCATATAGATCTCTTCCTCCAAATCTCCATGAAGGAATGCTGTCTTTACATCTAATTGTTCAAGATGTAAATTTTCTGTGGCTACAATTTTCAATACCAGTCTGATTGTCGTAAGCTTCACAACTGGAGAGAAAATTTCAGTATAGTCAATACCTTCCTTTTGTTGAAAACCTTTTACAACCAATCTTGCTTTGTAGCGTTTACTTCCATCATGCTCTTCTTTGATCCTATAAATCCACTTGTTGTGGAGTGCTTTCTTGCCTTGTGGTAGTTCAGCTAATTCCCATGTATGATTTGACATGAGTGAGTCCATCTCATCTTTCATGGCAGACTCCCACTTGATTGAATCCTCTACTTGTATTGCTTCATCGTAGCACTCTGGTTCACCATTGTCTGTCAGCAACAAGTAATGCAAAGAAGGCGAGTAACGTTGGATTGGTCTTGTAATTCTGGAGGAGCGCCTCAATTCCGGCGTGCTTGGCTCCTCTACTTCAGGACTATTCTGAACATCATTTCCAGAAATATCCTCGAACTCAGCAAATTCCTTATTTTCAACATCTATCTTGGAGCTATTTGATTCTGCATTTAATCTGTCTTTGTACATCACATTCTCATTGAATATGACATCCCGGCTTCTAATGATCTTGTGATTTTCATAATCCCAAAACCGATAACCGAACTCATCACCACCATATCCAACAAAGACACATTTGTTTGACTTGGCATCCAATTTACTTCTTCCAGCAGAATCTATATGTATGTAAGAGATACAACCAAACACTCTTAAGTGTGAAAGGTTTACCTCTTTTTTGCTCCATGCTTCCTCTGGTATTCCACCATCCAGAGGTACTGAAGGCCCACGGTTGATTAGGTAGGCAGCGGTGTTGACAACTTCAGCCCATAAATTCTTGGGCAAGTCAGCATGTATCCTCATGCTTCTGGCACGTTCATTCAGAGTTCTGTTCATGCGCTCAGCTACGCCATTCTGTTGCGATGTCATGGGAACTGTTTTCTCCATCTTGATTCCGCTGTTTGCGCAAAATTCTCTGAATCTTCTATCTCTGTACTCTCCTCCATTGTCAGACCTCAATCGTTTGACTTTCAAACCAGTTTCATTTTCTACCACGGCCTTCCATTTTCTGAATGTATCAAAGACTTCTGATTTCTTCTTCAGAAAATACACCCATACCTTTCTTGTTGAATCGTCAATGAATGTGACGTAATACAATGAGCCTGCAAGAGATGGAATTGGAGACGGTCCCCATACATCGGTATGGACCAACTCTAATTTTTCTGCTTTGGGTGTCTTGCCAATCTTTGAAAAACTGACCTTTTTTTGTTTTCCAAAGATACAATCTTCACATAGGCCGACATTGATACTTTTCAGTTCCGGCAACTTTCCTTTTGACAAAAGTGTCTTCATCCCTTTCTCGCTCATATGACCAAGCCTTTGGTGCCATAGGTTTGATTTTTCATCTGCATCTGCTACTGAAATAACATTCTCTAAGTTTGAGGTTTCATAGAGAGTGCCAGTTTTCTTACCACGAGCAATGACAAGTGCTCCTTTGGTAATCTTCCATTCACCGCTTTTGAAGGTTGTACCATAACCATCTTCATCAAGTTGTCCTACAGAGAGCAAATTCCTTTTAAGACCAGGAATATGTCTTACTCCTTGCAGCTTCCAGGTATTCCCGTTTGACAACTTTAATCGGACATCCCCTTTTCCTACGATCTTTAAGGTTTCATCATCAGCTAGATGAACCTTCCCGAAATCACCACTGACATAGTTGTCCATGATTTCTTGGCATGGAGTGGCGTGAAAAGATGCCCCAGAATCTAAAATCCATGATTCAATTAGACTGTTGACACTTAGAATCATGGCATCACCTGCTTCCTCGGTCACATTTGCAGATCCCTGTGAACCGCTATCTTTCTTTGGCGCTCGACAATCTTTCTTAAAATGACCCTTCTTGCCGCAGTTATAACACTTGAAATCTTTTTTCCCCAATCTAGATTTGTCTCTTCTAGATTTTGATCTGCCACGATTTGAACTTTTTTCTAAACTTCTCCCTCTAGATTCTGTGTGTAAAGCTGAAGAGGTAGATGCTTCACCCAATTCTCTTCGTCGAATTTCTTCACTCAACACCAGATCCCGAACATCATCGAATTTTAATTTGGTTTTTCCCGATGAGCTGCTGACCGCTGTAACGGTAGCATTCCAACTATCTGGTAGAGATGATAAGAGAATTAAAGCCTGAATTTCAGCATCAAATTCAATTTCTACTGAACTCAACTGGGTTGTGATTGTGTTGAATTCATTCAGATGTTGGGCTACTGATGCCCCTTCTGCCATTTGCAAATTGAATAACCGCTTCATCAAATGAACTTTGTTTGAAGCTGATGGCTTTTCATACATGTTGGAGAGAGCCGCCATTAGACCTGCTGTGGTCTTTTCTTTGGCGATGTTGAAAGCAACATTTCGTGATAATGTCAATCGAATAACTCCAAGGGCTTGTCTGTCGAGAAGATTCCATTCTTCATCTTTCATGCCTTCTGGCTTTATTCCTGAGAGAGGTTGATATAACTTTTTCTGGTACAGATAATCTTCAATCTGCATCTTCCAGAAGCCAAAGTCCGTACCGTCGAACTTTTCAATTCTCACTTTTCCTTCATCTGCAGCCATCGCTCCTACTCGAATCTGGACTCCTTTGGATCGTTTCTGACTGTTTCTGCAAACCACTGTGTACTAGGACACCTTTGTCGACAAATCAGAACGGCCGACAAAATTTCACTATTCACGAAATTCACTATTCACGTGAATAGTAATCTTGCAAAAAATTGACAGAATTTATCACCCAAAGCTCTGATACCAGTTGTTGGGAAATTGAGGTGATTACCACTCTATTCCCTTAAACCAGATTAGTAGGAGAGCGAAAATAAATGCGGAATATTAACACAGAATTTGATAACGGAGTTCGGCCAATTATGCCTACGTCTCCGGAGCTGCTGCAGACTTCTATTAAGGAGAAAATACAATGTGTTTACAAACACTCACAACCCTCACTCAATTATGAACAAGAATTTTTCCTCACAAAATTCTCTCAAAGACACTCTCTTCTCTTTACTTCTTCAATTTTAAGTTGTATCTTCCAAATGAAGTGGATGGGTTTATATAGGCTTCAAAAACATGGGTTGGTGAAATTAGTCAATAAATTAGGCACCTCCATTTTTGACTTTAACAATTCCCCAAATTTAGGCACCTCCACTTTTGACAATGTCCTAAATTAGGCACCTCCATTTTTGACAATCCCCTTAATTAGGCACCTCCATTTTTAATGGAAACACCAAATTGAGTTCGAATTTCAGCACAGAATTTTTGAAAGATAGAGAATACTTCAGAAGGATTTTTCATCAGAAACATCCAAGTACAGCGAGAATAGTCATCAATAAAGGTAACAAAATAATTAAATCCCAAAGTTGTACTGACACGACTAGGACCCCAAATATCTGAATGAACAATATCGAACATAGCCAAAGCTTTATTATTAATGATCTTAGGAAACGAAGCACGAGATTGTTTCCCAAGTTGACAAGACTCACATTCTAAAACACTCAATGAAGATAAACTGGGAACTAAATGTTGAAGTTTGTGAAGATTCGGATGACCAAAACGACTGTGAAGAAGCTCAGCAGAAGCAGTAGAAGCTAATGCAATAGTGGCTCTTGGAGTGGACATGTAATACAAGCCTTGTGACTCATATCCTATTCCAATCATCTTCCCCGTACGCCGATCCTGCACAAAAACATAGTCAGCAATGAATGAAACAATGCAATTGAGCTGTTTGGTAATTTTGCTAATGGAAACTAAATTATAAGGGCATCCAAGGGTGAACAAGACAGATTGTAAGGTCATTGATGGAATAGGTTGAGCTGTCCCAATGCCTTTAACTTTAGTTTGGGATCCATTAGCTAAGGTAACTGTTGATGAATCGGGAGTATTAGTGAGATTAGAGAACAGTGTTTCATTACCAGAAATGTGATCGCAAGCACCAGAATCAAGTATCCAAGGATCGGGAGTTGAGGATTGAGTCAAACAGGCAACAAAAGTGCTAGAATGCGATAGACTGGATGACTGTTGTTGAGCTTGTTGCTTGGCTGCCTGGAATTTGACATATTCTTCATATTCTGGTCCTGTCAAAGTGATGCAGTTGGTTGATGTAGCAGGCAAAGGAAGACTTCCAGCTCCATTACTCTGAACCATATGAGCTACAGGACGTCCAGTACCAGCAGATTGGTTTTGAGGTGGTTTTCCATGTAATTTCCAACAAGTTTCACGAGTATGACCTGGTTTATCACAATAAGTACAATGAACTTTGGACTTGTTACCTCTCCATTTTCGATCATCACTCTGGACAGCAATAGCCGAAGCCTCAATATTAGGAGGTGTAGATGGAGTGGTAGAGATACGGAGAAGTCGAGCAGAAATATCTTCTAAGGTAGGAACAATGGAACTAGTCAAAATCTGATCCCGAACAGAACTAAGATCGGGTCGAAGGCCAATTAAAGCCAAGACCATAAAAAACTTGTCTCTTTGTTTTTCTTGTTCAGCAACATTTTCTGTGAAAGGCATAACAGAAACAAACTCATCTTTCAATGTTTCAACCTGCCCAAGATAACTAGCCATATTCATTTGATTTTGCTGCAAATGGACAATATTAGAGACAACATTGTAAATTCGTTGTATATCATTGGTGTACAACGTTTTGGCCTTTGTCCAGACCTTATAACAGGTTTTACAGGACTGAAAAAGAGAAAGTAATTTGGGATCAAGAGTATGCCATAACAGGCTGCACAACTGAGCACCAATTTTAGTCCATGCTGCCCTATCAGTTGCAATAATATCAGTAGCATTTTTAACAAGATGATCATCATATCCTTGGCCTAAGAACCACAACTCAACAGAATTGAACCAGGAAATATAATTGCTACTGCCTTGAAGTTTAACAGTAGTAATAACAGAAGGGTTAGAGAGAAGAGACTTGACCAGTGTAGATTTAGCCATATTCAGTAGCAGAACAGTGCTGGGAAGAGGAGGACGAGTTGATTGGAGTAGGTTGCAGGTGGTGGCATCATCGGAGTGAGACGCACGCGCCGGCATGTGAGAAAGACGGCAGAGACTATGAGCGGCGCGTGGTGATCGGCGGCGAAGATTCCGGTGACGAGATTTGGTGGCTGAGGTCGTCGGTCACTAGTGCAACCTTGGATGGTGGCTGTGACTTTAGAAATTGACTTTGAAGGAAGGAAAAAAAATAGGGTGATTGATAAACAACCCTAACCAGTGGAGGAGAGAGAGAAAGAAAGAAAGAAGAATTCATGCACTTATTGGCTCTGATACCATGAGAAAACAGAAGATTGAGATGAAGAAAAATGCTTGCATATTCCCTCAAATGTTAGGGATTTAAATAGTACAACAAAGATACAATTTTAGGAAACTAATAAAGTAGAATCCCTAATAATCAGCTAGCTAATTATGCTCCTAATCAAAGTAATTACAGCAGCAAATCACAGCTAATCACAGCTAATTACAGCAGCATATCATAACGCATGTAAATGGGGTTCGCGAGGATCATGCATATATTGGTTGACCATACTAACTGCATATGTTATGTTTGGTCTAATATGTGAGAGATAAATCAATCTCCTTACCAATCTCTGATATTTTTTCATGTCAATGGTAGTTCCTGTTCCTGCTTGCAGCTGATTATTTTTTATAGGAGAATGTATTGGCTTACAACCTAACATACCTGTTTCTTGAAGAAGATCTGGGATATATTTCTTTTGTGAGATAAAAATTCTCCTTTTTGATATTGCTACCTCAATTCCTAGGAAATGTTGCAGTTTTTCCTGATCTTTTATCTCCAATTCATGGGCTTAGAGCTGCCTTAGTCAAGCAAATTCTTCATCATCATCTCCAGTTAACACAATATTATCAACATAGACAATGAGTAAATAATCTTGCCTTTAGAGTGCTTAATGAACAAGGTATGATTAGCATTACTCTGTTGATATCCAAAGGAGACTATGACTTTACTGAATCTGTCAAGTCATGCTTTAGGAGACTGTTTTAATCCATACAAAGCCTTCTTTAGTTTGCATACCTTTCCTTGTGTCTCTTTACTCTGAAAACCTGGATGAATATCCATGTACACTTCTTTCTCTAGATCTTGATGAAGGAAAATATTTTTTACATCAAATTATTATAGGTCCCAATCAAGATAAGCTGCACAAGTCAACAGTATTCTGATGGTATTCATTTTAGCAATTGGAGCAAATGTCTCCTAATAGTTCACTCTATAGGTTTGAGTGAATCTCTTAGCCATAAGTCTAACCTTGTATCCTTCAATTGAACCATCAGCTTTGTGTTTTACAGTAAATACCCATTTGCAGCCAACTAATTTCTTTTCAAAGGGAAAAGTGATTGGTACCCAAGTTTCATTTTTTGCAAGGGCTTTAATCTCTTCAACCATTACTTCTTTCCATTTGGGAACATAGAGAGCCTCTCTCTAATCCTAAGGAATAGATGTAGAAGAAATGGACAAGACAAAGGCTCTGTAGGAGGAAGACAATAAGTTATATGAAATGAAATTAGATATAGGATGTTTAGTAAATGTCCTAACTCTTTTCCTATGGGCAGTGGGCTTATCTAAATCATTAACTGAATTAGAAAGTTGAGAAGACTCACTAGAAGGACCTAAAGAGTTTTCAGGATGTAGGAGTGATTCTTGATGTGGTATAGACTGCATGATGACATTCTCTGTTTTATTTTTCCTTGAATATCTCCTCAAATTCGGTCTATCCAAACGCCTAATATTCTCCTTTTGAATCGAACTCTCCTCCTCTTTAACATGACTCTCCTCCTAAACGAGATTATCTTTTAAATCTAGAATTATCAAGATGTGCCAAATTAGGATTCTCCTCTTCTTTCTTATCCTCCCCTTGAAGAGGAGATTGGAGTAAATTGAAGTAGTACTCAAATTTTTTAAAAGTAATATCCATACTAATAAAGTGTTTTCTAGGAGGGTGGTAACACTTATATCTCTTTTGAGTAGGAGAGTAGCCAACAAATACACATTTAAGAGCCCTAGGTTTCAGTTTTTCAACATTCCTAGCATGAATAAAACAGACACACCCAAATACCTTTTGAGGGATAATGTAATAATTTGTTCGTTGCAGAGCCTCTAAAGGACTTTTAAAATTAAGTGTTCTAAGGAGTATTCTATTGATAAGGTAATCAACTGTTAGGATTGCATCTCCCAATAGGGTTATGGAAGGTTCATGGTGAACATGCAAGCTCGAGCCACTTCTAAAATATGTCTATTTTTCCTTTCGACAATACTATTTTAGGCACTAGTGTAAGCACAACTAATTTAATGTATTATCCCATTGGACTCTAGATAAGCATGAAACACCCCATCCATGTATTCCTTTCCATTATCTGTTCTGAGGATTTTAATTTTGACATCAAATTGGGTTTCGATTATCTTATGAAAGGATTGAAAGTAAGAAAATACATTAATTTTTGCCTTCAATAGGTATACCCAAGTTATTCTGGTATAACAATAAATAAAAGTAACAAACCACCTATGACTAGTCGATTAAGTGTTTTGGGTGGGTCCCCAAACATCAGAATGAATAGTCATAAAATGAATTGTACTCTTATTATTACTTAAAGGATATGAGTTCTTTATATACTTAGCAAATTCATAAGCATCACAAAACAAAGAGTCAAATGAAATCTCTTCAAACATATTTGAGAATTTCTTTCCTAAGACAAGAAAGGATGGTGCCCTAATTGCATATGCAATTGTATTATTTCCTATGTAATATCCTTATTTATGCTAAAAAGAGTGTGATTTGTACCAGAATCTGAATTGTGACTTCCATCCAAAATGTATAAGCCATATTGCAGTCTACTACTGTCAATTATCTTCCCTGTTTACAGATCATGAAAAATACAATGTTTTGGAAAAAAACTCAATTTTACAATTAAGAATTTTAGTAATGGAACTAACAGATAAAAGGTTAACAGGAAAACGAGACATATAGAGGACAGAGGATAATCTAATATTTGGAGTATAGTCAATATAACCTGTTCCTTATACAAGAGTAAAAGAGCCATATGCTATTTGGACATTGTTTCCTTTTGGACATGAGGAATATGTTAGAAACCTTCCTGAAGAACCTATCATATATCTATTTGCTCCTGAATCTATAATTCATGAACAATTACTATGATTAGTGGGAGAGACATTACCTGTGGTTACAAAGTTGGAGGAATCGACAATTGATTTCGTGTTAAGTTGAGATAAGAACCGCCTTAAATTAGAACCTCTTCATTAGATAGATTGTCGCTTGAAGTTGTTGTACCAATCGGCCCTGTTGCCTAAGTCAAATTTGCTTGAGCTTTTACCAGATTCCCCTTTTTTCTTTCACGGCCTTTATTTTGTTTACCGTTCAATTTTCAGTAAGTTTCTCTTGAATGACGTGGTTTCCCGCAATAATCACACTGTCAGAAATCCTCAATGTGATCTTTATTCATGAACTGATTTGGCAGCTAACTCAACTTTCTCAACTAATGTACATAACATAGCATTTCTTCTGCTTTCTTCTTGCTGCACATACGGATATGTTTGCAATAAAGATGCTAAAGGTTCTTTACTATGCACTTGGACTCTGATTTGATCATATTCTAAGTTTAAACCAGCAAGAAAATTATAGATACGCTGCTGCTCTAGCGACTTTTGAAACTTAACTGCATTTGCAGCACAGTCAACCTGAACATTCTGAAAAATATTCTGAAATAGTCTTCCCTTCTTGTTTCGTACCATGAATTTTATTTCGAAGTTCATATTTTTGTGCAACATTACCCATTTGAGAGTAGGTTGGAAAAACAACTTTCCAAATTTTTTTTAGCTGTATCAAATAGCAAATATGTTATTGCAATAGCGGTCTGCATAAAGTTGATAAGCTGTGACATAACGAGAGAATTTTCTGAGTCCCACTTATTATAAGAGGAATCAGTAAGTTCATGTTTCTTTTTTTCTCTGTAATATATCCTTGCAACCCCCTAGTTTTGATGAACAGAAGGCAAGATCTTGACCAAGCAAGATAATTAATCCCATGAAGTCTTACAGGACTAATTTGCAAAGAGGGATTATCAAAGATAGGGATAAGTTATTATTATTATTTTTAAATATGTCATTTCTGGGGTTCACGGTGGTGGAGGAACTGGATCGAAAAAAAGAGGGATTCTGGTTGTAAAATCTCTTATGAAATCGTCGCTGGAATTGAGATCTCATTTAAAGAAAAAGATATCCAATATCTGGAGTTTCTTTTTGTATATTATATAGTTTTTTTTTTTTTTGAATGTCATTTCCACTATTTTTTTTAAAGTGTCTAACAAGAGAAGCCAAGAGACACATTTAAGAAAAATTTGTCTCAAAAACAAACTGTAAGAAACAGACCTGATCACCACCTGGTCTGGATTGAAAATGGCTGGAAACAAGGTCAGAAGAAGAACTAGCAAAAAAAGGTTACCAGAAGGAGGTTCATGTGCCTCACTCGCCGGTGCATGAACAGTAACTCCGGAAGCTTTTGTCGGTGCGTGAGCTCACGTGCGTTGAGGTCTGGTGATCGGACTTCGGCGACATGCCAGTCTCAAAGTGGTCGTTCTTCCAAGATATGCGGTAAGCACTGGTGGATAATAGTTGAGGGCAAGAGCCTACTCCACTAACTACTAAAACTCTACTGCCCTTTGATAAGAAAACCTAACATGGGTTTTTAAGCTCTAATATCATGTTGATTTTAGTATAAAAGAACAACTTTCTAATGGTTTATTGATTTCAGGATATTTTCCAACAAATAATATAATGTTATTTATACAAATTATAACCTATCTATATATTAAATAAAACTACTAACTACTAACTAGTATATTCCTGCCTAACAACCAACCACTAACTACTATCTGCCAAAAAAGTTAACATATATATATATATATATAATTTGTGTAAAACATAACAACAAAAAAGAAAAAAAACAAAACAGAAACATGGCATGTCTAAAGATCTAAGGCATCAGATAAAATGAAATACTTATAAATGATTTTTTAAGGATCCATTTGTAAAATTTAGTTAACTTGAACAAAAATACGTACCAATTTAAGATCAGAGAGTTATTAGCCTCTTTTAATTATTTATTTGTTTATTATTTATTATCAAAACGTTAAACAGAATAGAGATATTAGAAAGAGATATGCATATATGTGAAGCTATTCTCATTTGCATGAGCCTTCGGTTTTACTTTATCAGCCTCCTCTTCTCATAGAAAATGGAGACCATGTAATAAAGGGATGGGATTACACAGTATATATTTACCTCATAGGTGTTAAAAAGTGAATCATGGTAAAGATTTCTCTAGTAGAAATTGGAGTAACTCTCGAATTCCTTCACAAACCAACTTGATTTGAGCTCTAATCGGTGTAATTTGACTAGTATGCTCTTCTATTTGTTTGGCTATTCTATTTACTAGCTTTTTGGAGGATCCAAAATTTGAAATGAAGAAACAGAATAACAAAATAACAAAGGGGTAACAGCTGTAAAGTAACAACCACAATTAACAAGCAAATAACATGGTAAAACAACACCCGGTCTTCTCATGCATTCTCTTGCATTAGATTTTCCTCAGTATTCTCTGCTGAGCTGGGTGATTCTTTGAGCTGTATTGGAGCTTCTTGAATTAGTTCTTCCACATGGGCTGTCTCTTGGGCTACATCCTCAATTAATAATCTTGGTCACATTTCATCACTACTGAGGAACTTTTCAAAGGGAAAAAAACAATGACTCAAACATAAACAATGACTCGAAGGAAACTGAAAATAATGAAAATATTCGCCCTTTTTTTGCTTTTCTTTGGAGGGGGTTTCTCTTGTTCTTTTTTTTGATACTTCTTCCTGCATTAGTTGTTCTTTAATTTTTTTTGGATTGCAGCTGCTTCTGTTGTTCTTTTTTTTATTCAGAATACCTACTAATTGATTATTAGCATAAATGTGAATTGATTCAAAGAAGAGTGCCACTTGACTAAGACAAAAAATTAGCATCTCACTTTAGAGGATTCATTCGAGTGTGATTGTGTGCAGGCTATTAACAGTTTGAAGAATGTTGATTCCACTGCCTTGCTTCAATTTCTTCACCCAATCCTGAATATGCTTCTCCATCTTATTGGAAGTGGTGGAGAAACTCTACAGGTACTTAATCTGTCTTTGCCTCAGTTATTTCTGTTAGTAGTTGGTATGGAACTCAGTGTATATATGTGTGTGTTCAAGTTGATTTCAGATATTTGCCTTGATACATTTGCTTAGGCATCAAATTGTCATTCTTTGTTATGTTTTCATGTCCTTCAGTTCTTGAAACTGTTGTCTTATTCGTTATGTTCCCTTTTTTCTTTCAGGTTGCAGCCTTCAGAGCTATGGTTAATATCTTAACTAGGTGTGCTTCTTACTCACATTCACCAGTTTTATATGGTTCAATTTCTAATGTGTTTGACGAAAGTTTGTAAGTATTTGGTGACTATGTATCTAATGTAAAGCTCTTACTGCCATTGAATGTTACAGTTTCAATATCTTATCATATCAAACCAAATTGGGCTAGCGCTTCCCAAAATTTTATCATTTGGTGAAATTTTAAAATAATATCACCTAATTGACAAGTTAAAACTTTGACTATAATGAAATCTACTGACTAGTTCAATGACCATTAGAATAACTTAACCCTTGTGAAAAGTATGGTATATTACAACTCTTTAGAGGGGTTTTTGAAATGAAATTTTGAGCCTTTGACAAGAGAAGAAGGGCTGGCATTTGAAGGTGTCATCCAGCTTGTGCAGTGATTTGGAGCACTTGTTTGGATAGAAATCCTTACATATTTAAGTCTTAACTGGCCTCTAGCTGCCACGAGTCAGTAATATACATATATATTGGCATCATTATGGTTTTAGCTTGAAAAGAATTCTGAGAGGTGTCTTCAGTTAACAGAATATGAGATTGGAGGGCATTATTTGTTCTTGTAGGATTCGTATTGTTTGCTTTTCTAGACCAAAGCTTACCTTATTTTCAATCTTGTAATTCTTCCATCCCTTAACTCTTCTTTTATACATAATTGATGAATAAATGAACCAAAAAAAAAAAAAATCAAATACACCCATCCGAGATTTTTTTATGAGGTACCTTGTCCAATTATGGAATTTGTTCTTATGTTAGTAGACGTCAATGTCAAAGTGACATCTTTTTTGGACCGTGAATCATTATGTGATTGATGGAAAATTGGCTAAAACATACAGAGGGATCTAAAAGAAAACAGTTAGGATTTTCGGTCCTTGCCACTGGGTTTAATTGGCGTGTTAAATTCTTTGGTCATTATTTGCTTGGAGCATGCTACTTAAATGAAAAAAATATCTGTTTGTATTTGGATTTGGTTGCTAATGTTACGTGGAAGTTAATTTGTAGGGTGCAACAGGAATCAGTTGATGATGCTGAGCGAAATCGTTTTCTCGTTAACTATGTGGATTTTGCTTTTGATGATTTTGGTGGTTGTCAACCTCCAGTTTATCCTGGTTTGTCCACTGTGTGGGGAAGCTTGGCTCGTAGTAAGGTGCGATATTCCAATTATTTGTCACTTATTATGGTCATCCCACCATTCTTGATTCTTGTTACTCATTGCTTCCATTAAATTTTCATGTTGATCATTGGTATCTTTCCAGAATCCTGCTCAGGTGTTCATTTATATTAAATGTGGCATCTTCTTGTTATCATTTTGATACCTAATGGTTCTCAATCTTATAATTATTCATCTCAATCTTATAATTATTCAAACTTTTCGTGTACATTATAGTAGGGATTGGTAGGAATGAAGCGTTTAAGTTTGAAGCAATAATTGAAGGATGCGGGAAATTTATGATCTTGATTCACTCCATAGTCTATCTGGGAGAGTCAAGATGTCATCAATTAGGACTATGCTTATGTCCTTGTAACATTATATTTTCTTATTTCATTTTTTTTTAAAATGAAAATGCTTGATTTAGTCAAGAAGGTTTTAGGTTTAAATCTGTCTAATCAGTTTGAGAATAAACAGCGGATGATTTTAAATATCAGTCAATGTGAACAACTAACGTGGTTTTACCATTTCAGCTAAGACAAACAATGTATAATTCTGTTAACCAACCTAATTGATTTGGGATTGAGGCATAGTTGAGTTGAGTTGGATTGAAGATTCCAAATGAATTTCAGAAACAAACAAAACAAATATATGGATAAAATACCATATCATCTGATTCTTTTCTCTTTTTCTCACTTCTTCCATTCTCTCTCAAATCTTACTCACTCTGTCTCCTCATTTTCCTACTTTTTATCGCTTCTCTCTTATCACTGTCTCCTGTCACTCTCACCCTTTCTCTCTCTCTCTCTCCATTTTTTCTTGATTTCTTCTACATGTTTCTCTTTACTCTCAGTCAAATTCTTTATGTTCTGAAAATTGATTATTGATTACAAATATATGAGATATATTTGGTTTCTTTTATTTAAAGACAAAAAGTACTCAAGTTAGCATTTTTCCAAACAAAAAAAATATTGAATTCAATTGACTTTTGTGTTTGAAGTTATGCCATTCCCAGTATGAGAGTTTATTGCAAATATATTCCAAATAGAATTCATTCTCAAATGAATTTTTATAGTTTTAATTCTTTTGTTTTAAATGAACAGTAAATGTCAGAATAAAAGAAAGAGATTTTGAGAATTGAAAATTGATTTCTTATCTTGACTAACAACTATCCTTCATTCATGATTTATATCATTTTTATCAGAGTTTAAAAATGAGGTTTGCTAGAAAAATTTTGCTGTGCCAGTCATTTGTCATTTTGTTACAACTTACTAGGCCCTTTATAATCTTCGACCTTTGGATTCCTTTTCTTGTATAATGCATAAGGGGTTGTTCTCTTGTATGTGGTCTGTCGTTATAAGATATGCCTGAGGACTAAAATAGTTATGTCATTGTTTTTTCATGTGTTTATGTTATGTTTTATTTTTATTTTTATCATTCACTCCTTTTTTTTTCCATTTCTCCTTTGCAGAGATTTTCAACTTTGATTGTTTTGCAGGCCAAAGGCTACCGTGTTGGGCCAGTATATGATGATGTTTTAGCAATGGCTTGGTTCTTTCTGGAGCTAATTGTCAAGTCAATGGCATTGGAGCAAACGCGTCTTTTCTATCATAGTCTTCCACTAGGTATATAAATGCATCAAAACTTTTAATCAGGCATTTCACTGAGATTCGCATAGTTTTCATCTTTGGAATATGATATTCAGCATTTTTTATGGGTATAAACATTTAATTTCTGTTGCATAGGTGAAGATGTTCCACCAATGCAATTAAAAGAAGGAGTTTTTAGGTGCATAATGCAATTGTATGATTGCCTTCTAACAGAAGTGCATGAGCGTTGCAAAAAGGGTTCAAGCTTGGCAAAACGCTTAAATAGCAGTTTGGCATTCTTTTGCTATGATCTTTTGTCCATCATTGAACCTCGCCAAGTATTTGAATTGGTATGCTTTCTAATTAATTATGATATGCTAATCTATGTGGTGATGCAACCTATTTTTTGCACCTAAAATTATTTTGTTTTATCTAAAAGTGTGCGCATGAGTGCTTGAAGCACAATTTATTGGAACTTGTTTCATAAGGGAAGATGAGTAGTCCTGCCCTTTTGCAAACCTAAAAAGAGGAAAAAAAA
Organism: Garcia nutans; assembly: GCA_947685225.1. Lineage (NCBI taxonomy): Eukaryota > Viridiplantae > Streptophyta > Magnoliopsida > Malpighiales > Euphorbiaceae > Garcia > Garcia nutans. The sequence continues at coordinate 81,322,332 of CANTUV010000024.1, forward strand.
AACACAAAAAAGAAATTGCAACAAAGTCTGGCATGGTAGTGCTCTTATTATGCCAAATCATATATTGTAATTAGCCATGAACAATGTTGTAAAGAAACAAAATCTGTAGTTGTCTTAAAAAATGTTGAAAGAAACAGAAACATAGTATCCATGAATATGCTGAAACTGAAAATGGCTTCCAAAAAAGCATGGGGATTGCAAAGAAGCAGTAAAAACAATTCTATGCTACATTTAACACTAAAGTGATTTATGTGTCAGCCGAGCACGGATTCTGGAGATTCTTGAACTGATCCAAATATTCGGATAAAAAATATCTAAAACCGAAAAAGATCTATTGACTTTTGACTTTCTCTAAACCGAATTGTATTGATTTTTATAATATAGAGTGGTTGGAGATTAAACTATATCTGGACTGAGAATCGTATTGAACCGAACCGAACCGTAATGAACTGGATAACCAAAAAAGGAATCGGTTTATTACTAATAATACAAAATTATATTTTATTATATTTGTTTATTGCTTAATATTTAATATTATATATATAATTAAAATTTTCTGATTTAACTAGAGTAAATATAAATATAATTAATGGTTATATATAATTTTTAATTTGTTGCTTAATCAATATTGATTTACTTGTTTTATAAGATTATTAAATTAATAAATTATAAATTAAATTTAAAAAACTTTAACTGTCAATAAATTATTAATTAAATATTTTAAATTAAATTGACATTCAACATGTTTATATAAATAATTGCTACCGAATAATTCTTTATAATAATATTAGTAGTTTTTAATAAAAATAATGAGTACAAGCATTAACAATAATTGATAGCACTAGTGATTATGGAGATAAATAAATTGTAAATAGATTTGAGAATAATATGAACGATATAAATACTAATTTAGATATAAGTATGATAAATTGTTAACATTTTATAAGATATTAGAATTATTTTTAATTTTATATAATATTCACTTTGACTTTTTTATTATATTATATATATATGTATGAGTATATATATACTTTAATTTTCTTTATTTTATATTTTATTAAATTAATATATAAATCTCATTAAAGTATTTCTACAATACTCATTTCTAAAGTATAAAAATTATATTTTCAATCATAAACATTAATTTAAAATAAGTAAATAAAAAAATATAATTAAGTAATTATTTTTCTAATTTAATTACAAAATGAAATATAAATGTGAATAAAAAAATATAAATAATGATTAAATTAGATGTAATTAAAGTAATTAAATATATATTAATTTATTATTAATGAGAATAACTTTATAGTTTAATTTAAAAATAAATGAATAACAGTAAAATATAATTTATTAATTCTTCTTATATAAAAGTTAAAATATAATCTCCGAGCCGAATTGCTCCAAAAAAAATCAGCGCAATAGGTTTTTTAGTTTTGGTTTAGTTTAAGAGATGACAATTTGAAAATTTTCGACCTTTGGTTCGGTTTTGGAGATTTCCTAATCTCTGGATTGCTCCAGATCGTGCTCTCCCCTCTACTCACCAAACATTCCCAAAAAATGCTTGGAAAAATGTAAAAGTAACATATTGATGAAATAAAAGTTGGCTATTTGTGAACACCACTTGCAAAAGAAAAGATTGACCATTCAATTGAACGGGGATTCCTTAATCTTAGGGATGAATATTAGTCGGTTTGATAAGCTTTTAGGGGCTTGCCAAACCGAACACCATCGATCGGGTTGGAGAATTCATCATTCGAAATCAATTACTCAAAAGGAAGGAAGTTTGCAAAACCGACCACCATCGGTCGGGTTCAATTGGTTTTATCTGATTTGGTTAGTTTTGAGTTGCAAAACATGCAAGCCAAAATCGAACTGATAATATCGATTGTTAGAATTTCAAACCGAAGCCGACCAACCCAATCATTTTAACAGACATGGTCGGTTGGGTTGGTAGAAACGATGGTCAGGTCGAGTTGTTTTGGCCCATTTGGTCATCCCTACTGTCACAGGGGTAATTTTGGAACTTAGAAAATAGGCATGTGCGACAGCCAAGTCTCTACTTGGTTCAGCCTTTCAACGAGGTTCACCAACAACAATGTGTTAAGTAAACAAAGGGACAAAGATTAATATAATTCAGTGCACACAAAAGCATACAGGAAATATTCTCAACCTTTTTTATTCTCACAATAAAAAGGATTACAAAGAGACACTCTGATTTACAGCACTCATACACCTACTGATTACTGCTACTCTTACTTACAAAATCACAAGGCAACTTTGCCTATTTATACATACAGGCAGTTACAAAGGTGGTTACTTGGCAGTTACTATCTACATGATTATTACAAGAGCAGTTGACACCCTCAACTGCTTAGATCTAGATTTTAAGGGACTCTCACAGACCTTGGAAACTGTCTTCTGCCATGTTGGCAATCTGCCCAAGCCATGTCTGCACCCATCCAAGCCAATCACATGAATAATCAAGCCATTAGCCTACTGGTTCGTAGCAACCAGCACCCATGTCAACCTTTGTGCCAACACTGCTTGTATTTTCGTTGTGGCTGCTTGGCCTGCTGCCAATGCCAGCCTTGTCTCTAGCTGCTTGGCTTGCTGTCAATCCCAGCCCTGCGCGCCCAGCACGCTACTTAAGTCATTGCCCACGATGCTGAAGCTTGGCAGTCTACTCACTGCCACAATCCGTCACATTACTTGCCATGCTCCCCAACATGTGTTCCTTGGCTTATTCTTGGGACCAGTGTGATCATCCCTTGCGCACCACCATGCCAACAACTCTTGCTCGCCTGTTGTCCAGCCAATTGGCTCGTGCCAACGCTGGCTGATTGTGCCCTTACATACCAACGAATTTCTTTGCCCAAGTATCCAAGTTCCCTTGAGCTAGACAGCCACCCAACATGCCAATTATGCTACTGTCATAGTCCAGCACGCCCACTTGCTAGCAGTAGTTTGCCAATCAGCTTTTCTCAAATTTAGGGGTCTAACACCTGCCTTATTGATTTAATGAAAATGAGCAGAATTTGGCACACTTGAGAATGATGAAGACAAATAACAACAGTGAATTAAAAATATTGAAATCCACAAATGTAAATGCTTTGTGTAGTAAAATGAAAAGAATCAAGTAGATTCAATGACACAGAAAATCAACATATAAAATAGCATATGCATTATGAACTATGAAGATTAGCTAAATGATAAAGATGAATAAAGGGTGTAGAAAATGGATTATCTCCTTCCCACAAGTCTTCCTTGAACCGTTAAATTATCTTTTCTATTTGGTAAACAATTTCCTTTTCTCCTCCCTCCCCAATTTTTGTGAGAATGTACAGTTCCATTTGTGATAAAAATTGCATCAAGAATATTCATCAACAGTGGCATCTTGGAATGGTCCCCGCTTCTTTTTCTTTTTATTCCTACATGCTCTTATGAACAGTAGAATATGCTAGAGAACTGCTTTTAGCTGCTTTTTGTTGTTGTTGTTGGAGATGGCGTTAATTTGGAGCAAAGGTGCAGGCTGTGTTGGTTTTTATTATGTTTTATATACTTCACATTTTTAGTGTCCTCAATTCTGTTTTACGTGTTAGTTTTTTTTTTTTCTTTTTAATTCTGTTTTACCTGCTTTTAGCTTCTTTTGTTGATGTTGGAGGTGGGGTTAATTTGGAGTGAAAGTGCAGGCAATGGGTTGGTTTTTATTCTGTTTTATATGCTTTAACTGTATTCACTGCAGGTGTCTTTGTACTTGGACAAATTTTCTGGTGTATGCCAATCAGTTCTGCATGACTGCAAGCTATCCTTTCTACAAATTTTATGTGATCATGACCTTTTTGTGGAAATGCCTGGGAAAGACCCTTCAGATAGGTAGTACATCAATCAAATCCTTTCATCTACTTATGTGTTAAAAATATGGCACTGTAGGCGAACGTTGCATTTCATAAGATAAATTTCTTCTTTGTTTAAATGAACTTCCTTCTTCCCCCTCTTCTAATTTCTTTATCTGTTGTTTTAATTAGGAAGAGCAGGACTATTTTCTGTGATGATATGCAGGATAAGGAACTAACTTGTTCAATTCAGTTGACTACCACCACTGAAAGCTCTGGTCTTTTGTTAGTTTCTCAGTAGGTCTCCTCCTCCAAATACTAGCATCCCTCCTAACTCTCAAGCTTGCAGATGGATATGCCTATGAACATGCTAAATGGCATCAAAGTGTCAAGTCACTTGCCCAATATCGTCAACCAAAAATGTGATGGAAAAAAATGGCAGACAAATATTTATAGATTGCTGTATGTTTCTAGACAATGGAGAATGGCACTAGGTGAACAGAGCTAGAATACTTGTACGAATATTAGGACGATACTTGTGGGTTTATGCTTCCAAATCTTCTCTTTGAATGTTATCCAACTTGATTGGAGGGTATTGCTTATCTTGCTGTTAGTCCTTTTTTTTTTTTTTGAGTTATAGAAGAATTTCTTTTTGTCCATAGTTGTATAATCATTTCTTTGTTCCTCAGTAATATTTTTCTTATCTTAGAAAAAAGTTAGGCGGGGGTGTTGCCTTGTTTATGTATGAGATATGTGGATTTATGCATTTTATTTTTATCCTTCTGCAAATTAATTCTTTCTTTGGCTTACTGTTGCGTATGAACTCTCCTAAACAACAAAATACTGTCCTGAATTTGTTTCCCTTGATTAACCCCATATCATGAACCTATGATGCAGTCGACGTTGAGCAAATGTCACATTAAGTGATTCATAATCCCCTTTTTCATCTTTTTCTTTTCTTTCTTTATCGGGAACTTGCATTCTTTAATCAGTTTGGGTTAGATGCATTAAGCAATGTAGTGTTGCAGTGCTGAGATTTTTGTTTAGATACTCTTAGTCATTTTGTTTTGGAGGGAAGTGTATACCATTATTTGTCTTGATCACTTGCTGGGATAGCCAGTCTGTTGGTGGGGATACGTGACCTATATGACTCAATTCGACTGTAAGAAATGTCTAAGCATAGTTTTGGATATGAAGATAAAGGTGTTAGGAGTTGGTTTTTGTTTTGTTTTGTGACTAGATATCGCATGGTTAGATTGCTTCTACAGAAGTCTGGGATTATTAGTGATTAGTTAAAGGGGGATTTTTTGTGAAGTGGGTCTCATCTTCATACCTAGTGAGAAGGAGAGGACTCGAACTCGAGACCTCTCCCCAAGGAGCAAAAGCTTCTTATCACCAAGCTAGGCTCTTGGTTGTAAGGTGCTGGGAATTGAGGGTGCATGAGTTAGTTATGGGATTGAATGCACTGAATTCAGTTAAATTAGTTACTGAGAATCCTAGTTCCATCTCATATAAATAAGAAGATGAGCTGGAACTCATTAGCATGTTACTGATTTGAGAATTAAGTACTCTGTCTCTCTCAAATATATCCCATTTCCTATTTTCCCTCTCTCTCCCTTTGCCTTAATTTCCTTCCCTTTTTCACCCTCCAATCACCATTATTATGTTAATTCCTAACAAAAGCATGGCTTGAAAGGTGTGGCCTATTTTTGTGCATAGGTCACTTATAACTAACTGAGATCTGAGATATATAGTATAAGCCTCAATCTATCAATGAAAAATGCAGCTGGCTATTGAGGTTCAAGTCCTGAACCTGTTTCTTTTGTTCTGTGGTTCTCTTCTCTACCATTTCCAACATTTAAATTTTTTATTATTTAAACAGCATTAGTAAATTTGGGTTGGGTATTTGAAGTAATCTTTTCCTGACTAAGTTCATATTCATGTTGTAGAAACTACATTTCATCTGTTTTAATACAAGAACTTTTTCTTACTTGGGATCACGATGATCTATCTCAGCGGTCAAAGGTAAGTCTAGTGTGATAATTTTCATTATTCTTTATTTCAAATAATAGTTCTACATTCTTTACTACGCTTTGTGCAACTTGCTTTTTGGTGTCTGCAGGCAGCTAGAATGTTAGTTGTTATCCTTTGCAAGCATGAGTTTGATGGTCGCTACCAAAAGCCTGAAGATAAATTATACATAGCACAGCTATATTTTCCACTTATTGGCCAGGTCATTAGCTTTACAAAACTCTAATATTAATCTTCTTGATATAATATCTGCTTCTGTGAGATTTACTTCTACACTGTAAATTCCAACTGGCTGTGGAGTTCAGGTGCTTATTTTCATCCACTAGTACCATCATGTATAAGTACTGGTTAATTAATTTAATATCTGGTAGAAAGTTATTTAGCTAATCATCTGCTAAAGCTATAGTAATAAATTTATATGTTTGTTGCCTTGGCTGCAATATTTGCATGCTTTTATGTTTTTAGATTTGAGGGTCTATACTCCATGCCACTCTTCTCTATGGACTCTCTCATGCAGCAGCTGGAGTCCAACTTTTCACAGTACTCCATTCTTTTTCTATTTACTTTGGATGGATCACTCAATGCACGTACAAATATATGAAGCAGTTTGTCTCATCACTCCTAGATGAATTCAACATATCTGAAGCAATTCTTCAAGCACTAGGAGTTCATTACCAGGAATCCTTAAATACTTGGTTGTGTCTTAAAGAACTTATATCAGGCTGAATCTTAAACAGTAGATGAGGCACGAAAGCATGCTAGCTTGATATTGATATTACATGAAATTATATAGTCCATGATGACAATTGTCTCCATTAATATCCTCATTTAACTTGAGCTGAAGCAATGATGTGCTTCAGTTGCCCTTTTGTTGAAAAATAATACAATATGAAGCTTGTTTTTACCCACTTAGTTTAATCATCATTATTTGACAAGTACAACTACTGAATGAGTTGGACCATGCATTTATTGAGTAAATAAAAATGTTCAATATTGTTTTATAACTGTGCAATAAATTTTCTAGTAGAACTAAAGCAATATTACAATTAATTCTCTCTTCTCAATTAGTCTTAATACTAATTCTTTGAAGTTCATATCAAGTGAGGATGCAATAATGCTTATGCCTTTGGTAACTTCTTTTCATATTTTCACTATTATCATGCTTAGAGACATTTGAAGAATAATAAATATCAATTCATCCATTACTTTCTTGGTTTGGTTTTCATTCATCCCCCAACTTTCCTCACAAAGGCAAGTGTATACTGAGTTACATTTGATAGCCTATAGATCTAGGTCTCTTAACAGTTGGTTCTAATTGTTTCACAGATTCTTGAATCAATAATATTTACATTTGTGATCTGTGCAGATCCTAGATGAAACACCAGTTTTCTACAACCTGAATGCTTTTGGTCTGTGCAGATCCTGGATGAGATGCCTGTCTTCTACAACCTGAATGCTGTTGAAAAGCGAGAAGTTTTAATTGTTATTCTGCAGATTGTGCGCAATCTGGATGACACATCACTTGTTAAGGCATGGCAGCAAAGCATTGCTCGAACTAGATTGTTTTTCAAACTCATGGAGGAATGCCTTGTTCTTTTTGAGGTTGATACAAATTTAAAAATATGTGTCCTTTCTGTCCAAGGGATGTAGACTTTGGACTGATGCATACCTTAATATTTATAATTATTCACACATTTATTTTTCAGTGTTGGAATGATGTAGCCATTTGGCAATTGAACCATTTTGGTGTCCTAAATGTTGAGAATGGATTGTATGTGCATGCACTACAGGCCAAAAACTTTTCAAATAGTATTTGCGTAATTGAGAACTTGGGCAACAAGAAGCTTTTGGCCAATTGCCCTTATGAGAGAGTTCTTGGAGCATGTTAGTTAAGTATGGAGCTTGGTATAGAATTTATGTAGTGTATATGCTTCTCCTGTCAGCTAGGCTTCTGAATTATATGCTGTGATGTGGTACACAAACCTGCTTGTGTATTTTATCATATTTCACCATTGGTTGTTGTGCCAAGTGTTAGGCCTACTTGTCATTAATACAACTGATCTATTATGTCCCAGTTAATTTATTATTTCGCACCTGTGATGCTAATCTATTCTTTTACACCCATGGTGCTAATACTGCAAGATGTATTTTACAGCACAGAAAACCTGCTGATGGCATGCTCATGGGCTCTAGTTCTCGGAGCCCTGTCATGGAAGGACCTTCTTCCCCTAAGTACTCTGATAGGCTTTCTCCTGCAATCAATAACTATCTATCTGAGGCATCACGACAAGAAGTTAGGGTAAATTAATTTTTCTAACTATATGAATAGTCCTTGCTATTCACTGCCAAAAATAAGGTTTTCATGGTGTTTCTTTCGAAAGTTCCCTATAAATTTGTTTTTCCTGTTGCTTAAATTTTAGATAACTTGTAATTGCTCTGATGCAGAATCAGGGAACACCTGATGATGGATATTTGTGGCAGAGAGTGAATTCCCAGTTAAGCTCCCCTAGCCAGCCCTATTCTTTGAGAGAAGCTCTTGCTCAAGCACAGTCCTCAAGAATTGGAGCTTCAGCACAAGCACTAAGAGAATCTTTGCATCCAATATTGAGACAAAAACTGGTATTGTCCTATGGAAATTTCAAATGTTTTTGATTGTATACTGCTACAGTTTTTATTAGATTTACAATATTTTCAGTTTCATTCAACATATGTTTGGTCTTATTTAAGAAGCTAATAAACGGTTGCTTCCACATCCCAGGAGCTTTGGGAAGAAAATTTGAGTGCCTCTGTGAGCCTTCAGGTGCTGGAAATAACTGAAAAGTTTTCCATGGTGGCAGCTTCCCGTGGCATTGCTACTGATTATGGAAAACTTGATTGCGTTACAGCTATATTTATGAGCTTCTTCTCTCGAAATCAGCCATTGGCTTTCTGGAAAGCTCTATTTCCTGTCTTCTACAGTGTCTTTGATCTTCATGGGGCAACGCTAATGGCTAGGGAGAATGATCGGTTTTTAAAGCAGATTGCTTTTCATATTCTCCGGCTTGCCGTTTTCAGAAATGAGAGCATAAGAAAAAGAGCTGTTATTGGACTACAGATACTTGTGAGGGTAGGATTTCTGACATGAGTTCTTGGTCCTACATGATTCTTGACATAAATAGTTTTTCTTTCATTTTTGCAGAGCTCTTTCTATTATTTTATGCAGACAGCAAGGTTGCGTGTCATGCTGACTATCACATTGTCAGAGCTGATGTCTGATGTACAAGTGACTCAGATGAAATCTGATGGAACACTAGAAGAGAGTGGTGAAGCACGACGCCTTCGCAAGTCTTTGGAGGAAATGGCAGATGAATATAAAAGTACCAACCTTTTAAGGGAATGTGGATTACCTGAAAATGCACTAGTGGCAATTTTGGAAAAATCAGCTGAGAATCGATGGAGCTGGTCAGAGGTGAAATATCTTTCTGATAGTCTAATCCTGGCCCTTGATGCAAGCCTGGAACATGCACTTTTGGTAAGTTTGAACTATTGCATACCATCTTTAATTCTAGAACTGATTTCTTAGTTAACAATCTGAAGTAGCTTGGCTGCTATGGCATACATAAATAAAGCAGGGATGTCAGTAGTTACTCACCACTTAATCCATTGCACTGTCACTCCTGGCTCTGCCTTGCTTAAGTTCTTAAAGATTTGGCAGGGGATATTATTCTCCCAGGACAGTTTTGTGAAAGAATTGCATGTCATCTAGGTGACTAAGTACTTTGCTCTGGTATTATAGTCTCTGCTGCATTTTTTCCAACAGGCTTCTGTGATGACTGTCGATAGATATGCTGCTGCAGAGAGCTACTACAAGCTTGCAATGGCATTTGCACCTGTTCCTGATCTTCACATAATGTGGTTACTGCATTTATGTGATGCACATCAGGAAATGCAGTCCTGGGCAGAAGCTGCACAGTGTGCTGTAGCTGTCGCTGGTGTTGTAATGCAGGTAATTTCCTGATCTGCATTTTGTGACTGGAAGAATGTACTATATTTCTCTGCTGATATTCTGTATAAAATAGACTAGTTTATGGAGAGAATCTTAACTTTTTCATGTCTTGTACTGATATCAGTTGTTAGCCATTGCCAGAAAATAGAAGTGAGTTATGGTGCTTGGAAGTTTAAAAGGGTCTGAACTTTTTCATTGATTGCTTTAATGGGATAACTAATCCCTTTTACTAATGTTGTTGAACTCCCACATAAGGAGATAATCTCCTAAATAGATAATCTCCTAAATAAAGTGTCAGCAATGATTGGCTTGTCAGATAAATTGTGCCTGAAACCTCAGTAGATAGGTACCCTTTATTTTTGTCCCGACTCAATGGCTGCAGGTTGGTGTTTTTCAATTTTCAATAGGAGCTAAACACAGCCATTGATGAATTTAAGTTGAACCATTTGCTTTTTGCTACTCTTTCCAAAATGTTTATGCTATTTACTTCGATGTTATTATGGAGAACTCACCATTCTTGATCATATATAATTTTGTTGATCTTGTAATGATGATGGCATGCTTATTCTCCATTTTCAACTAATGTGTAATTAAATCTATGTAGGCCCTTGTAGCTAGAAATGACGGTGTTTGGAGCAAAGATCACATAACTGCTCTTCGTAAAATTTGTCCAATGGTGAGCAGTGAGATCTCTTCTGAGGCAGCTGCAGCAGAGGTGGAGGGATATGGTGCTTCAAAACTCACTGTTGACTCTGCTGTAAAATACCTACAGCTAGCAAATAAGCTTTTCTCTCAAGCTGAGCTCTTTCATTTCTGTGCAAGCATTCTGGAACTTGTGATTCCAGTTTACAAAAGCAGGAGGGCATATGGACAGTTGGCTAAATGTCATACATTACTCACTAATATCTATGAATCAATTCTTGAGCAGGAGTCAAGCCCAATTCCGTTCACTGATGCCACATACTATAGGGTAGGATTCTATGGTGAAAGATTTGGGAAACTGGACAGGAAGGAATATGTATACCGAGAACCCCGTGATGTACGGCTGGGTGACATAATGGAGAAATTAAGTCATATTTATGAATCGAGGATGGATGGCAATCATACTTTGCACATTATTCCTGATTCTAGACAAGTGAAGGCAGATGAATTGCAGCAAGATGTATGCTACCTGCAGATAACTGCTGTTGATCCAGTAATGGAAGATGAAGATTTAGGAAGTAGACGGGAAAGAATTTTCTCTCTTTCCACTGGCAGTGTCCGCGCAAGAGTTTTTGACCGTTTCTTGTTTGACACCCCATTTACAAAAAATGGCAAGACCCAAGGCGGTCTGGAAGATCAATGGAAGAGACGGACTGTTCTTCAGACTCAAGGTTCTTTCCCTGCACTTGTGAATAGGCTTTTGGTAATCAAGTCTGAATCTCTTGAGTTCTCCCCAGTGGAGAATGCAATAGGGATGATTGAAACTCGGACAGCTGCCTTGCGAAATGAGCTCGAGGAGCCTCGTAGTTCTGAAGGGGATCAACTCCCGCGGCTCCAGAGTTTGCAGAGAATTCTTCAGGGCAGTGTTGCAGTTCAAGTAAGTTCAGTGGGGGTTATTTTATTTTGTTCTCCATTTTTTATTTTCTAGATGCTTGGTCAAAATATATTTCTTGTGACTTCTGTCATTGAGCAATTCTCTTTTGTGTCATGGATAACTGCATATTTGCAGGTAAATAGTGGAGTTTTGAGTGTGTGCACAGCATTCCTCTCTGGTGAGCCTGCTACAAGATTGCGATCACAAGAACTACAACAACTTATTGCTGCCCTCTTAGAATTCATGGCGGTTTGCAAGCGTGCCATTCGTGTACACTTTAGATTGATTGGGGAGGAAGACCAGGATTTTCACACGCAACTTGTGAATGGATTTCAGTCTCTGACAGCAGAATTATCTCATTATATCCCTGCAATTCTTTCAGAGCTTTGATAATGTTGCAGTGTCTTTTGTTATTTGTTTCTAGTTTTGCTATTGTAATGTGCCTGTCAATTTGATGATTTCTTGTCAATTTGATAATTTCACCATAAAATATGTCAAATATTTCATGGCTCGATGTATGTTTCAGTAATATGTACATTCTTGGTATTTTATAATGCATTGATGAGATCAAAGCGTTAAAACTAATCAACACTGAGGAAACGTTCTTGGTTGACAAAACTAATCTAGAATCTTATATATATATATATATGTAATTTAATTTATATATATATATATATATTAGATTATGTTTATCAATGTATTAATTTTTTAATTAATTTAATTTATATAATTTATTAATATATGGTATATGTAATAAATTAAATAATATAAAATAACTTAATAATTTATAATTAAATATAAAATTATAGTAATATAATATTTTATTTTTATTAATATATTATCATATTGTTCATTCTTAATAAAAATGTTAATTTTAGTATATCTTCTATGGAAATATAGAAAAGATGATTGAAAAAAATAAAAATAAAAATAAATTTGTCAAGTTTATTAAACTTATTTAAATATGGCTCGGTTCGAGCTTGAGTTCAAACTCTACTATTTTAAAATGAGTCGAGTTTGAGTTTTTTAAAACTTGACTTGCTCGATTCGATTGCAACTCTATTTAAAAATTAGAATCTTATATATTTAGTTTGTCAGGGAAAGAGAACTTGTTGGTGGCAAGGCTTGTAGATTGGGAATTACAAGGAAAATCCATTGAGGATAAATTAAGGCAATGCCGAACGGGAAAAATGGAATTGCGACTTCTACATGACAACAAAACATAGAATTTCAAGCAGAGATCAATCAATTGAAGATAAAACTTAGTGATAGAAATGGACAAACGGAAATTCTGAATAAGAACCTTGACATCCTTAAGTTTATGCGTAAGGCAAAGAAAGATGGAATGAATGCTAAGATGAACATTGTTATTGCAGAAGTGAGTTCACAAGACAATCAAATTGGGAAAATGGAGGAGCACCTTCAACGTATGTGTATGAAAAATGTGGAACTAATTGTTGGGTCTGAAAATGTACAAAAGCTAGAACGTGAATTAAGATTGAAAGTAGTGGAGCTGGAGAAGGAGGTGGACAGGCAGAGAGGTGAGCTCTCTGCTAGGGCGAATGAGAAAAGGGATGCAATAAGGCAGCTTTGTATTTCCTTGGATAATTATAGAAATGATTATAAAGAGCTTTGACAAGCATTTCTTCAGAACAAAAGGCCTGCACTTGTTGCTTCATGAGTTCTCATAGTTTTATAATTGGACCAGTAAGGTTTAGGCTCCTTTAATGTTTTCCATAATATATTTTTGGCCAGATATATATATATATATATATATTATCCCCCTAAACTTGTATGTTTAGTCACTTTGTCTTTTAAACTTTTATTTTAATCATTTTATCTCTTATACTCGTCTATTTTATTTTAACAGTCCTTATATTAACAAATACTAACCATTTTGCCCCTTATATTTATATATTTTGTACCCAATAAATATATTAGTGACTCGGCAAAACTTGATATGATTCAGCGAGTTTGTATTTATAAGTTAAGAAAAATATGAGTTCAGGGGTTATATGGTTAAATCAAAAGTTAAAGGAGCAAAGTAACTAAACGCTACAAGTTCAGAGGGTTGCATATATATTTAGCCTATATTTCTTTTATGCGTATGAAAAGTACTGTTCGTTGTAAAACTCCTTTTCTTGCTGGGAAGTTTTGGAATTAAAGAAATGGTATTTTAATTGATGATAATTGATAGCCATTATTGAAAAATTCATATTATTTATGCCTTGTAATTGAGTCTTGCAGATGAAAATGAAATGACATGAGAAAACATTGGCCCTTTCTTATCTATACAAACATCCAATTAGACCAAGAGTAATTGATTATGTTTATTACGAGTGAACTGGTTGGTTATGTTATCTAACTGATTAATGGCTGTTAGTGGATCAATAGAGAATGCATCATCTACTTTGTACTGAATTTTGTATAAATAGTGAGATCGATTGCAAAGATTTATGAGAATGTAGTGCGGCAATTAAATCCCATCAATGAGAAATAATTATAAAAGTATGTGTCCGGTATATGAAGTAATTGCTTTCCATTTTATTATATAATCTGTTAAACCCTAGACCTTGGTTCAGTTTCAAGTTTGGACCTTGGACTCAGGTTTGGATATTGGTTCAGATTTAGGTTCAGAAGTAGGTTCGGATTGAAAAACTTAGGATCGAAGTCGGGTTCGAAGTAAGATTTGGACTTAAGTTCGGACTTAGATTCGAAATAAGGTTTAGAGTCAAGTTTGAACTAATGTTTGGAGTTAGGTTAGGACTTAGGTTCAGAGTCAGGTTCAAACTTAGATTCAGAGTTAGGTTCGGGCTTAGGTTTAGAATCAGGTTTGGAATCATGTTCAGACTTATGTTCGTCATTATGCTAACATGCATCTTATAAGTATTTCAGTTTTATTTGTTTGCATTTGACCTCTTGTTTTTAGGTGCATAATGTCTATATAAGAATATGTGTTATGCTTTGAGTTGTTTTTTTTTTAAGTTCTTTTGGTTGTTATCTTTTTGCTAAATAATTTTTTTGTGTGCTTTTAAGTTGAAATTAAAAATTGTCTTTCCTACACCCTATGAGAAGCAATTGCTTGTTTTGAGTGGGATGTTTAAGAAGGACAAAGCAAAAAGAGTTGTAAATGAAAAGTATGAAGAAATTGATGACGATTATGATGATTTCTCAACTCATCTTAATCAAACTTTTGCAAATTCTACTTGTCAGGAAATAGGAAGTGGTTATCTTCATTACGCTTCTGATGAGATAGGGATTAGAAAACAGTTACAACTGCTTTCTACTAGACAATTAGATATGAATAAAGAGATAGTTGATATGAGAAATTATATCAACAGCAATTTTTTAAAAATTTTTGATTCACTATCTTCTATTGCTGAGAAATTAGAACTCTTTGGTAAACTTCTTGTCTACTTATTTATTTGTTTGAGAGTCATTTAATATAGTAATGATTACATTTTAGACATGACAACTATCTTAATATCATATTTAATTGTTTCATTTTCATTTTTATTTTTATTTTCAATTAGAAGTTCAATAAAGATGTGCCCATAGAAGAGGATGATCTTGGAAGGGCTAGAAGTGAAAATGAGGATCTCAATGCAAAAGTTGAGGATGATATAGTAAATAGCTTAGAGGAATATGTTATATATAATTCTATGTTGTCTGATAATGAGCAAATATTATTTATATTTTGGACTAATTTAGGGCTTATTATTAGAATTTTCTATTGATTTCTAGGTATTTTTACAGAGAAAAATGACTAAATGAAGAGCTGAAAAAGGAGGAAAGATGGGCTAAAAACTTGAAAGCTTGAGAAAAACTTGTTGGAAGAAGCCTCGGGCAAGAGCCTTAGGCAAGGCTAATAGGTGGGTCTAACCTGCAGATTTGAATATTTAGTTGACAACTAGCCCGGATAAAGGAGGAGGGTTGCGGTAGGTTGGCGGCCAGTGTAAAAATTTTGCCAAACTTTTTATGGATCCTCAAATTTTTAGTGTCTTTTGAGCTTAATTTATTGAGGATCCATACAGCCGACCCCAACTTATTTGAGACTATGGCTTAGTTGTTGTTGTTGTTGTTGTAGTTGACAACTAGCACTTACCATATTTTAATCCTTGGATATCCTATTATAGTATAATTTAGGGAGATAAATATGATCTTGTAATTCTCTATTAGTTGAGAATTTGATTTAGAATATTATTATTATTTTTAAAAATTTTTTAATTATAATATTCTTAGTTAGACTTAATTCAGAAAGTCTTTGGTAGGAAGGGTATAAAAGCTAGTTTTTCCAGCAACCTTAGGATGAAATTTTAGATAGATTTTGCATGCTGCAACTTTATAATATATCAAAGCTTTCTTTTCTTAAAGCATGAGCAACTAATTTGCTTTTTAGTTAAGGGTAATTGAATTTCATATTTTCAAATTGTGAGATTTAAATAACTCTAACTTTTCTTTTATTCAATATTCAACAATTATATAATTATCTGTGGCTTATTTAATTGTTATTATGTTGATCAACAGGGCCGGTGAAGGCCCTGTGCAAAGTGGGCTACTGCACAGGGCCCCCAGCTTGCACAGGGCCCCTAAGAAAATATACCTATGAATATTCCAGAAATAGGGATCTGTTAGCTACTAAGAAAATAATTTGGTTCAAGTTAGGAATAGGGTCTAATTTATTCTGTTTTTCTCTAGGAACAGGGCCCCTTAAATATTTAAGACGGCCCTGTTGATCAATCATATAGGATCCATTGTTTGATGAGTTGAGTAACATACAACTATTCAAAATTCTTAAATCTATAATTGTCTTTGATATTTTGATTTAAGTGGCAATTATGTTTATCCTAAGAAATTATATAATCTAATTATATAAATCTCAAATTAGATTTATTGGTTAGAATTAGGTCATTCTAGCTCTTAATGCTGTTAATAATTAGATTCTAAGAACGTTCTTATAGGATGAGTTATTGGCAAAATTAATTAGAGAATATTTTCTAATTAACTAAAAATCTAAGGAATGATTGATATTAAGAGATTGTCCAATACTATAATTGGGTTATTGAATAATTAAAATGAGTGATATTTGAATCTGTGATCAATTTAAGAATTAAACTAAAATTATTCCTTCAACTAAGACTTCTCTCATTGGATTTTTCTTGATTATTATCTTTGTTTTTAATTTAGTTAGCAAAAATTACTTTCTGAATTAAATTTTAATTTTTACTTCTTTCAAAATTTTCATTTTAATTTCCTTTTTAATTAATTTTTCTTGGTTATAAAAAAATAATATTAAGTAATAATTTCTTGAGTTTCGACACCATATTCATAACTTTTACAATTTAATTTATTTAGGAATAGAAATTTATTTTTGGTAGCTTCAACACCCATCATTGTCTTAATTTAATTTTTGTTTGGTGTTTAATATATATGAAGTATAATTTAGTTTTTTTTAATGTACACATTATAAATTATACAATTTATATATAATATGTTGTTTCTTATTTATTTATTATGTTTAATATTATTAGGGTGATGACATTGTTGTTGACATGGAAGATGACAATGATGAATAATATGATTTAGATGCGGATGATATTGATGAACAATGTAATACCTTATAATTTTTTAGTACTAACAACATAGTTAAAGTAAATAAATTGTTAAAGTAAAATGATGATGATGATAATAATAATAATAATAATAATAATAATAATAATAATAATAATAATAATAATAATAATAATAATAATAAAGGAGTAGGTATAAAAAGAAAAAAAACGTGCATAATATATATTAAAAAAATATTGTTAATTACAAAGTAGGTAGTGGAAACAAGTAGATAAGTAAAAATAATAAAATAATAAAAATAAATAATATAAAAAGAATAAATAATTTTTTTTTGGTTAAGTGGGCACTAGAAGAGAGAGAGGGAGAGGAGGAAAAGGAAAAGAAAAGATAGAGAAGGAAGGAAACCAAATAGAGGAGAAAAAAATTGAGGGAGAGAGATCGACGACGTTATGGTTTTTTCTTTGATCTATCGCCCTCCAGTCATCGCAGACCGACATGAGCCAACGAGGAGATCCACCACTTGGAGACAAGTCGACGGCCACCAGATTCATATCAATCGGCTGCCGGACAGAGTGTCACGCGATGTCTGATAAGATAAATTTTTTTAAGGGGAAAATAATGTAATATCTTATATTTTTTTAGTAATAACAACATAGTTAAAGTAAATAAATTGTTAAAGAAAGATAAAAAAATAAATAATATAATAATAATAATAAAAAGAGTAGGTATATAAAAAAGAAAAAAATGTGCATGATATATATAGTAAAAAAAAACATTGTTAATTATAAAGTAGGTGCAGTGAAAATAAGTAGCTAAATAAAAGTAATAAAATAATATAAAAATATAAACAATTAAAAAGAAAGGAAAAAATTTTGGTTAAGTGGGCACTTTGAATTTGGCACGTTAATTGTGGAGTTACTAGACATTATAGTGGTCTTTTAATGGAGAATGAAGAATGGAAAGGAGAGAATATATATATATATATATATATATATATATGTATATATATATATATGTATAACAGAAATAACGAGAGAGAGAGTGAGAGGAGGAAAAGACAGAGAATGAGAGAGACAGAGAAGGAAGGAAACCAAACTGAGGAGAAAAAAAATAAGGGAGAGAGATCGACGGCAGCATGGTTTTTGCTTTGATCTGCTGCCCTCTGGTCATCGCCGACCGACACGTGCCAGCAAAGGAGGTCCACCACTCGAAGACGAGTAGACGGCCACTAGATTCATGTTGATCGGGCACCGAACGAAGTGTCACACTCCATCCGATGAGAGAGCCGACGTCACTTTCTAATCACTTTTTCGAAGGTTTTTCGACGACTTTTTTCGGTGACTCGGATATTTTTAGAACCCTCTCGTCTTGAGCTTCGATTTGATATATTATTTTGCGAATTATAAGTGAATATTTAAAAATTCATATATATATATGTAGATATATTTTTACATAGAAAACAGTAATTGAAATTTTAATTAGTTAAATTTTTATTTAATAAGAATTTTAGGATTTAATTTTGGTGTAAATATTATGATAAATAATAAATAATTAGAGAAAAATGAATTATAAATAAATATAAATATAAATAGTGAAAATAATAAATAGTTAGTCAAAAATAAATTAGTTAAAAATTTAGAAAACTATTAAATTAGAATTTATAGTTGATTAATTATTACTATTAAAAGAAAAAATTGAATGAAAAAGAATTAATATTGTAAAATTATATAGGCAGTACATTAAAAATAAAAATATTAATATTAAGTACAATTAAAATAAATTAAATATTTAAATTCTAAAGATTATTAGTAGATTGTGGAACAAATTAATATATATATATATATATTGAATTGATTAAACTATAGTTAGTTGTTAGTTAATAAATTTAAATTTATTATTAATTATGTTTAGAAATTTTTGTTAATATATATATAGTTGATTAATAATTGATTAATTAGAATAAAATAACAAGCTTATATTAACTTTAGAAATACTTATGGGTAAATCAAGTTCAATTATTGAATTATAAATTTTATTAGTAAATTTTGTTGCAAAATAAATTGGTGGTATTTTAGATATAAAGTTGTAAATAAAAATATTATGAGATAAATAAATTAATTAAAAAATAATAAATAAATAATTTATTAAATTAAGTTATATTAAATACTACTATTAAATTATTAATCATGTATGAATTTTATTTATAAAATTGAATTAAGTTAATTAAATTATTTATAAATAAAATGGAGTTAATTAATTATTTAATGATTAAATTAGATGTAAATAAAATATGATTTAAAATTTAATTATAAATATATGATTAGTATTGTTATAATTATAATAATTAAGTCACTATTATTTTTGCTTAAAAAAAAGAAAGAATTATAATAAAATGTGCTAAGTAGGAATAAATTATTAATATTATTAGTATTGTAGTAATAAAATTATTATAACTAAAATTTTATAAATATTAATAATTTTCAAATATATTATTTAAAGTCTACTAAATATTTATTTAAAAAGTTATATTATTATTATTATTATTATTATTACTAATATAAGTGAATATTAACATATTAACTAATATTAAATCACGGTAACTATTAAAACATAATTTCAAGTGGTAGTTAAATATTAAGATTATTGTGATTATGGTAATTAAATATTATTATTATTAAGTTTATTATTAAATATTATAATAATTGTTATTAGTAAATATTAATTTTAGTATCAATATTATTAATATTATTACTATAATTGTTATTATTATTAAAATTCAATATAATAAAATAAGAAAAATTAAAGTAGATAATATTATTCTATTTGAAAGATATTTTAGTAAAAAGATTAATTGTTATTAGAACTATTTAAGTAAATATAATATATATTAAATTTAAATAATTCTTATAACTAGAAGTAATTATGTAAAGTTTACGTTTAATAAAATATATAAAGTTTATGTTCAATAAAATAATAAAAAAAATATATTATATATCTTTTCATTATCATTATGATAAGTTAATATTTTTAAAAAATTAAAACAAATAAATTATCAATTATAATTGAAGGACAATTATAAAATTATTTTCTTAGAATTATTCAATATTAATTTATTATATAATTTAAATATTAAATAGATATCTTGTAAGTAAACTAAATAAACACTATTAAAAGTTTAATATAATAAATTAATTAGTAACATTAATATTATAATAATAAGAATAAATAAATTTAATTAATATAATTATATATTGAAAGATTTTAAATATTTAGTATTTTTGGACATCCAAACTATGATTAGTTAACATAAACTATATGAGATAATTAGATAAAAATGTGAATTGTGATAATTAGAAAAATAACTAACTTATGCTAAAATATAGTTTAAACTTCATTAGAAATTAGGAGTAGTTTTTATGCGCACTCTTATATCATATTAATTAAATAATTTTAGGATATTATTTAGTTAATAATTATTTTATCACTCTAGTGGTAAATTTAACAGTTGAGATAAAATATGAAAGTGATACAGTTGGATTTACAAATTTAGCTTTTGGCTAAAGTGAGTGGGTAAATGTGTAATATTGTATTTTCTAAAGTATTATTCATATATGATTTTTAAAACAGAATTTACTAAACTCAGAATAAAGTTTTATTTTTAAATGATATTATTTCCTTATAAATTGAGAACAAATAATGATAGTTGAAATTTTCATATATGTGACTATTTAATTATACTGTATTGAATAAAAAATTTGTATACAATCTTATTATAATCCTGCTAGATCGCACATTGATGACATGTGTTAATATAAATTTAATGATATTATACATTTACCCTTTGTTGAAGTAATTGCTCTGCACATATGTATTGAAGTTATTTCTCTTTGGCTTGCGAGATAAATCATCATGGGTCCTTGGATTGAAGTTGGATCAGTCAAAATTATATTTGAGTTTATATAAAAGATGCATGAATTGAATTATTTTTGATTTTTTTTAGAACTGAAAAATATTTGAAAGTTATATTTAAGATTTTGAGAATTAATTATCCAGTTGATTATTGATTAAATATATATTAAGTATTATTAAACATTGTTTGTTCTCCCTTGTTATATATTTACTTATTCACTAAGTAGTTGGACTCACCCCTTTATTATTAATATTTTCAAATACTTTTGAAGAATAACTTGGTAGACTCTAGTAGAATATAAACTCTTTAATTTAAAATTCTTCTACATATAAAAGATGTTGGGCCAACAGACTAGTATTTTCATTTTGATTATTTATTATTTATAATATTTTTTACTCATCTACATCAAAAAAAAATATTCCATAAAAAAAATTTAACAATTTTCAAAATAAAATCAACCTGAAAATACTAATCTGTTGGCCCAACATCTTCTATATGCAGAAGAATTTTAAATTAAAGAGTCTATGTTCTACTAGAGTGTGCCAAGTTATTCTTCAAAATTATTTAAAAATGTTAATAATAAAGGGGTGAGTCCAACTACTTAGTGAATAAGTAAATATATAACAAGGGAGAACAAACAAAGTTTAATAATACTTAATATATATTTAATCAATAATTAGCTGGATAATTGATTCTCAAAATCTTAAATATAACTTTCAAATATTTCTTCTCAGTTCTAAAAAAAAATAGAAATAATTTAATTCATGCATCTTTTATATACACTCAAATATAATTTCTACTGATCCAACTTTAATTCAAAGACGCATGATGACTTATCTTACAAGTCTAAGGAGAAATAACTTTAATATATATGTGCAGAATAATTATCCCAACTAAGGATAAATTTATAATATCATTAAATTTATATTAACACCCGTCATGAAGATGCGATCTCACATGATTATAATAAAAGTGTATATAAATTATTTATCCAACACAATATAATCAATCAATCACATATATAAAAATTCAAACTACCATTATATGTTCTCAATTTATAAGAAAATAATATCATTTAAAAAATAAAACTTCATTATGAATTTAGTAAATTTTACTTTTAAAAATCATATATAGATAATACTTTAAAAAATACAATGTTATATATTTACTCACTCATCTTAGCCAAAAACTAAATTTATAAATCCAACTGTATCATCTCCATGATTGATCTTAACTGTTGAATCTACTCCTAGAGTGATAAAATAATTATTAACTAAATAATATTCTAAAATTGTCAAACTTATATGATATAAGAGTGCGCACAAAAATGACTCCTAATTTCTAATGAAGTTTAAACTAAATTTTATTATAAGTCAGTTATTTTTCTAATTACGATAATTCACCTTTTTATCTAATTGTCACATATAGTTTCCGTCAACTTATCATAGTTTGAATGTCCAAAAAAACTAAATATTTAAAATATCTCAATATACAATTATATTAATTTAATTTATTGATTCTTCTTATTATAATATTAATGTTTCTAACAAATTTATTCTATTAAACTTTTAATAATGTTTATTTAGTTTGCTTACAAGATATCTATTTAATATTTAAATTATATAATAAATTAATGTTGAACAATCTAAGAGAATAATTTTACAATAGTCCTTCAATTAAAAATAATAATTTATTTACTTTAATTTTTTAAAAATATTATCTTGTCATAATGATAGTGAAAATATGTAACATATATATATATATATTTATTATTTATTGAACATAAACTATATATATTTTATTAAACATAAACTTTACATAATTATCTTTAGTTATAAAAATTATTTAAATTTTATATGCATTATATTTACTTAAATAGTTCTTTTAACAATTAACATTTTTATTAAAATATCCTTCAAATAGAATAACATTATCTACTTTAATTTTTCTTATTTTGTCATATTAAATTTTAATAATAATAAAAATTATAGTAATAATATTAATCCTAAAGTTAATATTTGCTAATAATAATTATTATAATAAATTTAATAATAATCTTAATAATAATATTTAATTACCATAATCATAACAATCTTAATATTTAATTACTACTTGAAATTATATTTTAATAGTTACTATGATTTAATATTAGTTAATATATTAATATTCAATTATATTGGTAGTAATAATAATAATAATGTAACTTTTTAAGTAAACATTTAGTAGACATTAAATGTAATATCTTGTTTTTTTTAATAATAATAATAAAAAAAAAACGTGCCCACCTACTTGTTAGTAGGTGGGCAATTAAAAAAAAATAATATAATTATTATATTATATACTAACAGAAAAGAAAAAGAAAAGAAAAAGAAAAGAAAAGAAAGAAAGAAAGAAAGAAAGAAAGAAAGAAAAAGAGACAGAGAACAGAATTGAGAAACAGAAAATCGGTGGAGAGAGAGAGAGAAAGAGAATTCTTTAGATTTACCGCCGATCGCCGTTCAAACAGTGACACGCGCCGGACCACCGCCCGTGCCGCCCAAATTCGAGCCAAACGCCACCGGAATCACCCCCAACCGACGCCGGAGCCGCCGTCACGCGCCGGTCAAAGTTCTTGCCGGAAAAATTTTCCGATCACTATTCCAGCCACTTTTCGACGTTATTTTCCGGCGATCCGGGTATTTTTGGAACCCTCATTTTATAAACTTTAATTTGACACCTCATTTGCTAATTTAGGGTATGTATTTAGAATTTTGATGAATAGTAACCTAATTAAAAAAAATTAAATTAAATATATATAATTTATTTAGAATTATAATTATAATTAATTAAGAATTAAAATTTAATTAGTAATTAATGAGTTAGATTAAATATTATTAATTTGATTAATTAGTAGAATTTTTATTTAATTTAGATTAATTATTTGTTTAAAAAAATAAATTATTAGTCTTAGATATTAATTACTTAATGACTAAATAAATTAAGTAATTAGAAGGCAAATTTAAATTTAAAATATAGTATGATTAAATTAATTAAATATTTAGGTTGTGAATATTACCAATAAATTAGAGAAGATTTCTTATATTATATATATATAAATCAATAAATTGATAATTAATTATTTTAAATTTTTAAAATAATTAATATTTATGAATTATAAATTGTTAATATAGTTGTTGATTTATTGAATTAATAAATCATAAATTAAATAGAAATAAGTATGTGTATATGAATATTTACTAAAAAAAATAAATTAGGATTAAAAATAAATTAAATTTTAGAATTTTAGAATTTATGTTAAATTAGTTATTAAATATTAATATTATTGTTGTAGTAATAAAGTATTATTAAAATTATTATATTTATTAGTAATTATTGCTTTTAGTATAAGTATTATTATTATCATTATTTTTACCACAATTATAACTATTAAATATTAAAGTTATTATTTTAATTTTTAAATAAATGTATTTCAATAACTAGTATTATTATTATAATTATTATTACTAATATTATTTAGTGTTAAATTTAATATAAATTATTAAATGTGAAATAATAGTAATTAAATAATTATTTAACTATATACATAATATTAATATTATTTTTATTGTTTAAGTTATTGATTTTGTTATAAGTAGTTATTAGAAAATAAAAGTAAATTATTAAGATGAAAGTAAATTATATATATAGTTATTAATATAATTATTAGTAAATTTAATATAAGTTATTATGATTCAATTAGACATAAATAAATAATTATTCTAATAAAATGAATTAATTGAATAATGTATAAAGAAATACAATTAATATTACTATTGTTATTATTAACGTTATTATTATTATTATTTTACAATATATGGAATATTATAAGAAAATAGTACAAAAGAAAATAGAAAAAATTAAAGTAGATACTATTTAAAATATAATTACATATTAATTAATAAAATAAATATTATTAAACTATTAAATTAAAGAAACTAAAATAATATAATATAAATGTATAAAAAAATAATAATATAAATACTTAATAAATTTAGACATGCAAATTATGTTAAGTCATTAAAAATATTATTGAAATATTTGATAAATTATTGGGGTGATAATTGTGTAATACTAATTGGAGTATAAATTTTAAAATTTTTGGGAATGGCCGAGTTATGCCGAAACTTCGCTGAAAATTCGTTAGAATTTTAGGAATCATTTCCACGTTATCTTTTCATATTATTTAACTCATAGAAATAATAAATCCTAGATAATATTTTAGTAAATTTTTATTTTTATATCACTTTAGGTTTGGATTCTACTGCAAGTATAGAACATAGAGAGAGACCAGTCGATTAAATAAGTTGAGCTATCGAATAAGGTGAGTGGGTAATTATATAGCATTGGTAATTTTTATTATGTATATATATGATTTATTAAAATTGTTATTTGTTAAAATAAATTTTTATAAAATAATTTAGAAAGGTAAAATAATATTTATGAATATATATTTAAAAAAAATGGGAACAAATAATGGTATGTTAATGTTTGAATTATGGTATGAAAATTATTTATTGATACAGTTAAATAAATGTTTTATATACACTCATTATATGTTTTCTAATAGAGACACCTGTGATGACGGGGTGTTAAAGGAATTGACGGATTATGATATGATACTGTCTTTGGGACATCGCTTGGTATACATATAGCCTTTGGGGCGTATATCAGGTGGTCGCCCTTTGGGGGCAGCTCTGCACATGTGTATGACCATGTTTATTTGCTCTTGGTGCTGCCATGCGTCATCACTGCGCCCAAGATGCCATGTTTACCCTTAGAGTGTCAGTAAATATATATTTACTTACGCCTAAGGTAATTATATTTTTCTATGGACTATATATATTGAGTGTAAATAAATAAAAAAAATATTTGATGAAAATTTATTATATGATATGGTGAATTTATGTTCTTAAAATTTTTATGCAGCAGTATGAATTTAATTAGTAAGTATATAAGAAAAACTTATTTGTTCCCCTTTGTTGTATAATTATCTTCTCACTGAGTAGTTTGACTCACCCCCCCTTATTATAATCATTTCAGATACCGTTGGAGAATAGACCAGTAGATCACCTCTACTCTTACTCCGATCAGTGTATAGTAAAAGTCGAGCCAACATAAGTATCGTTTGGATTTGTTTAAAAAGTAATTACATTTTTATGTTGAACAATAATTAAATATGTATTATTTTTTTTAAGTGTTAGAAATTATTGGATATTATTATTGTATGTGTAAGAAGTATACTAAGGAAATAAATTGTGAGTGATATTTTATAAAAATTAATAGTATAGTAATTTAGGAGATAAATTCACCCTATGGCTTAAGAGAATGGGGTGTGACATTTTATGGTATCAGAGCAAAGGTTTAGGATTCTGTAGACATTGAATAAAAGACCTATAGGAATTTAGATAAATAAAGCTAAGAGATTTAATTTAATAGTGTACCTGATAAAATTACAAATTTAAAATATATATATATGTAATAATAATAATAATAATAATAATAAATAATATAAAAAATTTTTTTTGCTGAAGAATAAGAGAGATTTTTTTTATGGTGCACTAATATAAAAATATATATGTACTGTAATTTAAGATAATATAAATAATACGAAGTTGACTTATATATATATTTATTTTTGTAGGATAATGCCGCCACTAATGCGAGGTGGTATAGGCCGTGCTAGAAACACTGGCCGGAGAACTCGAGTAGTTAGATTAGAAGATGTTGGCCGACTTCATAGGAATCCTAATCTATCTTCTTATTCTGAGGAATCTTTTGATGCTAATGAGACTGAGGGTAGCAGACAAAATATCGATGTTACTTCACAAGAAGAATCATCTGGAGTAAATCCACCTCCTCCACCTCCAATTCCACCTGTAGCTGCTCTAGCTATGCCTGCATTTATGGATCCTGGTCTCGGAGCTATTTTTGCTCAATTATTGAATACAGCTATGGCAGCGAATAATCAACGTCAAAGTTCTTGGAATGTTATTTCTCACTGCCAGAAATTGGGAGCAGAGATATTTGATGGGTCATTAGATTCTGAAAAGGCTGACCGATGGTTGAAGAAATTAGAGAAAGCATACTCACTTTGTCGTGTATCAGATGAAGATAAAATAAATTATGTTTATGCTTTTCTTGATAGTGTTGCTGAAAGTTGGTATAACAGGCTAGTCCGAGATTTTGGTGCAAATTTGACTTGGGAGATATTTGTGGCTAAATTTCAAAAGGAATATATTACCGACAATTATAGAAGAGAGAAGGAAAATATGTTCTTTAATCTTAAGCAAGGCGGTATGACCATAACACAATATGTGGATAGATATGAAGAATTATACCGTTATGTTTCTCACTTGATTGTAGAGGACAAAGACAGATGCAGTAGGTTCTATAATGGGTTGCACTGTACAATTCGTAGGAGTATGCCCGATTGGCAGAGCTTGAATTTTCGTACTTTGGTGGATAGAACCTTAGAAGTGGAAAAATTAGTGAAAGAGGGAGTTGAATTTGAACAAAGGAAGAGAAAACAATCACAGGGTCCTTTTATTGGGGGTCATGAGGGACAATTCAAGAGGGGAAGCAGTTCTCATTCTAGATCTAGTCATGGTGGTACAGGTAAGGCTGTACAAATGAGATCAGATCAGTGGAGTAACAGGTCTCAGGCTAGTCGTAGTATGGTGGGCCAATCAGTTAGTAATTCGGGTAGTGCTTATAATTTTAGACAGGGCAGTGGTATGGGAGATGGACAGAACAGACGATCTTTTCCTCAATGTGCAACCTGTAATAAGTATCATTTGGGAGAGTGTAAAAGAAAATCTTTAGTTTGTTTTCACTGTGGAGATGCAGGTCATTATATGAGAGATTGTCTTTTACTTGTTCATCCTAACACTTCAGTTCAGGGATCTTCTGTACCTACTAATCAGAGGGGTGGTAGGACACAATCTTTTGTGAGATCATCTGGCAGAGGAGCTAATAGTGGCATGAACAGACCAGGTGGGGCCCCAATATCAAATCAAGGTGCATCATCTAGCAGACCTCCTGCACAAGCTCGAGTCTTTGCTGTCACTCAGCAGGAAGCCGTAGCTTCACCAGAAGTGGTCACCGGTATGTTGGTTATTTTTAATAGAGATGCTCATATTCTTATTGATCCTGGCTCCACTCATTCATTTGTATCACATGCATTTTCCACATACGCGAATAAGAATTTGAGTTCTTTAGAAAGTAAATTAGTAGTAAGTTTTCCAGTGGGGACATCTATGCAGTGTGAACATGTGTATAAAAATTCAACAGTCAGGCTAGGTGATTGTGAGTTGTTAGCAGATCTTATTCCTTTGCCCATACATGAATTTGATGTTATTTTAGGGATGGATTGGCTATCTCGCCACCATGCTACAGTTGATTGTTATGAGAAGAAGGTGACTTTTAGTCTACCTGAGCATCCTAACCTTACATTCTACGGTGAGCGAAAGTTTCTTCCATCTTGTGTTATTTCTGCTATGACGGCTCAAAAATTTATTAAGAAGGGTTGTCAAGCATATTTAGCACATGTGATTGATACACATTTAGAAGGGCCTAAATTGGAAGATATCCCTATAGTGTGTGATTTTTCAGAAGTTTTTCCTGAAGAGCTTCCAGGTTTACCCCCTGATAGAGAAGTGGAATTTTCTATTGATGTTCAGCCTGGTATAGCTCCTATCTCTCAAGCTCCTTACAGAATGGCTCCTGCAGAGTTAAAGGAATTAAAGGTGCAATTGGAAGAATTATTGGATAAAGGATTTATTAGACCCAGTGTTTCACCCTGGGGAGCTCCTGTGTTATTTGTGAAAAAGAAAGATGGCTCTATGCGGCTGTGCATTGACTATAGACAGCTAAACCGGGTCACTATCCGAAATAAATATCCTTTACCCCGTATAGATGATCTTTTTGATCAGTTTCAAGGTGCCAAAGTCTTTTCCAAGATAGATTTACGATCGGGATATCACCAGTTGAAAATAAAAGAGTCAGATGTGCCTAAGACAGCCTTTAGAACTCGTTATGGACATTACGAATTTTTAGTAATGCCATTCGGGTTAACCAATGCCCCAGCTGCTTTCATGGATCTTATGAATCGGGTATTTCATCCTTATCTGGATAGGTTTGTAATTGTATTTATTGATGATATCCTAGTGTATTCTCGAAGTAGAGAGGAGCATGAGAAACACTTTAAAATTGTATTGCAAATCTTGAAGAACAAGCAATTGTATGCCAAGCTTAGTAAATGTGAATTTTGGCTGGATAAGGTAGTATTTCTGGGTCATGTAATATCAGCAGAGGGAGTTTATGTAGACCCTAAGAAAATAGAAGCTGTGATGAATTGGGAGCCACCCACAAATCCTACAGAAGTGAGGAGTTTCTTAGGCTTGGCAGGGTATTATCGACGTTTTGTTCAAAACTTCTCCATTATTGCTTCACCATTGACAAAGCTGCTAAGGAAGAATGTGAAGTTTAACTGGACAGAGGAGTGTCATCAGAGTTTTGAAAAATTGAAGGCCTGTTTGACTTCTGCTCCTGTTCTTACTCTTCCTTCAGGCGATGGTGGTTATATGGTGTATAGTGATGCTTCAAGAAAAGGTTTGGGATGTGTTTTAATGCAACATGGGAAGGTGATTGCTTATGCATCTAGACAGCTCCGACTACATGAAATGAATTATCCCACTCATGATCTGGAACTCGCTGCAGTGATTTTTGCCTTAAAAATTTGGAGGCATTATCTTTATGGAGAAAAGTGCCAGATATTCACTGATCATAAGAGTTTAAAATATCTTCTTTCTCAGAAGGAGTTAAACTTAAGGCAGAGGCGATGGATTGAGCTGCTAAAGGATTATGATTGTACTATTGAGTATCACCCTGGAAAGGCTAATGTAGTAGCTGATGCTTTAAGCCGAAAATCTTATGGTAATCTTTTCCATATCAAGATGGTACGGCTTCCGTTATTATTAGACCTTCGATCATTGGGAGTAGATTTAATGATGAATGAATCAGGAGCACTGCTGGCAACTTTTAAGGTTAGACCGTTCTTGATTGAAAAGGTTAAAGAAGCACAAGTTCAAGATGAGAAAATGAAGAAGATTATTGATGGTGTGAAG
Organism: Garcia nutans; assembly: GCA_947685225.1. Lineage (NCBI taxonomy): Eukaryota > Viridiplantae > Streptophyta > Magnoliopsida > Malpighiales > Euphorbiaceae > Garcia > Garcia nutans. Next base: position 81,352,402 of record CANTUV010000024.1, read on the forward strand.
GCAGGTACTCATACAGATTATTCTATCAAAGAAGATGACACCTTAGTACTTGGTAGCCGATTATGTGTACCAAATGTTGATACTTTAAAAAGAGAAATAATGGAAGAAGCTCATTGTTCTGCATATTCTATGCATCCGGGTAGTACCAAGATGTATAGAACACTTAAAGAAAACTACTGGTGGAAGGGTATGAAGAAGGATATAGCAAACTTTGTAGCAAAATGCTTGGTGTGTCAACAAGTTAAGGCGGAACATCAACATCCTTCAGGTCTTCTGCAATCTCTTCCGATTCCTGAATGGAAGTGGGAGCATATTACTATGGACTTTGTTTCTGGCTTGCCCCGTACTCAGCAGGGTCATGATGCTATTTGGGTAGTTGTAGACAGGTTGACAAAGTCATCTCACTTTCTGCCTATCAGAATGAATTTCTCCCTTGATAAGCTTGCAGAAATTTATGTGAAGGAGATCATCAGATTACATGGTGCTCCAGTATCTATAGTATCAGACAGGGATCCACGATTTACTTCTAGGTTTTGGCCTAGCCTGCAGAATGCTTTGGGTACAAAGGTTAAGTTCAGTACTTCTTTTCATCCTCAAACAGATGGTCAATCGGAACGCACCATTCAGACTTTGGAGGATATGCTTAGAGCTTGTGTCATGGAATTCAAAGGAAGTTGGGATAAGCATTTACCATTGATGGAGTTTGCTTATAATAATAGTTTTCACTCGAGTATCGGTATGGCGCCTTATGAAGCATTATACGGAAGAAAATGTAGAACTCCAGTATGCTGGGATGAAGTTGGAGAAAGAGAATTGGTGGGTCCAGAATTAGTTCAGATGACTGCTGATAAAGTTCAATTGATTAAAGACAGATTAAAGGTGGCACAAGATAGACAGAAGAGTTATGCAGATTTGAAGAGAAAGGATATCGAGTATGATGTGGGTGACAAAGTGTTTTTAAAAATCTCTCCATGGAAAGGTGTAGTGCGATTTGGTAAACGGGGAAAGTTAAGTCCTCGGTTTATTGGGCCTTATGAGATTGTGGAAAGGATCGGCCCTGTTGCTTATAGAATTGTACTACCACCAGAATTATCTCAGATACATGATGTCTTTCATGTGTCCATGTTGAGAAAATACAGAAGCGATCCTTCACATGTACTCCAGAGACAACCAGTGGAATTACGAGAAGATTTGACATATGAAGAAGAACCAGTTGCAATTTTAGCTCGAGAAGAGAGAGTCTTAAGAAACAAGGTTATTCCTTTAGTGAAGGTTTTATGGAATAATCATTCGAAAAAAGAAGCCACTTGGGAAAGGGAACAAGATATGATTTCTAAATATCCTCATTTGTTTTCTCCCATAAGCGAATAAAAAAAAAATTCGGGGACGAATTTTTAATTTAGAGGGGAAGAATGTAATATCTTGTTTTTTTTAATAATAATAATAAAAAAAAACGTGCCCACCTACTTGTTAGTAGGTGGGCAATTAAAAAAAATAATATAATTGTTATATTATATACTAACAGAAAAGAAAAAGAAAAGAAAAAGAAAAGAAAAGAAAGAAAGAAAGAAAGAAAGAAAGAAAGAAAAAGAGACAGAGAACAGAATTGAGAAACAGAAAATCGGTGGAGAGAGAGAGAGAAAGAGAATTCTTTAGATCTACCGCCGATCGCCGTTCAAACAGTGACACGCGCCGGACCACCGCCCGTGCCGCCCAAATTCGAGCCAAACGCCACCGGAATCACCCCCAACCGACGCCAGAGCCGCCGTCACGCGCCGGTCAAAGTTCTTGCCGGAAAAATTTTCCGATCACTATTCCGGCCACTTTTCGACGTTATTTTCCGGCGATCCGGGTATTTTTGGAACCCTCATTTTATAAACTTTAATTTGACACCTCATTTGCTAATTTAGGGTATGTATTTAGAATTTTGATGAATAGTAATCTAATTAAAAAAAATTAAATTAAATATATATAATTTATTTAGAATTATAATTATAATTAATTAAGAATTAAAATTAATAAATTAAAATTTAATTAGTAATTAATGAGTTAGATTAAATATTATTAATTTGATTAATTAGTAGAATTTTTATTTAATTTAGATTAATTATTTGTTTAAAAAAAATAAATTATTAGTCTTAGATATTAATTACTTAATGACTAAATAAATTAAGTAATTAGAATGAAAATTTAAATTTAAAATATAGTATGATTAAATTAATTAAATATTTAGGTTGTGAATATTACCAATAAATTAGAGAAGATTTCTTATATTATATATATATAAATCAATAAATTGATAATTAATTATTTTAAAATTTTAAAATAATTAATATTTATGAATTATAAATTGTTAATATAGTTGTTGATTTATTGAATTAATAAATCATAAATTAAATAGAAATAAGTATGTGTATATGAATATTTACTAAAAAAAAATAAATTAGGATTAAAAATAAATTAAATTTTAGAATTTATGAATTTATGTTAAATTAGTTATTAAATATTAATATTATTGTTGTAGTAATAAAGTATTATTAAAATTATTATATTTATTAGTAATTATTGCTTTTAGTATAAGTATTATTATTATCATTATTTTTACCACAATTATAACTATTAAATATTAAAGTTATTATTTTAATTTTTAAATAAATGTATTTCAATAACTAGTATTATTATTATAATTATTATTACTAATATTATTTAGTGTTAAATTTAATATAAATTATTAAATGTGAAATAATAGTAATTAAATAATTATTTAACTATATACATAATATTAATATTATTTTTATTGTTTAAGTTATTGATTTTGTTATAAGTAGTTATTAGAAAATAAAAGTAAATTATTAAGATGAAAGTAAATTATATATATAGTTATTAATATAATTATTAGTAAATTTAATATAAGTTATTATGATTCAATTAGACATAAATAAATAATTATTCTAATAAAATGAATTAATTGAATAATGTATAAAGAAATACAATTAATATTACTATTGTTATTATTAACGTTATTATTATTATTATTTTACAATATATGGAATATTATAAGAAAATAGTACAAAAGAAAATAGAAAAAATTAAAGTAGATACTATTTAAAATATAATTACATATTAATTAATAAAATAAATATTATTAAACTATTAAATTAAAGAAACTAAAATAATATAATATAAATGTATAAAAAAATAATAATATAAATACTTAATAAATTTAGACATGCAAATTATGTTAAGTCATTAAAAATATTATTGAAATATTTGATAAATTATTGGGGTGATAATTGTGTAATACTAATTGGAGTATAAATTTTAAAATTTTTGGGAATGGCCGAGTTATGCCGAAACTTCGCTGAAAATTCGTTAGAATTTTAGGAATCATTTCCACGTTATCTTTTCATATTATTTAACTCATAGAAATAATAAATCCTAGATAATATTTTAGTAAATTTTTATTTTTATATCACTTTAGGTTTGGATTCTACTGCAAGTATAGAACATAGAGAGAGACCAGTCGATTAAATAAGTTGAGCTATCGAATAAGGTGAGTGGGTAATTATATAGCATTGGTAATTTTTATTATGTATATATATGATTTATTAAAATTGTTATTTGTTAAAATAAATTTTTATAAAATAATTTAGAAAGGTAAAATAATATTTATGAATATATATTTAAAAAAAAAATGGGAACAAATAATGGTATGTTAATGTTTGAATTATGGTATGAAAATTATTTATTGATACAGTTAAATAAATGTTTTATATACACTCATTATATGTTTTCTAATAGAGACATCTGTGATGACGGGGTGTTAAAGGAATTGACGGATTATGATATGATACTGTCTTTGGGACAGCGCTTGGTATACATATAGCCTTTGGGGCGTATATCAGGTGGTCGCCCTTTGGGGGCAGCTCTGCACATGTGTATGACCATGTTTATTTGCTCTTGGTGCTGCCATGCGTCATCACTGCGCCCAAGATGCCATGTTTACCCTTAGAGTGTCAGTAAATATATATTTACTTACGCCTAAGGTATTATATTTTTCTATGGACTATATATATTGAGTGTAAATAAATAAAAAAAATATTTGATGAAAATTTATTATATGATATGATGAATTTATGTTCTTAAAATTTTTATGCAGCAGTATGAATTTAATTAGTAAGTATATAAGAAAAACTTATTTGTTCCCCTTTGTTGTATAATTATCTTCTCACTGAGTAGTTTGACTCACCCCCCCTTATTATAATCATTTCAGATACCATTGGAGAATAGACCAGTAGATCACCTCTACTCTTACTCCGATCAGTGTATAGTAAAAGTCGAGCCAACATAAGTATCGTTTGGATTTGTTTAAAAAGTAATTACATTTTTATGTTGAACAATAATTAAATATGTATTATTTTTTTTAAGTGTTAGAAATTATTGGATATTATTATTGTATGTGTAAGAAGTATACTAAGGAAATAAATTGTGAGTGATATTTTATAAAAATTAATAGTATAGTAATTTAGGAGATAAATTCACCCTATGGCTTAAGAGAATGGGGTGTGACATTAAATAATATATTTAAAATTATTAATATTTATAAAATTTTAGTTATAATAATTTTACTACTACAACACTAATAATATTAATTATTTATTACTACTTAGCACAATTTATATTTTAACAATTATTATAATTCTTTTTTCTTTTTTTAAAGTAAAAATAATGGTGACATAATTATTATAATTATAACAATACTAATCATATATTTATAATTAAATTTTAAATTATATTTTATTTTGCCAACTAATTTAATTATTTAATAATTAATTAAATTCTTTTTATTTATAAATAATTTAATTAACTTAATTTAATTTTATAAATAAAATTCTTATATGGTTAAAAATTTAATAATAGTATTTAATATAACTTAATTTAACAAACTATTTATTTATTATTCTTTAATTAATTTATTTATCTCATAATATTTTTATTTATAACTTTATATCTAAAATAGCACCAATTTATTTTGTAACAAAATTTACTAACAAAATTTATAATTCAATAATTGAACTTGATTTACCCATAAGTATTTCTAAAGTTAATATATGCTTATTTTTTTATTCTAATTAATCATTTATTAATCAACTATATATATATATATATTAACAAAAATTTCTAAACATAATTGATAATAAATTAAAATTTATTAACTAACAACTAACTATAGTTTAATCAATTCAATATATATATATATATATATATTTGTTCCACAATCTACTAATAATCTTTAGAATTTAAATATTTAATTTATTTTAGCTGTACTTAATATTAACATTTTTAATTTTAATTTACAACATATATAATTTTACAATATTAATTCTATTTCATTCAAAATTTCCTTTTAATAATAATAATTAATCAACTATAACTTCTAATTTAATATTTTTCTAAATTTTTAACTAATTATTTTTTATTAACTAATTATTATTTTTACTATTTATATTGTATTTCTTCATAATTCATTTTTCTCTAATTATTTCTTATTTATCATAATTTTTACATCAAAATTAAATCATAAATTTTCTATTAAACCAAAATTTAACTAATTAAAATTTTAATTATTGTTTTCTGTGTAAAAATATATATACACACACACACATATATATATATGAATTTTTAAATATTCATCTATAATTCGCAAATAATATACCAAATCAAAATTTAAGAAGATATGGTTCTAAAAATACCCGAGTCGTCGAAAAACCTTCAAAAAAGTGATGCTAGCGCTCTCATTGGACGACACATGACACTTTGTCCGGCGGCCGATTGACATGAATCCGGTGGCCGTTGACTCATCTCCAAGTGGCGGACCTCCCTCACCGGCGAGTGTTGGTCGGCGATGACCGGAGGACGATAGATTTAAGCAAAAACCACACTGCCATCGATCTCTCTCCCTCAATTTTTTTTGTCCTCTGTTTTGTTTCCTTTCTTCTCTGTCTCTCCCACTCTCTGTCTTTTCTTTTCCTTTTCCTCCTCTCCCTCTCTCTCTCTTTATTTTTGTTATACATATATATAATTTTTTTCTCTACTTTTCATTCTTCATTCTCCACTAAAGACCACTATAATGTCCAATAACTCCACAATTAACATGCCAAATTCAAAGTGCCCACTTAACCATTTTTTTTTTCATTCTTTTTAATTTTTTATTCTTTTTGTATTATTTTATTATTTTTACTTATCTACTTGTTTCCACCACGCCTTTTGTAATTAATAATTTTTTAATATATATATATATATCATGCATATTTTTTTCTTTTTTATATACCTACTCTTTTTTTATTATTATTATTATTATTATTATTATTATTATTATTATTATTATCTTACTTTAACAATTTATTTACTTTAACTATGTTGTTATTACTAAAAATTATAAGATATTATATTCTTTCCTCCTTAAAAAAAATTCATTCTTGAATTAAATTAGGTGGTAAATAAAATATGATTTAAAATTTAATTATAAATATATGATTAGTAATGTTCTAATTATAATAATTAGGTCATCATTATTTTTACTTTAAAAAAAAGAAGAAAGAATTATAATAATTGTTAAAATATAAATTGTGCTAAGTAGTAATAAATTATTAATATTATTAGTGTTTTAGTAGTAAAATTATTATAACTAAAATTTTATAAATATTAGTAATTTTTAAATATATTATTTAAAGTCTACTAAATGTTTACTTAAAAAGTTACATTATTATTATTATTATTATTATTATTATTATTATTATTATAATTGAATATTAATATATTGGCTAATATTAAATCACAATAACTATTAAAACATAATTTCAAGTAGTAATTAAATATTAAGATTGTTATGATTATGGTAATTAAACATTATTATTATTAAGTTTATTATTAATTTTATTATAATAATTGTTATTAGCAAATATTAATTTTAGTATCAATATTATTAATATTATTACTATAATTGTTATTATTATTAAAATTTAATATTACAAAATAAGAAAAATTAAAGTAGATAATATTATTCTATTTGAAGGATATTTTAGTAAAAAGCTTAATTGTTAAAAGAACTATTTAAGTAAATATAATGCATATTAAATTTAAATAATTCTTATAACTAAACATAATTATGTAAAGTTTATGTTTAATAAAATATATAAAGTTTATGTTCAATAAAATAATAAAAAAATATATGTTATAAATATTTTCATTATCATTGTGATAAGTTAGTATTTTTGAAAAACTAAAGTAAATAAATTATCAATTGTAATTGAAGGAAAATTATAAAATTATTTTCTTAGAATTATTCAATATTAATTTATTATACAATTTAAATATTAAATAGATATATTGTAAGTAAACTAAATAAATATTATTTAAAGTTTAATAGAATAAATTTGTTAGCAACATTAATATTATAATAATAAGAATAAATAAATTAAATTAATAAAATTGTATGTTGATATATTTTAAATATTTAATCTTTATAGACATTCAAACTATGAGATAATTAAATAAAAAGGTAAATTGTGATAATTAGAAAAATAACTGACTTATCCTAAAATATAGTTTAAACTTCATTAGAAATTAGGAGTAGTTTTTATGTGCACTCTTATATTATATTAGTTTGATAATTTTAGAATATTCTTTAGTTAATAATTATTTTATTACTCTAGGAGTGGATTCAACAGTTGAGATAAATTACGGAGATTATACAGTTAGATTTATAAATTTAACTTTTGACTAAGGTGAGTGGATAAATGTATAACATTGTATTTTATAAAGTATTATCTATATATGATTTTTAAAGCATAATTTACTAAACTCATAATAAAGTTTTATTTTTGAATGATATTATTTTTTTTATTAAGTGAGAACAAATAATGATAGTTTGACTTTCATATATGTGACTGATTGATTATACTATACTGGATAAATAATTCATATATACTTTTATTATAATTCTGTAAGATTGCATCTTGATGACGAGTCTTAGTATAAATTTAATGATATTATAAATTTACCCTTTGGCCAGGGTAATTTCTCTGCACATATGTATTAAAGTTATTTTTTTGGGCTTACGAAATAAGTCATCATGCACCCTTAGATTAAAGTTAGATCTGTAGAAATTATATTAGAGTATATATAAAAGACGCATGAATTGAATTATTTCTGATTTTTTTTTTCTGAGAACTGAGAAATATTTGAAAGTTATGTTTAAGATTTTGAGAATTAATTATCTAGCTGATTATTGATTAAATATATATTAGGAAAAATGACACCCTCCACTATATTTTTAAAAATTTTTATTTTTTTACCAGGGATATTTTAGTCATTTTATTATAAACTCATTATAAATTATTAAAAATTTATAAACTCATTATAAACTCATTATAAACTCTTTGTAAACTGTTTATAAACTAATAAAAATCTGATATTTTGGTAAATATTTAAAATTCTAATATTTTGATAAATATTTTATAAATGTGGTAAATTTAGAATTATTTTTAATTTTTCTTATATTTTTATCAAAAGTCCTATATATTAAGTATTATTAAACTTTATTTGTCCTCTCTTGTTACATATTTACCTATTTATTGAGTAGTTAGACTCACCTCTTTATTATTAACATTTTCATATATTTTTGAAGATCAACTTGATAGATTTAGTAGAGCATAGACTCTTTAATTAAAATTCTTCTACATATAGAAGAGGTTGGGCTAATAGATTAGTATTTCTTGGTTAATTTTATTTTGAAAATTGTTAAATTGTTTTGTGGAATATCTTTAGTGATGTAGATGAGTAAATATATATTATAAATAATGATTATATACTTGTGAGAGATATGAAGTAAGTTATGATTTGAGATTTATAGCAAGTTAAGTCACCCTAGCTTTGGTGAGTTGGGGTGTGACAAACAAAGAGTTAAAATATTTGGTCAAATGAAGTTATTGAGAAGGACAATGAAACAGTATGTTAAATATTCATTATTATACTTGTTATATTGTTGTTTTAGATTTCTATAGTTTTCTTCATGTTTGTATTGTATAATTTAGGAAAAAAATACATTTTTTGGTCTTTGAACTTTACATGTTTTTTGCATTAAGCTCCAAAATTTTTTTTTTGTGACATTAAACCCTTCAACTATACGAGTTGGTGGTATTGAGTCATTTTTTGACAGAAGTTAAATGTATTTTTTCAATTGCCGTTAAATCGCATGGCTGTTTGAGCAAAATAATGTGTTTTGATGAAAAATTAAGGAATAACTTATTTTTTGGCCCTTAAACTTTATGTATTTTAAGCATTAAATTTTTGAACTTTTATTTGGTGACATTAAACCTCTCTAGTTCAAAGTTACCAACTCATATAGTTAAATAGCTCAGCATCAATAAAATAAAAGTTCATGACATATAACATTTAGGAGCAAAAAAAAACGTTATTCCTATAATTTATTTTATTCCTAAGGTTGCTGGTTACAGTACTGAATTTGAAAAATTCAACAAAGGTTATCTAGTTTGTGGCACAATTTGTAAATCATTTTTAGATGACATGGATTCAAGATTGTCTGATGAGATTATTGATTTTGCTAGTAAGAATTTTAAGCAAATGGAAACAAATATGTGTATGATTACTTTAATAAATTGTTTAATTCTTTTTGTTTATTGTTATATTTTTTATCTATTCTTTTTATTATTTTGTTTTGTAGGTTAGTGAAAATTTACCTACTATCGATATCGAAATTGTGTCACGTAAAGGTGGTGTTGATTTGATGATACATGAGGTGTGAAACAGGAATGTTAAACTGAGTAGTATTTTGAAATCTACCTTTCTAATTAAATTTGGTTCTAGTGAAGTTGAACAGTATTCTATGTCCTACAAGACAATAGTGAAAGGGATGGTATCTTCGGATGACAAAATTGGAGGGCCTGTTGATTTTGAATTGCAACAAATTTTCGATAATTAGATAAAGGGATAAAAAGAGAAACAAGTAAATTTATTAATTTAAAGTGATTATTTATTTATATGATATGTGTTGTAATAACTTTTATTTTAATTTTTTAGGAAGAAGATTTGTTCTCCTAAATTCAATGTGCTAGCACTAGTTTTTAAATTTAGAGTTGTGGAGGTTGATGAAAAGTTATTGTTTCACTCCTTAGATTATTGACAACGACCACTTTCTTCCACAGTATGTATATTTCACTTTTTTTATTTTTATTTTGTAGTATGTATAATACATTAATTATACTATAAGTATACCTTTTATATACTACAAATATAACATTAGAATGAATTGAGTATTCTACTAATATACCTCTTTCATTAAATATACTTCTAATATATTGTTTATAAACATTAAATATAACACTATATTAGTACTCTCAAGGGGTAAGATGAGATTACAGGGGTCGCTTCTCCCTTAACCAGAGGTATTCGAGCCCTGGGAATAGAGGACCTTCAATACTTAAGAGGAAGTGCTTTATCCGCTTAATGGGCATGCCCGGCATGAATCCATATTAAATGGCTAGACAAAAGATATAACACTATATTAGTAATGTACTGTTTTCCTAACATTACATTGCATTAAATATTCTTATAATATACTGTTTATATCCTTCATATTTACGTCTGGAATAATTAGTATATATTGATTTAATAAATGTATATTATTTATGTTTTTGACTTTAATGTATTCTGTATATATTTTATTTTTACAACATATTGGTGTCATTTTTTACTACTTGAGAAAGAAGGGGAGATACTCAAATGTTATAGATTTAAAGTTTCACAACAACGGACAATCTTTTTTACCAATGTATACAAAATCTATATGGTGTGTTTGCTGAAAATGGGAATGATGTTTCTGTCATAGATATTTAGGACAATATTGATGGGTATGTTCTTGGATATCATTTATATTGTAGCTAACCATGGGTTAAGGTTTGTCATGTCCCATAAATGTTTCTAGGAGACACAATTGGATACTAGGTAGACTTTCTTTTAAGGAAAAATGCATCTACATATATGATTCTTTGAGATCACCTATTCAGACAAATGATATTATGGATGCAGTGAGGCCTTGTAGAATTCTCTTACCTTATTTTTCGTATAAAGTTAGATTTTATAATAAACGATGATGTGATTTGAAAAGTAGGTACGAGAAGAAGGGATACATTGATTCTTAGGGGATATTATGGTTAATGATTTGTCATATCAAACAGAATTTTTTTTTAAATTTACATTTTGGTTTAATAATAATTTGTTTATTTTGTGCTTTTGGTGTTATTATTTTTCTAGTAATTGTGGCATATTTATCGCTTCGTTTGCTGTGTATTTCACTTTTAAAAAATATTACTATTAGTGAATTTGATGTAGAGTTGCATAGAAATATATTGGCCATCTTATTATATCACTGCAGATTGAAAAAGCAAGAGGAAGATATTGATAGCTGTCACACCCCGTTCTCAAAATGTGACGGTCTTAGCATCTAGGTAGGCTAAAGACTACCATACACCGTATAAAACCACAACTAAACTAACATATTCACACATATTGATTAGTTATCCTATAATCTTATAATATACTCTTTTATATTTATTTTGATATCATATATTTCGCATATATATCATATTATTTACATTATAATTTACCTGCACATCCTATGAAACCATTCATGATAGTACAGTGGAGCATCTAAAGAATATATAACTTAACATATTTATTATATTTAATAATTATTAGCTAATTATATTATTCACTGCTTCTTGCTAGGAAAAAGAAATTAAAAAGCTGATAGACCTGGATAACTTCTGTCCGAAATTATAGATGATTAGGTGGGTCATCAACTCAGTGAGATTATAGTGCTATAAGGGTATGATGCATAATAATAATATTTCAAGTTTAAGAATAATAATAATATAAGCTGACAACTCAGTAAATATATATCAATAAAATTTTATTCACAAGAATGACCCATAATATTCGGACCATTATTAGAAAAGCAAATCAAATAATATGACACGCAAACTCATAGCAATAATACTGAAAAAAATATATTACTATGTATATTCCAGTACTATTACACATCACACACATAAGGATAATAGTTTCTCCCTTTTATCACAAGTCTCTACATGCACATAGTTTGATGGTATAATCCCATCAAGTTGAGATTTTATCATATTGGCTAAACAAATGATTTGGTATGATCACATAAGCCTAGAGACTAAATAAAGCTTCACAATTCACAATCATAAGAACACAATTAACAAATGTGTCAAATAGTTCACAATTTATCAAAAATTTCAAATCAACAAAGGAAGAAATGGACAATATGTAATATCCCGGAATAGACACTAAGAGTTTTGGAGTTATTGTTGTATTCGGATTTAATGTATATGTATATATGGGAAATATAAAGATTATATATATAAGACATATACATATACATCATATATACATGGGATATAATATGGTGTAGGGAAAGTGAATTGTATATATATTTGTATAATTAATTAATAATAATAATAATAAGGACAAAAAGAAAAGAGAAGAAGAAAGTCAAAGAAAGAATATGTGGTGGAGATTTAAAGTATTAGTATTGTTACTATTATTACTATTATTATTATTATTATTATTATTATTATTATTATATATATATAAGAGATAAGAACGGAAGAAGCAAGAACTTTCTTTCTTCTTCTTCTGCTGCTTCTTCTTCGTGGTCGAGAGAGAGAGAGAGAGAGAGAGATGGTGATTTTGAGAGAATTGAAGATTTTTATTCAAGATTTGGCAAATAACCAAGTAAGTATTCATTCCTTTGCATTGATTTCTATGGTTTGAGTTTGGATTTGATGTGGTTATTTGTGAGGATGATGATGAATTGTTGAGATTATTGAGTAAGAGTTTAGTGTTAATGAATTGGGGATTTGAGTAATTGATATAGGAGTGATGTATGTTTGTGTTTAAGGAAGTTGAAAATATAAAATATATGAGTTTGATAATTGAATATTTGTATTGGAATTCAAGTATCTTATTATTTGATTTGAATTAGGTTGTGAAGGAAATGGATTGCTCTAGTTTAAGTGGTGAAGAGCTCTTGGAAGGTAAAGTGAATAGATTTGAGAATGGTTCTTAAGGTAAGTAAACTATCTAAATTTATATATTTACATGATGTTGAAACTTAACACATATTCATTTGTAAATGTGTTAAGGAATCAAATGTGTTGTTGATGTGTTTTGGTAATGTAAATATGGTTGTGTATGTAAAATAAGTGTTAGTGATGTTGATCAAATTCATTGGAATGATGTTATGATGTGTATGGAGTGTTTGAGTGCAACTAAAGGAGATTTGCAAATGTTTGGGGTTTAAATTCATGAGTGACACGGCCAAAAACAAGGAGAGACACGGCCAAGTCAAGGAAAATTGGATGTGTTGAATTGATTTTGGGAGAGACACGGTCACAATCTCAGCCGTGTCCTCTGCCTGTGTTTGTTACTGCCTGATTTTTGTGGAGAGACACGGCCGTGTCCCTTGCCCGTGTTACCTACTGTCTGAATTTGTGTTGAGAGACACGGCCGTGTCGCATGCCCGTGTTCACTACTGCCAATTGTGGTTGAGAGACACGGCCACAAGCTTGGCCGTGTCCCTCAAATGATGTTGGCCGTGTCCCGCAAATTTGTTAGTTAATGATTCTTATTCTTGATTATACTTGTCTTGTTGGATCCTCTAAGGTATTATTATATCTGCACTTCAAATATATGTGAAACAAATGTATGTTGAGGATTCCAAATCTAAGAATAAGGTAAATTATATATGTGTATATCAATGATGATCATTCTTAATGAATGTTTAATGTGCTTGATTATGAATATTTAAGTAATGAAGTATTCTAATGTGAATGGAGACTAAATGAAATGTGATGTCTTTGTGATTGGTAATGATGATATATGAAATGTGTAATATGTGTAATATATGAGATAAATGATTGTGTATTTGAAAGATGAAATGCTATGATATGAATTGAAATAAAATGAAATGTGAAGCCATTGTGATTGGCTATGATGATCTAAATGAAATATGAAGCCATTGTGATTGGCTATGATGATCTAAATGATATATGAAGCCATTGTGATTGGTTATGATGATTCAATTGAAAATGAAATTGATAATGAAATCATAAATAAATTGTGTGTCTAATATGTTATTCATTTTCAGAGTTTTGTGGTTGGTGACATGCCTAATAGTAATAATCTCTTGAAGTTAGGTTGGTTTGATTCCTTGAAGCCAAGTTGGGTTGAAGTTTAACATGTTTTACTCCCCTTGAAGCTTGGTTGGGTCAAGACCTTGAAGCCTAATTGAGATGTTACAACCCTTGAAGCTAGGTTGGATTGGTTCTTGAAGCCAAGTTGGGTTGATACTTAGCATGCTTTGTTCCCCTTGAAGCTTGGTTGAACCTTAATCCTTGAAGCCTAGTTGAGATAATAATAAATGTGATAATTAAACCAAAACATTAACTCTGAAAGTGGAATGGCATATTAGTGTTTTTGGGCCCATGCTTGTGATTGTATATATATATATATATAATTCTTGAATCATGGAATAAATGATAATGAGATATATGTTTGTCTTTTGTTTTAATGTGAACTATGGAAGGAAATATAATGTTATGTGGTATATAGTGATAACTATGGAATGAATTATAACGGTATGAGAAATATGAGGATAATCATGGAATGAAATGTATACAATACATAAGTAAATTATTGAAGATGAATATAGTTTGGGAAGCTATGTTAAATGATGAGTTTATGAAAATATTATATGATGTGTTAATTGTATATGGATATGGAAATAGTGAATATTGCTTCATGAAAGTTTTGATAAGTCATTGAATTGTAAATTGTTGAAATGAAATGTATAAATATGTATACAAATAAAGCAATAGTAGAAGTATGTATGAAAAGCATAATCAAAATAGGAAAACATGATAAGAAAATAATGACATAACAAGTTGACATGAAAATATGATTTTCTCTATTGTATGTTTATATGAATTATTTATATTACTAAGCTCTCGGGCTTAGCGCGGTTGGGTGATCTCGCAGGTAATTATGCGGTTGATCTGGAAGTTAAGCGGTTATGCCACGAGAAGGGTAAGAGTGTTCTGAGACCGACTAGAAGGTGATGCATACATGTGTAGTTTAATTATGTTATATTATTCACAATAATATATTCATATGTATAATGGTTTACTAAATGTTATTAAAATCTAAAGGTAGTATTATTTGAATTTGGATAAGGATTTTTTTTAAAATAAAAACTATTTGTGACATTCTTACACTCTATATACGTATTGTATGTATACTAGGTATATGTATAGTACTTATATAGAGTATGAGGGTGTTACAATTATTTTGGTATCAGAGCTTAGGTTCGAGATTCTCGGCCTAAGTAGAATTAAAAAGAGAAAGTGTTGAAAAGCTTAAAGAGAAGTAAAAAGAAAAAGTTTTGAAATGAAATTTGTAATACATGCATATGCATTCACATCTAGGTTGGTCTCGAACGTGGCATTATGTGATTTGTGATGTATTTGAATTACATGAGATGGATGATAGTGTGTGAATAAAATTTTATATGAAAGTAATAATTGGAAAAAGAAGTGATATGAAAATTTGTACAAGATTAATTGGTAAATTCAGGAGTGGGAGTTTACTTAAGGAAAGTAAATTTTGAAATATTGTTTATTGAAAAGTGATTGTAAAATAAAGAAATGAAAAAGAGAATAAAGTTGAAAATGAGTTGAAAATAAAATCAAGATTTGAGTATGTACTCTTTCCTCTATGCTTTGAATCTCTTTATGACAAAGTTTATGTTTAGTTTGTTAGAAAGAGGAAATATTGTGGGATTGTTAATATGGAAGGATATGTTATTTAAAGGAAGAGAGTATGATAGAATATAGAATGAATTGATTAATATGGACAAAGTGTGATTATTTAAAGTTTGGGGTATATAAAGCTAAGGGTGTGTTTAAAAGAAAAAGAGATGATATTGGTATAGTTTGTATTGTTTTTTTTTAATGTAAATATTGTGATTTCAAAGTTAAAAATGTGAGATGTTTGAATATTGTGAAAGCTCATGGTAACAATGTTAATATATGATAATTGGATTTTTGAAATGAGCTTAAGACTTGTGAAAAAAAAAATTATATGTTTTGATGTTGCTTTGTGGGATATATATAATGTTTTAAAGTTGATATTAATAAAAGATGAGTTTGGTAAACGGAAATTTAAGTAAAGTAGTAAATTGAAAGTTAAAGGTTTAGTGGAATTTGATAAAGATTATTTGAATATTGATGGTTTAATGTATATTCAATTTGCACATAAAAATATTATGAATTGAGTAATGTGATTAATAGTATGAGAATTTATTTTGAAATCAAAAGAAAGTGAGTAAGCAAGTGAAAATGAGTTATTTTAAGTTATTTGAGTAAAAAGGATTAAAATGGATATGAAGATATAGTAAATGCTTTTAAAGACATAAGTGAAAGAGATGTCACATTAGGATTGTGACTAAGATGTATGTGAAATGTTATTATGGTTAGAATATTTATATTTGTTGTGATGATAAATACTCTATATTATATTGAAGAAATGAGAATGATAGTGTTCAAAGGAAAGTGATAAACATTAGATTTGTATGGAATGTATGAAGAAGGAAATAAGATAAGAACATATAATTAAGTGTATACATGTATAGGATATATGAGTTGAGTTTTTCAATATGAATGAAATTATGATATGTAAGAAATATGCATCACATTATGAATGTGATCTATGAATATATATGTGGTACAATTATTGAATTAGTGATATGGAGAATGATATTGTATGTATTAGTGAATCTAATAAAGATTAGGATATGACTTGAACAAATTAGATGAATTTTATGATGGAATTGAGAGTAAGAATAGACTTGTGTAATATTGGGCAATGAAATTGTTATGGTGATCACTAAATTTGATGATCATATGATATTTAGAGTTCCAAAGTATCCACGTATGAAGAAATTTTATGTATTTGTATATTGTAAGAGATTGTAAAGGGATTAGAAATGAAGTGACAAAAGAGAAATTATGTAATGTTTACATGATGGAATATGTGTTTATAAAAGAAGATAATAATAATATTGTTGAAACATAAATTAAACTAGTGATGATTAAATAATCTAGTGCAAATTGGGTGATTACGGAGTTGGAATGTGTTAACTCTTGAGGTAGTCAAAGTTTAGGAATGAATACGAAATTCGTGAGATCTAATTTAGTATGGTAATTGGAAAGGTTGGAAAAAGAATAATATAGAAACCATATGGATTTATAAGTTTCAAACGTGACCTTTAATCTTTTATAAACCTATGGTTTGTTTAGTATATTGTGGTTGATTAATTTTGTTATTTTCTGAGTTGGGATTGAGATAACATGATTATAGTATCATTCTGATGAGATTGATAATTATGATTTGGTAAAGTGGCATTTTATTATTTTATATTAGAAATCTGGTTATAATTCTGAAATGTAAGGTAAAAGAAGAGAATTATGAAAATGTGTTAATTATGGATAACATTTATTGTTAAGATAGTAATGGTGTGATATGTGACAGGATATTAAAAAGAGAGAAATTACAAAAAGGTTATTGAAAGTTATGCTAAATATGTGTATGGTATAAAGTGAATGGGTTTAAAGTTTAAGTGAATGAATTATATATAATCAATATTATATGAGATTATCATAAGAATTGGTAAAAAGGATAATTTGATTAAATATGGATCTGAAGAGATCAGAAATTGGATATAAGTTTGGTTGAATGGAATGAGGATATATATAATGTGAAATCTAATGATAAATTCGAATAAGTTACTTGTTGGTTTGAATTGAATGGGATTGAAGTGTGAATATTTTATGATAGATAAATCAAATGATCTAAGTTGCGTTAAGATTGTGAATCATTATTAAGATTTAATATGTATAGTTGTACTAAGAGTGTAAAAATTTACATGATAATGTATATGATGTAAAAATTTTATAATGTGAATGGATATGAATAAATAAAGTCATATCAGTTGTAAATAGTGATGAAAAGGGGAAAAAGGTTGATTATCTGTTAAATAAGTTTACAGAGGTTGTATCAATATTAATGTTAAGTGAAAAACATAATAGTAAAGGATTTAAGTGTAAGCAAAATGAAGAGATTGTTACTAATCAAGGTTTGATAAGTGGCTATTTTCAAAAGTGATTGTAATGACAAGATAAGCAATAGTATGATATAATTCAATAATTTCCAAGGTTAAAGTTAAGAGATTATTTATAAAGAGATGAAGTGATATGTATATCTTGAATGTAATAGATGAATGGAATATATATAGACTATAAGATGAGTTGATTATTGTATAAAAGAAAATTCATTGGGACTGTAATGAGCTATCTGGGTGGCTCTGTTGAGAAAGTTATAAGATAAAAATAGATTAATTATGATGAGTTATGATTGACTTAAAGGGGGAGAGTAAAAGTTATGTGACTTGATAAAATTAAGATAGTGAGTTGTTACAAATGGGTTGTTATTATACTGGATAATTTCGAGGACGAAATTATTTAAGGGGGAGAGAATTGTAATATCTCGGAATAGACCCTAAGAGTTTTGGAGTTATTGTTGTATTCGGATTTAATGTATATGTATATATGGGAAATATAAAGATTATATATATAAGACATATACATATACATCCACTACAAAAATATTCGGTATTTGCGACGAAAATCTGCGACGGACATGTTTCCGTCGCAAATTTGCTACGGATCTGCGACGGATTTGCGACGGAAGGACAAGTCATAGGAATTTTGAGAAATTGGTCGCAAATCCGTTGCAAATCCGTCGCAGATCTGCGACGAAAATCATTCCGTCGCAAATAATCGTCACAAAAGTTGCCGCGGAAACTTGGCGCGAGAGAAAACACTAAAAAAAACCAATTTGCAACGAAGATCTGCTACCGTCTATTGCCGTCGCAAATTTCACTATAAAAATATTCGGAATTTTGCGACGAAAATCTGCGACGGACATGTTTCCATCGCAAATTTGCTACGGATCTGCGACGGATTTGCGACGGAAGGATGAGTCAGAGGAATTTTGAGAAATTGGTCGCAAATCCGTTGCAAATCCGTCGCAGATCTGCGATGAAAATCAGTCCGTCGCAAATAATCGTGGCAAAAGTTGGCGCGGAAACTTGGAGAGAGAGACCCGGGTATATTTTTTGCGACGGATTTTTGTTCGTCACAAATTTCGTCGCTAAAGTTGGCGGGATTATTCCCGCCGAGAAATTTTGCTGAAAATTTTACGTCGCAAATCCGTCGCAGATCCGTAGCAAATTTGCGACGGAAACATGTCCGTCGCAGATTTCCGTCGCAAATGCCGAATATTTTTGTAGTAAAAAATTGAATTTGGCTGAGTTTAATGCCGTATAATTTTTTCTTTCTTTTTCGTGTCACTCTTCTTTGGCAAAATCTAATCAGGTTTGTTATTATTCGCACAATTTGATATTTGAAGCAAACAGTTTTTTTTTGGCTTGCTTACATTCACCTTCTGTCTTCAGGATGCTTTGAAAAATATACTAATTGTATTTGCTAAATTAAATCCGGGAATAAGATATGTTCAAGGGATGAATGAAATTCTGGCACCTATTTTCTACGTATTCAAAAATGACCCTGATGTGGAAATGGCGGTAAGTTTTTTTTTTTCCAATTTCTCATTTCATGTTTATCATGCTTATGCTTCTCATAAAATATTTTGCTATCTATTTATTTTGTTTGTTAGTTTGAAGTTTGAATTGGATCTTATCTTGTCAATAATCTATGAATTGGCTTCCAACAAATATAATTGGATGCTTGGATATTGATGGATCTTTAAGTAGAATTTCACAAATGACTTGCAAGCATTAGTGTATAAAGAATTTGAAAAAGAGACTTATTGTTGTCCAAAACTTTGTTGAAGAGTTGGATGGAGGGAGAGAAAGGAAGCTGGCAGAGATATCCTATTCTTTCTTTTGGTTATAGCATTTCTAAGAGAGAGTCAGAAAGAACATACACCTCTGTTTGATGTTCCCTCAGATCAGGCAGATCTGATATGAGAGGAAGTTGGTTTGATAAGATTAATCTAAATTTTTGTGCTTAATAAATTTACAGATTTCCCAGAGAGGTCCATTATATGTATTTTCAATATGATGTAACCCTTATCCTTTTGTTTCTATCTTACTCTCAACCTGTTGAAGGAAATATTACCTTCTGTATTTCTATATATCTAAACAACCTGGAAGGGATGAATCTCCTATGTCACAGCCAGGGGAAAGAACTTTACTAGATATTTAATATTGTAATTTTTGCAGTATGATTCCTTTCTTGGGCCCTGTGTTATGGTCAATCATGATCGGTGCCCATTTGGTGTTTGTAGTTCAAGTCCTTACCAGTATGGTTGAGTGAGCGGCAACCTGGGAATTTATGAGTAACTGTTTAAGTGGGGGAAAACTGCAATTTCTAGTAAATGGAGTCAATTATGGTTCTCAGGGAGTTTGGATAGTTTCAGGATTATTATGTTCAAGTTCGTTTTTTGAATTAGGATGTTACTTTGATGGGAATTTGGGTCTTAAATGAATAAAAAAAAGCATTCCAAGGCCCTTAAACTTATCTTATTTTATTTATTGAGCCTTTGAACATTTATTTCTCCACATGAAACCCTTGAACCTTTTTTTTTGTGCATATTGGGAACTTCTAATGGCAAAAGTAAAATTGATGAGAAATTAATTGGTGTTTATAAATTTTTCAAAAAATTAGATTGTTGTATACATAAAACTTGAAAATTTTAGGGCCATGGTAGTGTATAGTAAGGATAAAGGCAGTGTACATGTTTATTCTGATATTCAGTTTTAGTTTAGATAAAGATGACCTTCATTCTCTCTATATGATTTCATATTTAATATTTCCCCTTTTTGCTTTATGCAGGCTTGTGCTGAAGCGGACACATTCCTATGATCTTGATAAAATTAGTACGGTCATAGCTTCAAAGGATCAGGAACTGTCAAGAGCTGCTTTGAGAGTTATTTTAAGCAGAAGAGCTAAATTGGTATGGAGTTCTCTTTTTCTTCCCTGAGGGACAGATGCTAATTGCATACTTTTAAATGATTATACAAGCTCACACAGAAAGTGCCACATGCACATGGATGGTAATTAGCATGATTTTGTTTGGTCGAGTGTCTTCTATAGGTAGGATAGTAAGTTATTGCTCATTATTTGATGGGCTGATAGTAATTTGAAGCCTCTTGGGAAAGTTATGTCATAGAATCAAATACTAATGACTCTACCATTTCCAGATTGGTGTCCTTGTCAACAAGATACATGCTCCAAATTATCAAAGACCTTATCAGTTTCCCTCAAAAAAAGATTTTTTTTTAAATTCTTATAACTTTCATTTTCCCATTTTTCATATTGTCCTTGAATTTCCCATGTTTTTGAGCATCTTCCAGTTGTAGCAACCTTGGAAAGTCTTATGTTAAATCTAGGAATATGTATGCAGTGTTTTCAGCTACGAGACATAGAAGATCAGATTGCGATGTGTGATAAAAATATCCAGACAATTTTGAATGGTATGTTTGATTTCAGTATTGCATTCTGATTAATCCCTTATTTTTTTTATCAAAAATAAAAATGTCACCTGATTAAGAGATGAGCAGAATCAGAATCTTCGAGTTCTCTATTAATTTAAACTGGTAAGTTTGAATTGCCTCTCTAGAATAACAAATAAAGTTCCATTTCATCGAAAGAAAAAATAAAAATGCTAAATTGATTGGAAAATTATCATGCTGCTATCCTTGCTATCCTTTGGTTTCTTTTTAATATTATTTATTTCACAGAGCCACTTTCTATGAAATTATTATCATTAAATTCATTTACTTTAAAGCATTACTTGAGTACATGTCTTCATGCCACAGTTTCTGGAGCTTAACAAAAATTGACCATATTTTCATAAGGTTTCAACATTTGAGCTTAACCAACCCCACCAGCAGAAGATCAAGTAACAGCAGAACATCCAGATGATGACTAGTGTATGCCTTCGGCTTAGTTTTTACTTTTGAAAGTGTTCATACTTTAATAATTTGAAATGTTTAAAACTTATATATTGTAATGACTTTTGAATTATATTAGTTTAACTAACTATTGCATTTTATATCAATGAAAATTTGTGTAATTTTAGATTTATGCAATTAAATTGTAAATATTATTACTACAGGTGTGTATTTTATATATACAATCCATATAATGACAAAAATTGTAAATTCATTGCATCTACGACGCCATCTGTGACGGAATTTGCGACCGAAACATTTCAATTTTGCGACGAAATCTGCGACGCAATTTGCGACGGAAAATCTGCAACGATAATCTGCGACGAATTTGCGACGAAAAACACCACGTCATATATGCTCCAGAAGGATTTGCGACGAATTTTGTGACGGAAAATCTACAACGAAAATCTGCGACGGAAACACCACGGCATATATACTCCAGAACATCTGCGACGGCCTTTGTAACGGATTTGCGACGAATTTTGCGATGAAATCTGCGACGAAAAATCTGCAATGACAATCTGCGACGGTTTCTGCGACGGATTTGCGACGGAAAACACCACGACATACTCTGAACATCTGCGACGGTCTTTGTGACGGATTTGCGACGAGTTTTGCGACGAAATCTGCGACGCCTTTTTTATTAACATATCGTATCCGTCGCAGATCGGTCGCAAATCTTGATTTGGGACGGATTTGCGACGGATTATTTCCGTTGCAGATAGCGCTTAAAAATTGAAATCTGCGACGAAATCTGTGACGGAATCTGCGACGGCTGCCCTTTACCCGCGAAAACTTAAGCGCGAAATTTGCAACCGCCGAGTGGTTGCAAATCCGTCGCAATCTGCGATGGCCTGTCGCAAATTGAAAATTGCGACGCCTTTTTTATTAACGGATCGTATCCGTCGCAGATCGGTCGCAAAACTTGATTTGCGACGGATTTGCGACGGATTCTGTCCGTCGCAGATAGCGTATTTTTTTGTAGTGATCATATATACATGGGATATAATATGGTGTAGGGAAAGTGAATTGTATATATATTTTTATAATTAATTAATAATAATAATAATAATAAGGACAAAAAGAAAAGAGAAGAAGAAAGTCAAAGAAAGAATATGTGGTGGAGATTTAAAGTATTAGTATTGTTACTATTATTACTATTATTATTATTATTATTATATATATATAAGAGATAAGAACGGAAGAAGCAAGAACTTTCTTTCTTCTTCTTCTGCTGCTTCTTCTTCGTGGTCGAGAGAGAGAGAGAGAGAGAGAGATGGTGATTTTGAGAGAATTGAAGATTTTTATTCAAGATTTGGCAAATAACCAAGTAAGTATTCATTCCTTTGCATTGATTTCTATGGTTTGAGTTTGGATTTGATGTGGTTATTTGTGAGGATGATGATGAATTGTTGAGATTATTGAGTAAGAGTTTAGTGTTAATGAATTGGGGATTTGAGTAATTGATATAGGAGTGATGTATGTTTGTGTTTAAGGAAGTTGAAAATATAAAATATATGAGTTTGATAATTGAATATTTGTATTGGAATTCAAGTATCTTATTATTTGATTTGAATTAGGTTGTGAAGGAAATGGATTGCTCTAGTTTAAGTGGTGAAGAGCTCTTGGAAGGTAAAGTGAATAGATTTGAGAATGGTTCTTAAGGTAAGTAAACTATCTAAATTTATATATTTACATGATGTTGAAACTTAACACATATTCATTTGTAAATGTGTTAAGGAATCAAATGTGTTGTTGATGTGTTTTGGTAATGTAAATATGGTTGTGTATGTAAAATAAGTGTTAGTGATGTTGATCAAATTCATTGGAATGATGTTATGATGTGTATGGAGTGTTTGAGTGCAACTAAAGGATATTTGCAAATGTTTGGGGTTTAAATTCATGAGTGACACGGCCAAAAACAAGGAGAGACACGGCCAAGTCAAGGAAAATTGGATGTGTTGAATTGATTTTGGGAGAGACACGGTCACAATCTCAGCCGTGTCCTCTGCCTGTGTTTGTTACTGCCTGATTTTTGTGGAGAGACACGGCCGTGTCCCTTGCCCGTGTTACCTACTGTCTGAATTTGTGTTGAGAGACACGGCCGTGTCGCATGCCCGTGTTCACTACTGCCAATTGTGGTTGAGAGACACGGCCACAAGCTTGGCCGTGTCCCTCAAATGATGTTGGCCGTGTCCCGCAAATTTGTTAGTTAATGATTCTTATTCTTGATTATACTTGTCTTGTTGGATCCTTTAAGGTATTATTATATCTGCACTTCAAATATATGTGAAACAAATGTATGTTGAGGATTCCAAATCTAAGAATAAGGTAAATTATATATGTGTATATCAATGATGATCATTCTTAATGAATGTTTAATGTGCTTGATTATGAATATTTAAGTAATGAAGTATTCTAATGTGAATGGAGACTAAATGAAATGTGATGTCTTTGTGATTGGTAATGATGATATATGAAATGTGTAATATGTGTAATATATGAGATAAATGATTGTGTATTTGAAAGATGAAATGCTATGATATGAATTGAAATAAAATGAAATGTGAAGCCATTGTGATTGGCTATGATGATCTAAATGAAATATGAAGCCATTGTGATTGGCTATGATGATCTAAATGATATATGAAGCCATTGTGATTGGTTATGATGATTCAATTGAAAATGAAATTGATAATGAAATCATAAATAAATTGTGTGTCTAATATGTTATTCATTTTCAGAGTTTTGTGGTTGGTGACATGCCTAATAGTAATAATCTCTTGAAGTTAGGTTGGTTTGATTCCTTGAAGCCAAGTTGGGTTGAAGTTTAACATGTTTTACTCCCCTTGAAGCTTGGTTGGGTCAAGACCTTGAAGCCTAATTGAGATGTTACAACCCTTGAAGCTAGGTTGGATTGGTTCTTGAAGCCAAGTTGGGTTGATACTTAGCATGCTTTGTTCCCCTTGAAGCTTGGTTGAACCTTAATCCTTGAAGCCTAGTTGAGATAATAATAAATGTGATAATTAAACCAAAACATTAACTCTGAAAGTGGAATGGCATATTAGTGTTTTTGGGCCCATGCTTGTGATTGTATATATATATATATATAATTCTTGAATCATGGAATAAATGATAATGAGATATATGTTTGTCTTTTGTTTTAATGTGAACTATGGAAGGAAATATAATGTTATGTGGTATATAGTGATAACTATGGAATGAATTATAACGGTATGAGAAATATGAGGATAATCATGGAATGAAATGTATACAATACATAAGTAAATTATTGAAGATGAATATAGTTTGGGAAGCTATGTTAAATGATGAGTTTATGAAAATATTATATGATGTGTTAATTGTATATGGATATGGAAATAGTGAATATTGCTTCATGAAAGTTTTGATAAGTCATTGAATTGTAAATTGTTGAAATGAAATGTATAAATATGTATACAAATAAAGCAATAGTAGAAGTATGTATGAAAAGCATAATCAAAATAGGAAAACATGATAAGAAAATAATGACATAACAAGTTGACATGAAAATATGATTTTCTCTATTGTATGTTTATATGAATTATTTATATTACTAAGCTCTCGGGCTTAGCGCGGTTGGGTGATCGCGCAGGTAATTATGCGGTTGATCTGGAAGTCAAGCGGTTATGCCACGAGAAGGGTAAGAGTGTTCTGAGACCGACTAGAAGGTGATGCATACATGTGTAGTTTAATTATGTTATATCATTCACAATAATATATTCATATGTATAATGGTTTACTAAATGTTATTAAAATCTAAAGGTAGTATTATTTGAATTTGGATAAGGATTTTTTTTTAAATAAAAACTATTTGTGACATTCTTACACTCTATATACGTATTGTATGTATACTAGGTATATGTATAGTACTTATATAGAGTATGAGGGTGTTACACAATATATCTCACATTGAACTTGAAAATTTGATTCAACTTGATAACTGATAGTATTATATCGGTTCTGTAACAATTATTGATCTACATTCACATTTACATAAATATTACACTTTTAGATTCTCTCTTAGCTTATTATTTATTATTCTTGCTTTAGTTGTTCATAAGACATTAATATTTTATTTTAATACTTTAATATTGTTATTAAATAATTTGTGAAAATTTCAAAAGGCATCCTAATTAATTTTAATAACTTTAAGAAAGAAATTCTATGGATATCCTTTAATTAAATTGAATAACACATTTAATTACCTTTACTTATAATAAAAGTAATTATATAATAAATTTTATAAATTTATAATAACAATAATAATTATTTCTTGATTTTTATAATGAAAAACATATTTAACGCAGTTTAAATAATTTTAAAAAATTAACTTGTCTAATTATCTTTCAAATAAAAATAAATACTATACACTTAATTTTGTTATTTTGTTTAATTTTCTTATTTTGCTATAATAATTTTCAATAATAATAATAATAATAATAATAATCTGACTTTTATAATTATGAAACTATTAGTTTTATAAATTTTAAACACAATACATTTAATAATCAAATAATCAATTAACTTATTTAATAATTTATAATTAACTGAAATAAATAAATAAATAAAAATCGTTATATTAGTAATAATTAATTGATTGTAATAAATATAACTTAATTAAGCCATCACTATTTTTTTTCCAATTAATCAACCAATTCCATAGATATAATTATATAATTATATATGCTTAATTAATTAATTCCATGAATCACCAATAAAAATTATAATTCAAATATTTAGTTAGTTTACTCATTTATTATGTTAGTATTTTTATTTTAAATTTAATATATATTTTCATTATTTATTAATTTTAATTCTAATTTATTTATTCTGAATTTTTCTTTTAAATATAATCAATTAATTAAAATCACTATCTCTAAATTCAATTAACTTCATAAATATTAACTAATTTTCTTAATACCTAATTAAATTTATTATAATTATTTATTATTGTTTTAAATTATTTATATTTATATATATTTTCTAAAAATTCAACAAAAAATTATAAATCATATGTCAAATTAAAGCTCGTGAAGAGAATGTATCAACCATACCAAAATTGTGGGAAAAGAAGGCCAAAATCGACCGAAAATCAATCGGAAGCTCACAGTCGGTGTTGTCAACCAGTGATGGCCGAAAGGTTGTGGATCAGAGACTAATATAATATGTCAGTGTTTGTCCCTCACTTTCTCTCTCTCCTCTCTCTTCATAATTAGTCTCTAAGTCTGCCATTAATGCCCAAATTCTGATTGATTTTGGGTTTTCATAACATTAATTATAATTTATACTATAAATATTATTTGATTTAACAAATGAACAAGCATAGGCTATTAGCCTAATAGTAAAACTCTCTTGCAATCACTCTCTTGATCCTAAGTTCAATTCCCAACTTTTTTTTCTCTCTTTTTAAATAAATACAATGTATTACAACAGCAAATCAAAAGCACCTCTAAGAAGGCGTAAAAAAAAGCAAAAATGAAAAATATAGCATGGAGAGATTTTTTAATGTGAAAGAAAATCTAGGTTTTTGAATGCAATTTTGTGGGATATATAGTGCAGTAAACAATGATTTTAATTTTCTCATATTGTAAGCTCTATATTTTTAACTTGTGATTTATATAGATGGATGCATCGTATAAAGCATATTTAAAAGGTGCTTCTAGTCTGGGATATATAGTGCAGTAAACAGAGATTTTAATTTTCTCATATTGTAAGCTCTATATTTTTAACTTGTGATTTATACAGATGGATGCATCGTACAAAGCATATTTAAAAGGTGCTTCTAGTCTGGGATATATAGTGCAGTAAACAGAGATTTTAATTTTCTCATATTGTAAGCTCTATATTTTTAACTTGTGATTTATACAGATGGATGCATCGTATAAAGCATATTTAAAAGGTGCTTCTAGTCTCTCTTCTTTTGAAGTTCTTGATTTGGGAGGTGTTAAGCAGATATAGCAAATATACCTAAAATATATTTGGGAGGTGTTTACCCTAAACCCTAAAGTATACCTAAAATAACTAACAAATTATTGACTATCTATAGATGATTGAACAATATATTAGCATGTTGATTTTTTTGGGTTGAATTGAATGAGTTGAGCTTTACTTTATAGGTAGAGAATTCTGTATCTGAAGAATTGAAGTAGTGTATATTGCTGCACATATAATTAGATATGGGTTATTATATTCTTTTTCCACCTTGATAACATCTCACAATCAAAGTGAACTATAGTGGTGAGAAAGGAAAATGTGTTTATTACAATGAGGAAATCCATTACATATGAAATCACCTTAAATATATCTAAAATAAACCTAAAATATATCAAGGGTTGAATTACGATTTACATAAGCATATGTCTAGCATCTTCATTTTAAGGAGTACTTATTTTATGTTGTTTGTTGTGTTGTCGCTCATATACTGTAACAGTTTCCCAAGATATGTGGATCCTTTAGCCCTTTTTTCTTTTTAGTAATTGTATGGCCTAATGATTTTTTTATCTATAAAAAAGGATAAATTTTAATTAAAACTATTAGAGTCATACAACATAATTTCCTAAAAAATTCTATACGACCTAAAGATTCTCAACTTATGATTGTTCTTTCTTATTTTAGTGCTTCTCTTTATATCGGTCTGCTACTTAATGTTGACTATTAACTCTTCTTTTTTGTTTCACTTCACTTATTTTTGGTTTTTATTTTTGGGCTTAAATAAATTTATTTATTTGAAGTTAAATTCCGACATCCTTTGTCGTCACATTAAATTCTACTTGTTATCTTATCTATTTGCTCAAATTTTAAACAATTCTTATTTAACTTATTTCTATTTGATTCATGTTCTTACTATCAACATATTCAATGTTCTAAGAGTTGTTCTTAACACTAAATGACTTGCAACAAAATATTATAAATGAAAATAATTTTAAGTTTTATGCTTTTAGACATCATTGAGAAGTTCATGTTCATGAAGTTACTGTAATTACACAGTTTAGCTAGCACTCCTCAATGATCATTGTATTTTATCTATTTGCAGATGTTATAGCCTCAATCTTGGTATTTAGCCATATCAAAAATACAGGCTAAAGCCAAACTACTATAGTTGCATCTATTTACTTGGAAAAACATGGCTAGGGGAACGAGTGCAAAGATTCTGTTAGTTAGATAGCCGAAATGCAGGCAGATCCTTCTGGAGTTGCCAGATGTTCCTGTACCCTATGAATGTGGTGGCTGTGGCACACATCTTCATGGTAGGAGTCTTGTGTTTTGATGCCTAGTTTCCCCTACTTCCTATTCTTGTTTAAGTGCTATTGCTGCAGATCCTTGTAATCAGAAGTTGTTATTTCAATCCTCTATCCTCATGCGGTAAAAATTCAAAAGGAAAATGCCTAAAGCAACATTTGGCTTACCCCAAACATATGTTGCTGAGAACAAATTGGATCATGTTTCCAAAGGTAAGGAATCTAGCAACTGGAGTCATGATGCAAATTCTTCATTCTGTAGGGGAATGCTCTTTGGCTCAGAACAACGGGTTGGATCAAATTGAATATGGCGAGTGCAATGGTGACAAATTCATAGGTGTAAACTTGCCAAATAAAGCTGAAAACAATAATGCAAGTGATCAAAATGGATTAGAGGATTTTGATAGTGGGCATCTCGATGATGTAAACTTGTCAAATAATGACCAAAAAAGTAAGAGTGATAAAAGTGAATCTACAATTCCAAATGATGACTAAGGCAAAGTTGGAAAGTTATCAAGGACTCCAACTGCAATAATCAAAATGAATCTCTGGCTTATAATGCGCAAGGTAGAGGTGTAAACTTATCAAATGAGGACTACAACTGTTGTCATCAACATGGATATTTGGCTAGCAATATTTAGCAACATGAAATTTCCAATGCGCTTGCTCGACTTGACAATGGTTGATCTATTTTTCTTAACAAGCATAAAAGAAAAGGTAGGGGATTTTATAAAATTAACTAAAACAATGATTGAAAGAAAGCAAGTAAAGAAAACTAAATTTAACCAATGTCAAAACAACTTCCAGCAAAGGATAAATGTCAAACTTGATTCACAATTGATCATTGATGCAAGAATTGATATAAGCTAAACTTGAATAAATTGATTCTAGTTGCTAACAAACTCTAACAACCAACTTCCCCTAATTTAGCTTGGTTCTAGTTGCTCTTTGATCAATTCCCTTGTCAACAAAATAATCTTAAACCGGCTTTTAAGATTCCGTTTATGATATTTGTTGAAAATTGATAAACTCAATTAACATATTTTACATGTGCACTATCCATGCACGTAAATGGGAATGTTTAACTTAATGTTAAACATGTACACCGGCCATATACATAAATAACAATGTTTTATTTAGTGCGAAGAATGTGCACCGGCCAAACTTGGTCAAAATAATGGGCACCATTCATATTAAAAATAATTAGATTTAGAAATTTATAAAAAATAGTAGGCTAATATTTGCTATATAAATGGCCATTAGACATTTGGAGATATGTAGATTTGAGAGAAGAAAAAGATAAGAGAAAAAGAGTGAGTGGAGAGAAATAAACATGTGTTTTATGAGATTGTCACCTTTTGTAAGAGTGATTTAATATTTTTGAATTAATACAAGAAGTTTGAGTTTTTTATTTTATTTGTCTTAAATTAAACTTTGATTCCATATATTTTTCTACAAATTGGTATCAGAGCCATGGCAAATTCAGGAAGCTCATTGGGGCAAATACCTCTGCCACGTCTTACAAAGTTAAATTATGACAATTGGAGCATACAAATGTGAGCACTACTAGGTGTACAAGATGTATGGGAGATAGTTGAGATAGGCTTTATTGAGCCAACAAATACTGCAGGCATAACTGCAAACCAACTAAAGGCGTTAAAAGAGACACGAGCAAAAGATAAAATTACTCTCTATCTGCTATTCCAAGCAGTCGATGAGTCAGGCTTTGAGAAGATTGCCAGTTTGACAACTTCAAAGAAGCGTGGGATACTTTGGACAAAGCATTCAAAGGAGCTGATCGTGTCAAGCAAGTTCGCCTCCAAACCCTTCGGGGTGAGCTCGAAGGCATGAAGATGAAGGAGTCAGAAGGTGTATCAGCTTACATCACACGCGTTCAAACCTTGGTGAATCAACTCAAGCGAAATGGTGAGACATTAAATGATTCGCGAGTTGTGGAGAAGATACTGCGATCATTGATAGATAGATTTGAAAATGTTGTGTGCGCTATCGAAGAGTCAAAGGATCTCACCACATTAACAGTCGATGAGCTCGCTGGTTCTCTTGAAGCACATGAACAACATAAGAAGAAAAAGAAGGAGGATACTCTTCAAACAAAGGCAACAATTATAGATGAAAAAGCACTTTATTCTCAAAACTCTCGAGGAAGAGGATGCGGTAGAAGAGGTTGTGGAAATGGTCGTGGTAGTAGAGGTCATGGTCAAAATGACTATTATGAAGGAAATGGGCAGACAAGCCAACAAAATTGGAGAGGCCGAGGTCGAGGACGTGGTAGAGGTGGTCGGATAAATCACTCGAATATTGAGTGTTACAAATGTGGCAAGCCTGGTCACTATGCAAAGGATTGTAACTCTGATAATTGTTATAACTGTGGCAAGTTTGGGCACTATGAAAAAGAGTGCTATGCTGATAAGAAAGTTGAAGAAAACACTAATTTGGTCACAGAAGAAGGATCCAATGATGGGCTTCTCATGATGGCCCATGATAATGAGAATACCAATAATGAGACAATATGGTATCTCGACATTGCTAAAAGTAATCATATGTGCGGACACAAGCATTTATTCACAGAAATGCAAATCATTGATAGGCACGTTTCATTTGAAGATGAGTCCAAAATCCAGGTGAAAGGTCGAGGCACAATTTCCTATCAACAAAAGAATGGTCTGAAAGGATTAATTCAGAATGTCTATTATGTACCCGACCTCAAAAGCAATATTTTGAGCATGGGACAACTCATGGAGAAAGGATACTCAGTGTTGATGAAAGGTCGAGATCTTTAACTAAAAGACAAAAATGGTCGTCTAGCTACACGAGTCGAGATGACAAGGAATCGGATGTACAAAATCAACCTTATGTATGTCAAAGAAAGATGCATGCAAATTAATGTTGATGACAAATCTTCTTTATATCATTTGCGATTTGGTCATTTGCATTATGGTGGATTACAAAAGTTGTCAAAGAAAGAGATGGTGCATGGATTACCAAATATAGACTATATAGAGAAGTTCTGCGAGAAATGTGTTTTTGGAAAACATACAATGAACTCATTTTAGAAGAAGGCAGAATATCGAGCAAAAGCTCTTCTTGAAGTAATTCACACTGATATATATGGACCAATCACTCCGGAGTCATTTAGTAGCAAAAAATACTTCATTACTTTTATCGATGATTTCTCCAGAAAGACTTGGGTCTATTTTTTAAAAGAAAATCAGAGGCATTTGAGGTGCTCAAAAGGTTTAAGATCATGGTAAAGAAGGCAACTGGCAAGTTTATTAAAGCATTACGATATGATAGAGGTGGCGAATACAATTCAACAGATTTTGTGAGCTATTGTGAGGAGTATGGAATAAGAAGGCTCCTAACTGCACCTTATACTCCACAACAAAATGGCATGGCAGAGAGAAAGAATCAGACTATTCTTGATATGGTTCTGTCAATGTTGAAAACTAAGATGATGCCAAAAGAATTCTGGGGAGAAGCCATACAGTGTGCAATTTATGTGCAAAACAGATGTCCACATGCGAAGTTAGAAGATAAAACTCCACAAGAAGTTTGGAGTGGCCAAAAGCCAATAGTTTCACACTTTAAAATTTTTGGCAGTGTGGCCTATGCACATGTGCCAGATCAACGACGTACAAAGTTAGAAGACAAGAGCAAGAAATTTGTGTTCATTGGCTACACCGAGAAAACCAAAGGCTACAAATTGCTTGATCCAATAAATCAAAAGGTAATGGTAAGTCGAGATGTTCAGGTGAATGAAGCAAGCAATTGGGATTGAAATAAATCTATAGAAATAACAGTGGAGACAGAAGAATCATTAAGCATTCCATTATTGAGTTCTCAAATGAGGAGATCTTCTTCAGAAGCAATGAGTCCACAAGTGACTGATGATGAAGAGGAACCAATTGAGCCAAGGATGCGAAGTCTGCATGATCTATATGATTGCACAACAGAAGTACATCTTGTATGTCTTTTGGCAGATGCTGAAATTATAAGCTTTGAAGAAGCAGTGAAGAATGAGAAATGGCGAGCAGCTATGAATGAAGAGATCAAATCAATCGAGCAAAATAAGACATGGGAGCTCACATATTTGCCAAAGGGAAGCAAGCCCATTGGAGTAAAATGGGTATACAAGAAGAAAATGAATGCTCAAGGAAAGATTGAGCGATATAAGGCACGACTTGTTGCAAAGGGCTACATACAAAAGGCAGGAATTGACTATGATAAAGTCTTCGCACCAGTTGCAAGAATGGACACAATTCGACTTCTCATCTCTCAAGCAGCACAATTTGAATTGCCAATATTTCAAATGGATGTCAAATCAGCCTTTCTGAATGGTGTGCTAGAAGAAGAAGTCTATCTTGAACAACCACCCGGTTACACTATAATTGGAAAGGAGCAAAAGGTGTTGAAATTGAAAAAGGCACTTTGCGGGTTAAAGCAAGCACCTCGAGCTTGGAATACTCGCATCGATATGTATTTTAAGGAGAACAGGTTCATCCAATGTCCGTATGAACATGCACTATATGTGAAGAATGAAAAAGACAAATTGATGTTTGTTGCTCTATATGTTGATGACCTCACCTTTATGGGGAACAATGGCAAGATGATTAAAAGTTTCAATGAGGAGATGAAGTGAGAATTCGACATGACAGATTTGGGTTTGATGAAGTATTTTCTTGGTTTGGAAGTTAGACAAGGAAAGACGGGAATCTTTGTGTCACAAGAAGCATATGCAAAGGATGTCCTACAGAGGAACAACATGGCAAATTACAATCCAGTCTCGACACCAATGGAACCAGGTGCAAAACTCTTAAAGTTTGATGGTGGAGATCGAGTAGATATAACAAAATATCGAAGTCATGTGGGAAGCCTTCGTTACCTTACATGCATAAGGCCAGATATATCCTATAGTGTTGGAGTACTAAGTCGATTCATGGAAGAACTAGTTTACACACACTGGAAAGCATTGAAGAGAATTCTCAAATATATTCAAGGAACACAATCACTTGGATTAATTTACTCAAATACAGGAGAATATAAATTGGTGGAATATTCGGATAGTGATTGGTGTGGAGACATAGATGATCGAAAGAGTACATCGAGATATGTATTTTTTATGGGAGACACGACATTCACATGGCAATCAAAGAAGCAACCAATTGTGACATTATCAACGTGTGAAGCAGAATATGTGGCAGCATCATGGTGCGTGTGTCATGCAGTTTGGCTTAGAAATCTGTTATATGAACTGAATCTCCAACAACAAGAAGCAACAAATATTCGAGTTGATAATAAGTCAGCAATTGAGTTAGCAAAGAATCTTGTTCATCACGAAAGAAGCAAGCACATTGATGTTAGGTTTCACTACATTCGAGAACAAGTGAAAAAGGACGAGCAAGAATGAGTCACGTTGTGAGTCATGATCTAATGGCTGACATTTTCACAAAACCACTACTGACTGTTCTACTCGAAAAATGTAAAGTGGCAATTGGGATGAAAGATGGAAGAGAATTGAGTTTAAAGGGGGCATTTGTTGAAAATTGATAAACTCAATTTACATATTTTACATGTGCACTATCCATGCACGTAAATGGAAATGTTTAACTTAATGTTAAACATGTGCACCAGCCATATACATAAATAATAATATTTTATTTAGTGTGAAGAATGTGCACCGGTCAAACTTGGTCAAAATAATGAGCACCATTCATATTAAAAATAATTAGATTTAGAAATTTGTCAAAAATAGTAGACTAATATTTGCTATATAAATGGCCATTAGGCATTTGGAGATATGTAGATTTGAGAGAAGAAAAAGATAAGAGAAAAAGAGTGAGTGGAGAGAAATAAAAGTGTGTTTTGTGAGATTGTCATCTTTTGTAAGAGTGGTTTAATATTTTTGAATTAATACAAGAAGTTTGAGATTTTTATTTTATTTGTCTCAAATTAATCTTTGATTCCATACCCGGTTCTAATCAATGAACACATAAGCTCAATTCATTTAGGTATGATAATGCAATCACATGACACAGAATATTCTATTTACCACTGATATTAGAACTATTAAACAATTATAGATTTAATGTTCTAATTGGCGAACAAATGTCCTAAGCTTTCAAATATAGAGTGTGATGATATTTTTGCAAAAGAAATGGTTGTCCTTATTTTGAGGAAAAGAAGTATGGCTTTATGTAGGTTAGTTGTTGACTAAAGAAGCCATGCTTTTGTTATAAAAAAGAAGAGAACGGGCAGTAAATTGTAGTAGGAAGAGAGGGACAAATTGTTGTAAAGATGAAGAAGAAAAAGAAAAAGAAATGTTATGAATGCTCTGTTTCTTGAAGATTCAAATCTGCAGTTTTGATGTTCTATTTTTATGTTTAATATTAGTTTATGTTATTATAATTCTTCTTCTTCATCAACTTGTTCAATTCATGCTTTTACTGCTAAAATTCTCTCTTTTCTCTCTTTAAATCCATTTTCCAACATGGTATCAAAGCACAAATGATCTTTGTTGGCCTGTGGAGTTTTTTGGTTTTTGAAAAAAACGTGTATTGATGAAAAGCTTGATGTTTTGAGCTGAAAATTTGAATACCAATCCCCCATATTTTTCAAAAGGAATTTTCTTTGAAAAATCAAGTATATATTTGAATATATTGCTCATTTGAAGACTGTAAGTTTGTTTTAAAAATATGTCTTGATCTTTTTTTTTTTTTCATTTGTTTGCTCCTTTGAACCAGAATGTCCTTAAACTAAAAAGATATTATGAATTATCTTGATGATAGTTGTTGGACCAGCATATCCTTAAATTGAAAAATATTATGAAAGACCCTCAAGTCATTAGAAAATTGAGAATGACCGGCAAGTCATCAAACTGCAAAAAATATTGGACTTGTACAAGTCACAAAACTGCTCAAAAAATGAAGAAATGAAGGACCTGCAAGTCCTTAAACTGCCATGTTAAGAAGATATTGAAGATCAAGAGGTGTGAAGATTGAAAAAAAAAAAGTTTAGCTTAAAGAATCTTGCAACAAAAATGAAGTTTTTAGTGCAGCATTTTAAGCCTTCTTACATAATCTTTTTCCAGCCTTTAATGTATTTGAATGAGAGAAATTCATTTGAGTGATGTTGCTTGAAGATGAACAGATCCAGAAGCTTCAAGTTCAGCAAAAATTTCAGCAAGGAGGAGTGTTGGAGTGTGATGATATTTTTGCAAAAAGAATGGTTGTCCTCATTTTGAGAAAAATGAGTATGGCTTTAGGTAGGTTAGTTGGTGACTAAAGAAGCCATTCTTTTGTTATAAAAAAAGAAGAGAATGGCAGTAAATTGTTGGAGGAAGAGAGGGACAAATTGTTGTAAAGATGAAGAAGAAAAAGAAAAAGAAATGTTATGAATGCTCTTTTTTTTGAAATCTATTTACCATAATTCTTCAGTTTTGATGTTCTATTTTTATGTTTAATATTAGTTTATGTTTATGTTATCATAATTCTTCTTCTTCATCAACTTGTTCAATTCATGCTTTTACTGCTAAAATTCTCTCTTTTCTCTCTTTAAATCCATTTTCCAACACCTATAATCGATAAAATCTAACAATTTATAATTAAAACAAAGAATATATGAATACTCAAGAAGTGACTAAAAATAAAGAAATTAGTCATTCATGGCTAGAGTTCACCAAAACAAAGAAAAGTTGGCCCCTAAACCTTTCTAACATCAGATAAAAAGCTAAAAGTCCTTCCCCCCAAAACCTAAAAAGGAATCCTAATCTAAAAAGAAAATGAAAATAAAATAAATTCTAATAAGGAAAATTGTGAAATCGTAACCTAACAAGGACTCTCAACTAGTCAAAATTCTTACTAGAAAAAGAAATAAATTCATTAATTAAAAGTCTCCAGCTTTAATTCTCACTTTTCAGCGATCAACGACAATTATATTCAATTTGTGTCCAGCCGGCTTCCATCAATAAGATGCGGTCACGAGTTATCTAGATAATGATTCTTCATTCCTGTTGGAAATAGGTTGTGCCCACGGCTTACAGAGGCACCCTTATTGTCCCCTCAACTTGTAAATTCTCTAAATCAAGCCAAAATCTCAATTTTAGACTCCTCTATGCTCCAAAGCTCCATTCACTACATATACCAGAAAATATAATCAAAATCCATTCAAGTAATAACTTTAAATGATCAAAAATTCAATTCACTAAGAATTCTACCTTTTCATTTTCCATGTGTCATTGATAATTCGGTTAACCTATTTTTTAACCTCAGGAATACAAGTTTTTTAAATATAAACACCACCTTTTTTTTCTTGTCATTTGGTATCATATATTATTGATTTGAATCAATTTAATCCTCCTTCAGGCTTGGAAAATCACCAAACTTACATGACGCTGACATGGCAGGTTCGTTGATGATTTGTGAAAAACCGCAAAGTGCATTATTTTATCATAATATTATAGAAAAAACCACTGAAAGTCAAACCCATCAAAACACTTGCAAAACCAATCAATGTTTAATTTATTGATTGTAAATTTATAACATGTGAAACTTATAATAGTTAAAAATATTGAAGTACAAGATTTTTGGTCTTTGTTTATAACGAAGAAAGAGCTCATCAAAATACATATCTTGGCATCTTGCAAACTCAATCATGAAAACTTCATCATCTTTCAAATCTTGCAAACCAAAAAAAAAAAAAGACAGATCTTGAAAACCCTAAAAGAGCAAAAATGTTGGCAGAGATTTCACTGGCAAGGAAGCTTCATGCAGCGGCTGTGAACCCTTAATTACGTACCTGACCTGCATAATTGGAAAAAGAAGAAATTAAAAAATATATATTTTTTATTAAAAAAAAAGACACATGCGCAGCTAGCCGCGTGCTGTGCGCAGTGCTGCTAGTCCGCATTGCATACAGCCTGGACTGGATTTTGGACTCCTATAAATAGGAGTCGGCCCCTTTAGTTTTGGAAATCCGATTTTTCCTATCCCAAAACTTTGCTGAAATACATCTGTAACTCAAATTAATTAAGATTGAGATTTTTTTTGTTTATTTTGAACATTCTAGATTAGAATTAATTGATTTTTAGTCATTTTTTTTTTGTGCAAGTGGAGTTTTGAAGTGGTTAAACTCTTCAACCCATTGTCAAGAGAAAGCGCCTACCCAAGGTAAGGTTTTCTACTCTCTAAACTCCTTTTCAAATTCAATAATTAATCAACTCATAAAATTAGTTAATTCAAAGCCCCTTTGCAATAAAAGGTTACGAACTACTTACGGCTCTGATTTTCATTCGAGCAGGATAAGTAGACACACTCGAATTATTATTCTGAGTGGCGAGCCCACATCTTAACAACCAACCACTTTCCTCTTTTATTTTTCTTTTGTCATTTTAATTATTATTTTTTCATTTTATTGTTATTGTTTTTATTTTTTGTTAGATTTCAAATATTTTTGAGGTTCTGTTTGCAAAATTAATGAGTTTTGCAAACGAATATCCTGTGTTTATACCTGTTTTCTTTTTTATTTTTCTTTGGTTTGCTCATTAATTTGGGGATTTGTGCTCAACTTATGACCCATAAGGGCTAAAGTTGAAACTCTTCTGAAATCATTATTTTAGAAAAGTTGTAACATTTTAATATTTTTGTATTGTATTTGTGGATGTCATCCTTATTAAATGTGCATGCATTGATATATTGTTATTCATACTTATCTTTGGAAAAATCCATAAAAAAATATTTTTCATTATACCAATTAGAAGAAGGACTAAATCAATCAAAGAGAGATAAAGGAAATCATTTTCTTTTACTGATATGAAATGTAACACCCTTATACCCTATATACGTATAATACATATATCCAGTATATATAAAATATACAAATAAAGTATAAGAATGCCACAATCCGTTTTAATAAAAACTTTTATATTTTTATTCTTGAAAACATTTATACATTTATGTATTAATGTATATCAAAAAGTATAAATTCTCATATTATACAATTATACATAATATTCTTTATAAGTTATAATATATATATATACCAAAAACATAACATAATATTAAAATATTTTATAATATAAAATGTATACATACTGGCAAAATGACTCTGATCTTAATGTAGCAAAACACTGCAAGCTCAACCAATAAAAACCTAGACCTAACATGGTTTAGTAGAACTCTCACCGGATCACCTCTGTCACTTGCGGGATGAATTATAGTCGCACTAAGCCAAAAGCCTAGCGATACAAACTTTGATAATAACAAAACTCAAAAATAATGCCAATGCGAATTGTTCATATGCTATGTCATCATATGACATTCAAAACCACTTTTAGATATATGCATTCATCACTTGATGATTCATACAAACACATACACAAACATAGGCCCAAACAAATAATACATCATTCAAATCTCAGAGTTACTTTTTTGGTCCATAATGACACCATGTGTCTAGCCTCGAAGGTAAAGTATTAATATAACAGTCTAACTAGATCTGGGCTTACGATCCGGTCTTTTCACCCAATCTAGCTTCAAGTACCAGTTTTTGAGGCTTACGATCCGGTCTTATCACCTTAAAAATATTTTCACAGAGACATCAAGCGTCTAGCCCCATAGGCAAATATAGGCATGCCGCCAAACACAGAACTCTGAAAATTGAATAACATACTATGCACACAATTAATTCACATTTCCATTTTCAATTCCTTTCTCATTTTTTCATTTTCGGATGATCAAGCTAGGCACATTGTCTCATTTATCTCATTTATATCAACGTCATCATATAATCATAATGTATCTCATTTTATACAATCTAGCCATCACCAATGGCTTTACATGATATCTTTAATGCATACAAAATAAACAACATTACCCAAATATTTTGGATCATTTTCATATTTTGCACATAGTTCACATTTCATTCAATTTAGCCATTAATAATGGCTTTTCACAATGCCTAATAATGCATACATAGCTATTCACATGTTTTAGCATTATGTTCATGAATACATAATGTATCAAGTAGCTTAACACATTTTTCATCCAAAATGTGTTAGGCCAAATGTAATGCAATCACATTTCATTTATCAAGAGTTTGTACATACCTTAGAAAGTACTCCAACACAAGCTTTAAAACTTTCTCTAACCTTCTCTTTTAAGTTGCCCTTTACTACTAGGGTTGGGCAAACTTCTCTCTTTCAATGCCTAAGTCAAATGTGATCATAAATAACCATTTAATATCACATCCTAAGGCATTCTCAATATTAAACTATTTACATTAGAAATCATAAATGAAAGACAAAGAAATGAGTTATCTCAAGTAACACGTCCAACAACATGGGCATGTTAATGACCGTGTCATTAACTCACTCATATAGAAGCATTGACACGTCCAATGACATGGGCATGTCACTTCCCATGTCATTCATTCTGCCTCACAAAAACTTTGACATGCCCAACAACACGGACGTGTTCATGGCCATGTCAATTATTTTACCTTACAAGAACTATGACACACTCAGAGATATGGCCGTGTTAATGGTTGTGTCGTCAACATCAAACTCAGTACTGTTGACATGCCCAACGATATGGCCGTGTTACTGGCCGTGTCAGACAAAATTTGTATTTCGTACACTTAACCATTTCAACACAACCACTACCAAAACTCACTTAAATTTAATTACTTTTTCAATCCAACATTAAAATCATCATTAGCTACTCACAACAACTTCATACATACCCAAATAAGCCATTAAAACATGCTAACACACAAATCCCAATTTTTCCAAATCATATTCTTCCATAGTATTCCAAATAGATTGCAAAATTGATAAATAACTTACCAATTAATGAAGAATCCTCAAAAACTTCACTTGAATCCTTAAAATTTCTTCAATTCTTAGTGTAAAAAAGAAGAGCTCCCTCTCTTCTCACCTCTCTCTCTCTCTCTATTTCACGATAGAGGAACAAGAAGAAGAAGAAAGAAGAAACTTCTCTTCCTTTAGTCATCTTTATCTGTATATATATATATATATATTTATTAATCACTATACACTTAATTATACAATACATATAGGTAATGTATATCTTGAATATATGTATATATCTTATATATATCATATTTACTATAAATATATATATTTCAAATATACTTCTATTAAATCATATAATATCCTTTCATTTTTCATTTAAATCATTTATTTAATTTATTCAATTTAATTTAATTTAATTTAATTTAATTTAATTTAATTTTTTTAAAAATTAGGAGTGTTACATGAAAACTTAGCCTGGGATCCATTGCGATTAGTTTTAGACTAATGATTACAATTTAAGGTTAATGTGCTACATTATGATGGTTTCTCGAGCATTAAATTTCTAATGGACTATTCTCACTCGTTCGAAGCCCGTTTAAAGTGATTCAAGTTGTTTTAGAACTATAACAGACTGAGTTTTAATAAATGGCAGATGCGTTTATTGATAGTGGAAGGTTGTGGACAATACGACTTATCGTTTAGGGTTTATAGGCCATGCCGTGGCTGATTCTCACGAATAAAATTTCAAATGGATCGTTCTCACTCGTTTAGAGTCCATTTCAAGTTATTCAAGTTGCATTAGAACTACAACTAACTAAATTTTAGTAACATTATATATTTAAATAATGGTACTAGAAATTTATGGCATATATGGTTTACAGATTTAGGTTTTATGGGCTATGCTTCGGCTATTTCTCGCGCACTGAATTTAAAATGGATAGTTCTCACTCGTCTAAAATCTATTTAAAGTGATCCATGTTGTGTTAGAACCATAGCAGACTAAAATTTAATAATATGGTACAAGTATATGTTGGTAGTGGAGGTTTGTAGCCAATATGGTTTATAATTTAAGGCTTATCGGCCATGCCGTGGCTGATTCTCATGCACTAAATTTCAAATGAACCGTTCTCACTCATCCAAAGTCTGTTTTAAGTGATTAAAGTTTTTTAGAACCAGAAAAAAATAGATTTAAATAATATTATAGAGGTCTATGTTGGTAGTGGAGGGTTGCAGGCAATATGGTTTATAATCTAAGGCTTACCAACCATGCTGCAACTGATTTTCATGCACTAAATTTCAAATAGACCGTTCTCACTCGTACGAAATCCGTTTCAAGTGATTCAAATTTTTTTAGAGCTGGAACAAAACAAATTTTAATAATATTTTTGAGTTCTATGTTTCTATTGTAGGGTTACAGCCAATATGGTTTACATTTAGGACTTACCGGTCATGCCGCAGCTGATTCTCATGCACTAAATTTCAAATGGACCGTTCTGAGTCATCCGAGGTCTGTTTCAAGTGATTCAAGCATTTTTAGA
Source organism: Garcia nutans (assembly GCA_947685225.1). NCBI lineage: Eukaryota > Viridiplantae > Streptophyta > Magnoliopsida > Malpighiales > Euphorbiaceae > Garcia > Garcia nutans. The sequence continues at coordinate 81,395,251 of CANTUV010000024.1, forward strand.
ACCTTAACAAACTATATTTTAATAATATGTAGATTTATATGTTTATAATGTAAATTTTATGACCAATATGGTTTACAATTTAAGGTTAATGTGCCACATTCCGATGGTTTCTCGTGCACTAAATTTCTAATGGACCGTTCTCACTTGTTTGAAGCCCGTTTAAGGTGATTCAAGTTGTTTTAGAATTGTAACGGACTAAATTTTAATAAATGGAAGAAGCATATATTGGTGGTGGAAGATTATAGCCAATACAACTTATCATTTAGGGTTTTTAGGCCATGCCATGGCTGATTCTCGTGCACTAAATTTCAAATGGATCATTCTCACTCGTTTAAAATCTGTTTAAGTGATTCAAGTTGCATTAGAAATATAACAGACTAGATTTAGTAACATTATACAGTTAAATAGTGGTACTAGAAAGTTATAGCATATATAGTTTATAGATTGAGGTTTTGTGGGCTATGCTTCGGCTAATTACCGGGCACTGAATTTAAAATGGATAGTTCTCACTAGTCCAAAATCTATTTAAAGTAATTCATGTTGTGTTAGAATCGTAACGTACTAAAATTTAATAATATGGTAGAGGTCTATGTTGGTGGTGGAGGTTTGTAGCCAATATGGTTTATAATTTAAGGCTTGCGGCTGATTCTCATGCACTAAATTTCAAATGGACCATTCTCACCCATCTGAAGTCCGTTTAAAGTAATTCAAGTTTTTTTAAAACAAGAAAAAATATATTTTAATAAATTATAGAGGTCTATGTTGGAAGTGGAGGGTTGCAGCCAATATGGTTTATAATTTGAGGCCTACTGGCTATGCTGCGACTAATTCTCATGCACTAAATTTCAAATAGACCGTTCTCGCTCATCTGAAGTCCATTTAAAGTGATTCGAGTTTTTTTAGAATAAAAAAAATATATTTTAATAATATTATAGAGTTCTATGTTGGTAGTTGTGGGTTGTAGCCAATATGGTTTATAATTTAAGGCTTACTGGCCATGTCGCGACTGATTTTTATGCGCTAAATTTCAAATGGACCGTTCTCACTCGTCTGAAGTCCGTTTTGAGTTATTCAAATTTTTTTAGAACCAGAACAAAATAAATTTTAATAAAATTTGTTGAGGTCTATGTTTTTAGTGCAAGGTTGTAGCCAATATGGTTTACAATTTAGGGCTTACCGACTATGTCGCGGCTGATTCTCATGCACTAATTTTCAAATGGACCGTTCTCTATCATCCGATGACTATTTCAAGTGATTCAAGTTTTTTTAGAACATTAACAGACTATATTATGTAGAGTTATATGTTTATAATTAGATTTTTTACCAATATGGTTTACAATTTAAGGTTAATGTGCCACATTCAGATGGTTTCTCGTGCGCTAAATTTTTAATAGACCGTTCTCACTCGTTCGAACCCCATTTAAAGTGATTCAAGTTGTTTTAGAAATTTAATGAACTAAATTTTAATAAATAGCAGATGCATATATTTGTAGTGGAAGGTTGTGGCCAATATGCCTTATCATTTAGGGTTTATAGGCCATGTCATGGCTTATTCTCGCGCACTAAATTTCAAATGGATTATTTTGATCACTCGTTTAAAATCCGTTTTAAGTGATTCACATTGCGTTAGAACTATAACGGACTAAATTTTAGTAAAATTTTAGAGATAAATAGTGTTACTAGAAAGTTATGGAGAATATGGTTTACATATTAAGGTTTTATGGGCCATGCTTTAGCTAATTCTCGTGCACTAAATTTAAAATGGGCAGTTCTCACTCATCCAAAATCTCTTTAAAGTAATTCATGTTATGTTAGAACCATAGCAGACTAAAATTTAATAATATAGTAGAGGTATATGTTGTTAGTGGAGGTTTGCAGCCAATATGGTTTATAATGTAAGGCTTACCAGCCATGCAGCGCTGATTCTCATGTACTAAATTTCAAATGGACCATTCTCACTTGTCCGAAGTCCGTTTCAAGTAATTCAAGTTTTTTTAGAAACAAAACAAAATAGATTTTAAGTGGGCTATTTAGAATTGGGCCAGGTGGAGCCGGTGAAGAGGCTGACTTTTGTGGAACTGGATCAGGCTTAGGTTCAAAGAAAGGTAGTTTTTCATAGGGCTCTTTACTGTTTGTCAAAGATCATTAGCTTTAGTTTCCGAGATAGGCTTTGCAACTTTGATGTCAAAAAGAGAAGATATTGTGAATTGCTCATTAGTCCTCTCAGCGTCATCCTTGAGAACAGTGGTATCGATGCCATGAGCATTTACCGGTGCCGGAAGAGTTAGCCATGCTAAATTTTCGCAAATAGGAGATATGTCCGACCTGTTTCTGGAATTGAGAGAGGGTTGAAGCCCCGAAAATGCAAAATGGCTATCACTAGCACAATATTGTACCGCGTGTTCCAATTATTTTTAATTAATTTATTATTTTTTATAATAGATATTTATTTATCTAAATATAAATATCTAAAGTGATAAAAGAAGTTTTTAATGGCTTATCATCTTATTAGATAATAATTATTTATTATTAATATAATATCTATAATATTATAATCATATTTAAACTCTCTAAATAAATACATCTAATAACTAATTAATTATTTATTCTAATAAGTGATAATTTTAATAATAAATAAATTTAATAATAAATTTTATGGTTAATGAAATAATATACAATTTCAAATAGATATTTATTTATTATAAGATAAAATAAGATAAAGTTTATCCTATTTAGGATAAATAATATTTTTATCCTATTATAATAATTTATATTGTATGATTTTAATAATATAAATTTTGCCAGTGACAGTCATTCTAGTATTATAATTCTAGAAAAGTACCCCGCGATAATAATTTTTATATTTTATAATTGTTTTAAATAAATAATTATAAACATTGGTTAAACTAAATAAAGTAACACCATCAATAATAAATAAAAAATATTTATAATATACGGTATATCAATTATCACATTTATTAAGCTTAAATGTATTAAAATATACATTATTTTTCCATATCGGAATTATAAAATAAAATTAACATAATAAAAAATTAAATAGTTATTACTAACTATTTAAAAGACAATTTGGGAATTTGAAAAAAAATAATATTGAAAATAAATATAATAAATTTTATTTATAATAGTACCTTTTGTAAATCATATTTGATATTGATAATAATTAATTAAAATAAAATTTTAAAATAATTTATTTATTATTTAATTCATTCTAGTTATTTCAATAGTCCTTTTTTGAACTAAAGAATTAAATTATTTTTTCCAAGTTCGATTGCTTAATTGATTATATTCATTATACATTATTGTTACAATTATTATTATATAAATTGCTTTATAAATACTTACTGTAAACTTTTTTGGTTTTTTATCACACATTATATATATTAAATATCCTAATAATATTATTGAAATACATTATGAAGGTAACCCTAAAATCCTAATTAAATAAATGATATTATTGTATTTTAAATTAATTTTTTAAAATTTTAAATTTATTATTTATTGTAATAGATAATTAATTAGTTATTATATTTATTTAAAAAATTCAAATAACATTAAGATATTTTATTTGACATTGATAATAATTAGTCCAATTAAAATTTTAAAATATATAATATTTATTAGTTATTATAACAGATAATTAATTAGTTAGATATTTATTTAGAGAGAAACTTTTAATTTTTTGGTGAATCATAAATTAATAGAAATGTTTTGGACTATAGAGTTAAATTATTCTTTTTAGGTTCAATGGCTTAATTAATTATATTCATTATACATTATTGTTATAATTATTTATATAAATTGTTTAGTAAATACCTACGGTAATTTTTTTTTGTTATGCATCATATATTAAATATCCTAATAATATGATTGAAATATACTATGAAGGCAACCCTGATTGAATAAATGTTATTATTTTGTTTTAAATTTAGGTTTTTTTAAATATTATATTAAATTAACTATTGATTAGAATAGATAATTAATTAATTATTACGTATGTTTATTTAAAAAAATTAAATAAGATTAAATATCTTATTTAATATTAATAATAATTAGTCAAATTAAAAATTTTAAAATATTTAAAATATTAAAATATATATTAAAAAGGCAAATCTAAAAAATATTAATCGAATAAGCATACATTAATAAAAAATTATAAAAGAATCATAGATAAATTGGTATCAAAAATATTAAATTAAATTATTAATGAAATACTTTTTATGATCATATTAATTTCATCTTAGTTTAGTTTCAGAATAGCAACAAAAATTCATATTTTTTTTAGCATAACAAAAATTCATATTGTAAGTTTAAATATATATGCAATACAATAAGAATTAGGAGGTTGAGAATTTGCATGTCATTTAAATTCGATATTTAATAATTAATAAATAATTTTTTTGATAAAAAATAAATAAATAAATTTATTTTGATATCAAGTACTAAAAAAATACAGCAAAAAATAGCAGCAAAAGTACAATATGAAAAAAAATTAACATCTAAAAGTGATACAATGATTTTTAAAATAAAAAAAATATTTTTGTCATACAAAACCTTCAAGTTAAGGGAAGTAAATAACATTGACAAACCTCAAAAAACATAATGGGCAAAAAAGGGCTAATGAAAGGATCACTTGCAAGATTATATCATAGAGAAGTTACCACCCAATTGGATGTTTCTCGTGTCTCTATCCTGTTGGGACCTCAACTACTCATGATTTCATCTTGGAAGATAAGAGCCATAAATGTGAATTTTTCTACCATTTCAATAGAGGATCTGAACGAGCATCCGGAATAAATCAATGGGAGCACTTCAGTTGATCGCCTTAGTTTATGAGTTATTGGAACCAATGTAAGTATTATTTATGTATATCACGCATATATAAGCATATCACACTGAATTTTTAATCTTGTATTGTCTATTCTTTGTCAAAAAGAACAACAGATACTCAATGAAGAAAACATGAAAGATATATGGAATCACGGGGCACGAAAGGCCCATGAGAAAAATCCAGTCACTTTACAAAATGGAGATGCATGCTTGTGCAAAAAACCAGATAATACACAAATATTAATCAGAGCTTGCATGAAAAAATTATTGGTTTGAGCCTACACATGGGGTAATATTTCTGCTTTTAATTTTTGAGTTTATGCGTATACAAAATATTTTCAGTCTCACTTTAAATATTTTGTCATGCAAGGGACAAAGAGAGGATATAAGGACTAGCTGAAAAATAGCTGATTTTTTTATAAAAGTGCAAAGTAAATAATCCATTTAAGAATGGAACGAGAAAAAAAATTAGAACTCTCAAATGAATGAAGATGCAAAAGACAAATGATCAGCCCATCTAGAAGAGCTGAAGTCAATGCAAAACATATGTCCAGGAATGAAGATCCATTTTGAAGGGTGAAGACCCGATGTCCAAGAATGAAGATCAATTTTAAGGGTGAAGATCCACAATCCATTGAAGAATAGAGCAAATGGCTGGAAAAAAGCCACAATAGAAGATCAACCAGCTAGAAGAGCTGAAATTATTTGGCTATATGAAAGCCATAATTTTCAACTGATAGAAGGTTAGTTGAATTTAGTTTCGGGTCGAGAACCCAAATCTAGCTTCGGGTTGAGAATCCAAGACCAGTTTCAGGTTGAGAACCCAAATCCAGCTTTGAGTCGAGAAACCAAATCTAATTTTGGGTCGAGTACCCAAATCAAATCCAATTTCAGATCAAGTACCCAAATCAAATCCAATATCGGGTCGAGTACCCGAATGAAATCCTATTTAGGGTCGAAAATCCAAATTTAGTATTCAGTCGAGAATCCAAATTTAGTCTCGGATCGAGAACCTAAGTCCTAGCTTAGTTCGAGAATCTAGATTCAGTCTCGGATCGAGAACCCAAATCAGTATTAGGTCGAAGACCATAATCCAGTATTGGTCGAAAACCTAAAATCCAGTCTTGAGTAGAGAAACCAAATTCAGTCTTGGGCTGAGAGCTCAAATTCAAATCTCGAGTCCATAACTCAATCTAACCTCGTATTCAAAACCCAACCAACCTCGAGTTTAGAACCCAAAAAATCAATCACCCGAGTCCAGAACCCATCCTTACCCGAGATCAGCTCAAAGTCATGTTATTTTTCACTCTCTTCTACTCTAGTCTTAGATCGTTCAAGTAAGGGGCAAGACTGTCGACCCTTAATTTTGGCCCAATCTAAATTCAATTTGAAAAATCAGACTAAGTTTGTTTCTAATTACAAAATCTAGGTTAAACTAAGTTTAATTTTGAATTAGGTTTGATTCGTTTAAAATTTGGCCAATATAATTAAGACAATTTTGTTCCGGGGCAAACCAACTTGATATGGACACCCTCCATATCGAATTGGCCAAAGGCCAAATTGATATGAGGCCTCATTTTGCCTCAATTCAGGCTCCAATGCCCAATTTAAGTCAGTCCAACTTGTACAAGATTTCCTTTTGGGTCTTAGATAAGTAGGAGGAAGTGGGAACAGACTTGTGGAGTATCCGAGCGGCATAAGGACAATTGCTTGAGTTAGTCCTAATGGAGGATTATCAATAGAGAGCAAGAATTAAAAAATGGGGAGAATGATAAAAAAAGAGTGAGACAATTAATAAAAAGGGACGGTGATTCACAACAAAGAGGAAGAATTAATACATAAACAAAGCAACACTTAAAATCGAGCGGTAGCACCAGTTAAGCAAAAAAACCAATATACGGTAGGAAGGCAGTAGTTACTGTCTTCATCTCACCCAGCCAAGACTCAACATTGGTACAGGCAGCAGGCTTGGATCAACGCAAAATGTTGATAGAACTAACAAATGGAGGTTTGAATTTATTAAACCCTAATTTTACAGTAATTGTTTAGTCTATTAACATTGTTTTGTTTCATATCACAATAGTAATTAGATAAATTTATAATTGCAATTTCAATGCTTTAAATCAATATAATCCCATGCAATAGCTTATTAAAATCAACATCCAGTAGCCGAATATTCAATAGTAGTGGAATCATGAGTCTGACAAAAATTGAATCTTAAGTATTAAACCCTAAATTTTGATGATGATAAACCCCAATAATATATTGAATCCAATCTATTTACAAAACCCTACTAGCATGTTTTTAAAATCAATACCTTAATTTTAGACCTTCATCTGAAATCTTAATTTGTTTTCTAAACCCTAGAAACCTAAGATCATACCAACAAAATCCTAGTTTTGCATATTTATTGTTTAATGTAATATTAAACCAATCATGTCTTGGGTTCAGAACCCAAATCAATATCGGGTCTAGAACCCAAATCAATCATATTTCAGGTCCAGAATTCAAATCAATCCCCGGGTCTAGAATCCATCCAAAATCATCTCAAAGTCATGTTGCTTTTTTACTTTCTGAATAAATTCAAGATCATTCAAGCAAGGGGTAAACTGTAGACCCTAGATTGTAGCCATAGCTAATATGATCTTAATTAAAGAAGGCCTAAGTCATAATCGATCTATTTTTAATAAGCTTAAACCTACTTTAAGCTTTTAATTAGATTGGTCCAGTTTTATAAGGCCTAAAATAAGTCCGGTTCAATTTTTAAAGGCCCTTAAATGGTCCAATTAAAGTCCTAAAATGGTCTGATTTGAAATTGAAGCAAGTTTGGTTTGATATGGATTATGCCATTTTGAATTAGGCCTGTCCAATTCGATATGGATGATCCATATCGAATTAGACCATGCCTAATTTGCTATGGACTATGTCCATATCGAATTACACTTACTCTAATTCGATATGGACATGCCCATATTGAATTAGAGTAATTCTAATTCGATATGGAAGCCCATATCGAATTAGATCAACTCTAATACGATATGGAAGCCCATGTCAAATTAGATCAACTCTAACATGATATGGAGCTTATCCATATAGAATTAGATTGATTTTAATTCGTTATGGAGCTTGTCCATATCGAATTAGACTTACTAATTCGATATGGACTTTGGTCCATGTCAGATTTAATTTGTTTTAATCTGATATGGTCACGGTTTCCCTCGAATTTAAAAGAATTTAATTCGATATGCTTCAAATGAGTCGTGCTTAAATAGGAAATTAAGACTAGACTCGATTACAAGGTTTGAACCTAATGTGTTTTCTATAAATACACGATTAAAAACTATAAAGTGGGATGAGCAACACATCAGCAGCAAGAATTATCAATAAAAAGGAAAACAACAGAAATAAAGGAGACAAAACCCTAATTACAACAAACCAGAAGGCAGTGTACAATTGCCTTCACTTTTCTCAACCAAGATTTGACACTAGTTCAAATACAAAGTTTGGATCAACGTAAAATATCGGTGAAATCAACAAACGAATGTTTGAAATTTCTTATTTAATCTGTTTAAATTCACAGTCGTTCATTCACTATTGTTTCACCCATTGAATTGTTTTTATTTAGTTCTCGTGTTTCTCATGAAACATCCAGTAAGCTATAATTAGGTTATGTCCACAAAACTAATTTTAATGTCTAATGAATTACTTTATTTATAATCACAGTAGCTAATTTTTAATATCCAAAACCTTATCACATTTTTCTAAAAATAAAAACCTTAATTTTATTTTCTAAAATCAAAATCTTAAATATGTTTTCTAAAAAACAAAACCCTAATCATGTTTTTGTAAAACTCTAAAACCTTGATTGTTTTTCCCAAAAATCCTAAAAAACCCTAATTTCATCCAAAAATTCTAATTGCACTCTAAAAACCCTAAAATCATGCTTTAACCCAAAAAACCTAGTTTGATCACCAAAACCCTAATTTTCATTCATAAACCATAATTCATATATTAAACTCTAATTTTGTATATCTTATGCTTAATTTAAATATTAAAACCTAGATTTAATTATTTCATGTTTATGATGAGTATTTACTAATGTTCTATTTGTCATGTAATGATTTTTTCTATTTTTGCTTATTATGAATGTTTGAATGATTTAATTTATTTAGTTAATTATTTTAATGTTGATTATTTTGATTTCAATAATGTAAGAGGCATGTTTTCACTTTATGGGTATCTTATTGGTTAAATTCAATGTAATTTAATTTTTTTTAGTTTTTGAATTAATGTAAAGGGCATATTTTTACCAAATGGTGGATGTCCTATTTCATTTAGTTTTCGACATTGGACATGGTTGTTAGGACATATTTTCATCTTATTTGTTGCCCATTTTATTTGTTTGTTTGAACCTTTCTTGATTTTAATACAGTGAATGATTATTTATTTTAATAACTGAATTTATTGTGGATGATTTTATAATATTTAAGAATTTAATAATATTTAGATCTAAAAAAGAGGCTAGTTCAAATAAATTGAACGTTTTGGAGGTGCTAGGTCATTATCACATTCTCCATACATACCTAACTTTTCAAACCCATTAGGGGTTGGAGATTCCTTAAGAATCGAGTTATCCACCTTTTTTTTTCAAGCCCGTCTGGATAGCGACTCCATTTTCTCCTGGTTTAGGCTTATGTTCTCTAAAGCCCTGACCTAACAACACTGAAGTTGCAAGAACCATTCAACATATGAGTGATGATGAAAATTCCCGTTCACAAAGTGTCCCAAGAAAGTCGACGGTCGGTGGTAAATCAACTAAAATCCACACTTTTCGATTTTCCTTCTCCTTCTCCGTTCCATGTTTCTTTCTTTCCTTTTCTCTATTTCTTTCTTTTCCTTTTCTTTCTCTCTCTCTTTCTCTCTCTCTCATTTTTTTGTTTCTTTCTTTTAAAAATTTCCAATTTCTCTTCTTTAATTAATGACACACATAAACAATTATGCCCACCAACTTTAATTATTGTTTGTTTAACTTTTAATTTTTTTTTATCTTTCTCTCCCACTAACATTAATTATTCTTAACTTTAATTATTTTTTTATTATGTCTTCCACTAGCTCAATTATTCCTATTATAATTATTAAAATTTTTTTCTTTGTTTATTTTGTTGTCTCCCATTATAATTAATAATGTTAAGTTTAGTAATAATATTATTATTTTATTTTATTATTTACTTTTTTTAGTTTGTTGTACCTAAAATACATGTGTTTATTATTATTATTATTATTATTATTATTATTATTATTATTATTATTATTATTTTATACAATGTATTATATTCTTCCTCCATTAAAGAAAATTCATCCTCGAATTTTTACTAACTTGCAGTTGAACACAAATGAGGATATTTAATAAGCATATTTTATTTTCTTTGCAAAATATTTTTCAATAAAATTAATGTCTATACTTAGTCGATTGTTATATTTCTTAAATTACTAAATCAGTTCAAGGAAGAACTCAAAATCTATTTCTTAAGTATTCATTTAATAAATTTAAACCATTATTTATATTAATATATATAAAAAGTTTTTAATCTATAACTTCACAATTTAGCTACATTGCTAACTCTGCACTCCTTGCTGTATCACTTCACAATTTAAGACCACATATCCTAATAATAAAATATTAATAATACTACTAATAAATTTCTTTATTTCTAACTAACTAATTTTTTCTTTTCTTGACTACTTTATCTTCATTAATTCACCATAATTAGCATAGATTTACTTACTTGTATTGACGTCATTGAATATCACTATCTTAGATATCACACTCCTACATTTTAAATATTTCTTCCATAGACATAATTTCATTCTTAATTTATAAACCATTATTATAATTATATGTATCTAAATTCTTAATCCTTTCCTAATACATATTCACTTCAATCTAATTTTAAATATATTTTTCTAAGACCCAAAAATATTCTTATTTTATATTTCCTGTGAATTATTGATTCTCTTATAGTACTCTTTTAATTTCCAATCCTCTAGCTCTTAAGGAAATCTTGTCAACCCAAATTGTTTTACACATAGAAATTTTCTTTAGACCATAAAGCATCAAGTCTATAAAAATTTCAATTAACCTAATAGAAATAGTAGTATCCATCAAAATATAAACATATATATTATGGTCCAACTTAAAATTCCAACAAGTAATATTTACTAAATCCTTATCTTAACATATAACAAAAGTTTCAAGAATAAATTTAAGATTTAGTATATATTTATACCAATTCTTTTCTAAGAATATCCCTTATATTTTAAAATTTTTTAAACATTATAAATTAATAACTATAACCATTTTCATCATACTTCATGAATAATCAAATCAAACTTCATACCCATCATCCATCACATTCCTATCATATTCATATATAAATAAAATATTTGAAACCCAAAGAAATAATATAAATCTTGGTCTCCATTTATCTAAAATTTTATATCAAAATTGATTTCAAACTTAGTATCTAGATTTAGCTTAATTAATTCTATATATCCGTATAAATTTCATAAATTATATTAAAAGAAAGAAAAAATTGATTCGTAGTTTATCTGTGGCAAATCATTAGTTTGAATATATTTTAAATATACAAATTATGTATTCAAGTACATCTCAAGTACATAAAATATTTATTCCAAGTGTATGTATATTTCATGTATATAGTATGTACCTTATTCTTTAAACTCTTTTTTTCATAATTTAGACTATATTTCTTTCTTCTTTTTATTTTTATTATTTATTATTTATTTAATTTATATATACATATATATTTTTTAAACTAATCTTGCACAAATTAATATTTAACATATATTAATGCTAAATTTTACCTTATTATTTCACCATTTTATCTATGCATCCATATCGTGTATAACTATAAACTAAAGATAATTAAAATCTCTGTCAACCTTTAAAAAAATCAAGGACATTAACTTTTTATCCACATATATGACAAATGCATATGTTATAAATGAATGAATGCCCTATTTGATCGGCCAACATACTTTAATTTAATGATTCAAATTTTCTTGGTTATAATTACTTCTACGGTCTATACTACCTTATACTCTTAGTAACATCATCTTATAAGACAAATACAACTAAGATTATTGCCTTATTCTTATTTGAAAAAGTAAAAGTCTACAGAATCTATAATCTATTCTCTAATACCATTTAAATGTCACACCCCAATCTCCTAATCCTAAAGGTGAACTTACTCTGCTATATAAAAAAAATATCATCTTTCGCATATTGAATATTTCATATCTCTCATATATACATAACCATGAGTCTAATTATATCTTCATCATTAAAATTAAAACTATTATTATTAAATACATCTTTAGTATTGTCCACCATAATTAAACACATAACTAATAAGATCAACTGTAAGTCTAATATATTAGCCCAATATTTTTTACATGTTGATAGAATGTAATGAAAAGAAATTCTACTGAAATATTCTCCAATATCTAAAAATGTTTATAAAATAAAGGGTGAGTTCAACTACTCATTAAGAAGATAATTATATAATAAATGGGAAACAAATAATATTTTTCTCATCTACTTACTCGTATAAAATTTCATACTATTGCATAATAATTTCTTTCTTAAAGAAACATAAATTCACAATATCATGTCATAAAATATAATCATATAGTTTTATACACTCAATATATATAGTTCATAGATAATATAATATCTTAGGTGCAAGTAAACATATATTTACTGACAGCTAATAAGATCAACTGTAAGTCTAATATGTTAGCCCAATATTTTCTACATGTCGATAGAATTTAATGAAAAGGAATTCTACTTAAATATTCTCCAATGTCTAAAAATATTTATAAAATAAAGGGTGAGTTCAACTACTGGGTGAGAAGATAATTATATAATAAATGGGGAATACACAATATTTTTCTTATCTACTTACTCGTATAAAATTCCATACTATTGCATAATAATTTCTTTCTTAAAGAAACATAAATTCACAATATCATGTCATAAAATATAATCATATAATTTCATACACTCAGTATATGTAGTTCATAGATAACATAATACTTTAAGTGCAAATAAACATATATTTACTGACAGCCTAAGGGTAAAACATAACATCTTGGGTGTAGTGATGATGCATGGCAGCACCAAGAGCAAATAATCATGGTCATACATATGTGCAGAGCTGTCCCCAAAAGGCGACCACCCGATGTATACTCCAAAGGCTATATGTATATATATACCAAGCGTTGTCCCAAAGACAGTATCATAATCATAATCATAATTTCTTTAACATCCTGTTATCAGAGGTGTCTTTATTAAAAAATATATAATGAGTGTATTTAGAGCATTTATTCAGCTGAATCAATAAATAATTATCATACCATAATTCAAATATTAACATACCATTATTTATTTCTATTTTTAAATATATTCATAAATAATATTTTATCTTTCCAAATTCCTTTATAAAAATTACTTTTATCATAGAACAATTTTAACAAATCATATATATATAATTTAATAAAATACCGATGTTATATAATTATCCACTCACATTGATTAACGGCTCAATTTATTTAATTGACTGAATCACCTATATATTCTACAATTGTTGTTGAATCCTCACCTGAAGTGATATAAAAATAATAATTTACTAAATTATTATCTCAGATTATTAATTACTATGAGGTGAATTACATGAAAAGAAAATGCGACAATGATTCTTAAAATTCTAGCAAATTTTTGGCAAAGTTTCGGCATAATTCGATCGTTTTCAAAATCCTACAATAATACTCCAATGACTATTCTTTTAATTTATCAAGCCAATAACTTATCAAATATTCTAATAATATTTTTAACAACTTAATATAATTTGAGTGTCTAAATTTATTAATTATTTATAATATTTTAATATACAATTTTAGTTCATTTATTTTAATAGTTTAATAATTATAATTATAATAATATTTATATTATTACTTAATTAATTCAATGCGTTTAAATAATATTTATTTAATTTTTGGCATTTTAAGAAAAATACAACCTTATATTAATTTTTAATAAAATTAAATTAATTCATATACATATTTAAAATTTGTTTAACTTAGTTTCCAAAATAGATTTGTATTTTATAATAATAATTATAACAATACATTATAATAAAAAAATTTATTAAAATAACAATGATATCATTTATTTAAATTCTGTTATACTTTTAAAATATTAATAATAATGACACTAATAATAATAATAATAATAATAATAATAATAATAATAATAATAATAATAATAGTTACTTAGATATTGACATTATATAACAAATTTTTATTATTTAAAAATAATCACTTAACTACTTTTAATTGAACTATAATAATTTATATTAACTTTAATAGCAATAATATTAATAATACTAGTTATTGAAATAAACCTATAATAAACTTAAAAGCAATAAACATAATATATTGACAATAGTAATAGTAGTAAAATAATATTAACAATAATTATAAAATTGATAATTACTGCTAATAATAATTATAATAAATTTATGATTAATCTAATAATAATACTTTATTTCTATAATAATAGCAATATTAATTGTTAATCACTACTTTATCATTGATTTAAGTTTAAAAATAAATAATAATGTAATTATTATAGCTATGACAATAAAAATTTTAATTAAATAATTAATTTTATAAATTACTATAAATTTTAATTATATTATATTTAACACTTATTTTAATTATTTAATAATTAACTAACTTAATTTAATTCATAAATAATTTAACTAACTTAGTTCAATTTGTAAGTAAATTTTTTTTATATAAATAATAATTTAATAATAGTCTTTAATTTAACTTAATTAGCAAATTATTAATTTATTAGCTTATAGTTAATTTATAAATTTTATACATACATTTATTCTTATTCTTATATTTAAAATATCATTTATTTATTCTGTAATTTACTAATAAAAATTTATAATTCAAGAACTTAATTTATTTTTAACCATAAGTTTTTTTATTCTATAGTTAATATACTTATATATATATATACTTCTTTCTAATTACAATAATTAATCAATTAATAAACAACTATATATATATATTAATAAAATTTCTCAAGTATAATTTAATGATAACTTTAAATTTATTAATTAACAACTAATTACTAATTCACCAATTCCATAAAATATAATTAATTTATTCTACAAATTTATCAATAAATATTTATTACTCAAATATTAAATAATAAATTTTAAATTATAATTTGTATTAATAATTCCTTTTTAAACTTAATACATATATGTATACTTATTATCTAATTGTCTTCATTATTTTAATTTTTCATTCTAATTGCAACTATTTAATTAATTCTACAAATAAATAAATAGCAACTATAATTATTATTTTTTTAAAGTAGCAAATGATTTATTTAAATTAATTAGTAAAATAAGCAATTCTACTTAAATAACCACTAGAAATAAAAATTTTAATCTAATTCAGTAACTTACTAATTAAATTTTAGTTTAATATTTATAATTTATAATTTTAATTATAATTACTATTCTAAATTAATTATTTATTATTTTTCTTATATATATTTTTACTATTTTACTATTCATAAAATTTTTAAATACTCATCATAAATTAGCAAATGAGATATTAAATTAAACTCATGAAGAAAGGGTTTTAAAAATACACGAATAGTCAAAAAAAGTGATCAAAAAATTGTCGAAAAGCTCGCCAAAAAATTCTCGCTGGCGTGGAGCGTGACATCCGTCAGCCTATCGAAGCAAATCCGATGGCGGCTAACTTGTGTCCGGATGATGATTTTGGTGGTATGATGCATGTCCCAAGAAAGTCGACGGTTGACGATAGATCAACTAAAAACCACATTATTCGATCTGCCTTCTCCTTCTCCGTTCTCTATTTCTTTCTTTCCTTTTCTCTATTTCTTTCTTTTCCTTTTCTTTCTCTCTCTCTCTCTCTCTCTCTTTCTCGTTTTTTGTTTCTTTTTTTAATAAAATTCCAATTTCACTTCTTTAATTAATGACACACACACACAATTATGCCCACTAACTTTAATTATTGTTTGTTTAATTTTTAAATTTTTTTTATCTTTCTCTCCCACTAATATTAATTATTCTTAACTTTAGTTATTTTTTATTCTTTGTCTTCCATTAACTTAATTATTCCCATTATAATTATTAATTTTTGTTGTTTGTTTATTTTTTTTGTCTCCCATTATAATTAATAATATTAAGTTTAATAATAATCTTATTATTTTTATTTTATTATTTACTTTTTTTAGTTGTTATACCTATTATTATTATTATTTTATACAAGGTATTACATCACCATGAGTCTAATTATATCTTCATCATTAAAATTAAAACTCTTATTATTAAATACATTTTTTATTATTATCGACCATAATTAAAAATATAACTCTAAATAAAATCAATTGTAAGTCTAATATGTTGGCTCAACATTTTCTACATGCCAATAGAATGTAATGAAAAGGAATTCCACTGAAATATTCTCCAATATCTGAAAATATTTATAAAATAAATGGGTGACTCTAACTACTCAATAAGAAGATAATTATATAATAAATGGGAAACAAACAAGATTTTTCTCATATACTTACTAGTATAAAATTTTATACTGCTGCACAATAATTTATTTCTTAAAAAAATAGAAATTCATAATATCATGTCATAAAATATAATCATATAATTTCATACATTCAATATATATAATTTATAGATAACATCACACCTTAGACGCAAGTAAATATATATTTACTGCCAGCCTAAAAGTAAAACATGACATCTTGGGCATAATGATGACGCATGAAAGTATCAAGAGCAAATAATTATGGTCATACACATGTGCAAAGCTGCCCCCAAAGGGCGACCACCTGATATATACTCCAAATGCTATATGTATACCAAGCGCTATCATAAAGATAGTATCATAATTATAATCCGTCAATTTCTTTAACATCCCATCATCACATGTGTCTCTATTAGAAAATATATAATGAGTGTATTTAGAATATTTATTCAGTTGTATCAATAAATAATTATCATATCATAATTCAAATATTAACATACCATTATTTGTTCCCATTTTAAATATATTCATAAATAATATTTTTATCTTTCCAAATTCTTTTATAAAAATTACTTTCATCATAAAACAATTTTAATAAATCATATATATAATTTAATAAAATACCAATGTTATATTATTATTCACTTACTTCTATGCTCTATAATTATTGTTGAATTTTCACTTAAAATAATATAAAAATAATAATTTACTAAGATATTATCTAGTATTACTAACTACTATGAGATGAATTACATGAAAAGAAAATATGAGGATGATTCCTAAAATTTTAGCAAATTTTCGACGAAATTTCGACATAATTCGACCGTTTTTAAAATTCTACAATAATACTCCAATGAGTATTCTTTCAATTTATTAAGCCAATTACTTAATATAATTTGAGTGTCTAAATTTATTAAGTATGTATAATATTTCAATATACAATTTTAATTTATTTATTTTAATAGTTTAATAATTATGATTATGATAATATTTATATTATTAGTTAATTAATTTAAATACGTTTAAATAATTTTTATTTAATTTTTAGCATTTTAAGGAAAATACAACCTTATATTTATTTTTAATAAAATTAAATTAATTCATATACATATTTAAATTTTGTTTAACTTAGCTTCCAAAATAGGTTTGTATTATTAATAATGATACTATTAATAATATAAGTAATAATAATAGTTACTTAGATATTAACATTATATAAAATAAATTTTTATTATTTAAAATAATTACTTAACTACCTTTAATTGAACTATAATAATTTTTATTAAGTTTAGTAGTAATAGTATTAATAATACTAGCTATTGAAATAAACTTATAATAAACATAAAAGCAATAAAGGTTCTTTACGCTCTGCTAGGTTTGCAATAACGACATTACGGCGTCATCTTCTTTATCGGCAGCTGCCCCTACTGGGCAGTCACGGTCTTTCTTGGATGTTTTTCGGCAAGGACCAACTGTGTCTCATGTTGATAGACTATTTTCGGAAGCCAATTTGGGTGCCTTGGAGATTTCGGATTCAAGGTTTAAAGGGTACCCTTCTATTTCGTTTTCTCAGAAGGATATTGATGAATTTGCCCGGCCTTTTAAGTTTGCATTAGTCGGTCATTTTTCCTCTGGCAGACCATCTATGAAAGCTTTACAGAAAGGTTTTGATTTGATTGGTTTTAGGGGACCTTTTTCGATTGGTTTGTTGAATGATTCTGATGTGCTTATTAACTTCCAAGCAGAGGATGATTTTTTGCGTTGTTGGTTACGACAACATTGGTTCTTTAATGGGTTTGGCATGCGTGTATTCAAATGGACTCCGAAATATAATCCATCTTGTGACAGTCCAATTTATCCAATTTGGGTTTCGATGAATGGTTTGCCAATTCATTTATTTCATAAACGTGCTCTGTTTTCTATTGCAAGTCAGATTGGTGTCCCATTAAAGGTTGATGCAGCTACTGCATCTCTTTCCAGGCCATCAACTGCTCGGGTATGTATTGAAATTGACTTGTCTTGCGTATTGCCTGATAAAGTTTGGATAGGTGATGAAAATTCTGGTTTTTTCCAAAATATTATGTATGAAAATTTGCCAAAATTTTGTACTCATTGTTTCAAGATGGGACATTTAATGGCCAATTGTGTTGCTGGCAATGCTATGGTTTCTGATACTAAAGGTGTTGAGGTTGTTATATCAGAAAAAATTTGGGTTCCTAAAACTAATACTTTGACTGCTAATTCTACAACTATTGATAAAGCTAATACTGTACAAGGTGAAGTTGATAAAGTTGACTATGATAAGATTGTTCCTGATAAGGTTGTACATGACTTGCATACTACTGTTCCAGTAATACCTTCAAATATTATTTCCTTACATGGGTTTGACATTAATGATAAGGGCAAGGGTAAATTGGAAGTATCTTCAGTTGATGGGATTGTTGATGATACTGAGGGCAAGGATCAATTGGACGTAGCTTCAGATGATGTGATATTTGATTCACAGAAGATTTTAATTAATGATTCAGCTGCTGTTAATGTTGAGGAGAGAGTTATAGGAGATTATTCTGGTTTTCAAACAGTCAAATCTCATCATCGTCATTCTAAAAAGAATGTCTTAGGTCTTGAGGTAGTTAGCGAATCTAACATTGAATTGGATGATGTTCAAGCTCAAATCGAAACAAATTTAGATAAAGATGCTGCTGTTATTACCAAAAAGAAAAGGGTTGGCCCAAAGGGAAGAAACAAACTGTAGTAGGAGGCTCTGTTCCTATTTCTAAGACCGATGTTGCTGGAATAGATACCTCCATTAAAGGTATTTCGGATACTTTGCCTATCTCTAATTCGGTTCAGAATCTTGCATCCTTGGATCAATGAATGTTTTATTTTGGAACTTAAGGGGTATTGACTCTTCTTTACTTCGATTGTCTAATCTCATTAAATTACATAATTTGGCTTTGCTTGTGTTGATTGAACCTTTAACTACTGTTTCTAAGATGGGCTTTTTGGCTAATAAATTGGGGTTCACAGGATCTTTTGCTTCAGTTAGTAATAAAATTTGGATCCTGTAGCGTGAGAATATTTTTAAACTCTCTAAGATTATGGATGGTGGTCAGTTATTGACTTGTGAAGCTGTCCATTTCCAGTCTGGTTTTGTTTTCAATATTTCAGCTGTTTATAGGGTTCATGATAGGGTTGTCAGACAAGATTTATGGGATGCTATGTTCAAAGTTTCTGATTCTTGCTCTTCACCTTGGATTGTTGGGGGGGATTTTAATGTTATTAAATATAGTAGTGAATATGTGGGTTCAGGCAATGTAGAACTGAATGGAATGCAAGATTTTGTGGATGCTTGTGATGAATGTGATCTTTAGGATATTCCTTTTCAAGGTAACGAATTTACTTGGACGGGTATTCGCAAGAATGGCTGGGTTTGGAAACGTCTTGATAGGGTTATGGCTAATTTCTTATTATTTGATGCTTTTGATGTTGTTTCAGTTCATCACTTAGGTAAGAATTCCTCGGATCATTCGCCTCTTCTTTTTTGTTGTCAAAAATCTGAATTTAAGTATCCTAAGTCATTTAAATTTCAGCATATGTGGCTTCAGGATGATTCTTTTCTCTCTACTGTGAAACAACATTGGGGCAGCGGTTTTAATGGAGGTGGTATGTCAGGTTTGTTTACCAAGCTTCGTTCTCTTAAAAAGGTTCTTCGGGAATGGAATCATAATAAATTGGAAATATTTTTTCTAGTATCAAAATCGCAGAGAAGGAGGTCATTCAAGCTGAAGAAAGGTATGTGACTGATTTTTCAGATTTTAATTTGCAGGTATGGAATAAAAAGCAGGCAGTTTTGCACCAGAAATTAAAGCTTGAGGAGATTTTTTGGAAACAAAAATCTTATATTAATTGGCTTCAGGATGGGGATCGTAATACCAAGTATAATCATAATTTCGTTAAAATGAGACATAAGCAATCTTGTATTATTTCGATTAAGACTGATGCTGGTGTTCGATTAGTTGAGCAGGATGATATTGGTGCAGAGGCGGTTCGTCATTTCCAGACTCTGTTTGCTTCTGAGACTAATTGGGATTTTTCTTGTGCTACTCCGATTTTGGATAATATTCCTTCTCTTGTTTCTTCGACTGAAAATGAGGCGATACTTTCTGTTCCTGATGCATTAGAAATTAAAGCTGCGGTTTGGCAGTTAGATCCTAACAGTGCTCCAGGTCCTGATGGGTTCGATGGGTGTTTTTTCAGGAACTGTTGGGATATTATTAGTCGGGATGTGGTTAGTGCTGTTCAGGAGTTCTTTTTGGGGGTCCCTGTTCCTAGAGCTGTTGGTAGTGCGGTTATTATTCTGCTTCCTAAGGTTGTTAATCCTAATAATTTTGGCAATTATCGCCCTATTTGTCTTGCTTCATTTTTTAGTAAGGTATGCACTCGTATTTTGGCTAATCGGTTAGCTCCAATATTGGACAAACTTATTTCTAAAGAGCAAGCAGGTTTTCTCAAAGGTCGATCTATTCATGCTCAGATTATGTTGACTAATGAGATTATTCATGATCTCGATAAAAGAACCTGGGGTCATAATATTGCTCTCAAATTGGATATGGCCAAGGCTTTCGATAGGGTCTCATGGGACTTTCTCCGAGCTATATTACTTAAATTTGGTTTCTCTGATAAATTTGTTCAGCTTATTCTTGGTTATTTGACTGCTACCCATCTTTCGATATTGGTTAATGGAGTGAGCTACGGTTTCTTTCAAGTAAAGCGAGGGGTTAAGCAAGGTGATCCACTCTCTCCTTTGTTGTTTATTCTTGCATCTGAAGCTTTTTTCTAGAGGTTTGAATGATTTGATCTCTAAGGGTAAAATTCGGCCCTACATGCTTACCAGAGGGAGTCCTGTTATTTCTCACCTTGCTTTTGCTAATGATTTGTTGATTTTTATTAATGGTGATGTTAGATCTCTTAAGTGTTTTTGAGCTTTTTCAGATTTGTACCAGCGAGTTTCAGGGCAACTTATTAATTATGTCAAAAGCTCATTCTATGTTTTTGATAAAGCAAAGAGGGCAATGGTGCACAAGTTTGAAGATATTCTTACCATTCGTAAGGGCACTCTCCCATTTACCTATTTAGGTGCTCCTATTTT
The DNA here is from genome assembly GCA_947685225.1 of Garcia nutans. Classification (NCBI taxonomy): domain Eukaryota; kingdom Viridiplantae; phylum Streptophyta; class Magnoliopsida; order Malpighiales; family Euphorbiaceae; genus Garcia; species Garcia nutans. Next base: position 81,416,930 of record CANTUV010000024.1, read on the forward strand.
TAAAGGTATTACTAGAGCTTCTTATTGGTCTAATTTGTTGCAAAAAGTGGATGATAAGTTGGCAGGTTGGTTAAAACACTTCCTTAGCCCGGGTGGTCGTCTTATTCTTATTAAACATGTGTTGAGTGCCATTCCGGTTCATATTATGGGGGCTCTTTTATTGCCTAAATCCATTATTATTGCTTTGGAAAAATGCTTTGCTAGATTCTATTGGAGTGGGAATGATATTTTAAAACATCATTGGGTTCGTTATGATAAGATGTGTTATCCTGTGACGGAGTTGGGTTTGGGGATTAAACCGTTGGTTGCTCTTCAAGAAGCTTTTTCAGTCAAGAGACTATGGATGTATCTCTCAAGAGATTCTCTTTGGGCAGAATGCCTTTTTGGTAAATATGGTCGTCGGGGAGATTTGGTCTGCTCAACTCTAGACTCACCTGGCTGGAAGAACTTGTGTAGAATATATGAGATGCATCATGATGCTTTTTCTCTTGTTGATGGTAATGTTGTTTGGAGGGATGGCAAGAAATTCTCTTTATCTCTGGCATATGACATGGTTAGAGACAAGAAGGATTCTAATCCTGAGATTGCTTGTATTTGGAGTTCTGTGGTTCCTGCCAAATTGTCTATTCATACTTGGCGAGTGTTTCAGGATTCTCTTCCGTTGCCTCACAAAATTCAACAGCTTGGCGTTTCTTTGTGTTCTGTTTGCTTGTTCTGCTGTAATGCTCCTGCATCTATTTCTCACATTTTTCATGATTGTCTTAAGATTCATGGGCTTTGGAGTTTATTTTGTGGTTACTTATTTCCTCAGTGCAGATGTCGTGCCCATGAGTTGAAGTCTTGGTTTAGATTAGCCAAGTCTAGTTCCATGAAAGGGCGTCTGGCTTGTATTTTGCCTCAGGTAATTTTGTATGAGGTTTGGTGTGCTTATTGTTCTTCTGCTTGGGGTGCTCAAGTTTTTTGCTTGTAGGCTGTGAACCATAGAATTTTGAAATTCCTCCTTAGTTGGGGTGCTGTTCACTCGGGTGATAAGTGGGCAAGGGAGAGTTCTTGTTATGATTTTTTGCCTACTGGTTTTGGGAGGTCTTCCATTCGGCCTAGACTTGTGTATTGGATTAGGCCTCCAATGGAATATATGAAGTTGAATGTTGAAGCTTCTTTTTCAGAGCAAAGTGCGACGGGAGGGGCTATTTTGAGGGATGAGTCTGGTTTTTTTATTGGAGCCATTTCTTTCCTTTTACAGGCTAAATCTTCTTTTCATGCTAAGTTTAATGCTTTTGTGGAATGGTTTTTGTTGGTGTTGCGAACAGGGAATTTATCCATTCAGACTTCATATTGAAAGTGATTCCCTTACCTTAGTTCAACAGCTAAATGGGGATGCTCCTTCTTCCATGCATTTGATTGATCATGCTCGTAAAGCTCTTCAAGGGTGTGTTATTTCATATATCCCCAGGGAAGGTAATGTAGTAGCTCATTCCATTGCTTTTCAATGCAGGCTTGATGGATATCCTAGGCAATTTTGGTCCTTGCTTTCTCTTCCTAAGAGAGTTATTGGCATGATCTTGACGGATGCGGATGGATTACCGTATGTTTCTTTTAGATATTAGGCTTTATTTTGTTCTTGGCCTGTCATGTATTTTGGCTTTTCAAATTTGAAAAACTCTGTTTATAAAGAGATTGTATCTCAAACTTTTTGAAATTTTTGATAATTAATAAATATAGCCGGTGGTACCGCCCACCTTTACCAAAAAAAAACATAAAAGCAATAAATATAATATATTGGTAATAGTAGTAGTAGTAAAAATTAATATTAACAATAATTATAAAATTAACAATTACTACTAATAATAATTATAACGAATTTATGAGTAATCTGATAATAATACTTTATTTTTATTACACTAGTAATATTAATTTTTAATCACTACTTTATCATTGATTTAAGTTTAAAAATAAATAATAATTTAATTATTATAGTTATAGCAATAAAAATTTTAATTAAATAATTAATTTTATGAATTACTATAAATTTTAATCCTATTATATTTAACACTTATTTTAATCATTTAATAATTAACTAACTTAATTTAATTAGTAAATAATTTAATTAACTTAGTTCAATTTATAAGTAAAAATTCTTATATAAATAATAATTTAATAATAGTCTTTAATATAACTTAATTAGCAAACTATTAATTTATTAGTTTATAATTAATTTATAAATTTCATACATACATTTATTCATATTCTCATATTTAAAATATCTTTTATTTATTTTGTAATTTACTAATAAAAATTTATAATCCAATAACTTAATTTATTTTTAACCATAAGTATTTTTATTATCTAGTTAATATACTTATATATATTCTTCTTTCTAATTACAATAATTAATCAATTAATAAACAACTATATATATTAATAAAATTCATCAAGTATAATTTAATAATAAATGTTAATTTATTAATTAATAACTAATTGCCAATTCATCAATTCTATATAATACAGTTAATTTATTCTATAATTTACCAATAAATATTTACTACTAAAATATTAAATATTAAATTATAATTTGTATACATATATGTGTACTTATTATCTAATTGTCTTCATTATTTTAATTTTTCATTCTGATTGTAACAATTTAATTAATTCTATAAATAAATAAATAGCAACTATAATTATTATTTTTTAAAGTAGCAAATGATTTATTTAAATAAATTAGTAAAATAAGCAATTCTAAATAAATAACCAACTAGTAATAAAAATTTTAATCTAATTCAGTAACTTACTAATTAAATTTTAGTTTAATATTTATATTAATAATTATAATTATTATTTTAAATTAAATATTTATTATTTTTCTTATATATATATTTATTATATTTTTTGTTACTATTTTACTATTTATAAAATTTCTAAATCCTCATCCTAAACTAGAAAATGAGATACCAAATAGAAGCTCATGAAAAAAGAATTTCAAAAACACTCGAGTCGTCATAAAAAGAGGCTGAAAAATGGTCAGAAAGTCACTTCGATGAGAGCTTCAATCAAAAGTTTGGGCGGCGAGTGCGGCTCTGTCCGACAGCCTTTCACGGCGATTTTAATGGAGTTGAAAAGCTCGTCGAGTTACCTTTCTCGGTGATCGGCGCGTGTAAGAAAACAGTGATTGGAAGGCAACGAGCGAAGCTTTAAAAGTTGGACAATTACTCGATGAAAAAGAAAATGAAGGAGAATAGTGGCAGTGTGTTTGTTTTTGCCGATCTGTCACCTTCCAGCGATTGACCGGCGACATGTGCCAGACCACTGTGAAGCCCACGTTCCAACACGTCGACATCCACCGGACTCACCTTGATTTGCCGTCGGACGGCAAGACACGAGCTGGACATAGGTGATGTCGGCGTGACTTTTCGACGATTATTCTGACCTCTTTTTCGACACCTCGGGTATTTTTAGAACCCTCTTTTCATAAATTTCGATTTGGTATCTCATTTGCTAATTTAGGATAACTATTTAGAAATTTTATAAATAGTAAAATAATATATATATAATAAAATATATCTACATATAAGAAAATAATAAATAATTAATTTAGAATAATAATTATAAATTATAAATATTAAGCTAAAATTTAATAAGTAAGTTGCTGAGTTAGATTAAAATTTTTATTACTAGTTGGTTATTTATTTAGAATTACTTATTTTACTAATTGATTTAAATAAATCATTTGCTAATTTAAAAAATAAATAATAATTATAGTTGCTATTTATTTATTTATAGAATTAATTAAATTATTGCAATTAGAATGAAAAATTAAAATAATGAAGACAATTAGATAATAAGTATACATATATGTGTACAAGTTATATTTTAAAATTTAATATTTGTGTGGTAAATATTTATTTATAAATTTTAAAATTAATTAATTATATTATATGTAATTGATGAAGTTATAATTAGTTGTTAATTAGTAAATTTAAAGTTACCATTAAATTATACTTAAAGAATTTAGTTAATATATATAGTTGTTTATTAATTGATTAATTGTTGTAATTAGAAAGAAGTATATATATAAGTATATTAACTATAGAATAAAAATACTTTTGGTTAGAAAAAATTAAGTTCTTGAATTATAAATTTGTATTAATAAATTACAAAATAAATTTATTAATTAATTATAAGTTAATAAATTAATAGTTTGTTAATTAAGTTATATTAAAGAATATGATTACATTATTATTATATAAGAGTTTTTACTTACAAATTGAATTAAGTTAATTAAATTATTTATGAATTAAAGTAAGTTTGTTAATTATTAAATGATTAAAATAAGTGTTAAATATAATAAGATTAAAATTTATAGTAATTTATAAAATTAATTATTTAATTAAAATTTTTATTGCTATAACTATAATAATTAAATTATTATTTATTTTTAAACTTAAATCAATGACAAAGTAGTGATTAACAATTAATATTACTATTGTTATAGAAATAAAGTATTATTTTTAGATTAATCATAAATTTATTATAATTATTATTAGTAGTAATTGCCAATTTTATAATTATTTTGGTAATAATTTTACTATTGCTACTATTACCAATACATTATATTTATTGCTTTTAAGTTTATTTCAATATCTAGTATTATTAATATTATTATTGATTTAAACTTAATATAAATTATTATAGTTCAATTAAAGGTAGTTAAGTAATTATTTTAAATAATAAAAATTTATTTTATACAATGTTAATATCTAAGTAAATGTTATTATTATATATATATATATATTTACTTGCAGCTTAAGGGCAAAATATGCCATCTTTGGCGTAGTGATGACGCATGACAACACAAAGAGCAAATAATGATGGTCATATACATGTGTGGAGCTGTCTCCAAAGGGCAACCACCTGATATACGCCCTAAAAGCTATATGTATACCAAGCGATATTCCAAAGACAATATCATAATCATAATCCGTCAATTTCTTTAACACCCCGTCATCACATGTGTCTTTATTAGAAAACATATAATGAGTATATTTAGAATATTTATTCTACTGTATCAATAAATAATTATCATATTGTTAAGATTGTGTATAATCAAACTCTATTTTAATCATTGATAATCAAATTGAAAAAAAACTAATAATTTGAAACAAGTATGTTTTACAAAGTTAGAAATCGAGCGTCTTTGTGTGACCACCCTAACGAACGACTGGGCGATTGCACAAATACAGCCTGAGCACATAACCAAAGTCACATATAAAACACTGATATGCCGAGCAGAAAGCGCAGAACCAAACTAAAAGAAGCCCAAGCTGCCAAAGAGGGCAGCATGAAACTATCGAGCTAAGCAAGTATTGCAACTCTATACTGAGCTAGACGAGCCAACTACAGCCAACTAAACTAAGTCCACAATTTCCACAAAAGAGTACTCTTTGTCAGTGAGCGGCGAAGGTAGGACGCTCGGTAGGCGTGCGACCGCATCACATCATGGTAAAAATTCATAAACTCACAGAAATGATATCGGTCTTAGTGAGCGGTGAAGTCAGGACACCAGAACTTCGTGCGACCACCCAAGATGCCCGAGCGATTGCCCGTAACAAATACCTAAAAGTTAAAAAGTTAAAAAAGAGATAGCGGTCTGCTCGCACTGCATTTTCTCAACGCTCAAAGGCACGTGCGATTGCCTAGAAGAATCGAGCCACCGCACCAATCCGGTAGATTTGAATCTTTGCATCAAATACCTTGGACCAATGATAACCGAACACGTGGATGAAGGAATTTAATTTTAATAGTAACATTTTGCCGAGTGACCGCACACCGAGCCAGACTACCACACGATGCAAAGGTATGGGCAAGCAAGATTCTATTAGACAACAAAATCTGACCAGTGAAACTAGTCGTTACACTGAGCTTTCAAATCATGCGACCGCCCAGCCGAGCAACCTCACACTGAGCTCTAACAATAAAATTAGTGAAAGACAAGCACTAAATATGTGGAAACCACCTCAAACGGCTAGTTTAAGCCAAATGACCATAAATATCACATTAAACTTCATTTTTGTTGTTAGAGAATACTTTAATTGTTATTGTAATTTCATTGACCAATATTTTTCATTATCTTGTCTAAATATCAAAATCAAAATCTTGAAGTGTTGGGTGTGAGCATTAAACACCATCAAAAATTTGAGTATGAGCTTAAAAACACTTAGGTTGTGAGAGTGAACATGTAAAAACTCTTATAAGGGTTGTGGGGATTGATCTCAAACCATTGTTTGGTGTGAGCTGAAAAAAATACTAAGTTAGAGTTAACCTTATAAAAACTCAAGACTAGTGAAGCCTTAACAAGTTGTTAACGAAGTAGATGTAGGATTGAGGTAAATCCGAACCACTATAACTCTTTGTTTTCTTTTTACTCTACTCTACTCCATCTCCATCTACATCTTCTTCATCTCTTACTTTTGAATTTTAAATTTATCATCATTCTTTATATCAACCAATTCACCCCTCCCCCCCTCTTGGTTGCTAGTTTGGGATAATAATTAGTATCAGAGCTAGTAAATTTCTTCAAACTTAATTATGAAATTTGATCTAAAATGGCAACTATTCCACTAATAAACAACTTCAGACATGAAAACCTAAATTCATTCCTTAGACCCTATTTTGATGAAATGGATTACTCTTATTGGAAATATAAGATGTTCTTGTTCCTAGATAGTAAAGGAATTGAGCTTTAAAATTTTATTGAAAATGAGTAGAAACCTCCTACTCATGAAGTTGATGGTGTCCAAGTTTCTCTTTCTAAATCAAAATGATCAAGTGTCAATGTGAAAGATCGGTTTAAGAATAATAGGGCAACCTCTATCTTGATGAATTCAATATCAAGAGAAGAAGGTGGGAGAGTCTAACATCTTACTTATTCACATTGCATTTGAAAAACTCTTGAGAACTATCATGAGAGTACTACCCAAGTGAGACTCACTAAGAAGCAAATGTATATGCATGAGTATGAGCTATTCAAGATGAAGCTCAACAAAAATGTCACCGACATGACAAATTGCTTTCTTGCCATTATCAACAAATTAAAGAAATATGGCAAGATATATGATCAAGATGATGTCAATAGAAAAATCTTGAGAGCATTTAGAGCAAAGAAGAACTTTGAGTCTAACGTTTCTTCAATTGAAGAAGCTTATGGACTTAGCTCTTTGAGAACCGATGAACTAGTTGGAAAACTACTCACCTTCGAATTGAACACCGAAAGAGAAGAAGAGCAAGGTGAAAATGATAAGAGAAAAGCAATAGCTCTTAAAGCCATCAAAAAAGTTAAGAGCTCAAATGATGAAGATATTGAAAATGAAGAAGAGATGGCTATGCTATCCAAAAGGATAAGTGATTGGAAGAGAAAGAAAAGACTATAAGTTAACAAAGGTGCATTTTTTAAATCCTCATTCAAAGATAAATATAAAAAGAATGAATTGAAATGTTATGAATGTGACAAATCTGATCACATCAAGTCGGATTGCTTCAAATTGAAAAGCAAAAAGAAGTAGGATAAGGAAAAGAGGAGATCACTCAAAGCTACATGAGATGATAATTCCTTAAGTGAAGAAGAGGAAGAAGAAGAGGAAGAAATTGTAAATCTATGTCTCATGGCTATTGAAGATGATAATAACTCCAATGAGGTAAGTACTTCATATTTAAACTTAATTGCATATGATGATAATATTGATAATACTTTAGATGAAAATGGTTTGATTGAATATATGAACCTTAGAATAGAAAAGTATTTCTCTAAGATGAAATTTTACAAAGATATATGTTCGAAGTTAGAAAAGAATTTTATGTCTTTGAAAAACTCTAAGACCTCAAATAAAAATTTGGTGAAATCAACTGATGAAATGACTAAAATTTCACATAGCTTAGAAAATGTGGTCAAGAAAAATAAAATATTGAAGGATGAAATAAATAAATTAAAAGAGTCAATTTCAAATTTTCATAAGGAAAAAGAGGCCTTAGATACATTGATCAATATTCAAATACCACCCTCCTTGAAACATGGTTTAGGGTTCATTGATTCATCTAACACTTCACCTAATGCACCAACATTTGTTAGAGCTTCTACAACACAAATATCTAGTATTGATGTTGCTAATAACACTAATGCACAAACCAAGCCTAAAAATTTTAAAAGGATTACATTGGGTTCACAAGGCTCTAGAACTAAAGTTCCAAGAGAAAATCATGCATTCATGAATATAAGGCATATACATAAATACAAAAAAGCACAAAAATAATCCTATTCAAAACACACTTGCAATTATGTGCATGGTTCATTGAATTTCAATATGAAAGAGCATAAGTATAGAACCTTGTTTCAATACACTTATTGTATGAAATTTTGACACAAAAGTATTATTTGCTATATTAGAAAGGCTCATCTTAAGTTAGAGGATCCTTCTATTACTAACCCCCAAGGATCCAATTTCATTTGGGTACCTAAAAGAAGATGAACATTTTTATTTTGTAGGTATGCCTAAAATGCACTATCAATGAAAATGTTTGGCTTGTGGATAGTGGATGCTCAAGGCATATGACGGGTAATGCAAAGCTTTTTACAATACTCACTTACAAGCATGGAGGTAATGTAACTTTTGGTAATAATGCTAAAGATAAAATCATTGGTACTGGTTCCGTTGGTATGCTTGGTAAGAATATGATTGAGAATGTTTGGCTTGTTGATGGATTGAAACATAATTTTCCTAGTATAAGTCTATTATGTGATAAAGATTATGATGTAAGTTTTGACTTTAAAGGATGCACAATTACCAATTCAAATGGTAAACTTGTATTCAAATGAGTTAGAATTAGGAATATATATAAAATTGACATACATTCCAATAATGTGTTTGAATGTTTGATTACCATTAGTAATGATGTTTGACTATGAAAAAACTTTTGATCACATTCCTATTAAATACGATAACACTAGTGCAATCAATTTATCCAAGAACCCTATTCAGCATTCTAGGTCTAAGCATATAGACATCAAACATCATTTATTAAGGGATAATATTCAAAATCACAATATAGTTTTAAAATTTGTTGAAACACAAAATCAACTTGTAGATATTTCTATAAAACCCTTAAATGAAGAAAGAATAAATTTTATAAAATAAAATATTGGCATGATTGATGAAAAATCCCTTTCATAATCATTCTTTATTTCTCCCAAAATTTATTTTGATCATATGCATCAACAATTTTTTAAAAAACCCAAAAATGGCTCCCTTTGTGCGATCACTCGGTATACTGGGGCGACCGCACATCGTCTGCTCTTTTTGAGCCCGAGCCATACAAGTCATCTTCTTTTGAGCTATAACATGTTTCTTCCAAGCTTTAACATGTTTCTCCCGAGCTTTAACATGTTTCTCCCAAGCTTTAACTTGTATTTCTACCGAGCCCAGGCGTCAAAGCGTCTCTCTTCAGAGAGCACACAATAGCTCTTGCGGTTGGTCAGATTTAAGAATTTCAAATTTTTTTTGACCGTTACACTCTTCTCAAGCTTGTGCAACCACGGGTGATAGCATAACTTATGTAACTGATTTTCTTTTGTTTGTTGGAACTTTCAAAAATTCAAATTTTTTGTCCCACAAATAGTAAAAAACGACTAGTTTTTAAATTTTTTCTATAAATACCTCTATTTTGCATGAAAAATACATCTTTACAAACTAAAAAAACACATATTCAATCAATCTTTCAAGAATTTGTTCATCAAGAAGAAGATTTTAAAGCTTTTTCATCAATTTGAAGTTATTTGTTCAAAGCATCACCAACAATCTATTTCTTTCAATATTCTACATTTCTATTTTCTATTTCTTTTATTTTTGATTGAGGATATGACACTCAAAATCAAAACCACCAAAAAGAAAGACATAACCAAAGGTAAAGGAATTGTCATTAGTGAACCCCACCCCAACCTCAACCTCAACCCAAACCTAAACACTTCACTAGAACAGTGTCCAACCTCACAAACCTAAATACAAAAATGAGGATGAGAAAACCAAATGCTATATGCTCAAGAAAAAGACCCTTGAACCAACCAAAATGCTTGTGGAATGGATGCTCCTAACTTTAAATGTCCAAGGTGAAATCTATAGCTGCCTTGATAGAATTGGGTGGAGGCATTTTGCATTTCCTAATGAGCTAGGATACTTTAGCCTCTCAAGGGAATTTCTAATATCTCTAAAGGTAGAGAAAAATTACAATGCACCAATAGAATTCTATAGAGTTTATTTTAGACTTTTTGACCAAGAATTTGTTATTTCTTTAGAAAAAATTGGTGAAGTTTGGAGATTCCAAACTCATGAAGCTTTCTTCTATAATGATATGGATTTTCCTTTAAAACATTATTCATCTTTATGGAGTGAACTATCCATTAAAACTCAATACAACAATAGGTCATCTAAAGCCATTTATTTTAGGAACATTCTCTTTTGGCTCTTACATAGAATCATCACTTACACCATTCATCAAAGAAGTGATGAAAATGAAAAGGTTACTTAACGTGACTTATTTTTCTTGTATGCAATTGTGCATAATGAGTCAATACAAAGTGTTAGGTTTCTCATAGACACCTTTATACATCATGGAAAATTTAAGGTGAGAACTTTCTTTCTATCCTCTCAAATTACCCACCTTGCTAGACACTTGGGACTTCTAACTCCTAAAAATCTTCCAACCCTAAGTGATCCTCTTGATCCATCCATAAACTCCATCAAACTAGACTGTCTTGAACATGCTAGATATATTCAAAAAGATTGATAATCACTATGAGTATGCATTTAGTAGTAAGGGAGTTATCCAAAGAAAAAGAAAAAGACTTAGGTACCATATTATGGAAGAAGAAGAAGATGAACCTATCCATGTTCAAGTTGAGCACCCCCTAGACCTTCTACCAGAAAAAAGGTGAATCATCCAAAATTTTAAAACTTATCATCAAGGCCATATCTTTTCTCCAAAAATAATTTAATCATTTCAAGAACGATGTCATAAAGAGAATCACAAAACTCAATAAAAAAAAAAGTTGATCTCATTTCCTATATTCATCATGACATTTATGACTTAAAGGAAAATTTGATATTCCTCAATGTGAGTTAAGTGAATGGAATGTGAGTGAGCATATTGAAAGTCCTTATCAAGGATCCTCATCATCCTCACATGACTCCTCTCTAACTCCTCTTAGTGATGATGATAAAAGAACTCCAACTCCTCCTCCACCATCAAGAAAAGGAAAAGAAAAATTTTTGGATTAATCATTTTCTTGTATTTTCTTTCAATTGGTATCAAATTTATTTTTCTCTTGTATTCACATTTATCAATGTCAATGAACTTCATCTTTCTTTTACTTTAATTTTCTTTTTGGTTTTGTCAAAGGGGGAGAAAATATGTATGCGATTGAATTTAAATGATTTAATTGTCAAAGGAGGAGATAAATTTAATTATCTAAGAAGATAAGAGAAAAAATTGGTATCTAGAAAAGAAAACAAATTGCATGCATCAATTGTAAAATTATTTAACATAGGGGGAGAAAATTTATTAATTGCTTCATGCACTTGATTATTTTTAACTTAAATTCAATTTGATAGCCAAAGTAAAAAAGTGAGAGATTGTTAAGATTGTGTACAATCAAACTCTATTTTGATCATTGACAATTAAATTAATAAAGAACTAATGATTTCAAATAAGTCTGTTTTGCAGGGTTAGAAACTAAGAGCCTTTATGTGACTGTCCTAATGAATGATCGAGCGACTGCACAAATGCAGCCCGAGCACAGAACCAATCTCTCATATAAAACACTGATATACCGTGCACAAAGCACAGAACTAAAAGGACATGTAGAATGTCGAGCTAGATGTAGAATCACCGAGCTAAAAGTAGCCTGAGCAGCCAAAGAGAGTAGCATGGAACTGCCAAGCTAAGCAAGTATTGCAACTCTATACCGAGCTAGACGAGCCAACTACAACTAACTGAGCTAACTCCATAATTTCTACATAAGAGTTTGCACTGTCAGTGAGCGATGAAGGTAGGACACCTAGTAGGCGTGCGACCGTACTTGAGCACCAAGCGACTGCACCACATCAAAGTAAAAATTTATAAACTCACAGAAAGAATAGTGGTCTCAGTGAGCGTTGGAGTCAGGACACTAGAACTTCATGTGACTGCCCAAGATGCCCGAGCGACTGCCCGTAACAAAGACCTAAAAGTTAAAAAGTGATAGAAGAGATAGCGGTCTACTCGCGCTGCATTTCCTTAATGCTTAAAGGCATGTATGATCGCTCAGAAGAATCAAGCGACCACACCAATTCTACAAATTTGAATCTTAGAGCCAAATACCTCGGACCAATAATAAACTAAACAAGTGGATGAAGTAATTTGATTTTAATGGTAACTTTGTGCCGAGCAATTGCATGCCAAGTCGAACGACCGTACGACACAAAGATATGGGCAAGCATGATTCTGTCAAACAACGAAATTCGACTGTTGGAACTAGCTATTACACTGAGCTTTCAAATCATGCAACCGCCACTAAGCCAAGTGACCGCACACCGAGCTCCGACCACAGAATTAGTGAAAAACAAGAACTAAACATGGAAAAACCACCTCAAACGGCTAATTTAAGCCAAATGGCTATAAATACCACATTAAACTTCATTTTTGTGATTAGAGAATACTTTGATTGTTATTGTAATTTAATTAAACAATATTTTTCATTGTTGGAGTGTTAGGTGTGAGCATTAAACACCATCAAAAGTTTGAGTGTGAGCTTAGAAACACTTATGTTGTGAGAGTGAGCTTGAGAAAACTCTTGTAAAGGTTGTGAGGATTGATCTCAAACCATTGTAATAGTTTGGTATGAGCTAGGAAAAACACTAAATTAGAGTTAAACTTGTAAAAAACTCAAGACTAGTGAAACCTTAACAAGTTATTAAGGAAGTGGATATATGATTGAGGTAAATCCAAAATACTATAACTCTTTGTGCTCTTTTTACTCTACTCCACTCCATCTTCATCTACATCTTCTTCATCTCTTGCTTTTGAATTTTAAATTTACCATCATTCTTCATATCAACCAATTCACCCCCACCCCCCTATTGGTTACTAGTTTAGGACAATACATACCATAATTTAAACGTCAACATATCATTATTTGTTCCCATTTTAAATATATTCATAAATAATATTTTATCTTTCCAAATTCCTTTATAAAATTACTTTCATAATAAAACAATTTTAACAAATCATATATATATAATTTAATAAAATATCATCGTTACATAATTATATCACAAAACAATTTTAACAAATCATATATATATATAATTTAATAAAATACTGATGTTATATAATTATCCACTCATCTTGATCGATAACTCAATTTATTTAATCTATTGGATCACCTCTATATTCTACAATTGTAATTGAAACCACACCTAGAGTGATATAAAAATAATAATTAAATAAAATATAATCTAGGATTATTAACTAATATGAGGTGAATGTCATGAAAAGAAGATGTGAATGTCCGACAGCCGATTGAAGTGATCTGGTGGCATGGCGGGTGTCCTAAGAAAGTCGACGGTTGGCTCTCTCTATTTCTTTCTTTTCCTTCTCTCTCTCTCTCTCTTTCTCGTTTTCTGTTTCTTTCTTTTAAAAATTTCCAATTTCTTTTCTTTAATTAATGACACACAAACACAATTATGGATGCCAATTTTAATTATTGTTTGTTTAACTTTTAAATTTTTTTTTATCTTTCTCTTCTACTAACATTAATTATTCTTAACTTTAATTATTTTTTTATTCTTAAATCAATGACAAAGTAGTAATTAACAATTAATATTACTATTGTTATAGAAATAAAGTATTATTATTAGATTAATCATAAATTTATTATATGAAATTTACTATTTTACTATTCATGAAATTTCTAAATACTCAACATAAATTAGCAAATGAGATATCGAATTGAAGCTTATGAGGAGAGGGTTCTAAAAATACCCGAGTTGCGGGAAAAAGTGGTCGAAAAGATCGCTGGAAAATTCTCACTAGCGCGGCGCGTGACATTGTTATAGAAATAAAGTATTATTATTAGTAATATTAGTTGTTAATCACTGCTTTTCATTGATTTAAGAATAAAAAAATAATTAAAGTTAAGAATAATTAATATTAGTGGGAGAGAAAGATAAAAAAATTTTAAAAATTAAACAAACAATAATTAAAGTTGGTGGGCATAATTGGGTGTGTGTCATTAATTAAAGAAAAGAAATTGAAAATTTTTAAAAGAAAGAAACACAAAATGAGAGAGAGAGAGAGAGAGAGAGAGAGAGAGAGAGAAAAGGAAAAGAAAGAAATAAAGAAAAGGAAAGGAAAGAAACAAAGAATGGAGAAGGAGAAGGAGAAGAAAAATCAAACAGTGTGGTTTTTAGTTGATCTGCTGCCTACCGTTGACTTTCTTGGGACACGTGCCATACAACCAGAACCACAACCCAAAGATGAGTCAGCCACCATCGGAATCCCTCTGATCGGCTGTCGGAGAGCGTGTCATTGTGCCACGCTCATGAAAATTTTTTGATGAGCTTTTTGACCATTTTTCTACCATTTTTTCTAGTAACTCAGGTATTTTTAGAATCCTCTCTTCATGAGCTTCAATTTGATATCTCATTTGCAAATTTAGGATGAGTATTTAGAAATTTTATAAATAGTAAAAAAATATATAATAAAAAAATATATAAGAAAAATAATAAATAATTAATTTAGAATAGTAATTATAATTAAAATTAATAATTAATAATTATAAATATTAAACTAAAATTTAATTAATAAGTTATTGAGTTAGATTAAAATTTTTATTACTACTTGGTTATTTATTTAGAATTGCTTATTTTACTAATTGATTTAAATAAATCATTTGCTACTTTTAAAAAAAATAATATTATAGTTGCTATTTATTTATAGGATTAATTAAATAGTTACAATTAGAATAAAAAATTAAAATAATGAAGACAATTAGATAATAAATATATATATATATATATATATGTATTAAGTTTAAAAAGAAATATTAATATAAATTATAATTTAAAATTTAATATTTGAGTGGTAAATATTTATTAATAAATTTTAGAATAAATTAATTATATTATATGGAATTGATGAATTGGTAATTAAATGTTAATTAGTAAATTTAAAGTTATCTTTTAATTATATTTAAGAAATTGTATTAATATATATTGTTGTTTATTAGTTGCTTAATTATTTGTAATTAGAATAGAAATAAATATACATATGTATATTAACTTTAGAATAAAAAAATACTTATAGATAAAAATAAATTAAATTCTTGAATTATAAATTTTTATTAGTAAATTACAAAATAAATAAATGATATTATAAATATAAGAATATGAATAAATGTACGTATAAAATTTATAAAATTAATTATAAGCTAATAAATTAATAGTTTGCTAATTAAATAATATTAGAGACTACTATTAAATTATTATTTGTATAAGAGTTTTTACTTATAAATTGAACTAAGTTAATTAAATTATTTATAAATTAATTTAAGTTAGTTAATTATTAAATGATCAAAATAAGTGTTAAATATAATAGGATTAAAATTTATAATAATTCATAAATTTAATTATTTATTTAAAATTTTTATTGCTATAACTATAATAATTAAATTATTATTTTTTAAACTTAAATCAATGACAAAGTAGTAGTTAATTAATATTACTATTTTTATAGAAATAAAGTATTATTATTAGATTGATCATAAATTTATTATAATTATTATTAGTAGTAATTGTCAATTTTATAATTATTGTTGATATTAATTTTACTACTACAACTATTACCAATATATTATGTTTATTGCTTTTAAGTTTATTATAAGTTTATTTCAATAGCTAGTATTATTAATATTATTACTACTAAACTTAATATAAATTATTATAGTTCAATTAAAGATAGTTAAGTGGTTATTTTTAATAATAAAAATTTATTGTATAATATTAATATCTAAGTAACTATTATTATTGTTACTAATGTTATTAATAGTGTTATTATTAATAATATTTTAAAAGTATAATAAAATTTAAATAAATGATATTATTATTACTAATGTTATTAATAATATTTTAGTAAATTATTATTTTTATATCACTTTAGGTGAGGATTCAACAACAATTGACAAATTATGATTCTGATACTGTCTTTAGGACAACGTTTGATATACATATAGTTTTTGGGGCATATATCAGGTGGTCACCCTTTGAGGGTAGCTTTGCACATGTATATGACCATGATTATTTGCTCTTGGTGCTGCCATGCATTATCATTGCACTCAAGATGCCATGTTTTACCCTTAGGCTGCCACTAAATATATGTTTACTTGCGCTTAAGGTATTATGTTATCTATGAACTATATATATTGAGTGTATGAAATTATATGATTAGATTTTATGACATGATATTGTGAATTTATGTTTCTTTAAGAAAGAAATTATTATGGTGTAGTGCGAAATTTTATAATAGTAAGTATATGAGAAAAATTTTGTTTGTTCCCCATTTGTTATATAATTATCTTCTGACTGAGTTGTCACTATTTTATTTGATTTATTGTAACAGATATAGATTTATCACTAAATATGAGTTCTTATGACAAACGATTAGTCACAATAACAAAATATTTTTATCATGAAATTATAATATTTAGTCACAATAAGATTAACTTTCAGCAGAAATACCAACTTTATACTCACAAAAGTGTATGTAGTGACAATAAAAATTTTGTCAATATATTACAATGGAGATAATTTTTTTAATGATAATATTGGTAACAAAATATTATTGTCATAATTTTATTTTGTGATGAGAGAAAATTTGTCGTAAGTTATACTTGTGACAAATAAAATTCTAACAATAATTATAGTGAGTAAATAATTTTTATCATCATTTTATATTGTTACAAAATTAATTTTGTTAAAAAAATCTCACTATGATTGCAAAAAATATTGTTTGTTGTAACTATTCTTTTATGATGAAATATATTTCTATCAAAAAGATTAATTTGTGACAAATTTATTTGTCAATTGCTATACAATGAAAAAATAAGTTATAATTTGTCATAATTTTATGTTGGGGGAAATTAAATGTTTAAATGTTAAATAAATTTGGCAAAAATTAATTTCATCATATTTATTATTGTGACAAAGGCTTTATCTTCATGATTAATTATAATTTTTGTTTCTATTTATTGTATTGAAAAATAATTTATTTTATTGAATTATTTTTTAAAATTTTTAGCAAGTTTAATTGAATAACTTTTTGTAATATTTAAAATATTTAAATATTACTTTTTTAAAATGTAATATTTAAAATATTTAAATAATCAACATTCATCATTAATTAATAGAAATAAATATCCATTTATTTAAAAAAATGAAAAAAGTAACATCCATCAAATCTAAAAAAGTAAAAGTACTGGTATAAATAAAAATATGAAAAACTCATTAATAACTAATCTAAATATGACTATCAATCTAATCTCCATCGATTCACTTCAATGATCCATTCTTTTACCTGCAAATTAAATTAGAAAGAAAAGTTATGTAATAAAATAGCTATAACTTAAGATTTGTTTAAAAAAAAAACTATAGCTTAAGATTAAATAATTAATTGCATATTAAAACAACTAAAATTTAATTTTACCTGTTCAAGAAAATGCAACATTCTTTTAGGTCGAAGTATTGTTATTTCTTTTCTGAAGTAACAATTCATTGACTATAGAATTGAGTTTACATAATGAATCTTGTAATGCATCAATTGTAGTCTGTTGAGTTTGAATTTGTTCCTGCTAGTTTTATATTTTTCAGTCAATTCACTAGCCCTTTTTTCAGCCTCAATCTTCTCTGTTTGTAAAAGAGACTCTAATTCCAATTCTCTAGATTTATTTGGCTTCACCCCATAGCCAAGTCCATAGCATGACCAGATTTTGGCTTCAAAATGCTTTCCAAAACTTGACGCCCAGACATTTTCACATAATATGTCTTTGATTGTGCAAGAACAACTTTTATTTGCTCCTATAAATATGAATAAAGTTTAAGTTAAATATTTTGAAAACTATATTGATACAATATATACTAAAACATAACAATATATAATTAAATAATTTACATAATTTTCTTCAGCTTGATAGTAAGTCCATAAGCCATCTTTCTTGTGGTGTGTTTCAAAGTAAAGTTTCACTTTAAATGGCTCTTTCTTCTGCTGCTTCTTCTTCTTCTGCATTCTCCACTCCATCCTTCTCTATATATTCCTCTATTGTTTCCTAAGTTTAATTTCAAAATAAAAGAATTTGTATGATTTTAAAGATAACATATATTGTATTATTAAATCTATCATACCATTTCATACATCCGTTGGCAATATGACTTTGAACCTGAAGTGGGTGGAACCTCCATTTTTGCTCGATTAGATGTATTTGCTATACTTTGAATCTATATGTCAAAAAATTATTTAGTGCCATTTTATTTGTAAATAATATTAGTAATAGATGACTTGAGAAAATACATTACCTTAAATTTTTCATCTTCAAAATGTGCACACAAGGCAACCAATCATCTGAATTTATGTCATCAAGAGGATTTGCACATGCTTCCTCAGAAGATACAAAAGATTTATAGTGATTATAACATCGATGTTTATAGTTTGTAAAGCGTCTAGTCATTATTCTATCAATCACTTTCTTCGCATGTGGCTCACTCAAACATATATCAAATTCACTTTGAAAAGAAACAATTCAAAATTATCAACTATGAATTGCAAAATGTATGAATGATTTAAAATAATTATTGGTATCTCTTACCTCAAGTTTATCAAAAACAGGTTTCTTGAGTTCCTCACTCATATCCTTCCAATAAAACACTCTAAGCAGTGCTAATAATCGATTAAGAATACCTATCTCCATTTTGAAGAATTTTTTTGCAAGATCAACTAGCATGTACAATCCTTTTTTAATTATAACTTCGCCAATATTTTTTTATCTTCTTTCATTCATTTTCTAACTTCAAAACCTCTAGCAACACCACGACCTCTCTTCTTTTCAATGCAAGCTATAATTTTAAAATAATTATTACATATAGAAAATTATAAAAAATAATATAATGCATAAAATATTGTAATTATGATATTCAAGATTAAAAAAATTATTTACCTTCAGTGATAGTCGAATCATTTGTTGGTGAATCATTTTGGACACTTGACAAATTATCAGCATCAATGGAATTGGTTAGTGACATATTGCTAGTACTTCTAGGTCTGGTAGAATCCTTTGGCATTGGCATGACTTGCAATTGTTCATATGATATGGTGCTTTAATTTATTTTATGAAACATTATCAACATTGCATTAGCTCTTCCTTGTTATTGTTGAAATATAAAAATTATTAATAATTTGCATAAAAGAACAAATAGCAATATGATCAATTATACCTTCAATTATACAATTTGCCATATAAAAAGTTATGTAACGAGTTACTCACCTTTGTTTTTCGATGATTTTGTCACCCTTGTATCATTTGTTATGTTTAATAAATTACTAGCTTGAGTTGCAGATGGCTGAGACGAACTTACACTTGTTCTTGGTATATTTTTAGCTTGAGTTCATGTAGCATGAAGCGTAAATGGTGCAATATACTTCTTCGTATGGCGAGGTGTCATGTTTGCTAAAACTTAAGGCAAAATTAATATTAATACAATAATAACCAAAACCCAAAGCTTAGGCTGCTTGTGTTCATAATAAAAGATGCTTATGCATATAAACGAGTATATAACCCCTAATTCAATACTCCACATGGTATAGCAGGCTATTAAAAGCGACACAACTTATAATAGTTTATTAAAAGCTACACAACAAGGACTAAGAACCAAAAACTCAAATTGGCATATGAATCCTTATAGCTTTCGGAAATCTGGCACTCAAGAATAACGTATCTAACATATGCGTATATATATATATATATATATATATATATTAGAGATTAGGCCAATTAAAAGTAAAAGTCACACAACTTATAATAGATTATTAAAAGCTACAAAACTAATACTAATAACAAAAAACACAAAGTGGCTTATGAATCCTTATAGAATTCCGAAATTTAGAATATAGTATACATATTAGAGATTAGCCGAGTTAAAAGTAAAAGCCACAGAACTTATAATAGATTATTAAAAGCCACACAACTAATACTAATAACAAAAAACTGAAATTGGCATATGAATCCTTATAGAATTCTGAAATTTATAATACAGTATCTAACATATATATATATATGTGTGTGTGTGTGTGTGTGTGTATTAGAGATTAGCCCAATTAAAAGTAAAAGGCACACAGCTAATACTAAGAACAAAAAACTCACAGTGGCCTTATAGAATTCCGAAATTTTGTATTCAATAATATAGTGCACATAGCTAATACTAAGAACAAAAAACTCAAAGTGGCCTTATAGAATTCCGAAATTTTGTATTCAAGAATACAGTATCCCAGTTAAAAGTAAATCTATTGATTGTTTAAAAACCAAGAATACAATATAATTTCCAATTGAATGTATTTTACGATTGCAAGATCCTCCAAGAACAAAGCTCTAAAAATCTAAATTAATGCAAAAACATATTTGAAGAGATGAATAACACTTACAAGTGATCCGCAATAATATTGCAAATGATTTCAGCAGAGAAACAAGAATAATATTGTATATTAAAATTTCTAACGTGTAGACAAAATAAGAAGAGAAGTATAGAATACAATTTTATATATCAGAGAAAAGGATTGTGTTAAAATAAATTATGGCTCATTTTGGAGAGAATATAGTGAAAAGTTACCCCATCTAAATTTTTAATGGAAATAAAGCTAATCTTTGGTGATAAATATAGTAAAAATTTGCCACTAATTAAACAATTCTAACGGAAAGAAAACTAATCCTTAGTCTTAGTGATAAGTTTTACTATTAGCAAATAGGAAAATATTACATGTTGCCTAAATTAAATTTTATTTTCCTTCTCAATAGTTAAATGGTAAAAAACGTGTGTGCCTAAATAGACAATATATTAATTAATGGTCAACATCTAATCAATTTAAATTTTTATGCTGCACAACTTGATTTGGGCTACATATTCATAAGTATGAGGACATTAAACCCATTATTTTTTTTTAATTTTTATTAGAAACATTACAACATAAAATTATTGATAAAAATATATGAAATTTGTCCTTATTTTTGAATTTCATAAAGAAATTAATTTAATTTGTTATCTCATTTAAATTATGAAGGGCAGCCTTGGCGCAACGATAAGTGCTGTCGCCGTGTGACCTAAGGTCATGGATTCGAGTCGTGGAAACGACCTCTTGCAATTAATTGTAAGAGAAGGCCGCGTACAAAGACTCAATGAGTCCGACCCTTTCTCGAACCCCACTCATTACGGGAGCATTCGTACACCGGGCTGCCCTTTTATCTCATTTAAATTATATTAATAAGTTCTAACTTAATTAGAAAGGTGGAATTTTAAGATATTTAACTTCAATATTATTCTATTTTTTTCTCGTTTTTGACATTATAAATAATTAAATTGAGAAAATAAAAAAAAATATATTAGAGGGATATTGTCACCCTTTTTTCTTTTGATGCTACAAAATGGGTACATGAATGTGACAGTATATATAAGCTTTTGATGAGTAGTACACACTAGCCCACTCTACCTTTCCTATCAAGCTTGGAGTGGAGTTCCTAACTTTTGGTCTTGGAGATGGTCCCATGTTATTAACACAATACGATAAAATTATTCAGTACCTCCCAAACAATGCTTTCTTATTCAAATAATTGTATGATTTCTTTTCATAAATTTAAGTACTTTTTTTTCAAATATAAATCGCGTCATTTTTTAAAATAGGAACAGATTAGTTTATTTATTATAAAATAGAAACTGATTAGTTTTTTTTCAGAGAAATGAATTATTTTTATTATTAATCACAATGTTAAAATTAACTAAAAAAAATTGTTTAGATTAATTCTTTTCGATCGAGAATATGTGGATCTCAATATTTGATTTATAAATTTATCGTTAAATGTAAGAAAAAAAAAATAACAACGGTGGCTAGCTAATGTCGATTGACGGTGGCAGAAAGTGACAACGGTGCTAAATAAATTGATGGGTATGTACTGTAATGACTAATGAGTATATTTTATTTATGGAAGACATCCTCCGACTAATATTTATAATCCACCCATTCTGATATATTTATTAGACATTAATCTTTTGCTACCAAATCCCTTACATATATAACATTGTTTTTAAGACATGAACTTGATAAAAATTTTGTAGAAACAAAGAAATCAACTCTCACTTGGTGAGGTTAATTTGTTCAAATGGTTATACTCGTAATTCATATAATAATAATAATAATAATAATAATAATAATAATAATAATAATAATAATAATAATAATAATAATAATAATAATAATAATAATAATAATAATAATAATAATACTTGTATAATTTTGAGATTATAAATAACTAAATAATTTTTTTAAAAAAATTCATTTTTATTTTTTTTAGAGTTAATTTTATTAAATTCCATATTGTTTTTGATAAATAACTAATTTAATTTTTCACGTTATTTTAGTTTCATTAGTAAAATTCAAATTGAATTAGAATATTTGTTAATTTTTTTGTTAAAATTCTAATATAGTTATAATATATTTGGATATATGAATGAAATAGGATTCAATTTTTACTTGTTTTTATTTTTAAAATATAATACAATAAAAATATATAAAATTCATTTTTATTTTTTAGTTAATTTATAAACTCCTATTAATAAAGTTATTAATAAAGCTAATACAGAATCCTAATACATGTTCTATTTTTAGTTGAATTCAATTGTATTTAATAAAGATGCATTTGTTCAATTAGGATATATGGTTTTGCTCTAATTTTTAACTAAGTTGAATTTTAATATAATTAATTTCAATCGGATTCTATTTTTTTAAATAGTAAATGACCATTTTATTAAGCAACTAAGTTGTCAGGAAGGTCCTATACATCTTTTGTTTTCCTAATTAATGGCCTTATATTAATATAAAAAGTAAGAGCATTATAGTCATCCAGTGTCGCCCTCCCCTTTGTGCTTACATCTATATATATTATTATATTGATATAAGAAACAAAGCTTCGAGTCCCTTTTTTTTATGACGAAAACCACCAGCTTTACCTTTCAAGCCATCACTGTATCAGCAACCCATCCATCACCAAAATCATCCATCTTCAGAAGTGTCTTTATTATTTTCTTGGTCTATTATTCCCATAAATTTACAGATTTTTTTCTACTTTGTTGTTATTTATTATTTTTGTTAAAATCTGACATGTTTTTTTGAGTAATTTAATTTAGACCTTTGATATATAATAATATAGTTGTTAATTACTTAATGAAATTATGTTTATTTGATTGCTATTTTGCTGCTTTATTTCTATTTTGTTATTATTTATTATTTTTGTTAAAGCCTAACATGTTTTCTGGTTAATTTTAATTTAGACTTGATAAATATAATATATGGTTGTTAATTACTTTGTGAAATTCTATCTATTTGATTGCTATTATGGTGTTTTATCTCTATTTTATTGTTATTCATAAATTTAAGTACATTTTTTTACAAATATTATTAACACCACTACGATAAATTATTTAAAGTAAAATTATTATCAGTGAATTATTAATTAAATAAAAAAAAGATTAAATAATACATGTAGTTTACCATTAGCTAAGTAGTCTATGCCAATTCATATGATACATTAAATAATATTTAAGTTATTCCTTATGTTATTTATAGTAATGATAATAATTATAATCCAACAAATAAATAATTAAAGTGTAATTTATTAATTATTAGGATAATAATAATAATAATAATAATAATAATAATAATAATAATATAATCAAAATGGTAGGTGCAACAAACTAATGTGCATTTACTAAAAATGTGATTTATTAAATATAGTAGGTGTTAGATATATAAATTATTAATTATATAGCATCGAAATTTTATAAATGGAATGAAGAAATGTTATAGAATTATAAGGGAATTTGTGTGGTTGATAATGATAATAATTTAAATATATAAATATATTATAATGTAAAAAAAACATGTAAAGATAACAATAATTTTAGAAATAAACAAATTTTGAATATTAAAGTTAAAGTGGAAAAACAAAAAATAATTAAAGTTACAATAAAAATTTATAATGAGGAACATTAAATAATTAAAATTGATATATTAAAATTTTGAGTGGACAATAATTATATAAAAAAAAGAAAAAAAAAGAGAAAGCTAATGTATTAATTGGAGTGAGATATGTTATTTAAATTTTAAAGATAGAATTGGAAACATAAAAAGAAAGAAAGAAGTGGAGAGAGAGAGAGAGAGAGAGAGAGAGAGAGAGAGAGAGAGAGAGAGAGAGAGGAAAAGAAAAGAAAATAAAAGGAAAACAGAAACAGAGAAAGAGAAAGAGAGAGGAAAAGAGAGTAACCGTCTAACTTTTGAAGCTTCGTTCGTTGCCTTTCGGTCCCCGTTTTCCAACACGTGCTAACTATTGTTGCGCTTTACTTAATACAACTACAAAGCAACTCTTACAAGTATACGAGATTATTATAGTAACGGTGATTGCTCCAAGGTCATCTCATAAGAAGATATTTGTTCTTAATAATTTGATTAAAATAATATATTAAAGTTTGAGTGTATGTTGTTGAAATGTAAAAGAAAACTAAGATTACAAGTAAATAACGGTTGCACAAAATTGATTAAAACTTTTAAAATGATATCTAGGATTTACAATTCAATTTAATCAAATGTTTAAATTTTGAATTACCATTAAAATACCTTGTAACTTAATTTGTTTCTTGTAATTAATTACTATTTTCAATTTATTAGTTCTCACATTTATGAATTAACAATAAGTAATTATTTTAAATTTACAAATTAAGAGAACCCAAGAACTTATATTTCTAATTCATTCTTCGGATAGTTGAATACATATTTTCAATATCACATTTCAACTCTCGGTTCTTTATTTAATATCTAGAGATTAATAGGTGGCTAATCTATCAACCTAACAATTCGATGCAGTGTAATCAACTCATATAACAAGGTATATTAATGGAAATACTTGAATTAAATTATTTAATCAAATCTATTGCAAACCCTAGGCATGGATAACTTAGCCCATCATCATCAAATCAAAGCATATACTCATCTCAATTGAAATCAAATCACAAATATCTATTGAAATATTAATGTTCATAACAATTCAACAAAAATCTGAAAATAAATTAATTGAACTAATTCAAGAAATAACAAAATTCGGTTTGAAGAAGACTAGAGTTGATCTTCTCCTGTTCTTCCTCCAACCTTGCTTGAGTTTAATGAAAAATCCCTAAACCTCCTCCCAAAGCTTTGCAAAATAATCTTGTGTAGAGAATGGCTATTGTTGATGGTAATTTATTGTGAATGATGATAGGTGAATGGATTTGTAACAAGAACAAGAATAGAATGGAGAGAAAAATGGTCCTCCTTCCCAACGTGTCCCCCCCCCCCCCCCCCCCCCCCCCCCCCAAAATGAAGATGATCCATCCCCTTTATTCAAAAGCTTGTCTCCTTTTTAATTAAAAATCAATTATTTTTCATGTGCCATTATCAATTGTCTCCTATTCTTTGAAAAAGGAACATTTAAAAATTATCGTTCCTCTTATTCTGTTGTTTCATGATTATTTGTCTCATTTTATAGCTCACTTAGTTGGCTTCATTAATTGAGTGACATGGCCAAGACATGAATGACTTGCCCGTGTCTATCAATTTTACTTTAGACACGGCCAAATCACTTGCTTGTGTTTTTCACTGTCTTTCAATGTATATTTTTTATGGGGGGTGACATGGCTAGTGGCACAGCCGTGTCACCTTCCCATGTCTTCTTTTGCCTTTCTTTGTTATTTTGCTCTTCGGTGGGATACGACCAAGTCAGTGGGTGTGTCATGTGACACGACTAGTAACTTGGTCGTGTCATCCCCATGTATCTGCTTCTGCCTTTATTCTTTCCTTAACAAAGGGACATGGCCAAGTCAAGTTTGTCCTGGCTATGTTATGTGACACGGCCAAGTCAACTGGGTGTGTCATAGTCTGCCAAATTTTTCTTCTTTTCATAAGGATACAACCAGATTACTAAGTGTGTCCACTTTTTCCAACTCTTTAATGAGGGACACAACCAAGTCAGCCATAACTTGGTCGTGTTCAATGTCTTTTCCTCCAAATTGGCTTTGTTAAAGCTCCATTTTGCACATGTTTCTACTTTAATCTAAATCATAACACTTCAAGTAAATTTAAACACACATTTAAGGAAAAATTAACTAAAAGCCAATAAAAATTATATTAAAAACATATACATAATTGATCATAAAAACCATCAAGGTAACTCGACAAGCTTTTCAACACCATCAAAACTGCCGTGAAAGGTCGTCAGACGAAGCCACACTCGCCACCCCGAACTTGTGTTTCGAGCTCTCGTTGGAGTGACTTTCCGACTGTTTTTTGACCTCTTTTTTTTTACAACTCGGATATTTTTGGAATCCTTTCTTCATGAGCTTTAATTTGGTATCTCATTTGCTAATTTAGGATGAATATTTAGAAATTTCATAAATAGTAAAATAGTAAAAAAATATATAAGAAAAATAATAAATAATTAATTTAGAATAATAATTATAAATATTAAACTAAAATTTAATTAGTAATTTACTGAATTAGATTAAAATTTTTATTACTAGTTGGTTATTTATTTAGAATTGCTTATTTTACTAATTAATTTAAATAAATCATTTGCTACTTTAAAAAAATAATAACTATAGTTGCTATTTATTTATTTATAGAATTAATTAAATAGTAGCAATTAGAATAGAAAATTAAAATAATAAAGACAATTAGATAATAAGTACACATATATGCATTAAGTTTAAAAAGGAAATATTAATATAAATTATAATTTAATATTTAATATTTGAGTGGTAAATATTTATTAATAAATTATAGAATAAATTAATTATATTATATTTAATTGATGAATTAGTAATTAGTTGTTAATGAATAAATTTAAAGTTATCATTAAATTATACTTGAGAAATTTTGTTAATATATATGTAGTTGTTTATTAATTGATTAATTATTGTAATTAGAAAGAAATATATATATATATATATATAAGTATATTAACTATAGAATAAAAATATTTATGGTTAAAAATAAATTAAGTTCTTGAATTATAAAATTTTATTAGTAAATTACAGAATAAATAAATAGTATTTTAAATATAAGAATATGAATAAATGTATGTATGAAATTTATAAATTAATTATAAGCTAATAAATTAATAGTTTGCTAATTAAGTTATATTAAAGACTATCATTAAATTATTTTTTGTATAAGAATTTTTACTTACAAATTGAACTAAGTTAATTAAATTATTTATGAATTAAATTAAATTAATTAATTATTAAATTATCAAAATAAGTGTTAAATATAATAGGATTAAAATTTATATTAATTTATAAAATTAATTATTTAATTAAAATTTTTATTACTATAACTATAATAATTAAATTATTATTTATGTTTAAACTTAAATCAATTACAAAGTAGTAATTAACAATTAATATTACTATTGTTATAAAAATAAAATATTATTATTAGATTAATCATAAATTTATTATAATTATTATTAGTAGTAATTGTCAATTTTATAATTATTGTTAATATTAATTTCAATACTGCTACTATTACCAATATATTATATTTATTACTTTTAAGTTTATTATAGGTTTATTTTAATAGCTAGTATTATTAATATTATTACTACTAAACTTAATATAAATTATTATAGTTCAATTAAAGGTAGTTAAGTGATTATTTTTAAATAATAAAAATTTATTATATAATGTTAATATCTAAGTAACTATTATTATTATTACTAATGTTATTAATAGTTTCATTATTAATAATATTTTAAAAGTATAATATAATTTAAATAAATGATATTATTGTTATTTTAATAAAATTTTCATTATAAAACAGTATATAGAATATTATTTTGTTGGAGAATTAGAGTTTCTATGTAAGCTAGAATTTTATATTTATAGAAATTATGATTTTTCTAAACTAGGATTTTAAGATAAAAAATTTAATTTTATGGTTTTAAAAACTAAGGTTTTGTGATTTTAAAAAATAAGATTAGGGTTTTAGTGTTTAGGGTTTAGGTAAATTAGGGTTTTTAATTGTTGCTTGTTGATTGATTATTGTTGCTAATTCCCAATCGTTGGTAATTGTTGATTCCTCCTGTTTCAATAAAAAAAAACCTCATTATTTATAGGCAAATCCAAACCCTAATACACTTCATCCGATGGTTAAGACAAAGTACACTCTCAATTAGGAAATTAATAAGGATTAGTGAATGAAAATTAGCAAGGATTAATGGACCGGGGTGATTAGCCATGCCAATTTGCCCAGGCAAGACATGTGGCAAATCGGGCATGCTGATTTGACAAGATTTGAGCTTGGGCCAACTTGCTTTGGGATTTTAATATTTTATCAGACCATTTTAGGCTTATAAAATTATTACAGATTGATTTAAACTTTTAAACTTGATCTAACTCTCTTTTAACTAAGGCCGCATTGGATTAGGTTAAAGTGCCTTAGGCCTAAGAAATGAAAAAAATAGTGGAATGTATATTAATTTATGATTTATACTTTAAACGCCTTAAAATGTTATTCTAATGTATGATATACATTCACATTTTGAATAGGTGTTGATTAAATAGTTAGATTCACCCGTTTAATCTATAAATATTTTCAAATTTTGGAGGATATTTCAGTAGAATTCCATTTCATTTCATTCCATTGACAAATAGAAGATGTTGGGCCAACATATTAGATTTATAGTTGATCTTATTTGGGGTTATATGTTTAATTATGGTGAATAATATTAAATATTTATTTAATGATAATAATATAAATTTTAATAATGAAGATATAATTAGACTCATGATTATCTATATATGAGAGATACGAAATATTCAATATATGAAAGTTGATTTTTAAAGACACGCGTCAACCACTGAGGAAGCTAACTTGATGAGCTTTCCAACGCCATCACAACCATCGTGAAAGGCCGCGGGCAAAGCTGCACTATTCACCCGAACTTGTGATTGGAGCTCTCGTCGGAGTAACTTTTCGACCGTTTTTTGACCTTTTTTTTCTATAAATTGGGTATTTTTAAAACTCTGTCTTCATGAATTTCAATTTCGTATCTCATTTGTTAATTTAGGATGGGTATTTATAAATTTAATAAATAATAAAACAGTAAATATATATATATAAGAAAAATAATAAATAATTAATTTAGAATAATAATTATAATTAATAATTAATAATTATAAATATTAAACTAAAATTTAATCAGTAAGTTACTAAATTTAATTAAAATTTTTATTACTAATTGGTTATTTATTTAGAATTACTTATTTTACTAATTGATTTAAATAAATTATTTGCTAAATTTTTAAAAAATAATAATTATAGTTGTTTATAGAGTTAATTAAATTATTGAAATTACAATGGAAAATTAAAATAATGAAGATAATTAAATAATAAGTATACATATATGTATACAAATTATAATTTAAAATTTTATATTTGAATGGTAAATATTTATTGGTAAATTTTAGAATAAATTAATTATATTATATGAAATTGATGAATTGGCAATTAGTTGTTAATTAGTAAATTTAAAGTTATTATTAAATTATACTTGAGAAAATTTATTAATATATATAGTTGTTTATTAATTGATTAATTATTGTAATTGGAAAGAAGTATATATATAAGTATATTAACTATAGAATAAAAATACTTATAGTTAAAAATAAATTAAGTTTTTGAATTATAAATTTTTATTAATAAATTACAAAATAAATTTATTAATTAATTATAAGCTAATAAATTAATAGTTTACTTATTAAGTTATATTAAAGACTATTATTAAATTATTATTATATAAGATTACTTACAAGTTGAACAAAGTTAATTAAAGTATTTATGAATTACATTAAGTTAGTTAATTATTAAATGATCAAAATAAATTTCAAATATAATATGATTAAAATTTATAGTAATTCATAAAATTAATTATTTAATAAAATTTTTTATTGCTATAACTACAATAATTAAATTATTATTTATTTTTAAACTTAAATCAATGACAAAGTAGTAATTAACAATTAATATTACCAATGCTATAGAAACAAAATATTATTATTAGATTAATCATAAATTTATTATAATTGTTATTAATAGTAATTGTCAATTTTATAATTATTGTTAATATTAAATTTACTACTACAACTATTAACAATATATTATATTTATTGCTTTTAAGTTTATTATAGGTTTATTTCAATGGCTAGTATTATTAATACTATTACTGCTAAACTTAGTATAAATAATGATAGTTCAATTAAGGATAGTTAAGTAATTATTTTAAATAATAAAAATCTATTTTATATAATGTTAATAACTAAGTAATTGTTATTATTATTACTAATGTTATTAATAGTGTCGTTATTAATAATATTTTAAAATTATAATAAATTTTAAATAAATGATATTATTATTATTTTAATTAATATTTCGTTAAATAAATTTTAAATATGTATATGAATTAATTTGACTCAATTAAAAATAAATATAAAAGTGCCAAAGATTAAATAAATATTATTTAAGCACAATTAACTAAATTAACTAATAATATAAATATTGTCATAATTATTATATTTAAACTATTAAAAAAATAAAAGAACTAAATTAATATAACTTAATTATATATTAAAATATTATAAATACTTAGTAAATTTGGATATTCAAATTGTATTAAGCTGTTAAAAATATTGTTGAAATATTTAATGAGCAATTGGCTTGACAAATTGAAAGAATACTCATTGGAGTATTATTGTAAGATTTTGAAAATGATCAAATTCTGCCAAAATTTCTTTAAAAATTAACTAGAATTTTAGGAATCATCCTCATATATTTCTTTTCATGTCATTCACCTCATAGTAATTAATAATCCTAGATAATATTTTAATAAATTATTATTTTTATATCACTTTAGGTGAGAATTCAACAACAATTGTACAACATAGAGGTGATCCAATAAATTAAATAAATTAAGCTGTTGATCAAGGTGAGTGAATAATTATATAACATTAGTATTCTATTCAATTATATTTATATATGATTTGTTAAAGTTATTTTATTATGAAATTCAGTTTATGAAGAAATTTGAAATGAGAAAATCTATTTATGAATATATTTAAAATGAAAATAAATAATGGTATGTTGATGTTTGAATTATAATAATGATGATTATTCATGGATACAACTGAATAAACACTCTAAATATATTCATTATATGTTTTTTTAATAAAAGCACATGTGATGTCGGTGTGTTAAAGGAATTGATGGATTATGATAATACTCTCTTTGGGCAGCGCTTGATATGCATATAGCCTTTGGGGCGTATATCAGGTGGTCGTCTTTTGGAGGCAGCTTTGCATATGTATATGACTATGATTATTTTCTCTTGGTATTATCATGTATCATCATTACGCCCAAAGATACCATGTTTTACCCTTAGGCTACCAATAAATATATATTTACTTGCACCTAAGGTATTATATTATCTAGGGACTATATATATTGATTGTATGAAATTATATAATTATATTTTATGACATGATATTATAAATTTATGTTTCTTGAAGAAAGAAATTATTATACAGTAATATGAAATTTTATACTAGTAAGTATATGAGAAAAATCTTATTTTTTTCCTTTTTGTTATGTAATTATCTTTTCACTGAGTAGTTAGATTCACCCCTTTATTATATAAATATTGAAAAATATTGAAAAATATTTCAATAGAATTCTTTTTCACTCCATTTCATCGGCACATGAGATGATTTTTTTTATATATAGCAGAGTAAGTTCACCCTTGGAATTAGGATATTGGGATGTGATATTCAATGAAATATCATTAAATGTAAGTATGAAATTTATAAATTAATTATAAGCTAATAAATTAATAGTTTGCTAATTAAGTTATATTAAAGACTATTATTATATTATTATTTATATAAGAGTTGTTACTTATAAATTGAAGTTAGTCAAATTATTTATGAATTAAATTAAGTTAGTTAATTATTAAATGATCAAAATAAGTTTTTAATATAATAGGATTACAACTTATAGTAATTCATAAAATTAATTATTTAATTAAAATTTTTATTGCTATAATTATAATAATTAAATTATTATTTATTTTTAAACTTAAATCAATGACAAAATAGTGATTAACAATTAATATTACTATTGTTATAGAAATAAAGTATTATTATTAGATTAATCATAAATTTATTATAATTATTATTAGTTGTAATTGTCAATTTTATAATTATTATTAATATTAATTTTACTATTACTACTACTACTATTACAACTATATTATATTTATTACTTTTAAGTTTATTATAGGTTTATTTCAATAGCTAGTATTATTAATACTATTACTACTAAACTTAATATAAGTTATTATAGTTCAATTAAAGATAGTTAAGTAATTATTTTAAATAATAAAATTTTATTTTATATAATGTTAACATCTAAGTAACTATTATTATTATTACTAATGTTATTAATAGTGTTATTATTAATAATATTTTAAAAGTATAATAAAATTTAAATAAATGATATTATTGTTATTTTAATAAATATTTCATTATAATATATGGATATAATTATTATTATAAACACAAACTTATTTTAGAAACTAAGTTACACAAATTTTAAATATGTATAAGAATTAATTTAATTTCATTGAAAATAAAAATAAGATTATATTTTCTTAAAGTGCCAAAGATTAAATAAATATTAGTTAAACATAAGTAACTAAATTAACTAATAATAAAAATATTGTCATAATAATAATTATTAAACTATTAAAAATAAATGAACAAAAATAATATAACTTAATTATATATTGAAAAATTATAAATACTTATTGAATTTAGACATTCGAATTATACTAAATTATTAAAAATATTGTTGAAATATTTGATAATTAATTGGCTTGACAAATTGAAAGAACACTCATTTGAGTATTATTATAGGATTTTGGACATAATCGATTTATGCTGAAACTCCGCTGAAATTTTGTTAGAATTTTAGGAATCGTCATGTTTTCTTTTCATGACATTCACCTCATAGTAGTTAATAATCTTAGATTATAATTTAGTAAATTATAATTTTTATATCACTCTAGGTGCGGATTCAATTGCAATTATAAAACATAGAGATGATTCAGTCAATTAAATAAATTGAGCTATCGATCAATATGAGTGGATAATTATATAATATCAGTACCTTATTAAATTGCATATATAATTTGTTAAAATTATTTTAGGATGAAAGTAATTTTATAAATGAATTTGGAAATATAAAATATTATTTATGAATATATTTAAAATGTGAACAAAAAATAGTATGTTGATGTTTGAATTATGGTATGATAATTATTTATTGATACAGCTGAATAAATATTTTAAATATACTCATTACATATTTTCTAATAGAGACACCTGTGATGATAGTGTGCTAAAGAAATTGACGAATTATGATTATGATATTGTCTTTGGGATAACGCTTGGTATACATATAACCTTTAGAGCGTATATCAGGTGGTCGTCCTTTGAGGACACTTATGCACTTGTGTATGACAATGATTATTTTCTCTTGGTGCTGCCACACGTCATCATTATACTCAAGATGCCATATTTTGCCTTTAGGCTACCAGTAAATATATATTTACTTGCGCCTAAGATATTATGTTATCTATAAATTATATATTTTGAGTGTATGAAGATATATGATTATTTTTTTATGACATAATATTATAAATTAATGTTTCATTAAGAAGAAAATTTATTATGCAGTAGTATGAATTTTTAATAGTAAGTATATGAGGAAAAACTTATTTGTTCCTCCTTTCTTATATATTTATCTTCTTACTGAGTAGTTTAACTCACCATTTTTTTTATAAATATTTTCAGATATTGAAAAATATTTATGTAGAATTTTCTTTTATTACATTCTATCTGCATGTAGAAAAGGTTGAGCCAACATATAAGACTTATAGTTTATCTTATTTGGATTTATGTATTTAATTATGGTGAATAATATTAAAGATGTATTTAATGTTAATAGTTTTAATTTTAATGATGAAGATATAATTAGACTTATGGTTATGTATATATGAGACATACGGAACATTCAAAATATGAAAGAAGATATTTTTTTATATAGCAGAGTAAGTCCACCCTTAGGATTAGAAGATTGAGGTGTGACATTTAATGATATCAGAGCATATATTATAGATTTTGTAGACTTTTACTTTTTCAGATAGGAATAAGGTAATAATCTTAGTCGTATTTATCTTATAAGATGATGTTACTAAGAGTATAAGGTAGTACAAACCGTGGCAGTAATTATAACTAAGAAAATTTGAATAATTAAATTTGAGTATGTTGGCCGAACCCATAGGGTATTCATTCATTCATAACATATGCATTCTTTATATATGTGGATAAAAAGTAGACGTCCTTGATTTTTTAAAAAAGTTGACTGAGATTTTAGTTATATTTAGTTTATAGTTATACATAATATGGATGCATAGATAAAATTGTGAAACACTAAGGTAAAATTTAGCATTAATATATGTTAAATATTAATTTGTGCGAGATTAGTTTAATATATATATATATGAATATATAAATTAAATAATAAAATAAATAATAAAATTAAAAAGAAGAAAGAAATATAGTCTAAATTATGGAAAAGAAAGCTTAAAGAATAAAATATATATTGTGTACATAAAATATACATACACTTGGAATAAATATTTTTTGTATTTGAGATGTACTTGAATATATAATTTGTATATTTAAAATTTATCCAAACTAATGATTTACTAGAGATAATCTAGGAATCAATTTTTTCTTTCTTTTAACATAAGTTATGAAATTTATATGGATATGTAGAATTAATTAAGCTAAATCTAGATACTAAGTTTGAAATCAATTTTGATATAAATTTTTGATAAATGGAGGCCAAGATTTATATCATTTCTTTGGATTTCAAATATTTTATTTATGCATGAATATGGTAGGAATGTGATGGACGATGGGTATGAAGTTTGATTTGGTTATCATGAAGTATGATGAAAATGGTTATAGGTTATTAATTTATAATGTTTAAAAAAATTTAAAATATAAGGGATATTCTTAGAAAAGAATTGGTATAAATATATACCAAATCTTGAAGTTATTCTTGAAACTTTTGTTATATGTTAAGATAAGGAATTAGTAAATATTACTTATTGAAAATTTAAGTTAGACCATAATAAATATGTTTATATTTTGATGGATAAAACTATTCCTATTAGGTTAATTGAAAATTTTATAGACTTGATGCTTTATAGTCTAAAGAAAATTTCTCTGTGTAAAATAATTTGGGTTGACAAGATTTCTTTGAGACTTAAAGGATTAGAAATTAAACTATAAGAGAATCAAAAATTCACAAAAAATATAAAATAAGAATATTTTTAGGTCTTAGAAAAATATATTTAAAATTAGATTCAAGTAAATATATATTAGGAAAGGATTAAGAATTTAGATACATATAAATATAATAATGGTTTATAAATTAAAAATGAAATTATGTCTATGGAAGAATTATTTAAAATATAGCAGTGTGACATCTAAGATAGTGATATTAAATGAGGTCAATATAATTAAGTAAATCTATGCTAATTATGGTGGATTAATGAAGATTAAGTAGTCAAGAAAAGAAGAAATTAGTTAGTTAGAAATAAAGAAATTTATTAGTAGTATTATCAATATTTTATTATTAGGATATGTGATCTTAAATACATGAAAGGTAGCATGAGAAATATTTAATAAGATGAGAATTTAGAGATTGAGATTATCTAAGTAAGAGATGAACTCAAGTCTTGTTGGAGATATGATATATTAAAGAAAATTTAAAACCATTTAGATATATTTAATGGATCTAATACTTCTCCAGCTAGTCAATTGAAAATTTTGGCTTGAATTGATTATTAAGTTGGATATATATGTATATATACATATATATATATATAAGATGAAAAATTTATAAAGCAAGGAATGCAAAGTTAGATATGTAGCTAAATTGTGAAGTTATATGTTAAAAACTTTAAATATATATATATATATATATATTTAATACAAATAATGGTTTAGATTTATTAAATGAATACATAAGAAATAGATTTTGAGTTATTCCTTGAACTGATTCAGTAATTTAAGAAATATGACAATGGACTAAGGATATACATTAATTTTATTGAAAAATATTTTGAAAAGAAAACGAAATATGCTTACTAGTATCTTTATTTGTTTTCAACTACAAGTTAGTAAAAATTCGAGAATAAAATTTCTTTAACGGAGAAGAATGTAATACCGTGTATAATAATAATAATAATAATAATAATAATAATAATAATACATGTATTTTAGATACAACAAACTAAAAAAAGTAAATAATAAAATAAAAATAATAAGATAATTATTAAACTTAATATTATTAATTATAATGGGAGACAAAAAAATAAACAAACAAATAAAAATTTAATACTTATAATGGGAATAATTAAGTTAGTGGAAGACAAAGATTAAAAAAAATAATTAGAATTAAGAATAATTAATATTAGTAGGAGAGAAAGATAAAAAAAAATTTTAAAGTTAAACAAACAATAATTAAAGTTGGTGGACATAATTGTGTGTGTGTGTGTCATTAATTAAAGAAGAGAAATTAGAAATTAAAAAAAAGAACCAAAAAACAAGAGAGAGAGAGAGGAAGAAAAGGAAAGAAAGAAAGAAACAGAGAATAAAGAAGGCAAATTGGATAGTGTGGTTTTTAGTTGATCTACCATCGAGCATCAACTTTCTTATGACACGCGCCATGCCACTAGAACCATTGCCCGGAGACGAGTCAGCCGCCATTGAAATCACTCCGATTGACTGTCGGATGGCGTGTCACACGCCACGCCGGCAAGAATTTTTTGGCTAGATTTTAGACCATTTTTAGACCACTTTTTTTCTAACGACTCGGGTACTTTTGGAACCCTATATTTATGAGTTTTAATTTGATATCTCATTTGCTAATTTATGATGAGTATTTAGAAATTTCATAAATAGTAAAATAGTTAAAATATATATAATATATATATATAAGAAAAATAATAAATAATTAATTTAAAATTATAATTATAATTAATAATTATAAATTATAAATATTAAACTAAAATTTAATTAGTAAGTTACTGAGTTAGATTAAAATTTTTATTACTAGTTAGTTATTTATTTAGAATTACTTATTTCACTAATTAATTTAAAAAAATCATTTGCTAATTTAAATAAAATAATAATAATTATAGTTATTATTTATTTATTTATAGAATTAATTAAATAGTTACAATTAGAATAAAAAATTAAAATAATAAAGATAACTAGATAAAAAGTATACATATATGTATACAAATTATAATTTTAAATTTAATATTTGAGGGGTAAATATTTATTAGTAAATTTTAAAATAAATTAAGTATATTATATAAAATTGATGAATTGGTAATTAGTTATTAATTAGTAAATTTAAAGGTATCATTAAATTATACTTGAGAAATTTTGTTAACATATATAGTTGTTAATTAATTAATTAATTATTGTAATTAGAAAGAAGTGTATATATAAATATATTAACTATAGAATAAAAATACAAATGGTTAAAAATAAATTAAGTTCTTGAATTATAAATTTTTATTAGTAAATTACAGAATAAATAAAAGGTATTTTAAATATAAGAATATGAATAAATGTATGTATTCAATTTATAAATTAATTATAAGCTAAAAAATTAATAGTCTGCTAATTAAATTATATTAAAGACTATTATTAAATTATTATTTATATAAGAATTTCTACTTACAAATTGAACAAAGTTAATTAAATTATTTATGAATTAAATTAAGTTAGTTAATTATTAAATGATCAAAATAAGTGTTAAATATAATAGGATTAAAATTTATAGTAATTTATAAAATTAATTATTTAATTAAAAGTTTTATTGCTATAACTATAATAATTAAGTTATTATTTATTTTTAAACTTAAATCAATGATAAAGTAGTGATTAACAATTAATATTACTATTGTTATAGAAATAAAGTATTATTATTAGATTAATCATAAATTTATTATAATTATTGTTAATATTAATTTTTACTACTCCTGCTATTATCAATATTTTATATTTCAATAGCTAGTATTATTAATACTATTACTACTAAACTTAGCATAAATTATTATAGTTCAATTAAAGATAGTTAAGTAATTATTTTAAATAATAAAAATTTATTTTATATAATGTTAATAACTATGTAACTATTATTATTACTAATGTTATTAATAGTGTCATTATTGATAATATTTTAAAAGTATAATAAAATTTAAATAAATGATATTATTGTTATTTTAATAAATATTTCATTATAATATATGGATATAATTATTATTATAAATTCAAATTTATTTTAAAAACTAAGTTAAACAAATTTTAAATATATATGTGAGCGGAAATTTTCGCCCCTACTCCTTTGTGAAATGATTCTTGCAACTTTGGTACTGTTAGGCTTATGGTCTTAGAGAATACAAACCTAAATCCAGAGAAAATAGAATTGCCACCCGGACAGGCCTAAAAAAAAGAAAGGGGTGGATGACTCGATTTCTAAGGAATCTCCAACCCCCCCTATTGGGTTCGAAAAGTTGGGTACTTATAGGAAAGGTGGACACCTATATAAGATGAAAACATGCCCTTACAACCAAGTTCAATATCCATAACTAAATAAAATAGGACATCCACCATTTGGTAGAAACATGCCCTTTACATTAATGCCAAAACTTAAAGTAAATAAAATTACATTAAACTTAATAAGTGAGGTATCCACAAAGTGAAAACATACCTCTTACATCCCTGAATATTAAAATAATTAACCAAATAAATTAAATCATTCAATTATTCACAATGAGCAAAATAAAAATAAATCATTCATAAAAAATAAAATATTAATAAATCATTCATCAAGATATAAAATAATCATACCTAAATTTTAATTTTAAATAAAACAACAAATACACCAATTTGGGGTTTACATCTTAAATTAGAGTTTATTGATGGTTTTTTAGAATTTTAGGATTTATGGATGAAAATTGAGATATTTAGGGTTTTGAAAATAAGATTAAGGTTTTTAAGGTTTTAATTTGGAAATTATGGCTTTGATTTTAAAAACTAAGGTTTTTAGGGTTTTAATTTGAAAATTAGGATTTTTGATTTGAAATTAGGATTTTTGGATGAAAATAGGATTTTTTAGAGTTTTGGGGAAAAATAGATTAGTGTTTTGATTATTTTGGAAAATATATTAGGGTTTTCATTATTTGGAAAACAGATTAGGGTTTTGGTCTTAGCAAAACAGGATTAGAGTTTTGAAAATAATGTTAGATATTTGGGATTTTGAAAATTAGAGTTTAGGGTTTTTGAGAGTTAGGGTTTGGAAATTCGGTTTTGGATTTTTGAAAACTAAGATTCCGGATGTTTTAAAAAAGGATTAGGCTTTTTAATTAAGAAACTGGTTTTATAGATTAGGGTTTTGAAAATTGGTTTTATAGATTAGGGTTTAAGGTTTTAGATTATCATTTTACAAATTAGGGTTTTGAAAATTGATTTTATAGATTAGGGTTTTGGAAATTGATTTTAGGGTTTTTAGATTTTGATTTTTTCAAAGTAATCAAATTAAAATATTGAATAATTAAATAGAGGGTTAAAATCTTAAGTTATATTAATCTAAAACGAAAAGAAGTTGACTAACTAAGTTACTGCATATGTTTAAACTAATGAATATATACTGATGAATATATATTGGATATGTCTAAGCTACTTGGGCTATTTTAGATGAAGAATAAATATGATCAATGTTAAAAAGACATCACCAAAACTTCTTGTATTGAGTTTAAATGAATTAAACTTTAGAGAACTTACCTTCATTTGTTGATTCCACCAAAATTAAACGTTGATCCAAACTTTTACTTGCACCAATCTAGAACTCTTGGTTGAATAAAATAAAGACAGTAGCTACTACCTTTTTTATGAATTTGATAGTATTTTTTGTGTTTGATGGTTGCTCTCTCTGTTTTGATGATCTTTTCCCCATTTTTCTTTTTCCTTCTTTTGATAATTAATTGCCTTTTATAGGCGACATTAGGGCATCTCATAATCCCTCTCAATTTCAGATGTATCAAACCTACACGACTTTGGAGAGATTGAGTATGAAAACCGCACACAATTAGGTTAATGCCAGGCCGTTGGATTGGCTCCTGCCAATTTGGCACGAGCAACTACTCATGTCGAATTTGGCATGGACCAAGCCAAATGGTCCAACCAAATCACATGTTAATCACAACAGTCACAATAAAATCGAAACAACACAATCCAAATATTAAATAATTATAACATTTTTATTTTGGGCCTTGTTATTAGATTTAAACTTGATCTGGCCTTTCAAATGAAAATTATATATCTGGACCTGTATAAAAATTAAAGGTCTACAATGTATAAGAATTAATTTAATTTCATTAAAAATAAATATAAGATTATATTTTCTTAAAGTGCCAAAGATTAAATAAATATTAGTTAGACATAATTAACTAAATTAACTAATAATATAAAAATTGTCATAATTATTATTATTAAACTATTAAAAATAAATGAACTGAATTAATACAACTTAATTATTTATTGAAATATTATAAATACTTAGTAAATTTGGACATTGAAATTATACTAAGTTATTAAAAATATTGTTGAAATATTTAATAAGCAATTGACTTGACAAATTGAAAGAATACTCATTGGAGTATTATTATAAAATTTTGGGAACAATCGATTTATGCTGAAACTTTGTTGAAAATTCATTAGAATTTTAGTAATCATCGTCACATTTTCTTTTTATATCATTCACCTCATAGTAGTTAATAATCGTATATTATACTTTAGTAAATTATTATTTTTATATCACTCCATGTGTGGATTCAGTTGCGATTGTAGAACATAGAGGTGATCCAGTCGATTAAATAAATTGAGCTATTAATCAATAAATAATTATATAACATCGGTTTTTAATTAAATTATATATATATATGATTTGTTAAAATTATTTTATGATGAAAGTAATTTTATAAAGGAATTTGGAAAGATAAAATATTATTTATAAATATATTTAAAATGAGAATAAATAATGGTATGTTAATGTTTGAATTATGGTATGATAATTATTTATTGATACAGCTGAATAAATGTTTTAAATCCACTCAATATATATTTTTTAATAGAGACACCTGTGATGACAGTGTGTTAAAGAAATTAACGGATTATGATTATGATATTGTCTTTAGGACAACGCTTGCTATACATATAGCCTTTGAAGCGTATATCAGGTGGTCACATTTTGAGGGCAGCTATGCACATGTGTATGACCATGATTATTGTCACGACCCAACCCGGGAGCCACGACCGGCATGCAGCCAAACTGAAGTCCGACCACATAAGCCTTAGAAACATTCATAACTGTCTAAGTGCAAAACAGTTCAATACTTATATAATCCTCAATCCTAGTTCAAATGCAAACCATCAATATAATCAAATCCCAATAAAATTATTCGGGAAATCTAATGCAGACAAGTTCTACTTATTACACAAAAAGGGATTCGGATTCAATCCGCCCAAAAGTTCAATATCCGGAAATCTCTAAGCAGAAGGACCGATAAACACAAACGGAAAACCTGATCGACTTCGCCAAAGAAGAGAAAGAAGATAGACGAAGGCAATCACCGTAAACCTGCAAGATAATCTGTAAGGGTGTGGGCGCTTTATATAGACGCCCAGTAAGCCTATGAGAGGCAGAGAAACATCTAACAGTTATATAAGCAGTACATATAATACATTCACAAATTAAGCAATCAAGATGGTGTGTCGGGGTCACCAATCAATAAACAGTACAGTATAATATCAGTCACATCTGCCCTTATAACTCCTCAGTACAGTACAGTAATCAGTAATTAGGCATGTAGCCTCAGTAAATAGTATATGCATTAAGCCTCAGTAACCTCCTTTCCCTTCATGACACACCATCACACAGCACAAGTAATATCAAATTCAATATTCTCACATAAATACAATCACATGCAAGTTTCTCTGTCTCCTGAAGCATGTGAGGCTGAGTTCGAAAAGAATAGTCTAGTGAATATATAGAAAGGATAATATATTATAAGAAGGGTTTATATATATATATAAGTTGTTAGCAAGTAGCACAACACAAACAGTTCAAATACACCCATAGAACTTACTTGATCTAACAGTCAGCTAAGCAATCCGCCACCCTAAGTCTGAGGTGCTGCTGGACCACTGCCTAACCATTAACCATCAATTAACAACCACCCTTACAAATGTATGCAAGTGCAAATGGGAATGCATGATGTGAATGCACGCAATTCAATAGTTTTCATAACAAGGTTAAACCTTTTTGTCAACCAATCATAACTTAACCATCATAATACCACACCTTTCAACTTGCTTTCCAGAATATAAAACATCATTAAAAAGTCCTTACAATTTAAATTTATCAAATACCTTACTTAAATAATCAATATTCACCAAATATAATTTTACCGATAAACCTGAATAACGAGTGTCAACTTGTAAAATTCAAAACAATTAACCAGTATATGCAAAATTTATAATTCTCAACCATAAGTTAATTTGATATCTGAAAAGCATCCTACCAAAATTTCATAATTTTTTGAGACTTAGAAGTCTCTCAACCAATTTTTATTCATAACAGTATACAGCTCACAAGGTATACTGACAGCAGTAGAAAGATCTAATTATTTCAAAAATATAACAACAGAAACATAACCCAACATATTTTTTTTGTAAATTAGACTTCCAGAACTTCAACATATATGAAAATCAAATCTAAAACATTTTTACACATTTTAATATGAATTTCGAAAGTTACAGATGATGCAATCGCATCTACAGTACAGTTCGTCAGACATTAGTAGCAAACTTGAATTTTCCAGAAATATAAGATGCTCCAAAATCCCAACAATTATTTTTCTCATAAACTAGACTCAATTTCGAGCCACATATCCAAATTTTAGATTTTTATCATGTTTCAATATTTAATTAAAAATCGAGCAACAT
Source organism: Garcia nutans (assembly GCA_947685225.1). NCBI lineage: Eukaryota > Viridiplantae > Streptophyta > Magnoliopsida > Malpighiales > Euphorbiaceae > Garcia > Garcia nutans. The sequence continues at coordinate 81,460,555 of CANTUV010000024.1, forward strand.
ACAGCACTAACATCAAACTTCAGCAGAGAATTAAATCATCCAAAAACTCAAAGAAAACAATTAATTCGAAAACCCTAATACCCAAATCAATTCAATCAAACCCTAATTCAATACATTCATCAAATTTCAGAACCCAACACACTAGCCCAATCAACTAATTCAGTAACCAAAATCCCTCAAAACAATAAAAACCCCAAAACCTAACCTATTTTGTAAAAATCAATTTAATTAAATAATAATTCGAATTTAGCCAAATTAATTAAGAAAAATACCAACCCAATATGATATGAACATGTTCTAGGTAGATGGGAGTCAAATCAAAGCAAAATGGTGGAAGAAAAACCTCTAAACACACAAAATAGCAAAAATTGTTGCTGCTGGAAAGGGAAGCAAAACAACAGGTCGAGCCACGCCGCAGCAGGCCAAACGACAGAGCTTCGCAGGCCGAACGACGAAGCCCTGGCCCGCGCCTCTCTGCCAAACGACACAAACCTCTCGCCGAACGATACTGCCTCCTCTGCGCGCCAAGACCAAAACGATAGGCCCTCTAATTTTTGCTTAAAACCCTATTTTTTTAAGCCACCCGAATTTAAAGTGATCTAAAACCTTCCCCCATCAAACCTAGGCCCTATTTATAGGAAAGAAAACTTTTAAAAATATTTTTTGACCCCAATCTAATTTATTTTAATTAAAAACACCCCAAAACTATTTATTTTCATAAAAAATTACCCAAAACCATAAAATTCACAAAATCAACTCAAATTTATTTTTAATTTCAAACTTTAACCCAAAATAATTTATAAATATGTTTTACGCATAATAATACCCGAAAATACCGAAAACGACGAAAAATCCAAAAATGACGAAAATACCCTCGGCACCAAAAAATACAATATTATACTCAAAACGACCGTCTTGTCGTCCTGAGTATCAAAAGATATTCAAACTATCAAATTATGTTCAAACAACATATGAGGACACAAAATGACTATTTTACCCCTAAGGTGCAAAATTACCATTTTGCCCCTAAAGTGCAAAATTACCATTTTGCCCCTAGACTTAAAATCATTCAAAAACCAAGGGTTTTACAATTATTTGCTCCTAATGCAGTCATGCATCATCACTGCACCCAAGATGCCATGTTTTTCCTTTAGGCTGCCAGTAAATATATTTACTTGCGCCTAATGTATTATATTATCTATAGATTATATATTTTGAGTGTATGAAGATATATGATTATTTTTTATGACATGATATTATGAATTAATATTTCATTAAGAAGAAAAATTATTATACAGCGGTATGAATTTTTAATAATAAGTATATGAGTAAAAACTTATTTGTTCCCCCTTTGTTATATAATTATTTTTTCACTGAGTAGTTTGACTCAACCCTTTATTTTATAAACATTTTCAGATATTGAAGAATAGTTCAGTAGAATTCTCTTTCATTACATTCTATCGGTATGTAAAAAAGGTTGGGCCAATATATTTGACTTACAGTTGATCTTATTTAGAGTTATGTGTTTATTTATGGTGGATAATGTTAAAGATGTATTTAATGATAATAATTTTAATTTTAATGATGAAGATATAATTAGACTCATGGTTATGTATATATGAGAGAAACGAAATATTCAAAATACGAAAGATGATATTTTTTATATAGCAGAATAAGTCCACCCTTAAAATAAAGAGATTGAGGTGTAACATTTAATGGTATCAGAGCATATATTAAGTTGAGCCATAATATATATATATATATATTTATATTTTGATGGATAAAACTATTCCTATTAGGTTAATTAAAAAATTTATAGACTTGATGCTTTATAGTCTAACGAAAATTTTCATATATTTATAATAATAATTATATCCATATATTATAATGAAATATTTATTAAAATAATAATAACATCATTTATTTAAATTTTATTATATTTTTAAAATATTATTAATAATGACACTATTAATAACATTAGTAATAATAATAATAGTTAATTAGATATTAATATTATAAAAAATAAATTTTTATTATTTAAAATAATTACTTAACTACCTTTAATTAAACTATAATAATTTATATTAAGTTTAACAGTAATAGTATTATTAATACTAGCTATTAAAATAAATCTATAACAAATCTAAAAGTAATAAATATAATATATTGTTAATAGTAGTAGTAGTAAAATTAATATTAACAATAATTATAAAATTGATAATTACTATTAATAATAATTATAATAAATTTATGATTAATCTAATAATAATACTTTGTTTATATAACAATAGTAATATTAATTGTTAATAACTACTTTGTCATTAATTTAAGTTTAAAAAGAAATAATAATTTAATTATTATAGTTATAACAATAAAAATTTAAATTAAATAATTAATTTTATGAATTATTATAATTTTTAATCATATTTTATTTAATACTTATTTTGATCTTTTAATAATTAACTAACTTAATTTAATTCATAAATAATTTAATTAACTTAGTTCAATTTATTTAATTTATTAGCTTATAATTAATTAATAAATTTATTCTGTAATTTATTAATAAAATTTTTTAATTCAGGAACTTAATTTATTTTTAACCATAAGTATTTTTATTTTATAGTTAATATACTTATATATATACTTCTTTCTAATTACAATAATTAATCAACTAATAAACAACTATATATATTACTAAAATTTCTTAAATATAATTAAATAATAAATTTAAATTTACTAATTAAAAATTAATTACCAATTCATCATATCCATATAATATAATTAATTTATTCTAAAATTTACCAATAAATATTTTCTACTCAAATATTAAATATTAAATTATAATTTGTATACACATATATACTTATTATTTATTTGTCTTATTTATTTTTTATTCTAATTGTAACTATTTAATTAATAAATAAATGGTAAATATAATTATTATTTTTTTAATTAGCAAATAATTTATTTAAATCAATTAGTAAAATAAGAAATTCTAATAAATAATCAAATAATAATAAAAATTTTAATCTTACTCAGTAACTCACTAATTAAATTTTAGTTTAATATTTATAATTCATAATTATTAATTTTAACTATAATTATTATTTTAAATTAATTATTTATTATTTTTCTTATATATATATATTTATTATATATTTTTTTTGTTACTATTCTACTATTCATAAAATTTCTAAATACTTATTCTAAATTAACAAATTAACAAATGAGATATCAAATTGAAGTTCATGATGAGGAAATTTCAGAAATATTCGAGTCGCCAAAAAAAGAGGTCGAAAAATGGTTAGAATAGTCATCGGAGAGTTACGTCAGCGAGAACTTCAATTACCGGTTTAGACGGCGCGTGCGGCTCCGTCTAGCGGCCGTTTACAGAGATTTAGATAGCGTTGAAAAACTCATCGAGTTATCTTTTTCCATGGCCGGCATGTCAAAAAACGGTATCCAAAAGACAACGAACAAAGCTCACAAAGTCGGACAGTCACTCTATTTTCCTTCCTTCTTCTCTTTATCTGTTTTTTATTCTTTCTTTTTCTCTGTATCTCTCTCCCCCTCTCTCTCTCTCTCTCTCTCTCTCTCTCTCTCTCTCTCTCTCTCTCCCGTTTTCTGTTCAAATTCTTTCTCTTTCAATTAATCTATTACTAATATTAATAACATACTCACACCTAACTTAATATTTAATATATATAATTTTTAAAAAAAATTGTCATCTTATCACCCACTAACAATATTAATCACTCTAACTTTAATTTTGTGTCACCCACTAGCTTATTTATTCATTCTAACTTTTAATCCTGTCACCCACTAATTAATTATTAATTCTAACTTTAATTATTTCCTATTATAATTATTTATTCTAACTTTAAATATTTAAATTTTATTTGTTTAAATTTTTTTACATTATAATATATATATTTAAATTATTATAATTATCAACCACAAAAATTCTCTTAATAATTGTATAACATTTCTTCATTCCATTTATAAAATTTCGTTACTATATAATTAATAATTTATATATCCAACACCTACTCTATTTAATAAATCACATTTTTAATAAACACACATTAATTTGTTGTACTTACAATTTTATTTATTTATTTATTATACTTATTCTAATAATTAATATATTATTCTTTAATTATTTATTTGTTAGATTATAATTATTATCATTACTATAAATAACATAAAAATAACTTAAATATTATCTAATGTATTATATGATTAGATACAGACTACTTAGCCTAATGATAAATTATATGTTACTTTTTCTTTCTAACCACATGGTCTTAAGACATTTTTTAACCTTTTCTTTCTTTCTCTTTTTTTAATCAATAAAATTACTTATAATAATTTTACTTTAATAATTACACCCACTAATAAACTCTGATTTTATTTATTATTATTATTTTTATTCAACTACTGTATTTATTAACTTTAATTATTATTATATATATTTTTACAGGATATTACAAAAATGATAAAAATATTTTTGATAAAAATAAAAAAAATTATTTTTATTATTAGAGAGTGTAATTTTTTCTAGATGAATTTAAATAAAATTTATGTGTTTAATTCTCTGTTAGAGTGGATTTATACGACTTTAATTATATGTAGCCTTAATAAGAATCTGATTGTCAGCTCTAAAAGCACAAAACAGTAATTGAATTCTATAAGTACACACATTAGTGGAACTAGAAACTCTACGGGGCAGGGGGAGGGGGGGAATTCCCGCTGGATCGGTGGTCGTTGCCCACTCTCTGCTACTGTCCCTTCACTTTTATCTTTCTCTGCCTGCTTTTCTCTCACGCTCTTTTATTTTTTTTAGCGTATTAATTGAAACGGCAATGTTTCTTTTAAAATGATGTCGTTTCAACACCAATTTTTTTTTGTTAAAAAATAAAAAGGTCAAATCGTAAATACGTGACAACCCCTTCGAGCTCTTAGCCTCCCCCCTCTTTTCTTTATCCTTTAGCAAACACCACCGGTGACCACCAATAAACAAGCCCCCCACTATATCGATGCTTTTGGTAGCCGGCAAAAGAGAATCGTCAGCCCTCACATTACCTGAGTTCTCGGCTGTGTACACATGATAAGCTTGAGCTATTAAAATAATTTGTATAATAATAATCTCTGTTGTTGGCATTAGATTACTTTTATTCTAGCCTTGAGGGGATCGTATCGCTATTGTAATCTTCCAGAGGGTAAGAACAAGAAAACAAATTTTAAATTATCTTTATATATATATATTTTTATAATTATTATCGCTAGATATTATTATGCCATGTTCACTGCATACGAGGAACACACGAGGATTATTATTACAATTATAACTTGATTCTTAAGGAGATACTATAATTGAACTATTAATTGGCTTAATTTCAGTCCTGAATTTATAGTCATAGAATTTCAAATCATCCCAATAAAATTTCTGAATTTATATTTTTTTCTCTAAAGTTTTTAATATAATTTTTTAATAATAGACTGCATACGTGAACTTCATATAATGTCCATATGAAATTAAGCCTTTGATAAAAATATAATTGTGAAATTAAGCCTTTAATATAATTTTATAGAATTTTTAGATATTTATAAAATAATTTCAATATAAAAAATATTTTAATAAAATTTTAATGTAATTTCAAGAAATAATTAAAAATAAAATATTAAATATATTGGTAAAAAAATTTAAAAGTTGGATATATTAATATTATTTTTAAATATTCAAATAATAAAATAATTAGAAACTTAATTAATATGTAATAGTAATTAAAAAATATAAAAGTAAAAAATGTAAATTAATTTTTAAATATTTAACTAAATTTAATTAAATAGTTAAATAATGGATTTAATTCTTCTATTATCATTTATTAATATAACTTAAATTGTAAAATATTTAAATTACTTTTTGAATATTTAACTAAATTTAATTAATTAGTTAAATAATGGATTTAATTTTTCTATTATTATTTATTAATATAACTTAAATTATATAATATAATATTAAATAATATTAATATATCCAATTTTTTATATTTTTACAGTATATTTAATATTTTATTTTCACTTAGAATTACATTAAAGTTTTATTAAAATATTTGTTATATTTAAATTATTTTATACATATCTAAAAATTCTATAAAATTATATTAAAGGCTTAATTTCAAAATTTTAATTTTATCTAAGTTTAATTTTATAAATAGCCCCTAAATTTTAAAAAATAATATGTAATTATTTATTTTAAATTAAATATGTGAACGTCAAGTAAAGTCCACATGTGCAGTCCCTTATTAAAAAATGGTATTGAAAATTTTAATAGAAAAAAAATAAATTTAGAGATTTTATTAGGATAATTTAAAGTTTTAAAACTATAATATTATAATATTATAAATTTAAAAACTATTTATAAAATTAAACCAATATAGTTTGTATATTGATTACTTTTGAGAGTTAAATCCAACTATACAATTGATTTTTGATTTAAACAGTGGAGTAAATAAGATGAGGACATGTCTAAGTCTTACATCTTTATGAGAAAAAAGCAAGCCTATAACTTACCTGTGCTCATATTTTATATTTTTTTAAATAAATAAATAATTTATAATAATATATATATAATAAAATTTATATATTCATATATTATAAAAATTTTTATAATAAAATATGTCTAATATATTGAAACTAAATTGAATATTAAACCTTACTTAGTTATAGAAAATAATATTATTTTTATAAAAAAAATTATTTCAATGAATTGTACAGTAAATTTAATGTAAAATTGTAAAAGAAGATAAGCATATTACTATCTCATAAGTTTAAATTTTTTCTTTAATAAATAAAAAATATATATTTTTTAAATTTTTTATGACAAATTAAATTTTATTCAATTCTTATAATGAGGAACATAAACTCGTATGCATACTATTATGCGCTAGTATTTTTTTTTTAATCTTGATCCATTTTTGAAGATACAAATTTTTTTTAAACAATCTAATTATTAATTATTTGTTTATTTTTATAAATTATAAAAATAAAAATATGTAATTTTAGTTTGGTCATTTTCTTATTACTTAATAGCTTAAATATATTATAAAAAAGGCTAACACGTAGACATACATACTATATAAATTTATTAATGTAGTTTTTTAAAGATGTTATTAAAAAATATAAATTTAAAAATAAATTAAATGGATGAAAAATATAAATTATATTAATGATTATAATGAAAATAATTTATAATTTTTTTCTTATACAATTCGTTATATTAATTTATTTATATTTATTTAAAATTATTATTTTATAATTGTATTATCTTTAAAATAATTTCTTATTGTCTGTTCTTCAATTTTTAGAAAATTTATTAATAGGAAAGTAAAAATGGACGTAGAGTGGAGGAAAGTAAAAAGAGAGAAAAAAAAAAAAAAACAATAGGCAAATAGGGAGCACAGAAGCAGCATCATAAGGATGTGGAGGAAAGTAAAAGAAGAATAAAAAAATTGAGTGAAATGGGAGTAGGGATACAAATGGAAAAAACAAAAAAAGATGTTGGTTTTTTTTTTTTGATATACAAGCACTTTTAGCATATAATATAATATTTTTTTAAATTTTATCAAAAATAAAAATCTAAATTTTTTTTGAAATCTTAATATATACCTATTTATAAGTTATCAAAAAATCCAATCGAAAACCAATAAAATTACAAAATAGAAAACTTAATACATAACTTGAAAACAAAAAAAAGTAAATCTAATTAAATTATAGAAAATTATAATAAATATAGTAGTATAAAATATTTACAGAAGTGCATTTAATTTAATTTTTGCCTATTCGGACCGTAAAATGTAATTTATTGGATACATGAGGCAAATTGCAAGGGAATAGCATCTTTGCCTGGTTAATTGCAGGAAGAATAATACTATAATTAATGAATTAGCATTCAGTGGCTCTCAAAATGAAATATTAATACCGTCATTATGTATTTTTTTATTGTTTTAATTTAGTCAATCAAATAATATTCCAAATTGATACTTTAATTTGTGCACTTATCCATAGAGTATATGTGCAGACAGTGGTGGAATCAAGAATTTACTGAGGGGGTCAGATTGGTGGCTGCTCCGAGCTGTGGCCGGTGGGCCGGCGGTAGTGGGGTTGCTTGCTGCTGGGGAAGAAAGGAGGAGAGGGAAGAAGGAGAGGGGAAGAAGAGAAAAACGCAGCCCCTTTTTTATTTTTGAACCGGCCCAAGCGAAACGACGTTTTTTCGCTGGGCCAATTTTTTTTTAAAATTTACCCTTGGCAAAACGGCGTCGTTTCACTAGGGGTCATTTTATAAAAAAAAATTAATCCCTGGTATTTATAAAAGTATTTGCAGCGAGGGGTTCGTCTACCCCTCGCTGCAAACTCAACCCCCTTCTGCAACTCAATCCCTTTCAACGGAGGCTGAGTTTAGCTCGACCTCCACGCCTCCACCGGCACCTCCCCTTATGACCGCCGGTGAGGGAGGGTCGTGTGATCCCACACAATCCCATGATAATTCCATCCCTGTGTGCAGAGTGTAGAGCCCAGCAAAGGTTCTATAATATTTCCCTCTGATCAGAATTGCTTAGCAAATATTTAACTTTGATAATAAGATGTACTTCAAAGACACTCCAATATAGGTTTGAATTTAGGGTCAGTTTTTTTACCTGCAAAATAAAGAAAGAGACAGCTTATGTGGAGAGACTTTGATGTCCAGTGATGGAATAAGGATTGAGATGAAAGAAGGGATAAAATTTTCAAGCAAAAAAAAATTATAGAGAAATTTATATTTAATTTTATTTTTATATTAAAAAATTAATATAAATATTTGATATAAATATTATATTTAATTTAATTTTTATATTAAATAATTAAATATTAAAATTTTTATTATTTTTATTTTAATAATTAAATTTTACATTGAGAAATTACATAATATATATTATTTTTAAATAATGTATATATATTTTTTGAGATATTTTAAAGAAAGTATTTAGATTAATTTTTTAATAAATTTATATTATAGAATATTTTTTTATAAAATAATTAATCTAATAACAAAACTCTAAACCCAATTTATAATCAAATTACAAAATAATTAGCTTAATTACAAAAACTCAAATTCTTCACATCATAATCAAATATTAAAATAATTAACCTAATCATCCAAATTTAAATTTCAATTCATAATCAAATTTCAAAATAATTAACATAATAATCAAAATAATAAACTAAAACTTATAAATTAAATAATAATTATAAAAAGTGACAATATTCACTAACATTATCAAAACAATAAATTAAAAATTAATTTTTAAAAAAAATAAATATGCATACAAGCCCAAATATATATAAACACTATATATTACTTATATATTATGTTATAAATTAATTTTATATTATATAAAAATAAGTATTATTAATTTTATGTATATATAAATATATATTTTTAGACAAAGATATATAAATATACATATATATATGTATATGTATATAGAAACTGAGGGGGGAGGGGGCAATGGACCCCGTGCCCCCCTTGGTTTTGCTCCTGCCGATGTCTAAGCCAGTAATCTGTAGAGTAGATAAACTTATGTATCAAACAATAGGAAGAAGAGGAAGTGAGAGGAAATACTTGCAAGGGTTATCGAATTTTTTGAATATGTCAGTATAGTACTTTCTATCACATCGAAGCATACTCTACCAAATATAGAAAAATTCAGCTGAATATAAGGACTCAGAATCGAGGTCCGCACATGTGATGAGTTCAGTCTTAGGCCGAGCTTAGTAGGGTAGCACTAAACATATATAAAAGAAAAAATATTAACATATATCAATAAATACGTGTAAAGGATTGTTGTGTAAGAACCGTGTTGGGGATATAATATATGTATAAATGGCGCCTGTTGTTTAGTATTAGAAAGACAGTGGAAAAGCAAGATTTCAAGAATATTTAGTTTGGCTTTGCATCTTTTTCTTTTCCTTAAGCCTATAAAGAAGAAAATAATTATGGTATGTTATTGTGACAATGGGAATGATATTCAGATTCCCCTGAGCAGCCATGTTAGCTTGACCCACACATCAAGCATTATATATATGTGAGATAGGCTATTCAGATACCATTCCCTCGATCGCTACTTTAAAATCTAAAAGTGATCCATGAAAAAGTTGAATTATTATGTTATATATCACTGAATTTAAACACAAGAAAACCGGCTTGTGTTGAGTAGGATTGGAATATAATTATATCACCCATGGGAATGGAATAAGAACCGATGCCAAATCCAATATAAGTATGTGATATATGCGGCCACAGAAAGAATATCTTCTGGTTTTGGGTTAATTAGCTGAGTTGTTGGGTTTATCTGTACTTTATATGTACATATATTTCCATGGCTACCATCATACAAAGAGCATTTAAGTCTATCATATCCGCCATTACTTATTGTTACTTTCACTTTCGAGACGATCACACCCGCATCACAAGCTACAACATGCCCAAGGGACAGCCTCTTTCTTTGCAGGTTTATATCTTTATTTTTTCGCTTTCAATACAATTATCATACCCAAATGCTTCCCAAGTCTCTTTCCTTTATTTTCTTTTTTCATTTTCAGATACTTTAAAGTTTTTTTTTTTTAAATTTCAACACGCAATTTGATCGTCTTCCCTTTTCATCAATATAGATAACTACATGCATATAACACGTTATAAGATTTCTACTTCAGCAAATGTTAAAAGATGATATGAAATATTTATAATATTTTATTGGTAATTTATTAATATCAAAATTTTTGAATATTGATTGCATGTAATTAATATCAAATTTTGAATATTAATAGCATGAGTTTCACGCTATGAAAAGGAATTATTTTCCACTGTAGAAAAACAATATAATATATCATGCATTAATTTATAAATTGTTAACTGTTCAGTTTATCATATAATCATTCAGAAATTAATTAAAAAAATGACAACTTTCCCGATCGAGGAGTTAAATTGAGAAAAAGACCATGTCTTTTTGTTAATCCCTTGGATTTCCGGTAAGCATTCTAAACAAAGTAAAACAAAACGAACAAAATAAATAAATACATATATATATAGCAAGAAAAATAGAGTTATAAAAATCTTCTAATCAATGAAATATTCTATAATTTACAGACTGTGGAGCTCAAAGTTAGGATGTGTTGCACAGGTTGTGAGAGAGTTGTGAAAAATGCAATTCACAAACTAAGAGGTATATATAAATATATCAATTAATTAAGGAATTTGAATAAAAAATGAATGGTCGATTATCGCATAATACGTATAAAATGATGATTAGCAGGTGTTGATTCAGTTGAGGTTGACCTAGATATGGAAAAGGTTACAGTGATAGGATATGTGGATCGAAATAAGGTGCTAAAATCGGTGAGAAGGGCTGGAAAGAGGGCAGAGTTCTGGCCCTATCCAAATCCTCCATTATACTTCACACATTCAAATCACTACTTCAAAGATACCACTAATGAATTCAAAGGAAGCTACAACTACTACAGACATGGCTATAATGTTGGAGAAAGGCATGGCACCATTCCTGTCACTCACCGGGGAGATGACAAAGTCAGCAACATGTTTAATGATGACAATGTTAATGCCTGCTCTCTTATGTAACTATGTACAAAGTACCATCCCAATTAACACACACATTTATATATATATATATGCACATGGTAGTATGTTATGGCATATGTATATGTTATATATATATGTAAAAATTTCTCTTTCTCTGAAAAATATATATAATTAAAGTGCTAAGTTTGTACTATATTCTAGTTGCTTCATGTTGCGCTTTAATTAATACTCCTACAAAGCGACACTCGCAAGTATACGAGGCTATTGCAGCAACGGTGATCGCCCCAAAGTTGTCTCACAAGAAATGAATTTCTTGTAATAGTTCGATTAACATGAAATAATAAAATTGAGTGTGTGGTTGGATTCGCGAATTGTAATTAATTTTAAAAGTGAAAACGAGTGATGTTGTGCAAGATAAATTCAATTATGAAAATGATGCCTATGGTTGTAGGTTCATTTAATCAAATATTTAATTCTCAAATTATCCATTAATATAACCTTGTAAGTTAATTTGTTCATTAAGGTTAATTAGTCAATTACCAATTCATTAGTTTTCACATTCATGAATTAACAACAACCAATTATTTTACATTAGCAAATTAATAAAATCCTAGAACTTATATTTCTAATTCATTCTTAGGGTAGTCAATTGTATAGTTCCGATATCAAACTTCACCTCTCGGTCCGTAATTCAATATTAAGTAATCAATAGGTGACCAATCTATCAATCAACCCTTAATTCCAATGCAATCAACCAATAACAAGGTATATTAATGGAATCATCAAATCAAATCATTTAATCAAATCTACTACAACCCAAGACATAAGTAAATTAGCTCATCATCAACTTTAAATAAATATTCATTTCAATATAAACAAAATCAAAATTATTCATTGCAATATTAATGTTTTTAATATAACAACAACAATAAAGAAATGGATTGAAAGAAAGAGTTTGAAAAATCCCTTTTGAAGATGCTAAGAGTTGGACTCCTTGTCTCTTTCGTAGCTCTCTCTTTGATGTGTGATAAGGAACTTTCAAGCTCTCTTGAATTAATGGCTCTCTTCTTGAAGGATGAATGATAACTCTATCAAGTTTACAACTCTTCAATCAAGCCTCTTAAAACCCTAATTCTCAAGAACTTGCTAACTCGCTTCGATCCTAAGAATTGTCTTTGTTATTGTTTATGGAAGAAAATGGTGAATGAAGATGGTGAGAATGATGTCTTCCTCTCCCAAGCAAGAACCAAGGAAGAAGATGATATGTGTGTAGAGAATGTCCACTCCAAGATATCCAAGATGTCTCTTCCTTCCCTCCTCCTCCACTTCCACTCTTTTCAATATTTTAAGACACCCACTCACTCTTTGTCTCCCATTTATTTTCTTTGTTTAATATTTATTCCATAAATCCATCCACCTTTCACTCTTTTTTATTATTTCTTTTCAAAAGATAATGCATGTTGTCCCCCACTTGTCCACACCTCGTGCAAAATAATTTAAACATATCAAGGGTGATCAAGGGTGACACGGCCAAGCTTCTGGCCGTGTGTGAGTGAAAATTTTTGCCTCCACTCTCTGTGGAATGGTTCTTGAGACTTCAACACTGTTTAGGCTGGGGGTCTTAGAGAATACGGGCCTAAGTTTGAAAAAAATAGAGTCGCCACCCGGACGGGCCGGGAAAAAAAAAGGGGTGGATGACTCGATTCCTAAGTAATCCCCAATTTCCTAATGTGTTTGAAAAGTTGGGTACGTGTGGGGAAGGTGAGAAATGGCCCAGCACCCTCACAACACCCGGTTTATTAGAACCGACCTCATTTGCAAGTCTTAATATTATAAAATTTTTAAATATGACAATATTATCCATACTACATGTAATAATTAAAATAAAGCATCATTATATTAAAATCAAAGCAATGTCCAAACAAAATAAATAAATGGATACCCATTTGAGGATGAAAACATGTCCTTACATCATTCATGTCTAAAACTAAATATGACATCCGCCGAAAGGTGAAAATGTGTCATTTACATTAATTTTAAAATATAAAAATAATTTAAATTATATAAAAATTAATTAATAAGGTACCCAATAATAAAAATATACCTCTTATAATTTTAATACCAAAATAAATAAATAATAATCATAATAATAAAGAAAATATCTATTTATGATAAATTAAATAAATCAAGTATTGAAATTAAATAAATCAACCATCAAAATATATAATAAACTATATAATTAAATCTAAAATTAAATAAAGTAATAAATACATAAATTTAGGGTTCGCATCTTAAAATAGGATTTTAGAATTTTAATTACTAAATTAGGGCTTTGAAAAAAGAAAAGTTAAATACACGGACTCATAATATACAAATGAATATTGACCCCTTCGACGAGCTCAACCGGCGGTCCAGCTAGCCGGTTAGCGGACAGGGGTCAGGGGGGCAGCGCCCTAGAAAATTTTAGAAATTGGCGTTTAGGATTGTAGGTTTTGGTGTTGAAAATTAAGATTTTAGGGTTTAGGATTTAGAAAATAGGGTTTTGGAATTTTAAGAAACTAATATTATTTTTTAAAAGAATAATGCTACTGGATGTTTTAAAGATTTAGGGTTTCAGATGTTTTATAAAAATAATGCTACTGTGATTTAAAAAATAGGTTTGGTTAGGGTTTTATGGTTTAAGGAATTTAGGGTTTAAGAGAGAAAGATTTATGGTTTTAAAATTTTGATAATTTAATCAATGACTTAGGCTACTGGATGGTTTTAAGTTTTTAGTTTTTATAAAACATGCAAGTGGAGTTTTGAAAACCGACTGATTAATGTATTAACTAAAGTAAATAATTAAAGTTATTAAAATAAAGATCAAGTTACTGCATATTCTTATTAATCAAAGAAAACGAAGCTACTGTGAACATATAATTTATGATTAAAGTTCAAACCTGGATAGTCGGTTCTACCAAAAAATTAATTCTAGATGAACAACAAAAAAAGCAATATTGCTGCCTTTGATGGATTGATGATTGATAAATGCTTACTTGCTGCTAATTCTTTTTTGCCGTCTCTTGCTTTGTTGTTTAATCCTTTTAATATTAATTGCCGCTCTCTGCTTTGCTATTTTTTTCTCTTAATGTTAATTGTCGCTCTTTTAATGTTAATTGCCGACCCTTTTAATATTTTTTCCCTTTTTAAATTCTGAAATGTTATTATTTATAGGCCAAAACCTTACTCTAAATCCCTAACCTAATATTAATCAGTCCTTAAAATAAATTTTAGTTCAATTAGGAAACTAATTTAAAAAAACCAATTGAAACCGTGTCGATTTGGTGTGCCAGATCGACATGGACCAAGGCCATGTCGACCTGGACAACCAGGTCGACATGGCCTTTGGCTCGTGTCGACCTGGGCATCTGGGTCGACATGAGCTAAGGCTCATGTCACTTGGGCCCTTTGAAATAATTTTTAGTTTTTTTTATGGACTGGACCGTCTAAAAATAACTTGGTTTAGGATTTTGTAGTTGAATTTGTGACTTTTAAAATCGGACCGACTTATTAGAAGTTGTAAATCGGATCGAATTTATTTTGACATTCTTTAATTAAGGCCGTACCAAATAGGGCCAAAATTAAGGGTCTACAGTTTGCCCCCCTGCTTAAGCGATCTGAGACTACAGCAAAAGAGAGCGAAAAACAATGTGATTTTTGACTAATTTTAGATGAGAATGGGTACTTGAATTTGATTTGGGTACTTAGACCCGACACTGAACTTGATTTGGGTACTTGGATCCGAGACTGGATTGAATTTGATTTGGATACTTGGACCCGAGATTGGATACTTAGACCCGAGATTGAATTTGATTTGATACTTATACTCATGATTGAATTGAATTTGGGTGCTTGGTCCCAAGATTGGGTACTTAGACCTGAGATTGAATTTGATTTGGATACTTGGATCCGTGATTGAATTGGATTTGGGTACTTGAACCCAAGATTGAATACTTGAACCCGAGATTGAATTTGATTTGGGTACTTGGACCTGAGACTGGATTAGATTTGGGTACTTGGACATGAGATTGGATACTTTGACCCGTGACTGAATTAAATTTGGATATTTGGACCCGAGACTGGATACTTGGACCTGAGACTGAATCAAATTTGAATACTTGGACCCGAGATTGGATACTTGAACCAGAAACTAGATTGAATTTGGGTACTTGGACCCGAAACTAAATTGAATTTGGATACTTGGACCCGCGACTGGATACTTAGACTCGAGATTGAATTGGATTTGGGTACTTGGACCCGAGATTGAATACTTAGACCAGTGACTGAATTGAATTTAGGTACTTGGACCCGAGATTGAATTAGATTTAGGCACTTAGACCTGAGATTGGATACTTGGCCAGAGATTGAATTTAATTTGGGTGCTTGGATCCAAGACTGGATACTTGGACCCATGACTGAATTGGGTACTTAGACCCGAGACTGAATTAAATTTGGATATTTGAACCAGAGATTGGATACTTGGACCCAAATTGGATTGGATTTGGGTGCTTGGACCCGAGACTGGATTGAATTGGGTACTTGGACCTGAGATTGGATACTTGGACCCGAAACTTAATTGGATTTGGATACTTAGACCCGTGATTGGGTAATTTGGGTTTTAAATCCGAGCTAAGTTCTGAACTTAAGAGGAAATTTAGGTTTTGGACCTAAGCTAAGTTTCAGAATTAATAATAATTTGGGTTCTGGACCCGAGCTAAATTCTAGACTTAAGGGTAATTTGGGTTCTGGACCCGAGCTAAGTTCTAGACTTAAGAGAAAATTTAGGTTCTGGACCTAAGCTAAATTCTTGACTTAAGAGAGAATTTAGGTTCTAAACCTAAGCTAAGTTCTTGACTTAAGAGAAATTTGAGTTCTGGACCCAAATATTTGAAAGTGAGTTTGAAAATATTTTTGTATACGCATAAACTAAAAAATTAAAATGGAGAATCTTTTCCCCCCTGTGTAGGCTCAAACCAATAATTTTTCTTATGCAGGCTCTGATTGATGTTTGTATTTTATTTGGTTCCTTTGCATAAGCATGCATCTCTTCTTTCTTTTGCGAAATGACTAGAGCTTCCTCAAGCAATGGGTCTTCCATGCCTCCCTGATTTAATATCTTCTTTTGATTGCTTCATAGAATATTACTGTTTATTTTTAACAAAGAAAAATAGAGTGTGATATGCTCATGTATGCATGATATGCATGGATAATACTTATAGTAGTTTTGTTGACTCACAGACCGAGGTGATCAGCAGAAGTGTTCTCATTG